>OY754332.1:152795721-154003263 GCA_963573305.1 Pyrrhosoma nymphula
TGGGGACTTCTAGTCCCAATCTCGCCAATAAAGACGTTTTATTATATTATTATTCTATTCTCTCCACCTCCACCCTCCCCCCCAGCTTCAGCATCCCTCCCTCCCTTCTCTCCCCTCCCTCCCTTCTTTCCACCTCTCACCCTCTCAACCTCTCCACTTCCCTCTCACTCCCTCCCTTATCTCCCTCCCACCCTTCTCTCCCTCCCTCCCTTCTCCCTCCCTCCCTCCCTCCCTCCTCTCTCCCTCCCTCCTCCCTTCTTTCCACCTCTCACCTTCTCCACCTCTCACTTCCTCTCCCTCTTACCCTTCTCTCCCTCCCTCCCATCTCCCCTCTCTCCCTTCTCTCCAACTCTCCCCTCTCCACCTATCACTTCCTCTCCCTCCCTCCATTCTCTCCCTCCCTACCTTCCATCCACCCCTCACCCGCTCCACCTCTCCCTTCCTCTCCCTCCCTCCCTTCTTTCCCTCCTTCCCTTCTCTCACCTTCTCACCTCTCCACCTCTCAATTCCTCTCCCTCCCACCCTTCTCTCCCTCCCTCCCATCACTCCCTCCCTCCTTCTCTCCACCCCGCACCCTTTCCACCTCTCACTTCCTATCCCTCTCTCCCTTCTCTCCCTCCCTCCTTCTCTCCACATCTCACCCTATCCACTCTCACTTCCTCACTTCTCTCCATCCCTCCCTTCTCTCCACCTCCACTCTGTACACCTCTCATTTCCTCTCCCTCCCTCCCTTCTGTCCCTCCCTCCTTCTCACCACCTTTCACTCTCTCCACCTCTCACTTCCTCTCCCTACCTCCCTTCTCTCCACCTCTCGCTTCCTCTCCCTCCCTCCCTCCCTTCTCTCCCTCCCTCCCTTCTCTCCCTCCCTCCCTTCTCTCCCTCCTCGCTTCTCTCCAGCCCTCACCCTCTCCACCTCTCACTTCCTCTCCCTCCACCCTTCTCTCCCTTCCTCCCTTCGTTCCCTCCCTCCCTCCCTTCTCTCCCTCCCTCCCTTCTCTCCCTCCCTCCCTTCTCTCCCTCCCTCCCTTCTCTCCGCCCCTCACCCTCTCCACCTTTCACTTCCTCTCCCTACCTCCCTTCTCTCCCTCCCTCCGTTCTCTCCCTCCCTCCCTTCTCTCGCTCCCTCCCTTATCTCCACCTCTCACTTCCTCTCCCTCCCTCCCTTCTCTCCCTCCCCCTTCTCTCCCTCCCTCCCTTCTCTCCCTCTGTCCTTCTCTCCCTACCTCCCTTCTCTCCACCTCTTACTTCCTCTCCCTACCTCCCTTCTCTCCCTCCCTACCTCTCTCCCTCCCTCCTTTCTGTCCCTCCTCCCTTCTCTCCACCTCCCACACTCTCCACCTCTCACTTCCTCTCCCTACCTTCCTTCTCTCCACCTCTCACTTCCTCTCCCTACCTTCCTTCTCTCCCTCCCTCCCTTCTTCCCACCTCTCTTTCTCTCCACCTCTCACTTCCTCTCCCTACCTCCCTTCTCTCCACCTCTCACTTCCTCTCCCTCCCTCCCTTCTCAACGCTCCCTCCCTTCTCTCCCTCCCTCCCTTCTTTCCACCTCTCACTCTCTCCCACCTCTCACTTCCTCTCCCGATCTCCCTTCTCTTCACCTCTCACTTCCTCTCCCTCCCTCCCTTCTCTCCCTCCCTCCCTTCTCTCCCTCCCTCCCTTCTCTCCCTCCCTCCCTTCTTTCCACCTCTCAATCTCTCCACCTCTCACTTCCTCTCCCTACCTCCCTTGTCTCCACCTCTCACTTCCTCTCACTCCCTCCCTTCTCTCCCTCCCTCCCGTCTCTCCCTTCCTCCCTTCTCTCCCTCCCTCCCTTCTCTCCCTCCCTCCCTTCTTTCCACCTCTCACTCTCTCCACCTCTCTTTTCCTATCCCTCCCTCCCATCTCGCTCTCCCTCCCTTCTCCTCCTCCCTCCCTTCTCTCCCTCCTTCCCTTCTCTCCACCTCTAACCTTCTCCACCTCTCACTTCCTCTTCCTCCCTCCCTCTCTACCTCCCTCCACTTTTTACCCCATGAAATGTATCATTTCATACATGGTTTATATCTTATGTATGAAATGGGTATTGTTGGTCAAATTTTTAAATTGTTACAGTTGGAAATGCAATATTTTATAATAATTATGCTTATGTATGGTAAATGTTGATTTTATAAAATTATACAACTTTAAGCAGTATTCTTCCCAATCAAAAACATTTTTTTATAAAGTGCTTAATATAAAAAAATGCTGTTTCAGATTATAAAAAACATTGTGATAATTTAACTGCAATTTGTGTCTAGGGCATAGCCAGGTTGAAACACCGGTTCCCATCAGATCACAGAAGTTAAGCAATGTTGGCCCCAGACGGGGGTTGGAGGGGTGACCCTCCTCCATACCTCTTCCGCGATGCTCTTGTCCCCTGTCTGCAAGTGGTGGGCAGGTTGAACGTGGGACGGCATAATGGACCCAAAGGGGTCTGAGTGCCAGGAGGGCTCCAGAAGGCCCTCTCCCACCCGATCAATCAACCGTTGTTTGTTATCAGCATCCGAGAGCAATTTCATTATTCTAGGTTGAACACGTGACTCACAAAAAATATTGAAGTAAACGGTTGCAATTATCAAAGTTTTGGCATGAGCTTAGTGGAAGTGAAAGAGCCAAATGCCGTGGGGGTGAAAGGGTTCAAGATGCCTTGTGGACCTGCAAAGAACTTATGTTACAGCCCTGTCCTTGAGAAAGTCACTTTTCTTTCTTGAAATCTTGTTTCCAGATCAGTTTCTGTCTCTTTTTCTCTAAATTAATCTTTGACATCTCCTTTTTCATGATTTTCTTCATGCCATTCTAGGTTGAAGTGCCTGTAGAAGGACTTATTTACAGAATTGACCATCCATGTTCTTCATGCCCTACCAATAAATATCATTACTGTTAGTATTTGGCATATTTGTCCACGTTTTAACAAAAAGTAATTTTACTCATCATGATTTCCACCTTTTGGCTGGAGGATGAGTGACTAACTGGTGACCAAGGGTGATGGGAGTATTAATTAATCAGGAAGTCGGGTCTTCACACTTAACCTCGGCACCCCCTTTCAACCTGGACAGACTAAACAAGACTTCATTGACTCTATCAACGATATAATCGCCAATATTAACTGCCCATCAGTAACAGCCACTGACTTGCTTAAAAATGTCTCTGTAGTTACACCCACTTTCAAATGAACCTGGGTTACTCTGCTAGATATTCAGAAAGTTATAAGTAATCTTAAAAAATCCTCCAGCGCTGACATATATGGGATATGTAAGCTGAAAATGCACATTCCAAATAACTACCTGCGGTATGCCTATTTTGCCTTTTTCCACTGCCATATAAATTATGGCATTGAGCTGTGGGGTCATGCCTCATCAGCTTATGACTTGTTTATCCTGCAAAAAAGAGCTGTGAGGATTAATTCTAATTCCCACGCACTGGAACATTGCAAACCTCTATATTTAAACAGTATGGCATAATGACCGTGTGTACGGCCTATGCATTTTTAAATGCCTCTGCAATGTAAGAGAAAATCTGGTCTCTTTTAAAATGGGGGCTAGCGTACATCAGTACAACACCAGAATTAGAAATAACCTTGTATTGCCCCACTTTAGATTGACTAAAACAAGCAAATCTTTTGATTTTATAAATCAACACCTTTTCAACAATTTACCCTATGAGGCTAGAAATGTTTACCGAGAAATGTACCGAGGTTTAAGCATGCCCTCCACAAATGGCTTTTGACCAAAGCATTTTATTCAACAAATGAATTTTTGGAGTGTTAAAATCCTGATATTGAATTTTAATATGTGTTTGTATGTGCATACCTGATGAAGACTATTACATTGTACCTTTGTTTAATGTCTAATAAATATATCTATCTATCTATCTAATATGTAGGTATTAATCCGTTAGAATGGGATGAGTGTTATGATGAGGAATGTTAATAAGTTTAATTTTCTTCTATGGCTTTCCCATTGTATTAAAGTAACAAAAAGAACTTTTTCATGAAATATCTTGCTTCAAAATACTTCACAAAATTGCTTTTGACTCTATGTAATAAATTATATTTAAACCTAACATTTTATGTTCCCACAATAGCTGGCAGTGGTCACAGTAGCTTGTACCATTGAAATGATAATGAGAGAGAAGTCAACAGAAAATAATACTGTGGGTTTGATTTTAAATAACTTTTTTCAACTGCAAATGGTAAACAAATGCTAAGCAAAATAGATAATATATCATGTATGGGTACCTTATATTGTCTCGTATGTACAAACGTTTTTGATTTCATCCCCCATGATATTTTGAAACACTTGATTTCTAGACTGGGTATTACATATGCCTGAATATTATATTACACTGTTGTTACATTTGTCCCATGAGTAAGACAACCAGTGTATAAAGCTAGTCTCTAAAGCTAAATCCAGTATTTTTTTGGTACCAATTATTAAAACTGCCATCGCAGATGTCTCACTTATTGTATAGCCAGTAATTGTTATATCTGAACAATTTTTTTGCAGTGAGTTTTTGTATAACTACCTATGTATTTTTATGGCTGACGAGGATTATTGTCACATATATGTAGTTACAAAGCTACAGTTCAACTTCAATATGGCTGTGTGATGTCATTTTTTATTAAAGATGGTTGTTAGATATTACTAGTTTTAACTGTTTAGCCTCGGTGAGTGCTTAACAACTGTTAATATTTAATGACGCTTCTTAAAATTCAGTAGACTATCAGTGTCAGGGCAAAAGTGAGTTGTAATTATTGTCTGTTTCAAATATCTTTGGTGCTCTGCTTTGTGTGCTTCCAAGATAATCTGATAATCTCGGCTCCCTTGGGACGGGGGGGATGAAGGGTATTTTTGCCAAATGCTCTCTGGCGTGGAGAGGCTATGAAGGGATGGAGTCTTGGGCCGAGTCAAGCACAAGGACCTTTGGACGTGGTGTCATATGGTGGTGGTGCAGGAGAGCGCACATTAGAGACAGAATCCCCTTGAACTCCCCTGAGAGGCTCGAGGGCCACTGGAATTTTCATCTTGTATGCTCCACCCACCAATTTAAGGCAAAGATATTTGAAATGGATAATGGTGTTTGGTAATTATTAGTTCACTTCTTGTGAAGTTTTCTAACCACGGCTAATTATATGCTGAAAGCTGAAAAAAATCTAAGTAAATGCTGAAACTGAAGCATTCAGATCCTTTTTATTTTTCGAGTATCAGTTGTCTGAAATATAGTTTCTCTTGAACTTTTCAAGTACCTGCATTAGTTGTGAAGCTAAATTAGTTATTGGACATAAGTAGTGATAGGTATTTTGTAAAGTATATAGAGTTGGATAATGTTGTGATTTTTAAAGATTTTATTAAACTTTTTCAATTTCATATTATTCTTTCCATTGTGTCATCATATAAGGTCTCTCTGATGGCATCTTAATAAGCTAAATCATAGTCCTTGTAAAGAAAGGCTTTTGGGTACTGCAGGAATATATATTGTGGTCTGCTGTCGGTGCATGAAAAATTAACACTTTTCATGCCTACTAAGTGCTATCATTTACTCTCTTGCTGGGCTCTTTTAAGTATTTGCTCTCCATCAAATTCCACTTGTTTTTCTTTAATTAGCCAGATGATGAGGTTTAGCGGTGGCTGCTGTGTGTGATCACTTTCCTAGGGATTTAATATGATGTGATCACTTGGTAGCTTAAGTTATGAAAGGCATTGTGGTTTTGGTGCAGAGTAATTTTTAATGTACATTGTAGGAGTAAGTAAATTGCCTAGTCTTCTCTTTGCAAATCAGTCACAGAAAGGGTTTTGCATTTGTCATTTTTGAAGATCCAAATGACATTTGTATTGATTTGAATTGTGCTTGTGACCTCTTGAAATTCTATCACTTCCTCAATTTAAACTCTTTGAATTCTCCTCGTGGGCCCAAGGCCTCATTTGTATCTCCAGTATTTCTTTTTGTAAGTTTTCATTCTAAGCCCATCTAAATGTCAATTAAGTTCCTCATGAGAGAATTAAAAAAGATGGTGAATTTATGGTTTCTAAATTACCAGTCTTTACTGAACTGAAGGTGTTTAAGATAGGGAATTGGTTTTCTTGCATTCCTAATTTTACTTGGGTGGCAATTGAAGTGATTTTTTTCAAAACTTGTCTAACAACCAGTAATTCTAATGAAAATTATGAAATTTTTCCATGCGTCTGATACCTTCATTCTTTTTGCAGCAATTAATGCACGCGATAGCTATGGTTCACAAGATGCAGAGATTAGCTCTTAATAATTCTAGTAGCATGGAAGTAGACGAATCTCACAAATGTACAACTATTCAGGAAGAGGCTGAGGGGGAAGAGGAAGGTATTCTTACTGTGAAGCAGTCGAGTGTTGTTTTCCCTTGTGTGTCCTCTTAGGACGTGTCCTCTCCCATAGAAGCTGCTCTCTGTACCTTGAATATTGCTCGTCAGACTGATTGCCTCATTTCATTGTCATGAAACATGAGTATGCAATGGAAGTGATTTGAGAACTTCTTGTGCTGGAATGAATTATCATTCTAGTATTTCAAAGTACAGAATGAGCTGAGGCCATATAGCGGCTCCCAATCTGATGCTTCTCTCCTCCTTAAATGGATCCAGAAGACAGTGCATGAGAATGCTGACATGCATGCTTGCTATGGTGCAGTTGCAGACTTTATTATTACAGTGGAGAGAATTGTGTTTTCTTAGAGAGTAATCCCCTTCTTTTTGAGGGGTTGTTAACTGAAGATGAGTTAATTTTGATCTAGCTGTTAAGGATACCACGTTACTAGGCAAATGCTTGTGCTTCACAAATGGGTGTGTAGAAATAATAGACCAGTTATGTTGGCAATGTAGCTGCTTGCAAATGGAGCAATTTCACTCGTATAATTATGTATTTTCATAATTTTTTATTATTAATTTGTGAACATGTTTCTTAATGCACCAACATTTATCCTACAAATACATATGTTGTTTCATGTTTGCCAGTTGAATTTATCTGCTGACACATTTCCCAATTCTTATCTTTCTTATCATATCTGAACCCAATTGAACATCATACTCTCATTGTATTTTTCTCCTGAAGCTAATGGAGCTGAGTATCACTGCACTATAATTTATTTCAGTTGCTCCCTGCAGCTATAGAGCATCCACTTTTACTGTGTTTCATGTATCCAATGTGGCATTTTATCATTAGCACACCAATATTGCAGCTTAACAGGCCTATTTAATATTTAAATGTAACCAATCACCTCATCATATGAATTTGTACTGTTGCTCAGTGTCAGCTTAGTAATAATTAATCAAAATTCCATTGATTTTTTTGGCTTTGCTAATTCATTATGGACTTTTAATGACGTTTTGGCATATGTAAGAAAGTACATATGTGAGAGATACCACACGAGACTAGATTAATGACGCAGGGACATTTTGAAGTGGAATTCATTTTATGATAATGTGTGCCTTTTCAACGCAACCCTTCTTTTTACACAGCTTATGTGACATACCTAGTGAAAATTTTTCTATGAGATATATCTGAGAACGTTATGAGGTATATTTATGAGAAAAATGTGAGAAATGGGACACTTTTCTCACAAATGTCTCATAAAACTTATTCACCATGTCTAGTGGGAATACCCTCAGAAATTCATGAGACACCTGAGGTCAAACTAAGAATTTTCGTGAGAACTTCATGAGAAATGTCTGAGAGATATGTGAGGCACTTTGAGCCAGACCAGCAGAAAGATGACCAACCAAGACAGTTGAAGACTGCCACCCAAATTGAAACAGCCCTACTCCAAAACCTTGATCGTCAATCCAGAAAATCCTTGCATCTTTGGTTATATTTTTTTCACGGGAGAAAAATAGCGACTATCTAAATAATTTCCTTTCTTGGTTTGCAAAATTAAAATTTTAAATGTTTTTTCTCGGAATGCAACTGCTACAGATTCACAATGTCAACGTATAGCATATGGAATCGTCCTATCAATTATCAATCAGACCACATGCTACAATTTATGTAGCATGTAATACGTGTGTTATCCCTATACCCACAACAAAAATTGAAAGACCCACCTCAAAATCTTTTATGTTTCTGGCCACTTGTGTGCATCAAGGGAGCTTCAAGAATTAATTTAATAAAAGCCAATGACGTTACAGGGAATACTATCCCATCACGGTACTTGTTGTCTGGCATTCATTAATTGAAAAACTACATTGGCACATAGGATGAATATAATGTCAATATTACTGAGAATAAGCAAGATTTTTTTCAATTCCCTAAAGTGTGTTTACATTTCAATCAAGATGTAACTTTCTTGCGGAAATGTTACAAATGTGGAAAGGAGAAAACTGCTGAATGTACCTGTAAAAACATTACAACAATCTAATGGTCAATGGAAAGTAATTACTCAAAGCTGTCAATGATGTGTTTACTGGCAGAACCAAAGCCTCTCCGATTAGTTTGCGATCTTCCCCTATTTGCAGAAATTTTGGGCTAAGGACGAACCAAGGGCTGAATATGTACCAAGAGTGTACTTCATGAAAAATAAAAACAAGGGATAACCACAGTAAATATTTACAAAATGAGTGTTTATGCAGTTATGGCTTCAGAGTAACCATACATTAAGCTAAAATAGGCATTGCGTGTGATAAATCCGTGACACAAGGTTTACACGATCAGTTTTAAGGTATGTTTCAAAACCTCTTGGTTGGCAATTCTTCTGGTTTTCATTAGGGATACAGCCATGGAGTAGCAATATATATAATTTATCTTTACTCTGTGGTTCAGCTGCTATGAGTTAATGGGTATGTCTAGATGGGCTATGTTGATCTTTTAGAGGAAAAGTTTTCCGTGGACTCGAAATATTCCATTCCTTTTACTGCCAGCGGGCTGATGTATTGGCCCACGTTGGATGTGTGAAAACTGCCATGGGCCGATTTATTGGCTCAACTTCAAATATCTGAATTTAATGGCTCAACTTTAAAAACCTGAAGAGAGCCTTGGCAGTCTTTGCACATCCTCCCCGAAATGGGCTGGCACTAAGAGGGTTAAAGTAAGTATAATATTTTTCATGTACTGTCAGGATTTCCAGTTGTGCAAAATATATTTTACACAAGCAGTAAGGAAAAAATTGCCATTTCTGTGATTTTTAAGAGACGAAAGTTTTTAAGACACTTCAGATTTTCATTCCTATGATTTCACAGAGAAAAGTATAAGACTTCGGTAGTTCTTGGAAGTTTAGCAGAAAAGTGTGATATACGAGAAAGGCACAGCTAACTTGCTTGGTGTCTCACACTTATCTAATAAAAATCATTCTTTATCTCTTGAAAATCTCAGAAATGGGAATGCGTCTCACACATTTCTCCTTGAAATCTCAGGAAAGGGATAATATAAGGTGTACCTCAACAATTTTTCCTCATAAAGTCTCACACTTTTCTCTGACATTTATCACAAAGTCACAGTTTCTTATGAATTTCTGAGTAAATGTTCACAAGTAATATCTCATACATTTTTACTATGGTCTTCATTTTGCATTTGTATGCGCTACATATGATCATGATCAAATTACTTAAGACACTTTTTGTTCTCAATTAGAATTTTGATAAATATTTGTCTGTTATCATTTGAAGTTACTCAGGTTTCTTGAAATAAATTTAGTAAATTTAGAATTCATAAATTAAATTTTCTGTTCAGTCTAAATTGATGCTAAAGTTTAAAATTAGCTGTGATTTTATATTTATTCTATGAAAAGACAAAGGTTAACCTGGCATTAGCCCTGGTATGTAACCAGATTGTAATCAAATATCCTGTGTGATTTTAAAGGAAGCCAATCTTTACAGAGGGTAGAGTACCTTTGAGATTTCAAACTTCAAATAGTAAGCCATGTAAATGTTTCTTAGAAGTTTATAATAGAAGTGTCGAATGCTGTCTTTTGTAAGGGGGAGTCTTGCTTTTGATTCGAGTGGACAGCAATAGTCATACTATAATTTTGCTGCCTTCAGTGCAAATTACAACTGTAGTTTTTAATTTTAAAATGTACCATCCTGCTAGTAATGCCTTGTTTCTATCACCAGTTTCTTACATGGGCCATGAAATGTGCATATCGACCCTCTGTTCTTACGTGCCCTTGCAGTGGCTGGCAGGGTAATCATGGAGACCTGACTAGCATTTCCACAATCAAAGAGTGTAGTGCATTTGCTCGCAGAATGTGATGATATTAGTTTTCTACTTTCAAAAATCCAGTGCAATGGGAAATAATTTTAATGCTGTTTTAATAATAACCACACTTTTGAAAACTCATATGGATGAAAGTACAAATTATATGGGAAACCAGCTAGTTTATCGTACTGCTTAGTTCACTTTGGCTATCATTCATGATTTTCACCCTGCTAATGATGTAAATTTCATTGGAGATTTTGAAAAAGTATATTGTTAATACTTCAGCATTGGTCAAGCATAGTGATAAATTTGTGGTGCTTGCTATTTTTGCAATTATTTTAGGCATAAGATTTCATTGTATTATGAAAAACATTGACATAATATGCTGCATATTTTCAATCTATAGAAGGAAATGATTGTTATAAAATGTTTTGGGTTTGGAAATAAGAATCATGTGGTAGCACAGGGGGTGGTTGTCCAGTGATGAGGAGGACCTGGCTCAAATTTGAGTGAAGGACCTTAGGACACATTGAGGTGTTGAGGATGGCACACACTAAAGTTGTGTGATTTTTCTGGGTTTCAGACCTTTCTGAGCTACGACAGCTGGCTTTGGGAAAGGAACTGAATGAATGAATTTCACATACTGTTTTACATATATGCCTATCATCATATTATTCACTGTGCATTTAGTTTAATTTTCTTGTTTTGGAAGTCCTTTGGTCAGTATTCTCTTGTGATTATGAATCCATACATGTAGAATCTTTGTGATATGCTTTCAATCAGCAGGTCTTTTAGGTATCTATAGGTAATTTTATTGTATTCATTCACTAAATTAGCACTTTATGGACTGCTAAAACTATTGACACTGTAAATATAGTGGTACATTAGGGCACTTTTGATAGCATTATGGTGACAAACTTCACTTGTTATTTGAAAAAATTTAAAAAGTATGAATTGATGATAGCTTGTGACTTTCCCCATCAGTGAGGCAGTGAGTCAGTCTCTTGAGTTTTGAGAGCCATGTTTATCACTTAATACACGAAATATTTCAGTTGAAATGTTTTCAAGTAATTGTGACATTTGTCTTAACATAGTGTCTTAACATAGTGAGTTATCAGCATATCTACTTCCCAGCTCTGAACATTGTCAGGGTTTCTAAAAATCAGTTTAATTAGTAGCGAGTGGAGTTACTGGCCCTAAACTTTTTGTTAGATGGACTATTTGAGAGCCTCTGATTCCAGGAATATTACAGGATAATAGGTCATTCCATTTGGCACCTCCATGCTTGCGTATGGTTCAGTGAGAAAATAAAGTGTGATGCCTTCAAGTTTCTTATTCTGTGAGCAACCTGCCCTTCCATCTTTTCTTTGACCTCAGCGATAACTACTGTATTTACTGGAAGATATAACTATTACATCCATTACCATTTGACTGTTGAGTGGATGCTCAATCAAGGCCTGTGCCAATCCTCTAACCCATGCTACTCAGTGCCCTTTTAAGAAGCTAGCAATAGAAACAAGGCATTTGTCAAACCAATGTTCAAGTTCATTAGCATGGCCAAAGCTGAGCTGAAGCACCTTTCCCTGTTCTATGTGACACTCATTATCTAATCTCATGGTGTCGGTAGAAGGAATGATTCACATATCAACATTATATTAGACTAATATAGCCCAGTAGATGTCACAGTTAATAAATAAATATTTTAATTAGATATTAAAGGGGCAACAGGTGTTAATAATTAAATATTCTTTGCCCAATATCTGATTGTTGCTATAAATATATCTAAACTTTAATTTGCAGATATAAAGCTATTTTAATTCTTTATTTTGCTGCTGATAACTTTTTTTTAAAATTTCAGCATTAAACTATTTTACCTCTAATGGTTAAATTTAACTTTTTGCCAGCATTTTCACTTAATTTGAACTTGCGCTATCCTAAGATACGCAGCAGGTCTTGGAGAGTTTTTATATTTATTGAATTAAAAAATGTATTCAAGTTGAGCATTTAATGATGCATCCCATGGTTTTTTCAGCAAGCGTACCATGCGACAACAGTGATACGACAAATGCAACGGATGGCCCTGAGCAGCTCTAGAAGCCCTCTTCCCACTCGGAGCAATATTGCTGAGGGTGGCCCTCAACAAAGTGCTGCTCTTAATGGGTCTCCTCAAAATAATTAGCTCTGCAATCAGTGATATTATGAATGAACATTGCTTGAATTGTTATTGTGAGTAATCCTATGTACAGTGTCTCTAACTTTCAAGGCCTTACACTTTACTTTGTCTGATTAAACAAATGAAGGACTGTGAATTTATGAACTCTCTATATGGACACTGCTTGAGATTCAATATTGCAATAGATGTAAATGCTTTCTGTTTGACTCCAACTATTTTCCCTGCATATTCAGAACGATTCCATTTGAAGGGAGAGATGATACACCCAGCCCTAAGATTGGTAAGGCAAAAATTCTTTGAATACAATACAAAATCAAAATACATATTGGAAAAAGCATTTTAAATCTGTGGAATCACATTTCATAGTGAGTAACTGTGGTTTAGTGAAAATGAAATGGATTCAAACATATCTCTCCTGGAAACTTTAAGTACCTATAGGAAAAAATGTGTAATACTCTTTTTGTGCTGCCATAAACCTATCATATCAGGCCTCCATTCTGTTGAAGGCTTTCCATGTGATTTTTTCATTTCACATGATTGTCCTAGCTAATGTACAGTAGGAAAACTTTGCCATTTTAAAAATCTTCTGAGTGTTGCTAATGAAATTTATCGTTCTCTTCATTTTTGCCTTTCATCTGAAATATGATGAAATTAATACTATACAACAGAATCTTTCTTAAGGTTTGTGGGAACAAAAAGGGAGGTAGGATCTGATTTTTTTCTGTAAGTGGATTGGTGCTAATTGAATTTCACCGGTAACTTGACAATTTCTAATCAGCACATTTGTAGATTACCAGTTGGTAATGTGAGTATCTTTAGAAAATACTCATTTAGAGGTCCTAGTACTTTCATGGAAAAGATTTTTAATAACCTCCACTTTAAATGTGATCAAATATTCTATTTTAATACATGTTTTAATCATGAGTGTTTTAAAAGTTCATTTTTTCTTCAAAGCAATTTCAAGATGTGGATATTGTCTGCAACTTCTGTAATGCTGCAAAAATTATTATATTTTAAAATGTTGTGGTGAAATTTTATTGAAATTGTTTTATCGTAAATTGAAGCTCCAAAAATAATGACATTCCATTTTTAGATTATAGTTTCCTTAGAATTGGTTTAAAGAGTATTATTTTTTATTATTTGGGCAATTTCAGAGTTTTAAAAGTCTATTTTG
Organism: Pyrrhosoma nymphula; assembly: GCA_963573305.1. Taxonomy (NCBI): domain Eukaryota; kingdom Metazoa; phylum Arthropoda; class Insecta; order Odonata; family Coenagrionidae; genus Pyrrhosoma; species Pyrrhosoma nymphula. The sequence continues at coordinate 152,809,236 of OY754332.1, forward strand.
TCAATTATAACTGAAGTTTAATTGATATAGTCATGTGCATAAATATTATGTCATTATACTCCCTGAATGCATACTTAAGGTGGTCTTGACTGAGTGCCAATAAATGAAATTTTTGTTTTCACTGTGGTGAATGAAAGTGCCAATATAAATCAGCTTTATGGGGTCTTATTAAACTATTGGTAAAAGTTAGGTAAGAAGGGACGTTGTTCCATTACTTTCATCTTCCTATACATAGAGACGCCAGAATGCTAAGTGCTGCTGTATATAAAAGAGAGAGTGACTTTTCAATTTCCTGATGAGCCTTTTGGTGTCAAAAATGAATGCAACATTGTTACGTAATTGGTGATTAATACAGCTTTGCACTTTCTTTTAATGTAAACTGTATAAAAATGTGTAAAGAATGAGTAAGTCCATCCACGTTATGTGTATGATGATGGTGTATTTGCTGTAAATTATAGGACTAACAAATGATTGTTTCATACCAAAAATTTATCATAATGTCTTAGGGGTTTGATACTCCTAGATAATGTGCCTATAATAGTTTGCAATAATTTTATTTTCTGTCACCCTACTTGTATTCAAGATGAAATTATTTTTTAAACGTCTTATTCTTTATTAGTCATACAGCGATGCTACAGAAACTATAGTCGATATTGATTTAAAAAAATTACTGTTTATCTCACGGATTTTCTCTCATTTAAGTTTGGTACATGTGATCTTGTTGCACTTGATACATCATACCAACATTTTAACCATCATCATTTTTTAAAAAAACTGGGTGTATAAAGCGATTCAAGTTATCACCTTAACTTTCAGGTTGTGTTGTTTTTTCGCTGTTAACAAAATTTCATGTACAGATTAAATTACTGAAATAATGATAAACTGTTTCCCTTTGGGTAAACAATATAGAAAACATGACATAAGTGGTGAAATGATTTAACTGCTCTCTCAAAGTTTTAATACTGTTACTGCATGAACATATATATATATATATATGATAAAATAAAAGTTGGATATAACAATGCCTTATTATGTTGATAAACTCTGTTAGCCAAAAACATTGGTGTTTCAGAATTAATAATTCTTGGGCTTTAAACTTAACAAAGTGCTGAACTGTGCAAATGAAATGTTCAAGGGCATAAAGTATATACCTTTAAACTGAGGCAAATTTATGTTTGAAATGTTATGAAATGCATTGTACAAGTCATCGTATTGGTATTAAAATATTTTATTAAGTCAGAATGAGAATAAATCAAAATGTGGAGGCTTTTATAGCAATACCTTTTGTGACTCTTTGAAGCAAATATCCTTTGAAATTTGTCTGTCATATCTTTTATGGGGCCATATAACCTAAAGTTAATCGGCAAGCAAAAAAATATGTTGTGGGTATTTGAGTATTGCATTATTCTCTCTGACAAATTATACAAACTTAAGCTTGAACTGACTATGAGGGAGATGTCAAAATGAAAATTTTTCATAAATATTCTGTATTATTGTGGATTTATTGATTAGGGTTCCCTGGTCAAATTGACGACATCCTTTGGTTGCTAATGTCACGAATGCACCCTGTCACTTTTACTCTTCTCAATGGGTTTTGCTTTGGTGTATTGATATGGTCTCACTCGTGTGTACATGTCGTGCATACAGCATGCTCTTGCCAGTCAGTCCATGCGCATAAGGTTGCTTCTCATTAGCTTTGGTTTTGTTGACGTTGGTGCCATTGACATTGAGGCATAATTGTGAGATATGTCCAACAATTATGCTTGAAATGAATAGATAGTTCTTTTTTCAGAAATTCATTAAGAATTTTGTTAAGTACCTTTTTCTTATATACCTATAGTATTGGTTGAATCAAGTATTGTGTATCGAGTCTCAATGAATGCTGTAGTGCATATTTGAAATGCATACGTGTCACAGTGGGTAGTTAAAACCAATTATCAGTCATGGCTCTCCTGACCAGCTAGTTGCCAGGAGAAAGTAATTAAAATGGAGTGCGTGCACATCCTGAAGCATCAATTCTCATATTTCATATTGAATAGGTAATGATCATCTTAAGTTATTGCATTAACTGTCCATCTGTCCTGAGTGGTGGTTACATATGTCTGTGGCGGTTCTCTCCAAATTTTGCTCAATTTATTCAGAACTTTTCTTTCTTAGAGATGTAAATTTGTGTCTACTGTAGTCAACCAAATTTGGTAAAGGGATTATAATCATAATTTTTTCTGATGAATCAGTTGTTAACGGTTTAACTCTCTTTCAAAATATTTCTTTCCGCCCTCCAGTCTTGAAAAAGGTAGTGATGAGGGACTTTGTGTGTGTTTTTGTTGATATTTGAGAATGCCTGCAAGTTCTGCTGAATGCACTTTGTGGATTGCCTTGTTGCAATTATCACTTTCAATTGCCATCTGTCTTCTTGCCTCGTGTGTTTATGTTAATTCTAACAAAGCTGGCGTAAGAATTATTTTAGGTATGGTTGCATGTGGTCTTTAAACTCCATTGATATGTACATAGCTACTGCATCAGTTATGGTTAGTGTCTTTTTACTCTAAGGTTGGCACTGGAGTTTTGCCTAGTTTCAAACTGATGGTGCATTTTTACGAGTTTCAGCTGAAAAAATTTAAAACTTGTTATTTTCAGTATAAATGCTATTTCTTTCGCACAATACATTATAGCTGATCCTTTAAAGTCGTAAATTTGTCTTAAGGAAAATTAATAGATGTAGATCAGAATTCTTGGCTGCTGCATGGCTGAAGCTCTTGTGGTTTTTAAAGTCCTTGGGAGTTATTAAATGTTTTCATGCTGTGACAAATGCCTGAATTCTAGATGTACAGATATTTGCTAATGCCCATTTTACTTAAAAACCAGTACTTTATTAGTATTTTTCCATCCCTTAAATCAATCATCTCTTGGTAATTTTAATAGCTTCATTTTTTGGACTTGAATTGAGGTCTGGGAGAGTATGATGATGCTGTAAGAAACTGTTGGGCATGGCTTATCTCCAACCTTTTCTCAGTATTGACTGAATTATTTGGGACATTCCTTCAATTGTCCCTTCCCTCAACATATGAACCAACAGCATGTTTTTGTGTTCAATTCTCAAATTTTATATTGAATTCTGGTCATTACTTAATTTCCAATACCAAATTCCAATACCAAAAATTCTAGATGTTGTCCTCTCAAAAGTTGATGTGTGGAAACACCAAAATGGATGTACATTATAATTTTAAGGAGAGCTTAGTTGAAAATCATGCATTATTTACGAAATGCTGGTAATTTGTTATTAGTTTTTTGTTGAAGGAGTAAACACCTTGTTTCTGTTTTTGAATTTGGGTATTGGACACGAACATTCCCATGCTGAAAGGTCATTGGCCAATTTCCCTTTGCATGAATCATTTTCTCGTCTCAGATTCTCCCTTGGGCAATTCGTGGCTTATACTTTTCCGCTTTTCATATATGCCCCGATCAGCACTCCACACTTAAGCCTATGCTTGTTAGAGAAAGAGACTGCAGGCAGAGAGGTACACTTAGTTCATTTTGCTGTTCTTAGTTTAGCTATTTGGACCTCTAAAACGTAATTGCAAATCTGATACTTGTCCTTGTATTCTCGGACTCTGTTCATCTTTTCCAAGGCTCATTGGTCATCACTTCTTGTGGAGGCAATTTATTAAATTTGAGTATTGACAGAATTAAAATTATTATTATTTACAAGACAAAGACATGATGATACAAAATTGAACATTGATTTATTTTAGGCTTCCTATCCATATTAATGAAAGTTACATCTACAAAGTAATGTGAACGATAATATACCAAGAGAAAAAGTCCTTCCTTTTGAGAAAAATACGACCTTCTTCAAAATGATTCTTAATGTTATCATTGGTCGTTGCTCCAACCACCTAGATTGGTAAATCCAAGAAATGACAGCATTCCAATGCCAACATCTATCTGCGAACAAACTGGCCACTCACATTTTTCAATGTTTTTACTGTGCTAATGTGTTAAATTTGAGGATCCATTTCTTGAATAAGATTGTATTTTCCTCTTGTACCTGAAGATTTATCCATGAAAAATATTTATTCATACATATGCATAAATCTTTTTCCATCTATTGATGAATTTTGATCTGAATATGCTGAACTCATATATGCTTCTCTCGCTTATAATGTCAGTATGATTATGTGTATAGGTTAAATTTTACTTTTATTTGGAAAAATATTGTTAATAATGTCTTCCAATGTTATCATGCCAAGCAAACAATATTGTTCCATTTAAATTGATTAAAGTATTTTGGTGAGGTTCCATTTTTATGCAGTGATAAACTTTCTCTTCTAACTTGTAAACTTGCTGTTCCAGTGTACATTTTCTTTGTTGTATAAATGCCTTCCTCAAGCAATACAGTTTGTAAAAGTGTGCACAAGTTGCTGCATGTAGTGATTATAAATGCTTGAGAGGTGTTCACTCAGATGTATACGTCATGATATCTGTTAGCTTCACTAAATGTTTTCCTGCTCATGTCTGTTTTTCATGTCCAAGTTCCACAGTAATGTGTACATATGCAAACCTTATGTCTCTATTTTTTGTAAATAACAATTCTTGTTGCCCTAATCTCTTCTTGTAATTTCCATCAGGATACGATGCTTAATTGTAAAGCATGGGGAGAGTGGGCATTGATGGAAGGGGTAGCCAAAACATGCTCAATGACACTTAGTTGCCTCAGGCACAACTTTGTTGAACATTTTTCAAAGGATATTTGTAATAAATTGCAATAAACTCAATACTCAGTGACACACTCTCCTTCTCCTGCCATCCTCCTCACCTTCCTTTGACGACCTTTCTAACTCATTCGAGTGCCTTAGCCGGCCATGTCCACATCCCAGCGCTGTCCCTCATATTCCAACAGCATGTGCTGCACCCTTGTAATTTCCGTGGTCACCTACCTCATCTGTGGCATGCCACCCCTTCCCTCCCTCCCCTCTTTTGCGACTCGCCCTCACCACCCGTGTGCGAGGTGTGCATCCCAATCTGGATTGTGTTCAAGGCTGCCCAACAGTTCAGTGGCTCTCCTAGGTTGTGCCATTTCCCACTTCCCCCTCCTTCCTTGAGGCCTGTGTTCTTAACTTTGACTTCCTGATGAAGTCCTAATAAAGGAAGACACTGAGTAAGAGTGCCATTTTTAAAAGTGTCAGAAGGTTTTGTTGTTTATTAAATTATATTACTAAATACCCTGATGTGTTTGCTGATAGATTTGATGAAATGTACGTTTTGTCACTGTCTTTATTATTTGAGTTTGTGGATATTTGATTAAATGCCAATGCTGAAATGTTTATAATGATTAAATATGTTCAAGTGAAGAGAGTACAATACATTCATTAAATGTTTATAAAATCAATGACTCAAGTAAATCAAAATCTTCAAATTTTATTGTTATCCTGTAAGCTTGTTTTCTCCCTGTGGAATAATTACCCCCTGGTAATTAATGCTTGCCAGTTGACTTTATTTAATGTGAGTCTAATATTATTGTGGACTATTTTAGCAACATTTAGCTGATGGTCCTTTGCAATTCATTGCATTAATGCATTGGATTATGAATGACAGTGACTCTCACAAGTCAAAACTAATAGAACACAAAAGAACATAAGCACTTACACCTCTTTAACTGCACTTTGAATAAAGCGTCCATCACCTTATGACATTGAGCTCCTCCATCGCTACCCTTTCTGGCTGTCCTCTTAACCTCCCCTCTCCCTTCCACCCTCTGTCGACCCCCTTCTTTTTCTTCTAATTGGTCCAGTCTTGTGGAGGAAGAGATCTGACAGATTCCAAAAAGAAACATCTGGGTGATAACTCAAAGAGCATAGTCAACAAATCTAAATTTGAATACATTTATTAGTATGTACCATAACTTTCTAAGAAATGAGTGGCAGCTTAGCAAAGGCGCAGCCCCTAAATGTGGGAGCCCCACAAATTGCAGGTTGTCAGCTTAATTGGATTCGGCCTGTAGTCATAAGGGAATGGCACACAGATATGAGAATAGGACTCATTTCACAGGGTTTTATTGAATTGCTCCATACAACACCTACTTGCAATGGGCACTAGTACACCACCGACTAACCCGGCATCCCTCCTGTCAAGTGTCAATGAATAGCACTTGTCAACGCCTTGTGACCCCCAGGTTTGAATCGAATTAGCAGCCAATGGTTGCTTTGTCATTTCCTTACCGTAGGCAAATCCCATCCCCCCCGTTTCTTACTTTGTTGAGTGATTGGTGCTCCTCGTAACATAGTTAGATAAATGCAGCTATGGAGAACCACTTGCAGGAAGCCACTTCCTTGAGTTCTGTTTTTTCATGTCATGTCTGTTTAGTTTGGCTGTAAATTCTTTTAATTGGCAGCTATGAATGCATATGCAAATTAAAATGCAATCCTTCAATCATCAACATGTGCTTTGTATACATTGATACAAATGGAAAACATAAGGAAAATTACCAGGGACGTTAAAATTGAGGTTTATAAAGGAATAAAATGGTTAACTGAGAGAATAGTGGAGGGCGGCAGCAAACCATTCTTTGGGTTGATGACCGATGACCTAAAGTTGGTACATGCATACACTCGTGCATTAATGGAAGAGGTATAATTTAGTAGGTACATGCAATGGTTTAAAATTGTGAGGCCACAGGCTGTTCAAAAACACAAGAAACATCGATTTTAATGGGAGAGATCATTGGATTAGATCCGGTGTTTAATGAATATAAGTGTATGAAGATATCTACATTTTATCTAGGTCATTGTATTGTCTGTGAATGGGACAGGATAACTTAATTTTAAAGTTATATGCTGTCAACCGCACTGCACACAGGAAATAAGCTTGGACACCCTTGCTTTCCTCACATTGGTTAAAGATCATAGTATTATTTAAAGGTGAATGGAAGAGAGGTAACTTTAAGCGTAGATACCGCATAACTTGGTGGTAATTGTCAGTGTAGAGCTTGACGTCAGAGAGGGTCAAACAAGTGTGGATAAACAGAGGTTGCAATGGTGGGAACCTCTGAAAGGACCCTCAGCCCCTTACTCCCACCACTCTGGTATTACCGTAGAACCTTGCTAATTCGGACCCCCTAATCCGAACTGGCTTCCGGTGTGTTGTGCTGGTGGGTTATTAAGGAGTCGTGATATGGCTTCATCACCGTATCAAACCTAATTATTTCTTGTACCTATATTTTTGGTTGATACGCTTGACTAGTTTCTAAATTTGAATACATAAAAGTTTATTTCCATATTAATGTTTTTGGTTAGAGTAGGAAAACTACAGCGAGGGATGCGAATGCCGATATACTTGAGCGAAATTCGCGCGAAATGTCGCCAGGAGTACTTAATTGCAGTAGTGAGCACCAGGGAACATAAAATTGCAGCGATTGTTCGACAGGACTTTTATTCTTACGTAAAAATGTAGTTCACGGACGAAAGTTCTAACGTCCCGTCAATGAAAGCGAGCCTCATAAACTGGCAGTTGTTATCTACTAGGGAAAATGTCGTTTACTACTTCATCATTTCAATATTCTAAGAGATGTTTTACATTACTCTGTTCATCATCCCATTGACATGGGATGCTATTCAACAGCATTATTTTTTCAATTCACATTAATACTAATTAGACGACATTATTCAGTGCCGTTACTCACTTCACCTGAGTCGTGAGCTTTGAGTCAACTCAATGGTCGCGAGACGAAGAAAATTCTTGAAATTGACATTGATTCGCTGCCTTCACGGCTTCAGCCGAACGGGTTTAGTTTTGGCTTTTATATGCACTACGACATCTCACCATGTTATGCCGTCCGCCCGCATTTTGACCCCTCGTGCCGGACGTCGAGAAAAGTAGAAGTTGGGTGTGGAAGTTGAAATTCTGCACGCTCACTCCGGATTGATTTTCCATATTTATCACTCGAAAAATATAGACGGCTCAAAGTTGAATAAATTCGGCGAAAAACGTCCGCCTGTGATTTTCTGTGATCACTCGTCGGGGCCATACTGCTGTTGCGGTACCATTGGCAGGGGGAGTAGGGGCAATTGCCTCCCCCAAAAACCCGGCGTATTTTTTTTCATAGACCTTAAATAATAAGTCAAAATTATTTTGTCACTTTTTTGTTATTGCAATTTTTATAATTACAATACTTAAAAATCCAATAAAATTTTATATTAATAATATTTGATATATATAGGTAACAGTTATCGCCAATTACTATCCATTTATTATATTCCGACAACCCACACAACCGCATGCCCTGGATGGGGAGAAACCACCCAGGCGGGACTCGAACCCGCGACCTTTGGGTTGGTAGGCGAGAACGTTATCCCGCCATCACCGAGGCCGGCATATAAACTGAAACTGTTTTTAAAACCACAAGCTAAATGCTAATGTAAATCAAAATAATTTTGGAATTAGTCGAAACTAGGTGGTAGGTAATCTAAAAAGGAAATGCATATGCATTTAGTAAAAACTTGCTCTTCTTAAAACGCAAACGTTTGCTTCCAAACCATTTATAACACACCATTTAGCACATAGTTTGTTACGAATTTCCGGGACGAGACCCGTACGAACCTCCCTTTTCCTGTGGGGGGTATTCCATACCCCAAGAGCCCCCCGAACCCCTCTGGTCTGGTGTCGCCCCCGTGCGGTGCATATCTATTTTCCTACGGATTAAAAACATTTCTTTATATATAAAGTTTATTAACAGTTCGTTAAAGTAATAAATATATGTTTTGAACAATATTTGCGTTAGTTATATAAATGGCGGACCCTTTTAGCGGTCAATTTTTAGAAATGTAATGCAGTGAAAATAGGGGCTTTACTTAAAATCCGATATTAGGAAAGTCATTCGAAAGACTCTTCGGAAATGTTAGTGTGTATCTCCAAAGAAAAAAGTGATGACTTCGACGTATTTGGAATGTAATTTTCAATCGGCGTACGAATCAATTACGTCTCGGTCCTCCGTTATTATTCGGTATCCGGTATGTTATTAATAATTTTTAAAATAAAATGGAAATTTATGTTATTTAATACAATTTTTTAACCTCTATATATTTTATCAAAAATAAAAAATCATCAATAATGGCTAATAGGTATAGGTTTTCTCGAAAATAAAAAGTTATAGAATGTTCATTTTACACGTGTATATGTTATGAAACAAAAAATAAATTTATTAAAGTACATTAACAGGAATGTCGGCCCTATTATTTCAGCATATAACAGATTTTTCGCGGATATGGGACCTATATCTACCAATCGATTCCTCTTACCCCAGGTAAAAATATTTCTGCGTACGTATAGTTTTTTTCTATAGATACGTATAGATTTCAATAGATATCTATAGTGATTTCTATAGATAATGAGAGTGAGCCTATATGTGCATACGTATAAAACCTATAGAAAGGTAAGAAATCTGTACGTACGTATAGATTTTTATAGATACATACAGATTTCTTTGGTTATGATGGTTTGGTTTCCATTTTCGTTGTAAATTAGATTATTGTTATGCTTTTATAGGTAAATTTATCAGTTTACTCCTTTCCACATTCGTAACTATGAATATTCATGTACATTCATGTTCTTGAAATTTCCGCAAGTAAGTAAGATCGTCTTTATTGAAATGTGAACAAACGTGTGGTTATTGGAATAAATCTTTTTTTATCATTAATATTGACTTTATTTTCATCCTATGTGGCAACATAGGTTTCAATTAGTTTATGTCTGATAACTGCTATCGTGATTGGATGGTATTTCCTCAAACTATAATCACTGACAAACTAATTGACATTTAAAAATTAGTTCTCGCAGTTAATTTTACGCACTGGAATGACCAGGTATACAGGACTGCGTGAGGCGTGGTATTCAATTGCGAGTTGAATGCGACATTGACATGCGACATGAATCAAGTAGACGTCAGATATCAGTCGAAGTATGCAGTCGGGTAGGTAATTGGGAAACGATTTCGTATCAATTGCTAAATCCTGCTAAACTTCGGCAATCTCTTTCTAAATATTTACCAGGGTGTAGTTACTTATAGGTTTTCCTATAGTTACTAACAGTGTTTCATAGTTACTTATATGTTTTCTTATGGTTCGTATAGGTTTTCCAATAGTTACTAGTAGTTTTTATAGTTACTTATAGGTTTTCTTATGGTTCTTATAGGTTTTCTTATAGTTACTTAAATGTTTTCTTATAGTTACTTCTAGGTTTTCTTATACATACTTACTTATAGAAAATTTGGGCTAAATTTCAATAGTTTCCTATAGTTACTTATAGAAATTTTCACCTGGGAGCAAAACTCTAAAATGCCTATCACTCGGCCTCCTGCTTCGTGGAAAGTAATCTGGTTTCTGATGCATCTTCTCTTCTTTAGTATGAAATACCGATTGCAGATTTAAGTTCAATTACGTCTGTGGAAAAGAACAGTTCCGTTTCCGTGATTTTTTTTCAAACATATGCTATCTCTTTTGGTATTCTGTTGGTGAACCCGCTCGATCGCCACATTTCTGGCCGCGTACGGAGGGACATTCTTTTGCAATTATTTCTTTATATAAATAGTTATTTCACCTATATTTCTTTCTGTTTAGCCATTTTTTAATAAAAGATTCCGGTTTTGCATATTGTGTATTAAGTTTTGAAATCAGTTTTTGGCACTACCACAATAACTCCTATTTTCTTGAGTATTTTCATTCCGAATCATGCGTTGCGTCCATTTGCACAATAATTACATTGCGTGCTTTTTGCGGTATTACATTTGTGCTATTTATTTTTTTCTGAATATTTTGTAGGGTTTTTTATTTGTGAAGATAAAAAATAATCAATGTTCACGAAGTTTCATATAAATTCCTTTAGGCTGTAAATCTATCTTTACCTGACAAAAGAATAACAAATGATTTTCTTTTCAAAAAGTTGCATTAGGAAGGAGAAGAAGTATAGCTACAAAATCCCTCCTTCAATATTTATTTAGCTATTTCTTCGTACGATACATAATTATGTGTGGAAGTATTTAAGAATTTCAGGAAAAACGAAAGATTTTTGAAACATAGCAGAAATACCCCGAAGTTGGTTTTCCTGAAGTCGTGGTCCAGTACTCACCGGGTGCATATGCTTCTCCACGTTAGTATCTACGACTTAATTTTTCTTTTTTAGAATCGTTACAGTGCTTTATTTTACGACCTGATATAAATTTTGACTTTTACTTAAAGGATATTAAGTTGGTTGTAAGCGCAAAAGATTTAAATTTGAAATATTTTACGTCCTATTGCAAATGATGTAACATATCATAAATAATCATTTAGACTTGTGAAATCCAAAAAGACTGCTAAAAATAACAGAAAAAATATTTTTTTTAGGTCCTTTCGAGGAAAGATAGGATCCAACGTGGATCACGAATCACAAATGATGGGGGTACTTCCAGGCGTGCCTGTGAACATCCAAACCTGGATTCTCAAATAATAGGCACGCAAAAAAATTACTTTGATTCATTATGGCTAGTCTCCACGTATATTGGAAGCATTGGTTTGAAGAAATTAAAAAAATATATAAAACAGCTTTCTTTGAAGGCTATGATTATCTATTAAATCTAAAATTTATCCTTTTGGTCCTTGTATCCATCGGTCATCATTTAACTTCATCATTGAACGAATATCTCATTCAGCATTCTAAACCATGAGTGTTCTAAGACTAAATGAAGCAGGATGGACAACATCCTTCTGCTGGACAACAGCCAAACCTTTCGTGCAGCTCTGCCCATGGATTTATATGCTATCCATAATCCATTAAGTTCCTCTGCATAGCGCCGAAATTGCGAATTGGGCGATTATTCCGCTGCGACACCCACCAAAAGAAGCGATGGAGACCGAAGACGGACTTTAGAAGATTTCGTGAACATCTCACGAGGAAGAAACCCATAATTTCCACCAACGGAAACTTATGTCAGAGAATAATTTTAAGTTCAGACCCCGTAATATTAAAATGAACTACCAGTGAAAAAACGAGCGATCATCCCAAAGGAAGTGCGAGGGATTCTTCTCCGGAATAACGCAGAAGAATAAATCATAGAATCTACCAGTTAACAGTAGAATCATTTAGACAGTTCAGAATACTGAGCAAGCTCAGACGGGGTATTTCTAGAATTTAAATATTTTCTTCTTATGATTCCCGCCATAGTTCCCTATCCTAGCTTAATTCTCTGAAAAATTCAGTTAGTTAATAAAATAATAAGATCAAAAGACAATATTCTGCAATGAAATATTTTGGCCAGCGTTCCATGTCTCGCTAAATAAATATGAACATAAATGTTAACATAAAAAGGAAAAAGGCGTTTACACTTGAATTTAGGGAAATAAATATGAAACAAGATGCATTAGAATGATTTAAGCGCACTAGGTTCAAATTGTCATTTGCAAACAGAAAGTAGCCAATATTTATTTGTTTTTATATATTCATATTCTTGCGTTTGAGCAGTTTCATTTCTCTGTTGTGGATGATTTTCAGTGTAAAGTCCATAAAATAGAGAATTTCCTGATGGAAGGAGGTGAACTCTCCAAGGCTAAAGATTCCCCGTGTCATAAATCGAATGACCATTTTCGCAAGCCCTTTCACCTGAGGAACGGCGTCATATTAACTACCACTCTGAGCCTTAAAAATAGAGCGCTTCTATTTGCTAATGCAGCCTTTGGTAGATACTCATATCCTTTCAAAGGCTGTAATATTCATGTGGAATGCCATATTAGCAACAGTCTACCACGATGGAAATACCGGTTCCCGAACAGTGACCGAAGTTAGGCATCGTTGGGCTCGGCTCGACTTTGGAGGGGTGATCCTCCGATTCGTCCGAGTGCTGTTGCCCCTGTCTGCGCGTGGCAGACAGTATGTGAGAAATGACCTTAGCCGTCGAAGCACGTTAAACCAAAATACGAATGCCGCAGTTATTTTGTGCATTATATCCGAAGGAAGCAGTCTTTATATCATTAGGGGTAAAGCCTGTACGATGGCGTGAACATATATCAATTTCGTCGAAATATCTTGATTTAAATATTTACGATGGCCCTTTTCAACGCATATAATTTCACCATTGCTATTGGGACGGATCATGGAAGTTTCCGAGTCGCTTTACACCGCGCTGCTGGCGGCATAAGCCGGACTCCGCCGCATATTAGAATAATCAAATGTTTATGGGGCCGTAAGCGGTCGCAGCTAATCTCAAAGTAATCACGATATACAGGCTTTGGAGTATCTCGTGTGTGAATATCTCCGCGTCTATAGTTGTCTATACTTACTTTTTCCTTCATAATTGCGAGCAATTTTCTGGAAACAGTGTCCAACATTTTGCCGCATAAAAGAGTTAAAAATAGCAATAAACACAGTAAATGTTCTCATAAGTTATAGGAAAGAATCTAATTTATTGGTCAGTATCATTTTTTTTATTTCTCAACTAAGCAGCAACAGGTTCTGGATTAGCTTGACTTAGATTTCCATATAAAGTTGAAGGTGGTCGTTTTTTTGCTAAATTTGCTAAATTTTCAGCCCGCGTATATTGCTAATGTTTAAGAACAGAAGCAAACGACCTGCATCACCTCATGCACCAATCAATGGAGAGTGACCGCTCAAAGTTTCAACTTCCGGTCAGAAAAAAGGCTCTTATTGAATTTTGGCCAGCTTTTTTCGATTTCGTCCCACTGTGCGTAGATTGGATTGGCCAGAGAGAAGGTGCGTCCATTGTACTAGCTTCAAGAAGCCATTATTTGTTCTTTTAGACAAACCTTTGGGGAGGGGGAGTACGAGAATTAAGGAGGGATGGATTGATAAATGAAAATGGAATCTTAAACCCCTGAGATGTCACGCAGCGAAAGAAAATGCGTGTTGTGTAGAAATGCGAGCCACATAATATTTCTCTTTATGTGCTGAAAAAGGCTGATATAAAAAAAAACACTGGAAAGGTTACTTCCCAAGCATGGTGACCTGAGTGCAGGGTAGGTAATGGATAAATGACGAATGCATTGCGTACTCGGTTATTTGCGGATGTCTCGGAACGTATTTTCCACGGATACGGATTTCCTACTGTGTTACACATTTTAGGCAAAGTTATCACAAGGGTGTCATAATCGGAATAATATGCCACAAATTTGAGATTTGTTTTTTAGTTTTGTCTGGTTTTACTAGTTTACAGCATGGTATTCCGAAGTCTTACATGGCGACGGTATGATTTTCGATATATTGCTCTTCATTATTGCAGATGCAATCATAACGATATAAATCGACCCTATTACCGCTCGTAAGAATAATACGGGGTATAACAATAATAATCTGAACATCGTTTATGTAGATAACATGTTTGAGAGGGCATCGCCGGTACTGACCATCCGTGGTAACATTTCCCAACAGTAGAGAGCGTTCGTGATGACTTTAGCCTAAAGCTCTGTATTAGGAAAGTACGGTCAACGTTTGATCTCGGCAAATGCCGACAATCGAGGCTTCTGATTGGTTGCTCTCTATATTTTCGCGCAGTCCCATTGATGGAGGATTCATAGGTCAAATAAACATGGCTTCTGCTGCCATTACTCCTCTTGACGTGTCAACCGTTGGATTGTACTCTTCTGTGTAATCCCGATTAAGATAAACAACGCACATATCAACGTTGAATAGTGCAACTGAATTAAGTCATGGAATGCAAATATATTTATGTGCACAAGGGAAGCGATCAAGCTGTTAATCACTCAGAAGACGGCTCAAGAGAACCGTAGGGACGAGGTGACCATCTATCAACCTTTGCTATTTAAGTAGTAATGAGTCTGCAAGGCCGATTTTTGGGTTTCCCGTGCATGAAAGTGGACCAATAGTCACTCATCTCTCCGTGCACCTGGAAAACTGTCAGTGTGTCTACTACAACGAACACAACATACAAGATAGGTTACGAACTCCTCAAATGACAACGCATACTTTTTTTCTTCGAGCTTTGTGGTTTTATTACAAAAAATAAGTTTAATGTTTTTCACACCCGTTGAATTTCAACGGGTATCTTCCGCTCGTGCTTGAATAAAACTCTTACTTGATAGGTCCTCTTCATATGTCATTCTTGATCCTCGATGAGCCTCCTTCCATGGATCGATCTCACTCTCGATTGCCCTGCTTGCTTCACTTTACTACGCAGGTCCGGTCACCTCAATATTTTAAAATCTTTTCGCCCGATTCTTTTTTCATAGACTCTAAAGCGTTAGCGTGGCTATGTCCAGCATTCTACCATTATATCGAATTTCTCTTCGTTTTGCAATTGTCCATAAAAATGATTACGGTAGCTTTTCAAAGCTTCATTTGTTCTTAATGAAGCGCTTTGATATTTTCAATTCAATTACTCTCTTGAATGACAGGTACACGCTGACGTGCCGTGACGTGATGACCTCACGGTAGCCAGTTAATGTTTACGCACTCTTCCTTCAGAGTGGTATGATGTTAGCGGAACACGTAACAACACGTCTCGCTTTCAAGGATTTGTGTTTCCATCGAAACAGTCACTTACCGTTTCATGAACCCTAATCTAATACATATGCTCCTGATCCATTGAACTACGTGTCGCGAAAGACATCGTTGTTGACAGACTGAGAGAGTGGACTGCGAAACTGAACCGCTATTCCAATGGATATCAACAGGTTTGGACTTACGCTTGCAGTGTGGAGGGGAATGGATGAAGGAAGGACACGCCGCAAAGTGAGCTAAAATCGAAAAAAGCTGGCCAAAACATCAATTTTCGACTTTTTAATTTCGAGCCCCTGGACACATGTGACCCGCATATCTATAGCAACATTTTTACCTCTCATTGGCTTCCATTAGGACCTTATGATCCAAATCATCCTTAGTAGATTTCATGGTGTCTTAAACATAGATAACCCCTTAAAAGTTGCAAGCAATTACTAATGGATACGGCTAAGGAGGGTTGTGGCCAGCTTTTTTCGATTTCAGCCCACTGTGCGCCGGGAGCAAAGAGCTCCGAAGACCAAAGCGGCAGAAGAAATCAGTTGAGCCACACTGCAGCTCGCTCATCCCGTGCGGTGCGGCGTGGTGCGTGGTCCGCACGGCCCGGGAAAAAATATCTTTGTGGTGTTTCGGAGTTGTGTTGGCAGTGCTGGAGTATGGATGATGGTGTATTGTTTTTCGGTTGGTGAAAATAAAGATGGCGAACCGCATGGAGCATGAGTTATTTTGATTCTGGAATCCTTTAAGAAAAAGTGTGGAGACACGACAGTTTTGGCGACGAGGTCGAAACGATCCTTCGCGTAGATGAGAAGTATTAATTTTGACAAGTGGATTCAAGAAACTTTGCGAAATGAGTGAGGCTGGGGAATATGGAGCGGCGGGGGGATCTTTCAACGCGGCGTTGGGCTCGCTCAAACCTTTTGACCCTTCGAAATATACTGCTACAGAATGGTTGGAGCAGTTTGATGTCTACGCCGATTTTTGTGATGTGGTGGACGACCGGAAGAGAGCTTTATTGCTCATATCATTTTTGGGCGAGGCTCAGAAAGTGTTACGTCAGGCGTGCTTGCCGGCGAAACTCAAGGACAAAGACTCGAATTTCATCACTGCTTTGTTGAAGAAGAATTATGAACCTGCCACATTGAAGAGGACGTATCGCCGCAAGTTATTTAGCCGTGTCCAAGCCCCAGATGAAACGGTGACGAAGTTTGCAAATGTGTTGAGAGACTTAGGAAGTTATTGTGGGTATGCGGATGAACACCTAGAGACTGTGCTGGTTGATGCCTTTTGTCGTGGAGTACGAAATGATTTGTTGAAGGCAAAGCTGGATAAGCAAGAGGACTTGGATACGCTTGCGGAGGCTGTGAAGATTGGTGTGTTGATAGAGAGCGTGGAGGAGGCTAAAGAGCAGCGGACGGCGACTACAGCGTGCAAAGTGTATGCGCCCAGAGGCCGCGATGAGCGAGGCCGCGGTTTTCAAACGTCAGTTCGAGGCTGTGAAGGAGGTGCTGCCATGTATCAGAAACGGGGAGGCTCGAGCGTGGGATCCAGCCTTGGGCCGACCAGAAGTCATCGCGGAGGCGGAGGAAGATCTGGAGGAAGTGCCGGCCCTAGGTTATGCTACAGCTGTTATCGCCCGAATCATTTTTCCAGAGACTGTGAGCATCGGAATGCGAAGTGTTACGTGTGTGGGCAGGTAGGGCATATCAGTTATGCATGTAATAATAGCGCAAAATTTGTGGAAGAGGAGGAACGAGAAAATGAGCAGGAGCAAGAGGTGGAGGATTTGACTCACTTGTATGACGGAGTTTATATCTCAAAGAAATTGTATACTAGTGAAAGTGGGGACAGTGTAACTGAATGTGATGAAAAATCTAACGGCACTTACTTGGACTCAGGTTATGATGAAATGGAGGAAGAAGCAAGACTTTTGTGTCAAGAAATTGGAGAGATAGATGAGGTTAGGGTTGGGGATCAGTATTATAACGGTGAAGTTGGAGAAAGTGAAGAGATTGAGGTTAAGTGTATACTGAGTTCGCATGGGAAGCCAGACTTGGTGAAAGTGAATGTCGATGGGCAAAGTGTTGTGATGGAGCTAGATACATGAACTAAGTGCTCATTAATGTCAGTGAAGATGTGGAATCTAATGTTTGGTGGTGAGGTATCGAATTCTCATGTAATGGATGTTTCCTTGAGTGGGCATGATATGAATGTTGTAGGAGAAAGGCAGGTGGCTGTAAGAGATAAAGGAAAGGTGCATAGGTTGAGAATGGTCTTGTGTGATTGTGCTGGGGAATTCATGCCGTTGTTAGGGAGAGAGTGGCTTGACCAATTGGTTCCAGAGTGGAGATCAATGTGGCAATTAGAAGAAGTAAAGGCAGTGAAAGGGTGTGGAGTGATTTTGCGGGAAAAGAGCTAAAGGAGTTGAAGTTAAAATTTCCCAGAGTTTTCGGTAAGAACATGAGTATGAGTATTAAGGGCTTCAAAACTGCGGGGGTTCTAAAGGAAGGGGCAAGGCCTGTCTTCCACAAGGAATATGTAGTGCCTAATAGATTGCGAGATGCTGTGGCGGAAGGTTTGAGAAAAAAGATTCAGGAAGGGAGATATGTGAGAATAGAAAGGTATTTGTGGGCGTCGCCTGTATGGCCAATACCAAAGCCAAATTCTAGGGAGGTAAGAATTGTTCATAATTACAAGCGCACGGTCAATCCAAATATTGTTGTTGATCACTATCCATTACCCGTGCTAGACGACATTTTTAATTCATTGAATGGTTGCAGTGTATATTGTGTAGTCGATTGTGATGGGCTGATTGTCGAAGCTGATGCTTACATGCAGTTAGAGCTTGATGAGGGGTCACAAGATATTTTGGTGTTGAATACGTGTTTGGGTTTGGTTAAACCAACTAGGTTGCCATATGGTCTGGCAAGTGCCAGCGCTTGTTTTCAGTCTGTGATGGACCAAATTCGGGTAGGAATACCAAAGGTAAAGCCTTACGTTGACGACATTTGTATTGGAGGAAAAGACTTAGAGGAATGTAAGAGAAAGTTGTATTTGGGGCTTTCAAGGCAAAATGAACATAATGTGCGTATCAATGAGAGTAAGCTCAAGTTATTTGTACCAGAAGTGGAATTTTTGGGTTTTGTGTTGGGTCCTTCTCAATACAAACTGTCACCAAAGAAGGTAAACGCCATTCGAGAGTGTGCTGTGCCCACGAACAAGTCAGAGTTAAAGGCTTATATGGGAATGGTAAATTATTATATAAGGTTCATTCCAAATGCTAGTACTATTTTAAGGGCATTGTATGCTTTGTTGTCTGAGTCAGTACCCTGGGAATGGACTAGTGAATGTGAGGAGGCATTCGAGCTGTCCAAAAGGGTGCTTAGTTCGGAGCCAGTGCTAGTCACTTTTGATCCCAGTAAAACCATTGTCCTTGTCTGTGATGCCTCACCTGTGGGCGTTGGGGCAGTGCGGGGAAATAAGTTAGAGTCCCCTGTGATGTTCATGTCACGTTCCCTCACCGATGTCCAAAAGCGAGATTCCCAGGATGAAAGGGAGGCTCTTGCCATCGTGGTTGCCTTAACCAAATTCAATAAGTTCTTGTGGGGCAGGAAATTCATTCTAGTGACTGATAATGCAGCTTTGAACATTTTGTTTGCCCCAGATAGGATAAGTTCAAAGGTGAGTGCGCTCAGATTGCAGCGCTGGGCAGTCCCGCTGAGTAATTACAGTTCCATCTTAGAGTACCGCAGCACAGACAAAATGGGTCCAGCTGATGCCTTGTCGCCTTTACCACTGCAAAAAGTTGCCAAAGATGTTTGTTGTTTTGTGGATGAATTGCCTGTGTTACCACTTAGCTGTGAAACAATAATTGTAGAAACTGACAAGGACCCGGTGCTTAGTCAAGTTAAGTCCCTGGTCATCAAAGGTTGGCCACAGAAATGCCCTGCTATTGACCTTAAACCCTACTTTGATATTATATTAACCTTATCTGTGGAACAGGAGTATGTCATGTTTGCTGATAAAGTTATAGTCCCTACTGTGCTAAGATCTAGGATGCTTACATTGTTAAATGAGGGTCATCCAGGCATAGTGAGGATGAAACTCAAGGCTCGGTCTGTAGTGTTTTGGCCGGACATTAATAAGGATATTGAAGAATTTGTCAATCAATGTACTCCTTGTGTTCAATCCAATTTCAGGCCTGTTTCGGCTGAAACTGTTTCATGGAAAGAGACCCTGCATCCATGGGAAAGAATTCACATAGATTTTTTCTTTCTTAATTATGCGACTTATCTGTTGTGTGTTGATAGCTATAGTAAATGGGTGGAAGTTTTTCACATGAACAAAACCACTGCCAGTAATATAAATGATATTGTAGAAGTAAGGCTGTCATCTAATCATAAACCCTTTGTTGGCACCATTGTTAAAATAATTGTGTTTTGTGTTGTATTGTCAAAATTTTTTTTTCTTTTGCAAATTTGATTTTGTTCTACCTAAATTTTGATGGAGGGGGGTAGTGTGGTGTTTCGGAGTTGTGTTGGCAGTGCTGGAGTATGGATGATGGTGTATTGTTTTTCGGCTGGTGAAAATAAAGATGGCGAACCGCATGGAGCATGAGTTATTTTGATCCTGGAATCCTTTAAGAAAAAGTGTGGAGACACGACAATCTTATTCAGGGCAAATGGTTGACCATACGTTCAGTGGTATACCAAGGGTTTCGTGGACCCCTGGCAAAATGATAGGGGTGGTTCTCACTCCCCACTTTTATCTCTTCCTCTATTTTCCAATTATTGTTATTACTTAATATTCTCTTAATTTTTCAAATTCAAAATGCGAATGAGATATTTAAACATTTTTTTAAGGGTAAAATCGCCGCACCGCCCCTGGTGGGGGCTAACCTCGCCACCCGTCATGTACCCCTCTTGTAGATTGGACAAGGTTTTAAGAAGACAAGGTTATTCAGCGGAGAAGATGAGAGGGAAACAAATGTTGTTGGTAGACAAGTAGTAGACAAGGAATTGAAGGAGGAAGTGTGTCAGGTTAGTGGGAATAAAATATCGAATTAAGAGTATTAGGGTGGTTATTGGAGGAATCCAAGTAGCAGTAATGTGTGCGTATGCCCCGCAAGTAGGTTGCGACGAGGAAGAGCAGGATGATTTCTGGAGGAAACTGGATCAGGTCGTGATGGAAGTACCTGTGAGGGAGTGATTCATTATGCGGGGAGACTTGAATGGACACGTAGGTAAAGGGAGACAGACAAAGAAGTGCGTGGTGGATGGGGCAGCGGTGAATGAAACATTGAAGGGGGAAGAATAGTGGATTATGCAAATGGCGTTCGACGTGGCTGTAGTGGGCACCCACTTGGAGAAGAGAGAACACCAGCTCGTGACACGTGAGAGAGGAAATAAAGCGAGCCAGATTGATTACATTCGTAGGAAGCGCTTGAGAGAATTTAAAAACATCAAAAGGTAATTGAGGGAGAAAGCGTGGCTGCGCTGCATATAGATGAGTAGTTACGGGCTGTGAGATCGGGGGAGTAAATAAAAGAGGGCTGCGGGAACAGAAAGGTGGGTAAAGTGGTGGAAACTAAAGGAAGAAGGACCCAGAAACGAATTGAAGGGAAATGTGCTCGATGAAATACAATTACCTGAGGATGTAGAAAAATGGTGAAGTCAGAACAGGTAGATGATGAGGAAAGTGGGGGAGCAGGTACTGGGTAGATCAATGGGAAAGGGATCCCCTGAAGAAAAGGATGCATTGTGGTGAAATGAGGAGGTCCAAAGAAAAATAAGAGAGAAGAAAGAGGCCAAGAACGTTTAATCAAGATCAAGAAAGAATACATTTTTAGGAGCTTGCCTCTTAGCCCTATTACACACTTTGAGAGGTTGACACAGAATATCGACGGAAAACTGACAAATAGGCGAGAACCCTATTGTCCATTAGAGCGAGCATTATATGATATTATGGCACCTATTTCCAAGATTGGTTTTACCAACAATAATTGAATGTGAATCTGTGTATCTTGCAGGGGATGTCAACAATAAAGGCTGGTGATCTTTTTTGTCACCGCTTTAATGGTATCAGTGAGACAGGCTATTTTCCGATGGTGGTGCTCTGATGACCATGGACATCAGAGCACCACCAGAGCATCAAAGCACCAGAGCATCAAAACGTCGGCAGAGATGGAGAGTTTGACCCGGTGGGAAGCCTTCAACATATTTTCCGATGTTGGGGTACTGCATATTTCATTAAAAGTTCTTAAATATTGTATCTAGAAAGGTCGAGCCTTGTTGGATAACTTTGTGAGCACTCGTGCAAGTATCATCCTCGGAATCTGAGAATTCGTTACTTTGGATGAAGTGTAGCTGTTTTACGTCCGAAGCGATGTACGAATATGTTGCCCATTGGTTCTCTACGGGCTTAGATATTGGCTCTGGGCATAGTTACGTTGTTTTTGTATAAATGCACTTTCAAAGAAACTGTTTAGGATATTTGCTTCTTCAACACTGTCTGACAGCTTTGCTATATTTGTTTGCAGGTTTCCACGGCGTTGATCATTTGATATCCGCATTTTTGAGTCCACGCGTATGTTGCTTTGAAAGACAGCTTACGAGGACGAGAACCAAAAATGCCGGTATCACAGCCTTGCTATGTTTGCCTATTGGTGTGTGAAATATTAAATTACTTAGTACTTTTTCTAAACGATGAAGCATCTTTATAATATTACACTTTTATCCCTCCTCATGAAAATGTAATATGTATTTTATACCTTAATTTCTCAAAACTACCATTAGAAGAGCTTTGTTTCAACTGAGAAGGTTGAAGGTGTCGGGTGAAATTTTGATGACTTCACATAACATCATCTCTTACCCCATGCACACCTACCGTCTTCCGTACCTTATTTATCATGGATTGGTTAGGCGGAGTTCTTTCGGCTGGGAAGGAAAACCTTAGAAGGTTCTGAAACATGGGTTAGTTAAATGATGATGTCATTTCTCTTTTATTTACCGCAGCAGATCATCTTCGCCGGCAATTTACGGAGTTTCTAAATCCACTCTTGATATTTGGATACTGTTAGTGGTGATCTTTAAAAAAGGGCTTATCTTCAAGTGCGTGGTATTGGTTGGTTTGATTAAAAAAAAATATGTGTTTAAGGTTCATTTCTTCGGTAGAACTCATGATTTACATTTAGTCGGCCCACCGGGTCTTCCGAATGTTCAGTGAGATGGAAGAGTGACGCTGCTCTAGAGGGAGTATCTACTACCTAGGGATTGTTTGGTTTGGTGATATATGTGCTTCTTCTTATGCGTAAACAGAATAATTCATTCAGTAAATCGTATTCTGCTTCAGCTAACGTGAAGGAACATCTTTCTTCGGTTAAATGAGGTATTACCCATCCTATTGCAATTACGGCTTCCGTATGAACAAAGAGAGGAACAATGATGAACAAGTGGAAGACGTTTTTATTGTGAGCGAGCCGGAAGAAAGCGCTTTAGGACGTAAGGACGCCTTCGCCGTTCCTCCTCTGCTGGGCAGTCTGTTTCCCACGTGATCTTGCTTGGATTGAAACAAAATTCTCCGCCAAAGTTTCTATACCATCATGAATTATTCTATTATATTCCCTTCGTATCATAATGAACGAGCTCCTTGGACATTGCGTCAAGATATAATTTGGTAATTATGTCTTTAACTCTTCGTCATACTTAATAAAATATTCTGATTATTTATTAAAAACTATATAATAGGTACATTCATTATCAATGATGAAGTTATTAATTTAAATAATTTAAATTCTTTTGCATTCTAAATTACTTTGACATTGAAATGCTAAATGAAATGGATCAAGAGTCACTTCTAATTGAAGGGAACTCAAGAAATATAATGAGATGTCACTTAAATGAACTATTTTTGAAGGACATCACAGAATACTGGTTGAAGTATTTGGCTTTTTAAATAGATGTTATTATATCTGCCATCGATATAATTCCATTAGGTACATTCTATTCCTCTCACAACAATTAGGATGCGTCACATGCAGCCACATGAGTCAACAGCCATATTCGGCAGCGTCTTTTGCGTAATAGTTTGTTTGTTGTCCATGTAAATCAGTTGTATTGGCGAAAGGTGGGTTGCAGTGCAGCAAGGTACTAGTTCTGGCTTTTTATTGCTCCCTTGATGATTCAACAGCCTCTGAAATGGAAAGGGGCACATTAGAACTAGCAAAAGAAGATACAAACTACATGTTACCTACGATGTTCATTTGTATATTTAAACACCAAACTTTTATTTAAGGTCCGTTATATTTGAGAATATCTCACTCTTTAAACTGGCATTTACGTAATGTTCATCATAACACAGAATAAGCATGATTAAATGCCTACTCTATGATTATATCTTTCAGTAAACCTTTTCCTGGAGTTATTTATGGACAATAGCCTAACCTCTATCATAATATATCTACTTCTTAATACACCTGCATCAAGCTATTGGTGATGGAATTCTTAGACCATGTTGAATAAGAAACTATTTCGTACGTGATGACATGCATCGTACTCGGACATTGTTATTTGCATATTTTTCGTGTGTGCGTTAGGACGGCTTTCACTGGGAATTTCTCCGTTCTTTCAGAAGATTTCATTAAAACGTGTTATTATTTGAATATATATTTGTTAACCCTGGCTAGGCCAAATAATTTTCTGCCATATATTGGTAAAATACCCTAGGAAACATTATCGACGCCTGTGTGGAAAATCGGCCCTGTTCTGTCATTATTTAGCCAGTATTGGCAGCCTATATTTCCGCGATTATTCTTCCAATTTTGATCCAATCTAAATTGCCGATTGTTGCCCAAAATTTGATCACAAATGTACCCGGAAACTCCCTGTAAATGCATGTAGCTACATAGTGAATATGCACTAACTACAGTCCGCAGAAAGTACATGCGTCACCATATCTAATGTACAGATCACAAGGTGTCCGGCATACGTGAGTGTGGGTTTTACTAGATAACATCAGACAAAGGGTTAATTGACGTGAACATTATAAATGGCAAAACGTATTAGTATTGGTTTTCATAACGATAAAATATTTTATCAGAGTAACACCGGGCCTAAGTGACTTTTTATTGTTCTATTGGATAAAGCTACCTGAAAAATGTCACTGAGCAAGCAATATATAGCATTATGCTGATCATTGTCAAAATATGAATAATAATCGTTTAAGCTGCAATAAATGGATGCATAATAAAGAGAGGCTCCTTATTTCTCATTTTTTCATTTGATAGTAGTTGGGGAAACCCTTTGCGTGAAATAGTTCAGTCTCAGTGCACGCATGTTGTGGTTTTAGTGCATCGTATCCGAAGGAAGCAGAGTCTTAATCCCACCTAGGCTAAAGACTGCTCCATTTCGTAAATATGCATCAATATACTAGGAATATCTTGATTTTAATATCTACGTAGGTTCTTTTAGCCGTAAGTTGTTTCAATATCGCCATTAGGGACATCATTTACCCGTAGCGGATAATGTATCTTCACGCGTCGCCGTACACCAAGCTGCCTACGGCCAGAGCCGGACTTGGGCACATGTTATAAAAATCGATTGTGTTGGGGGTGCGAACTAGCGCATCTAATATCTTTTGGATCACACTCTAGAGGCTTTCGAGAGTCTCATTTGAGGATATCTCCATGCATATTTATCATATAATTAACTTTTTCACTACATAGTTGTGAAAAATTGACTGCAAACTATGCACAACATTTTGTTGCAAAACGGCGGTCAAAATATCAAACAAATATTATAAATAATTATAAGAAAATAACTTTATTTTTGGCCATTGTTATTTTATATTCCATTCCTTAACATCAAACCGGTTTCTAATAAGCCTAACTTCGGTGATTCTTAGAAAAAATGGGAGGCGGGCATTTTTTGAAACATTTGTTTAAATTTGAGCCCTAGTATACATATGAACTGAAACAAATGATGTGAGTCACCTCATGAACAATCAATGGAGGATGGCCATTCGATGTTTCAACTCCTGGTTAGAAAAAATAACACTTTTTGGATTTTAGTCAGCCTTTTTCGATGTCAGCCCGCTGTGCAGCATGCAAATAACACTTCCAGCTGGTCAGTATGTTGTCATACTCTCGAAATATCTGGAGAAATTTCCTAATTTCGGTTGACTGAACTTGACCAAACTCAAGGATATACTTAAACAGTTCTGAAAAATTGAGATTTATATGAAGGGTATTTGTGAAGGAAGACATGGTCGCTTGTTAAAATAAATCAAAATAAAGGAAAGTCGACCTTAATGTTTAAATTACCACTATCGCCTCCATAAGGTTTCTATGACCAATGGAGTCGGAAAAATTGGTTTTCATTCCGGGAACACGTCTTTCTCGCCATCAGCTCGTACTTCTCCCCTCATTTTCTCTTGCTTGGGCAAGTTTTTTTCACATTGCACCTACCTATTGATTACTTACCCTAACTTCGTTCATTTACCGTGAATCTCAGCAAACCTTGCCAGATTTCTCGTTAGCTTTGACACAAATTTCAGCAGCCGCAACAAACTAATTTCAGTAAATGTTGACAAAACTATGGTCCAGCTTGAGACAAAAATCATCATATATTGGATAACATTGAATGCCATCTAAATTTATGCTTTCTCGATTGCAAGATTTCGCAGCTGTTGATTGATGCTGATGTGGCTTTCGAGTTTGGCTGCGCTGGGAGAATATTTGTGTCAACGTTTCTCTCGCGTCTTCAGGAGCACTCTCTCCCTCCTGAAGACGCTCTCGCTGCAACGCGAGAGCGAAACGTTGAGCAAAAAATCCTCACAGCGCAGCAAAACTCGAAATCCACATCGCTATAAATTTATGCTTGCTGTTTATGAGCCATTGCCAATGACATCAAATTGATGTGAAAAGTTGATTATTATGTAGGTACAGTGTAATTGACAAAAATGCATCAGTTCCACATTAGCTTCGGTTAAAAGCTTAAAAGATAGGTCTGGTAAACGTTTAACCGAAAATGTTGTAACTAATTAACCGGTAATCAGGAATAGAACCGCATTTAACGAGTTACCCGCATGTATTAGTTACCTGTGGTGAACGGTTATTTCGTCAACCGGGAGTTGGACTCCTTTTCGCTAGGGGCGGATTATCCCAAGGATTGTCTCGAACTTACCTGGAGTCGAAACTGACGAATATGATACGGAATTTGCACCCATAGTGGCATAAGTAAAGTATTTTCTTGCACTTCGAGAGCTCTTTTGTCACGAAACCGCATCTTCCTCACCGTATTGAGAGTCACTCGTGCCTTCGCTTGACTTTCAAGTAATCTGCAGATCAACACTTGACCCCGTAACCTCTTCCACTGAATGGCGCAATGCTGACTCAGTGTCGCTGAGTTTACTTATTGCGTATTTTGTGGGACATTGATATTTAAAGGAAACATGAGAATTAACGAGTGCGTAGCTGCGTTCTTTTGTCCGTTTTATTCTGATCTATTCCGCCTCTCGGGCTCGACGTTCCCCGTCGCAGGTCTCTCGGACCTAGTTATCCTTCAGCAACGTGTAGGAGAGTGCTGCCGGAACTTTGATTAGATAATACGCGTCACTACAGCGCAAATACAGCCACTGACATACTTCTCTACATTCAGGAGGGTAAGGAAGAGACGTATCGGGTGACACTGTTTAGTAGTTGAATTAGACCATTCTGACTTATGTTGACGTATATGATTTGAGTGATGAGTCTGATGTAACTTTATCATACGGATTTGCTTTAACTTTTCACACCAGATGCGATTAAAAAGTTCATTATTTCCTTTCAAGGACCACCAAAATTATCCGCTAATAATGCGCTAATTTTAAAAATACAAGAAAAATGTGCAAGGAGGGAATTCTGCTATGCACCACTAGAGATGAGGCTGGTCTGGCGCATTATGATTTATTGCCACACTAACCCCATGGATGGCTATTATCACTGAATCCTTTGAGACATTCATCAGATAGTGTTTTAAATACGCACAGAAATTCCGTCTGCAATAGAAAATTCACTAAATATCAAATTTACAATTACTCCAACACCGTGCCCTTCGAGGCGATAGATGAGCGTGTGGCTGCGAGTCGATTTTGTAGTCGTAATAACAAGAGAGAGTAAAGCAGTCTTTTGGGTTTTGATTTCAATGAGACTTTTCAAGATGTATTTACGAATATCCATGAATTGGTTCTATGGAAGCCTAGGAACGAAAAATAATTTTGTAAATTCTCCGGCCTCCGGCGACATTTTTTGAGAGTCGTTCGATTTCGATCGACTAGCAACTTTGGATTTTTCCTTAATTTACGGTAACATGTTGCGTAGTTTTTTATTATTTACCCTTTTTCTCTGTGTCAACGACTGAATAGAATATAATACCCTCTCAGCTTTTGCAACGATGCTGAGGAGGCTTACAGAAAAAGACGTGAATAAGTAACTTTCAAGCTGTGGAACCTTCATTGCAGGGGAACCTCCGTTGCACAATTTTTATGTGAAATTACGTGTGCAAGATTTTATCATATCTCTTATCCACGTTTTCATACTTGATGTGCGGCGACGGAGGTCAATTGAAGTGCCCTCTGCTCTCCAGCTTCTTGCCAAATGGCCCCCAGTCATCCTGGAGATACCAAACTGACGTGAAACAGAGAAACCCGCATAACATTTCATTGGCTTGAAGTAATTTTGGCCTTCCTGGAATTTTGTAAGTTGATTCGGAAGCAAAAGAAGCCCCCCAAAAAGAATGACTTCAGACCATATTCACACTCCCCCATCCTTTCCTCTATTGTTGTCCATTCCCGTCCTCCTCCCCCCCCCTCAACCCACTACCCACTACCCCACCCCCAACTGACTGAAGGTATATAAGGGATTGCTGTACACTTTTGTTCACCTGATGATGACGCTTAGCCGTTGAAACCCGGGTCGTGGTTGAGTTTATTTTTTATGTGGTTTGTAAAAGTTTCCTCGCTGTAATAAATTGATATTATGTTAACATACCTCATAGCGGGAAATTTTCTCCCCTTGCTTAAACTAGTATATATATTCTCCTTGTTCATAAAAATTTCCTCCATACTGCCCTATCCTTGCATACCTCTTTTTTATCAGTCACACTATTCACACACATGCTCCTGTTCTTCTCTCCTCGCTTTTTGCATTTTTTGTACAACTAATAGATATATATGCACGCATAAATGTACGTAATAGCCAAAAGACAGAGATAAATTTAGCTCCTTTTCGGAAAGACCTTTTACGTCGAGGCACCGGAATCATCCTAATAGTGAATCAAAACCACCCTTCGGAAGCGGTCACTTGGGAACCCATTTTGGAACGGGCTTGCTAGGTTGGATGATTTTTCGCAGATTTCGAGCTCTTAAAATGTGACTAAAGTTGAGACTGTCACAGTTTGGTTGATTTCACGACTGGATCATGTGATTGCTGACCTGCGAACGTTGGGAAGCTACAGACTTGAGCAGCTTGGAGAAGGGACGAGGAGGTGGGAGGGAGAGAGAGGGGATATGGTACCACGAAAACATATCGATGTTTTGCGGGTAACACGTGAACCTGTTTGCAGTATACAAAACGCGCAGTTCAGATGTGCCACAGATTCAACCACGTTGCAATCATATCGACCTACTTTCATTAGTAACTCGGGTAATTTTTCAACCATGTCCCTAAAAATGACCCTTTCAAGTATTTATTCCTTAGTTATTCACGTAATCAGTGTGTGAATAAAAAAATAAATTATGTAATCACCCTGTCTTATTTTTTCATTCGCCAAGGATAATCCGCCGTTAATTGTATTTTAATCCTCCAGAGGACGTATGGACGTGTGACGACTGAATGGTAATATGCATTTGTGTGGCTGTGTCATTTTATTCAATCATTTTGTATTGTTGCCAAGGAGGTTGTTTATGAACAAGAAAACATGTTATGTAACAGCAAGAAGTTAACAAAGAGATACTTCAACAATTCCTGCCTTAAGTTGGGTGTCACGCCGAAGTATGTTCAGCTGTTTACAAGATCTTCCTCCAGAGCCGCCCGCACAGCGTTGACGCAGGCTAAGAAGATTTGGGTCCGAGAAGAACTGAAACTCTGGTTCAGTGTCCGGGATTCCCTCTCCCACTACCTCTACCTCCTTCACTTGTACCTATCCAGCAGTGTCCACTGGCATGAGTGCTATTATTTTCAGGATCAAGTGAAAAGGGCTTCCAGTGCCATCACCTTTGAAAAACGAAAGACCATCCTGAAGAAACTGACAACCCTGGTGCATTCTCAACTAGCGGCCACGGCCATAGTGAGATTGGATAAAGTGGAGGACCGCTTGTTTCAAAACCATGAAATTAATCTTTCTAAACATACTTTTTCCCCACTTGAAATGGATCTTTTGAACAAGGGTTACTCATTTTCACCGGTACAACTAGAAAATGTGTCATCAACCTCCTGGCAGATTGTGATTCAGCCCTCAAAAGTGAAACTATTGGTGTTAAGCAACGGGTTGCAGATACTATCTCTAACCACCGATTTTCATGTGCGTCAAGAAATTCCGAGATGAAACTGATCAGTAGCATTAAGTCTTCCATTAATTCCCAAAATTTGGAGTTTATTAAAGCCTATAAAGGCAATAGTATTGTAATTCTGGATAGAGACAATTATGTTGACAAATGTTAAAGTTTTTAACCAATGAAATCCAATTTGGTTTTAAAATGGGACCCAACTAACAGATTCCAAATGTCGGTTAAAACTGGTCTACGTGCTTGCCCACATTTGCTCACTGAACCTGAGAAATTGCCCCTCATCCGTCGTAATCCCCTTCCTCCTAAGCTCTATGGCCTTCCTAAGACGCACAAGCCTGACATTCCAATTCGTCCGGTAGTGGCCCACTTCACTGCGCCTTGCCACCTTCTAGCAGTAAAATTAAATAGCCTATTCCGTTCCCACTCAAACTCCAAACCTACTTACGGCATCAAAAACTCAATTGAATTAGCCCAAAGACTATCTTCTATATATTTCCCCCCCAATGCCAAGCTAATTTCCTTTTATGTCAAAAACCTTTTTACGTTGATTCCGGTTAATGACGCACTTAATCTTTCAATTGAATGTCTGAAGGAAGCAGGTTGTGGGGAACCTATTATTGAAGAATTTAGTTTACTACTCCATCTGTGCCTTAGTCAAAATTATTTCTGCTTTAATAGCAAGTTCTACCATCAAACCCATGGTTTGGCGATGGGGTCTCCTTTCTCACCAATATTAGCCGAAGTTTTCATGGATCATCTGGAAGTAAAATTATTAAATATGAAACATCCCCTTCTTAAAAATTTAGTTTATTACTATCGTAAATTTGATGATATAATCTGTTTGTGGAGGGGTAGTACTAGACAATTAAACCTGTTCCTGTCCTTCCTTAACTCACTTCACGCGTCAATTACGTTCACCATGGAAATAGGATTTAGTAAGATTAAATTTTTGGATTTAACAGTTTCTCATAATGAATCAATCCATAATTTTTCCATCTATCGGAAAAATACTTTTACCGATATAGTCATAAGAAATATGACTCAGATATGGTGGACAGCTGCGAATAAGGGTCATCCCAAATAAGCAGTCCCGGACCGAGGCGGCAGCATCGGGAGGGCGTGGCGAGGGTGACCTGTGGCAGGGGCACACTCATCAAAACCCACATGACGTGCTGTGTCATGGCGAGTAAGTGCCGCCATTAAATATGCACTGCCCCGTGCTGCCTTGCACGAGTAAGGAAGAGGATCCCAAAGGCTAGGAGAAGGCCACTCCGATGTAACACCGAGGTCAGGCCATGATCTTCGAGCTGTAGTGGAAGCAGTTGGCCTAAGAGAAGAGGACTCTAAACACAAACTCCTGGTCCTCCAGGTTGGGGGTTGGTCGCAAGGCTAACAACCTTGCACCGGAAAAATGTAAGCGTTAAGAAACGCCAACACCAAGCCTCGGATACGGACGGAACAAATGGAAAAAGACCCCAGCTCAGATCTACGGACTTGCGATTCGGAACCTGGAATGTGAGAACTCTGGCAATGCCAGGAAAAATGGATATCCTTGATGAAGAACTAGAAACATACAAAATGGATATAATAGCATTACAAGAAACAAAATGGCCATTTAGCGGCAAACTAAATACTAAAAGTTACCAAATAATGTACAGCGGCTGTGATAGTGGAAGACACTACGCAGGCGTAGGTTTTGCCATCAAAAGAAGTTTATTAGATTCTGTGATTTGTTTTAAAGCTATTAGTGAGAGAATATGCTATGTAAGGTTAGGCGGTAAGTTTAATAATATATCAGCTGTTAGTTTTTATGCTCCAACTGAACAGAGCTGTGATGATGACAAAGATATGTTTTATGCCCAACTTGACGAAATAGTGACAGACGTCCCGCAGTACGACACACTTGTGCTGCTAGGGGACGCAAACGCTAAAATAGGTAGAGAAAATATTTGGAACAAAGTAGCAGGAAAAGAAAGCCTTCATGAAGAATCAAATGATAACGGGACAAGATTACTCAGCTTTGCAAACGCATCAAACGTATATGTTGTAAGCACAAAGTTTCCTAGGAAAGACATTTATAAGGGTACTTGGGTGTCCCCAGATGGTAACACGGTTAACCAAATCGACCATATTTTGATAGACAAAAGGCATCTAAGTTCAGTGACTCAGGTAAGAAGTCTCAGAGGAGCAGAATGTGGTACTGACCACTACTTAGTAATGGCAAAGTTAAGACAAAGAATAAAAATAGAAAAAAGGAACAAAAACAAAATTGAAGACAGGATATTTTTTGAAAATACCAAACTAAATGAATACCAAATCGAACTGCAAAATAGATTCTCAGTTTTAATGAAAGAAAATGATACAGCAACGGAACAAGAGAAAGTGGAAAACATGTGGACTGAATTCAAAATCAATATAAAAGAAGCAGCTAAAAAGGTTTTCAACAAGAAAAGAATGCCGAGAAAGCCATGGTTCAATGAAACATGTAGAGAATTGGTAGAAGAAAGAAAAGAAGCCAAAAGAGGAGTTCTTGCGAAAAAATCACAGGAAGCAAAAGTAAGATACCAACTTGTCAATAGGAAAGTAAACAAAACCCTAAGAGCAGAAAAAAGGAAATACATCAATAATTCACTATTAAGAGCAGAACAGGACTGTACCCAAAACAACTCAAGAGACTTCTATAGAAAAGTAAGATTCTTTCAAAAAGGTTTTAAGCCAAATGTAGTGGGAGTCAAGGACAAGAATGGAATCTTAACTAGTGAACCAGCGGGAGGTTTGAGAGTCTGGGAAGAATATTTTAGTGAGCTCCTAAACTGTGAAGAAGGTATAGAAGATGGGGAAGAGAATGAAGACGGAAGAAGAGAGGATATACATATTTTAAGGGATGAAAGTATCACATGCTCCGAACCAACAATATAGGAAATAAAATCTGTATTAAAAACTTTCAAAAGAGGCAAAGCTCCAGGTGAAGATGCCATACCTATCGAGTTAATAACAAATGGATGTGAGGAGGTCATTAGATTTTTACATAAATTAATAACAAGAATATGGAAAGCAGAAAGAATGCCAAAAGAATGGACTGAAGCAGTCATTGTGCCCTTACATAAGAAAGGGGATAAATTGGATTGCAATAATTATAGAGGATTATCGTTGATTAACACTACATACAAAATACTATCCAAAATAGTGTTGAATAGACTGAAAGAACAAGTAGAGGAGAAGATAGGAGACCACCAATTCATGAAAAACAGATCCACCACTGACCAAATATTTATCCTGAAGGAGGTAGCGTCTAAGTATTGGGAATACAATAAGGATCTGTTTGTGTTATTTATAGACTTTAGTAAAGCATATGACTCAATAAACAGAGAAAACTGTGGGAAATGTTGGAGAACTTTGGAATACCTGTTGATTAGTGCAAAGTGTGGTAAATTGGTGGCGTTGAAGTGGAAAGATAAGCGCGATGTCTCAATGCTGACAACTAAACATTCAGACGATATGCAACCTGTAAGTCGAAAGGGTGGGTTAGAATTGGTAAATAAGCCTACTTGTGTAATAGATTATAATAAATATATGGGTGGTGTAGACTTGAAAGATCAACTTTTAGAATCGTTATTGCTAGAAAGGAAAAGGACAAAAGTGTGGTATAAAAAATTATTCAACCACTTAGTAAATACGGCTGTGTTGAATGTATACATTCTTTACTGCAAGGCTGGAAACAAGAAAGATCATATATCGTTCAGAATAGACTTAGTGAACAAAATCATAGGCAAGTACCGCGGGCAGAATTTAGAAAAGCGCAAAGGACGGCCCTCAGATACCGACACTGAATGCACGCGATTGACAGGTCAGCATTTCGTTCAAGAAAATCCTAAAACAGATACTTTTAAAGTTGGAAGAAGAAGGTGTGTGGTGTGTACGAAACACGGAAAGAGAAAAGAAACAAGGTACAGGTGTAAAAACTGCCCTGGGACACCGTCTCTCTGCCTGGGCCCCTGTTTTGAGCGATACCATACTCAGATCAACTACTAAACATCGGATATGGGGAGCAGAAAAAAATAAACGACATGAAAAAATGTAAGTATAAATTTGTAATGATACAGTATAAACAATTTTAAATATAATATAATTTTTTTGAATTTTTTAAAATAGCGATTACAATGCTAAAAATATTTAGGCTAATGTCTGCACAAATTCTTCGCTGCTTGCGAAAAAAAGGCACCCTGAGCGATTGAAATACCTCCGATTAAAGTCACGCTGGAGACATGGAATTGAGTGGACGCATATGCTGCGTCGCACACGCTCGAGGGGTTAAACTTGTTGAGCTTGTTAAAATGTGTATAAAAGAGTCCAAAGGAAAAGTAAAAGTGGGAAAAGAGTACTCTGAAACGTTTGAAATAAATACAGGCGTCAGACAGGGAGATGCACTTTCTCCACTGCTCTTCAATATAGCAATAGAAGAGGCGCTAAAGAGAACCAGAAATACACCTGATGGAGCCAAAATTCCAGAAAAAATTAACCTACTAGTATTTGCAGATGATGTAGCAGTAGTAGCTGAAAATAAGGAAGAACTTAAAAACTTGACAAGAGTGCTACTAAATGAGGCGAATAAAGTAGGTTTAAAAGTAAACGAAGGCAAAACACAGTACATGAAAATAAGCAGAAATGAAGATGAAGAGAATTATCTACCAGTATTGCACCATAAGTTTATAAAAACTGACCAATTTAAATATCTAGGAGTACTAATAACAAACAACAACAAAGAAGAGACAGAAATAAACGCCCGACTTGCCTCAGCTGACAGATCATACTGGAGCTTAATAAAGTTATTTAAGAATAAACTCCTATCAAAAAGAACAAAAATTAGGATTTATAAAACAATAGTGATACCAATACTATTATATGGCTCTGAAGTGTGGGCTTGTACCAAAAAGTCACAAAACAAACTCATAACGTTGGAAAACAAAGTATTGAGAAGAATATTTGGTCCCATTAAAGAGGGTGAAACATGGAGAATAAGAAAAAACAAAGAGTTAAGAGAATTGTATAAAGAACCAAATATTGTGGGAATTATCAGAAGCAGGAGATTAAGGTGGCTGGGACACGTCCATAGAAGAAGTGAAGAAACAATGATGAAACAAGTGCTAAAAGGAAAACCAGAAGGTACAAGACCGTTAGAAAGACCAAGGATGCGCTGGAATGACGAAGTAGAGAAGGATATGAGAAGGATGGGAGCACATCTGGAAGTGACAGGCGACCGTAGAGCGTGGAGACGTGTGGTTGGCGAGGCCAAAGACCTCCTAGGTTTTCAATGGCCACAGGAGTAAGAGTAAGTAAGTCATAAGAAATTATTCAAACCATCACCACTCGCATAAAATGGCTGCTTTCCATTCTATGCTTAATCGCCTACTTTCCATGCCCCTTTCTTCTGATGATTTTTCAAATGAACTCTCTTTCATTAAACGTATCGCCAGGAATAATGGCTTTAATGATTCCCTGATTGATACTCTACTAAAACACTTACGCCGACAACGGGCCATAATAGAATCTACTTCTCTTTCCCCGATCCTAGTATCGAAAACCAAATGGGTGAAGCTACCCTTATTCTCAAAATTGTCGTATAAAATCAATAAATCCATCCCTAATAATAAGTTTAAAGTGTGCCTTTATAACCCCATGACTCTTGATAAATTGTTGTTCAATTCAAAGGATAGATATTCCAACTGTGATAAAAGTGGAGTGTATATGTTAAATTGTGATACCCCTGGATGTAATTGTATTTATGTTGGGCAAACTGGTAGAAAAATAAGCATACGTAAATCTGAACATTTCGAATCTTTTTAAAACTGTAATAACAAATTTATGTTTGCTACACATTTAATTGAAAATTACCACTCCTCAGATTTTATCCCGAAACATTTACATTTTTGTGACAAAGGGAAGAAACTTGATTTTATAGAGAATTTTGAAATTTTATCGTATTTTAATGTTTATAAGAATCATGTGTTAAATGACCGAGTCCCTTCCTACCCCTCCCCCTTCTACTCAGTACCCCGCCCCCCACCACCACCCCCGTAATCAGATAAGCTGCCATTGATCCCCTCGCCACCACAGTTGTTTGTCTGCTCACCTTCCTTTCATGAACTTCCCTTCTTTCCCCCCCCCCTTCCCCCTTCATAGCTTTCCAATAGCTTTCCAATCACCACCGTCCCCCTTCATGGTTTTCATAGCTTTCCAATCACCACCGTCCTTGAAGTCCCCCCCCCCCCCACCCGTTCAACCTTTGTGAGATCCTGCACATGCATATACACCTCCCTAGTTGCTAATAATCCTTCTGTTGATCTTGTTTCTACTCCTCTTCTCTCTCCTTCAAATCCTTTATCTCCTTCAACCCCTTCTTGTGACATCTTATATTTGTTGTGACCCGTGTGATTGCGCGGTTGGAAGTGTATTTCGTTGATTTTTGTTGCTAATATGTTTAATTTATTCATCTGTTGTGTCCACCAATGTAAAAGACCTTAATGCTGTTTTTGGTGCTCAGCAAATAAATAAAATAAATAAATTCAAGTAGTTTCTTATCACGACTTAGAAAGATAACATATCAGTTATGACCTTCTCCAGCTTCTAGGCACTCAAAACCTGAAGAATTTCTTTTCAAAGATTTATCAAGTTGCAGTCGTGAATTATTACGTGAGTGTCCTATTTGCAAATTGTTACGGCCACTTTATACGGGTCCACATGAAATTACTTCACGATATGAAAAACCCGTTACGCTGAAAATCAAGGGAGAAGAGATGAAGTTCATTCGCTGGTTTCCGCGCCGTTGATCAGATGATATCAGCACTTTTTTGGGTTTCGTCCACGTATGTGATTCAGAATGCACAGCAGTTTCGCCATCAGGATAGCTGGCGAAAATATTGGCCATTCGAAACAAACCCGGCAAATGTTGATATCAGAAGAGATGAAGGTTTCAATCAACCGGGTTTCAGCGGCATGTGTTCTAGGGGACGAAAACTCAATACAATCCAACTCAACCTCTGCGAAAGAGAATGTAACACACCGGCAAGTTCAACACTGAACATCTGAGATGCGTACGACGAGGTCTGGAAGAAGTGTTCGATGCCCAGATTTTTATAAACCTCAGTCATCGCCACTCCGTAGGGTGGTAGTATGACGATCAAATACGGTGCCATCATTTTATTCAATCAATTTGTGTTGTTGCGTAGGAGGTTGTTTATGTACAAGAAAACATGTTATGTAACTAGCAAGTAGTTAACAAAGAGAGTCTGTAGAAGCAATGACCTTCAAATAAAATAATTTGTATTCCTGGAGTTCTTCTTGCAATAACGAACTCTACATGTATAACCAATGCCATCAATGCCTCTCGAGCCGAAATGAATACGAAAACTTTGAAGCAGTTTTATATGCTAGTTAACATTCAATACACAGCTAATCACCATTTACGGGCCAGTGTGGGTTTATAATAGTCGTGCCCGAGTTGGTGAAAAATCTTCCCAGGTGGAATTTCTACGCGCGACTGACGCTATTCGACCGCAGCCCCCGAGGTCTCCCAAAACACTTCATAGTCCATCTTTTTATGATCGATGAGTTATATATACGCACATAGCAGGAAAAGACATCCTTATCGAGCTTTTTCCTCACCTTAGAATCTATAATGACAGCTGTGTGGGAGTTTCCAGCAGCTCAGGGATTTGAGAGGATGACGACTAATGAATGGTGGACATTTTCGCTTCAGGGGAGGAAGATGAGAGCGAACGGCGTACTTGTTTTTATTACACATTCTCGTTACAGAATCCTATCGGTGGGGTTATTTTTAAATGTATTATTAGTTTTTCCTTATGATGAGAGTTGATCATTATTTGATCTTGATGAAGTGCCTACGTTTCAAGAAATTCAAGAAACCAATGAAGAATTGTGGGAAGGTGGAAAGATTGAGGAAACAGAAACTAGAATGGCCAGTCTAAGTTTAGAAAAAGTTGAAGAGGGAAAAACCGTTGAGATACCAATGAAAGAAATATGGCAGGACATCGACAAAGGAATATTTAAGGCAGCATTAGAGATAGCAGAAAGACGATTATCATAAACGGGATTAAAATTCGAACTGAAAACCCCGGCAGAATTTGCCAGCAAAACAGTTGCCTGATAATCCAACTAACATGAAAAAAAATCCTACAAAAATGCAGAAATCTGAAAAAAAGAAGCCGTGGATTACGTAAAAAGTGTTGAGTGGAAGAAAGAAGGAAATACAAAAATATCGTGTGCAGAAGGACTGTATAAAATAATATGGAACATGTATTAAAGCAAGAAAAGCCTGGGGAGAGTGGATTAA
Organism: Pyrrhosoma nymphula; assembly: GCA_963573305.1. Taxonomy (NCBI): domain Eukaryota; kingdom Metazoa; phylum Arthropoda; class Insecta; order Odonata; family Coenagrionidae; genus Pyrrhosoma; species Pyrrhosoma nymphula. The sequence continues at coordinate 152,847,622 of OY754332.1, forward strand.
AGTCTCATGTAAAGACAACGCCTGTGGAGGAAGAGCAGCTTCCTGTAGAACTGTAATAAATCACATTACAGAACGTCCTATCAAAAATATTCGTATTTTGGATATTCGTTTTTCCCCCGAACGAAGGAATTCGTTTTTCCCCCGGACAATAAGGGACTATAATAAATGCTAGGCGTAATTTCACTAGAGCGTTTACTTTTAATATGTAAATGGCTGGTGTCCTAACACCCCCCGCCACACGCCTATTGAGGTGGCTTGCGGGGTAGTATGTAGATGTAGATGAAATAGCCTTATCCGGAGTGAAGTAAATGCTATTCTAAGTGAAAATGAAGGAAAATAGAAGAGAGAGAAAGAGTACCCTAAGAAACGTTAATGTGGAAAACAGTGATTTGCAGTCTTCTGGAGGATGAAGACACTGAGGATAAAGATAAAAAAGGATGCCCTTAATTGAGATGAGAATTTTATGCTGCTGCTAAGAACGACACCAAATAGCATCTGGAATTGACAAAATTCCCTCGGAGTCGCTATATGCATGCAAGCATATGGAGGAGAAGCCCAGGGCACAATGTAAAAGTAGATTAGTCATTCGGCGACATTTATGCGACCGATGAAGTGCCAGTGGAATGAAAAGAGAACGAATTTATCCCAATCCGTGAGAATAAAAGAGCCGAGGGATGCAAATAATTCAGAGTAATTAACATTAGTCAAACATTCTGGCCCGAATCATCTACCAGAGGACGGAACAGAAGATGGAAGGATTCCTGCATGAAGACCAATAAGGTTTCAGAAAAGTAGGGAAATGAGAGAAGTTATTTTCGCCCTGAGGCTACTCATGGAGGAAGGGATGCAAAAATGATAGCGGAGACATCTTTGTTTGGAGAAAGCATTTGAAAATATAAATTCAAAGAATGCTGACTACATTGAAGATTGTAGGAGTGGTTGGTAGAATGCGCTGCCAAGGGATCATCAGTGAAAACATGAGTGCAGCAAGGTGGTGCTTCGTCACAAATTATTTTAACATTCAAACTTTGAAAAAGCGATAAATGAAATAAAGGGCAAATTAAAAACAGGAATACAGGTGCACGGAGACAGAATCAGCATGCTCTGCTTCGCAAGTGACGTAGCATTGCTGGCAGAGGAGAAAGGACATCCGAGTAGAATGATGACCCAAATGGAATAAACTATTAAGATTCAACCTCAAGGTTAATATTTTTAAAAACAAAATAATGGTTACTGTGAAAAATCAAAAAGACACAATCACCATCAAGCTCGGGCTACAAAAGCTGCAGCAAGGGAAAAATTTTGCCATCTGGGAAATAGGATTGCCGGGGTGTTGGAGAAAGCAGAAAGGAGCAGAAGCGGAGGAGTGCAACCCAAGAAGGCATTCTGCCAGAAGAAGAGTCAACTAACAGCGAGCAAGCTTTCACAAGCTTTTATGCTCGGAAGCAATTCATTAAAACATGCATTAGCACTCTTATATGGAGCGGTGAAGATCTAGCGATAACTGCAGCTGAACAAAAAATACGAAGTGATGGAAATATGTAGTGTTATAAAATAATTATGAATATCAAATGGATGAAGAGAATCACCGATGAAGAAGTCCTGCGAATAGGTTGAGATCAAAAATGTGTTCAAATAACTCTGAGAATAAGAAATAAACTCTGCGTCAGAACAGAGTCTTGGAAACAATAATAGAAGGAGAAATAGATATGAAGAATCATAGAGGAGGACCAAGTCTATGCTTATTATGTATTTTACAAGTTGCAATAGTAGTTCCGTTGATATATTTCATTGTTAATTACCTGATAAGTTGCAATTGAAGTTAATCTTTTACATTATTTTTGTATTATGTATAATGATATGAAATGGTCCTAATTTATTTAACTGATGTTAGATCTTCAGATTCGAAGAGAAAAAAGTGAGGTATTGTTTTTAGCTCTTTTCAGTTACCCGATATATCCGTTGTTTTGCTTTCCGCTATATTTTCACATTTTTATGGATGTGAAATGGTGCCAATTTTTATTGAGCTCACATTTTTAATATTCTGTGTTTCCTTAAGGCCGCCATACCATGATTTTACATTTACTCGCTCGCAAATAACCATTTCTATACTTTTGAATAATAGTTCATAATTATACATTTTAACTAGGGTTTCAACGCAAAACCTCACGTTATGTTCAATTTAAGCTTTGTGGATAAATTCGAGCGATTCAAAGAGATTGGTGACAAAAAAAAGTTTTGCTATATTGGGCAACAATGCACGCACCATCCGTGCGACTTGACTCATCTGGCAAGCCTAGTTTGGAACCGTTGGTTTGGAGGGCAGGGTAGTGTGCCAAGTCTTGCTTAACATTTACTAGCTGGAAAATAACAAACTCTACACTTTTAAATTATAGTGGTAATACATCACCACACCATGGTAATACTATGGGGTTGACCACAGGCGGTTGTAGCCAGCAGCGCGCCAGCCTGAAAATTTTAAGGTCGCAACATCGAATATCGCCTCGGGCATGGATGTAATATTTGGATGAAAGTTGACCGTGTGAAATAAAATCTGCAATTGGAGAACCTAAAACTCAAGGCTACCGTTAAATTTCTTTTTAGACTGATGTAGGAACGCGCCAAACGTTAATACGCTCAGTTGAAAATAAATTGCTACGGATTAATTACCTAATATTTACGTTAAAGTTTTGGCGTTAGTCGTTGATTTTTTCCGGACAAATTTAATGTAAGTTTGAAGTATTAAATTTTTTGGTTCGATAGTTTTTAGTTCTATTGTTACTTTCCTCGTCCCGCTTCAGTAAATCATTTTTCTTTCGTGAACTAGAGCATTAACTCGACAGTTAAATGATATTATATTATTTAGCTGCCACTTATCACACTAACCAATTTGAAAGGATTTACATTGAGCTGAACTGAATTAACTTCAAAATTTTACTCCCTAGTGTGCTGATATCATCTACAAATCTCACAAATGAACAGGAAACCATCCCTCCAGTCCCCTGTGTTACTTCGAGGCACTCAATGGAGAGATGGGAAATGTGACAACTTCTGCTACTGGAGGAAAGGACTAATACCTGCATGACGGTCGCGTAATGAGATCCACTTGCGGTCAGAGACGCCGTGCTGGAGCAAGAGCCGCGGCAAAAGTACGCGTGGTAGCCTGGCGGCTGCAGGATCCACTCATCCCAGCCAATGTCCGCGAATGAGACATAAAGACTCTCCCGGCAGCACTCGGACAGTCCAGGGACACAGTCCACGTTCCTCTTGGGCCGTTGGAACTGCCGGAAGCAAGGACAGAGAATGCTTTGATGCTAATGGCAAGAGATGACTTTTAATGGCGTAGGACTGGACGTTATTATTCCCCCATTGTGTCTCGTCAAATGTGCATTGCAATTACACCAAAAGTAAGAATTTATTCGGCATGACAATGACGCGGAAATGCAAGAATTCGCAAAGAACATCTAAAATAAAATGGCGTCAATGACATAATCAAAGTGAATTTCATGATAGTCAATGTCCCTGCATGTGGGGAGAAATAGACGCCTAAAGCGTGAACAAAAGTTTCAAATATTTAATCATTTGTTCTTTATAACTAATACTACTTTATATTTTCTTCTCTTACCGCACTGTCGGAGTTGGTGCTCATGACAAGGAACGGCCTATTTTCTGGCAGAAAAGAGATGGGTGATTTTGAAGCTTCCATCCCGCAATTTTTGCAAGCCACTTGGATGGTATGAGGAAGCTCAGAATATTCAAGCCAATGCTTGACGGCCCACAGTAAATTTATCTTCACCCAGCCCTCTGGAAAAGGAGAAAATGAAAATCATTAAATTGACTTAATTAATCACTCGGAACTGGCCACTATGAATGGCTTTGGCCAAATCCCCCTCCTCGCCGCGGCCAATTCATCAATCCCAAATCCATAATGAAGTGAAGCATTCAAATGAGCGAGAATCTTTGGGAGTGAAGTTGATTTTCACCCCAGGCTCAAAATCGGTCACTCGGGTGTGACCAGCCACTATTATCCAGTAAACACAGTGAATAGGTTTACTTCAACTTATCCAGTTTGCCTATTTCAATTAAATGGTCATTACACTATTTAATGGCATTTTCAATTTCTATTAAATTAGATAGGTCACATTTTCCATGCTACGTGCTACCAAGAAATAATTCAGATGTGAGGGTAAGCGACCCGAGCTGACGTGTCCCGTGATAGAGCGCCTCTCAGCATATTCAATAGCCTTCATGTAGGTTCAAGGAGTGTCCCCTTCCCAGCATTGAACTCTGGGACAACTTGTATTTAAGCTGAATATTTTTTCCATATTAAATAAAGTTCAAAATATAACCTTGCATGAGGCATACCTCAACGTCTTTTATATCAGCTTTCATTTGAAGTTATGAAGTAGAATTTATGCAAAAGGCCGAATACCGAGGATTTGAAGCTAAACTTAGGCGAACTTTCTGTGACGACTGAAGACAAAGCTTAAGGCTCTACTCTCTGCGACAAAATTAAATGGTCGTATTCCATTGTATGAGGATATATATGATTTTATTTGACGGTTGTCGCGACGCAAAATAGTGTCAGGAGCGCACAAACTTGCGGGAAAGGCAATTGGGAATGTAATTAAAATAGAAAAAAGTGTACTGAGATGACAAATAATTGATTTAAAAAAGTATGCTTCTGATGTTTCATATGCATAAGGTCCCTCTTGAACCGTCACATACGATTCATTTGACCGGGGAAATATGTCAACTCTCGTCCTGTCAATGTCAATGACTACCTTAGCGTATCCTTTCTCGATGATCGGGCCAGTCCCACATTTGCCTCTCGAAGGGTCGTTTACTGCTGCGGTGAAAAGAGCCCTCCGCCTCGGGTTAGACACAAGGTTTGGAAAGGATAACTTAAATGCCTTGGCTGTGGATGGAGTCCCCGAGAAATCTGCACAAGACCTGACTGCGAGTTCATAGAGTTGGGTGGACGTGGGAGTGGAGAGTCTCGCGGAACCCTTCTCCGAGACCACTTCTCGCCAAAGCACTATCCGGTGACAATTACGTTTACTTCTTGGACGTAATGAGAGCTGTTGAGGTTTCACCGTGACCACCCTCTGTGTATTAAGTATGCCATTGACAAATGAAGCTGGTACTGAATTCGTTCCTTCGACCTGGAGGCGCCTCTTTAAACGGAGAAGAAACTATGATGAGAAAACCACCTTTGTTAATTCCACAAACTTTCTTACGCTGGCACGACGCGCGTTTCACCACACTGTGGCATACTCATGTGCACATGAGTATGCCACAGTGTGGTGAAACGCGCGTCGTGCCAGCGTAAGAAAGTTTGTGGAATTAACAAAGGTGGTTTTCTCATCAGGGATATCCATAATTTCCACGAGGTCAGGCCTGAGATCATCAGTTTTATTAGGAGGAGAAACTGTTGTCGCTGAAACACTGGCTCTCGCAGCTGTACCGGAAGATGGGATCCAACACATCAAGACGCTGCGGAAGCTTACGCTCCAACCAAATATAACGTTTGGGTTAAGCAAAGCGGTCCGAACTAGTTGAAATGTGATTATTATGAAACACTATTTCGCTTCAGTGCTATGGTATGCAGTCCGAAGGGAAAGGATGTGGTCTAGGATTGGGGTGAAGTTGTGGAGGATGACTGGATGAAGATGAGGTACATACATTCTAGTCCATCCATCTGGGAGCGCCGTGATCGATCAGCTTGCCAGCCCTCGACTTCCTGCGACTCTCTCTTCCTCTCAACCTTTAGTGATCTGTGAGTGAACGTCCGCATTTGTCGTCCATCGAGAATAATATCGTTCCTCCCGCTCAGCGTAACATATCACGAAAGGCTCTCATTGAATGGCGCTCATCCACGAAACCACCAAGAGGAGAGGGAAGGCATCGGTGTACCGAGAACGGAAGAATTTGGAGGAGAGAGAAATTTGATCTACGCTGCGATTCTGCGGTATATTCCAATGGCGGCTCACACTTGGAGTCCTCCACTGTCATCCCATATTGTGGAGGAGATTCACGCGTACCCTCAGAGTCGTATTCCCCATCAAGTAGATGAACTTCAAAAAAGATTTTCGTCCTCATTGTAAGGTTCTTGTCCTCGGCTAAGGCATTAAAAAACCTGCCGAAGCGGCCATTATCGATCGAAGAGGGGGAAGAGGGGCTTGTTTTGGTTTTTAATTAGAATGGTATTTTAAGAAGTATCGCAGTGTGGTATATTTTATGAATTAAGAGTCATTTAAAACATATTATCCCGGGACTTAAGGTGGTTTGAGCGAAAAATCACTTCACCTAGAATTTGATCTCATTTTAAAGAAAAAAATGCCATCTATTCAAAGATATAAAAATGTATACCCCTTGCCACACTAATTTCCGAGCAATTTGCCTTAGAATATGAGTAATTTAACATGGGATAGATTACGGCCATGCGCTTCAGAGGAAGAAAATAAATTAAAAATTGTATTTGGAACACCTAGATTTAGTCAAAAAACTAACGGTGTGTAGTTTATGTGATTTATTAACTATTCCAACAACAAAAAGAACTACTCACCATAATGATAATGATAAAATCGCAGAAAAACTTTCTGTTGTGAAGGAATTTTGTGCAGACGGCCGGAAATCACACGATTCAGTTTGGCAACGTAGCACGGAATTATTTGTAAACAAACCGTCTGATCACAAGTAAACTTTTGCATCTCTAAGGAGATATTATATATAATGTAAAGGTTTAGCATTGCTGACGTTAATTTTTTCCTATGAAAATACTAAGTACACATAACACACTATGTAAGAGCGGACGACGATCATAGATAAATGGGATTCGCAGCAACTTTACTGCTAAGCTAGGTCGCTCTGGGGCGGAATTCTGTACATGTCGACCGACGGCTGTCGGTGTCGGTCGCGACCGACGGTTGTCGCTTGCACCGACAGCCGAGCTATTCTCGACACGAGACGTACCGACACCTGTCGATGCAAGCGACGATTTGCTGACGTCATGCATTTGTCGGTCGGAAACTGGCATCTGCGCGAGAGGCTAAATATTTCGTATTGAAGTTTTGCAAGAGAACAGAGAGTATTATTTATTTATAAGTTCTTAAAAAGGTGAGCATGCTATTTAAGTCGACAAATGTGCATTACATCCTCTATAAAAGTATTTTAATCGAACTCCTAAAGGGACTATTTTGTTTTGTCTAAGGTGCGGATGATTACTATGGACACGGCGTAAGAACACGGCGCTTTCCGGCGAATTGCTGTTTGTTTACGTTCGAGCAACGATTATTTGCACAGGGTGTTTTAGTTTTTAATTTTCATGATATTTGAAGAAGTATCGCAGGGTGATATATTTTTTAAATACAAATCATTTAAAACATACTATTCTTGGACTTCAAATGTGAATAGTGGTCTTGAATGCTGTGCAACGTAATTTTGGAAGATAGTTTCTATCGCACGTCTTTTTTGGTTTTAAGCTGTGGCGATTATCCCATTGGCGCATTTATAAATAAAGTTAGCATCATTAGGTTTCAATGTGCAAGAAACAACAGCGTCATTTTTTGTGATAATACATAAACGAAGGTTTTGCGTGTGTTTTGGCTGTGAGTGTTACATTATGGCATGCCAGTGATTACAAGCGTTATTTATGTGCTACGATGGATTGTGTGTCAAAGTGGTGATATTTATGCGTAAATTTGTTGATTTGATCTCTTGAAATAATGTGTTATGACATGAATAGTATTAAAAGTGTAAAGTGAGTGTTGGAGAAGACGTAACAGCAATCAGTTCGTTGTCTCTACCTTTGACTAAATTAAGATTTGGAATCTATTTGAATTGAAGTCACGGTGAATAGGTGAATTGTTCTTGTCTTTTAATTGTGTCTGTCTACGTCCTAGTGAATGGATAAACAGTGAAGTGTATCATTATTCTTCATTCAGTGAATTTTTCCACCCCAAGTCTCATCTATTATTTTCTTTGCATTGTTGTGTCCAATATGATTTTGTTGAAATAAGTAATTAATCCGTCTATATTTTAGGCAGATAATGACTAATTAGCAATAGGCATTAGGATTTGTCATTGGCAGATATTATTGTGTTATTGTAGAATACCATAAATTGTGAGTGTGGTTGGTTGTTTACGTCCAAGTGAAAGGGTGATTATTTGTTGTCTACTTATACAATTTATGTTGTTTCACTATCCTTCATTCAGTAAATTTTACCACCTCAAAAGTTGTGTTTTCATTTACTCGACTTGATGTCAATACCATGGATTGTTCCTCTATTTGAGTGCCGCTGTGTGTGCCTGGAGAAATATATCTCACGGTAGGTATTCATGTATGCTACAAGAAAGCCCTTGACAAGCGGTAAATGGTCTTCCAAAAGTGAGCTACATAAGTATTTGTATTCGACGTGATGGGACGAACGTTGTGTTTAATAGTGTGTTAGCGCGTTAATGCCAGGGACTGGCTCGAAGATAGTAATTGTGTCAATAAATATCAAATCAATTTATGTCTGAAGTTATATATACCAAGATGTCATATTTGTCTGAGCGTAGTTATGGTAAATGACCTTAAAAGTGATAGGATTGAGTGTGGGTCACCGTTAATTGCTAAATCTGTGCAGAAAAGAGTATCAAAAATGTATTCAGATATAGGATATAATCCTTGCTCAATTTTATTTCCAGAATGTATAAAATCTAGATGCAGATTTATTCCTTTTTGTGATGATGGGACGAAGGTTGTGTTAAAACGCCGACACTCATTTAAGGTGATTGAAAGTTAATATTTATCAATTAATTACAATCTCCTTGAACCCAACTATTGCACTTTCGGTGCAGGAAATTTCTCACACTGAAGATGATATACTTAAGGAATCGCGAATCGACGAAATACGTGTCGGTCGGCCTACCGTGGGCTTCAAAATCGTCGGTGGGATCACCCCGGCTGACCGACGATTGTCGGTCAAGTTATCGACGAGTATCGGTAGAAGGTGCCACCGGAATAGCTCTTGACCGACATGTGTCGGTCGGGCGAGTTAGCGACACCGACAGGTGTCGGTCGCATGTACAGAATTCCGCCCCTGGACGTCGACTGCTAGGTTTTTGGTATTTGCCTAAATATGAACACACATGCTGTTATTTAAAGGCAGCAGCCTTAAACAATTTCAAAAATATCCTATTTCTTTTTAAAAACATGCTTCCGTAATATCCTTGCAATCGGAAATGAATGTACACGCAGCTATATTCCCACTTTCGTTCAAAGTAGTGAATAAAACACGTAGGATATCGTCACTGTCTTTCGAAACTAACACTTGAAATATATTGCAATGCTAGTGACGCCCAAAAGTAACATGAATTAATAGCCGTATTTTATGGAAAGGTACGTATAATAACCCACATAGCAAAGCAAGCTTGCTGCAACCTTGCAGCAAGCTTGTCATTGCAAGATAGCAAGCTTGCAGCAAGCTTGCATTGGCAAAATTAAAGCTTGCAGCAAGCTTGCTGCAATCCGACTACTGCACTTGCCTCAAGCTTGCTGCAAGGTTGCACGCAAGCTTGCTGCAAGCCTGCAGCAAGCTTGTAGCAAAATTGCAGCAATCTCTCGATGGCAAGCTTGCTGCAATCCGACAACTACACCTGCTGCAAGCCTGCAGCAAGCTTGTACCAAAATTTCAGCAATCTCTCAATGGCAAGCTTGCTGCAATCTGACAACTACACCTGCTGCAGGGTTGCAGCAAGCTTGCTGCAATCAGACTACTGCAACCTTGCAGCAAGTCTGCTGCTATTTTGAACTGCTAGTTGCATGCAAGGCCTGTGCAAGCTTCATGCAAGACAAACCTGGGCCAATTGGGCCAATAATGTTTAATTGAAGCACACGTTTCACTAACACCAGCAAAAGTAGGTATCACTAACACCAGCAAAAGTTGACGTGGAAGTCAGCTATTACTACAATTAACAAACTTGACAATATTTCCAGTCGGCCGCCATATTTTCCGATGTATCAAAAAGCAAAATCGGTCCTGCTGCTGAGTCATTGCCTAACCTTGAGAATGCAGAGACTGCATTGTTGGACTTAAAATAATTGTAAACTTTAATTAAAAATTTACAACTTTTATTCTTCTTAACGCTGGAGTAGCATACATAAAAATCACAAATGTAAAATACTTATCAAATTAAATAAAAGTTGAACCATATGATGCTTTCCTTCAACTGCTGCACACCACAAACACAAACACCATGCGAATGAGAACAGTTCATTTTGCTAATTTCACAGCATGTTCAAGGGTAATTTGTTTACATTATTACCTCTTGAAATTAAGTAGTAATATGTTTTTATGGCACTGCGAATTCTCTCCCAAATTATAAAAAGGGTTCCTGCTGCGGTTCCATCCTTATAGCCGTGAGCCTCGCTTCAACACTTATTCTGAAAAGTAGGAATAATGACGTTACCATTTCATACGCATGAATTTTCTATACCAAACTAAGCTTACAAGTTAAATTAACGATGCTTAAAAGAACAGGAGAGGATTGATGTTTTGTCTTACCAGAAATCGGTGACGTCCGTCTTTCAAGACTTCGCTCACACTTTTCGTAGGTTACACCCTTGTTCCACTGATTACACGGTAGGCTTCCGATGAAATTTCCGATTGAAACAGCTCATTGTAGGATGGAAAAACATCGACCTTTGGCTCCTAAAAGTATTTCCAGAACTTCAATGGAGTATCACAAAGTCCATGATGGACAGAAAGGTGATACGAAATATTTAACGTGGTACAAAGGATGTTTTTAGAACTTAGATTCTTAATGAACCACGATTGTTAAATCATACCTGTGAATTTCTTTCCTTCCATTCATTCTTCTTGCAGACAATGCAAACAAATGTACGTACTATACCGCAATCCAACAACTAATTAGTTGTAAATATCGCAAATAAACAAACGACACAAAACACACCAATGGCTCCTACTAACTTCGCTAACAACAAAAAAATGCGCATCTAAATGCACCCGGCTCTATCCCTCTATCGTCAAAATCAAATATCGCCAAGTTGCCAGAGTCCTGCAGCAAAGTTGGCAAGGTTGGCACACTCCATGCAGGTTGAGTGCAACTAGCCTTCTGCTTGCACCGAACGTGACAATATTGGCAAGTTTGCAGCAGGCTTGCATCAATATTGCCAATCTTGGCAAGCCGTAGGCAAAACTCAAGCAAGCTTGCCGCAACCTTGCGTGCTATGTGGGAACGAACTATCCACAGCAACCTCGGAGCACGAAATCGTTGCCCTTGCCTTTAATCATAAGTTTATAATATAGAAATGCCATAATTAATTTACTCCTAGGCAATTTCAGATAACTTATCTTCCCATATTATTGTGAAACTAAATCTATTAAATTTTCACCCAAGTACATTAAAGCTGCCAAAAATCTCGTTACCCATTCCAGCTCAGAAACATACGAACTGCAATTTAAAAATGATGGAACAAGTTTGTCAGTTTAAAAAAATGTGCTCCACTGCAAATACATATACCCTACCCTAGTATCATGTAATTGCATCTCTTAAGCTAAAATTCACACAAGTGCTGTACTTCCCATATGAATAATAATCCCACCTTACCTCAAGTAACTAACTACCTTTTGTCAAATATTCTTGATTACATTAACCAATCCTGTCACTCAGTAATCTAATTATAATTTCAAATGAGTAATAGTAAATAACATTACTAGTATAGCTATTGTACTTCTTTTATTTATCATTCAATCTTTCCCCAAGTAACTATCTTCTATCAAATTTGCTTTATCTTGTCAACCATCCCAGTATTTCAGTAATTTACCACAATTTCCATAGTCCAATACCAACCCAAGAAAATTAACACTGTTGCCAGGTGAAGTGCCTCGGGTACTGAATTTTTAATGGTGAAAATATGTTAAAATATTGTTCCCTGGATTGTGTATTCCATACAGTTTGGTGTATTGTCTTTTCAATTCAAGGATAACACACCCAAAGTTTGCAATAAGTACAAAAATTACTACGCAAAAGTGAAATAATTATTTGTGGAATTGCCGTTGGTGATATCAATAACAAGTCAAGTTAAAGCCTAAAATACGTTCGTTTAGTTAATTACTGAAGTTTTTAAAGATAAAAACAAACAATGTGTGTCATAAATATTCACAAAACCACTACACGTATCATAAAACTGCTTAACTTTTAAATTTATATTCAAATATAGACTTTATTTTCACTTGGGAACTATCTCGCTCAAACCACCTAAAAATAAAAATAGTGGTCTAGAATCCCGAAAAATTCTAGCAGAACTCTTGGAAGATAGTTTTCATCGCACGTCTTTTTTAATTTTAGAAGTGACGATTTAAACCAAATTACCCGACTTGATCGTTCAATTTCAACTTTTAAATTAGATTTGACATAATTATCCTTCAATTGTTTAATAAAACAATGGTGTCATATTTGGTTATTAAGTTCAAACGGAGGTTTATCGTGTGTTTAAGTGATAGTGTGTACATTGCGACATGCCAGTGATTACAAGTGTCATTTATGTGCTGTGATGAATTGCGTGAGTACCAGTGGTGATTTTTTTTAGTAATAAAGGTTTATATTAGCTAGATTTAAGTTAATAAATTATTACGATATGTCAGGTATAATGTTTAAAGTCTTTTTTAAATGTGTCGGAGTGCAAGTGTTGGAGAAGACTGATTGCCACAATCATTCCGTCATTTAAACTTCGTCTCAACTCATTTATGGAATATTTTTCTATTGGGATGAATGTAATGGCATTGTGGATTGCTTTTAAAATGTGCGGTAGTTTACGTCCAACGTTAAAGTATGATATATTTTAGTCTGATCTTGCAATGTATGTTGACATATTATGCGTCATTCACTAAATTTTGCCACCTCAAGAGTTATCTTTTCGTCCGATATTCCACTGTGGAAAAAATCATTCGCCTTGACCGGGATTCGAACCCGGATTCCTCGATTTTGCGCCAAGCGCTTTTAGTTAGTAAGAGAGAGTTATCGATTCATTTATTCGCCTTATTGTCATTAGCAAGGATTGTTACTATATTTAATTGTCATTGTGTATTCCTGGAGAAATGGTGGAAATGGTTTGAATTTGCCATATGATATGGTTTGAATATACAATAGTTTGAATTTGGCTCACGGTAGGTAATTATTCATGCTCTAAGAAATGCAATGAAAACCCTTGAAAGACATGTGAAAGTGAGTTACATAGGTTTTTCTAATTGAGGTAATGGTGCAAAGGCAGTGTTTAAATAGTAATTAAGGTTGATTAGTATATAAATGCTGGGAATTAGCTGGAGGATAGTTATCAAGTATCAACGAATATCCATCAACACATGTCTGAAGTTATATGCCAAGGTATCTGTGATAAGTGAAATGTTTACGTCTGAGCGTACGATTTAATAAATGATCTTTTAAGTGAACTGTAGAACATAATTTTATTCTATTTAGATGACGAGTATTAGACGTGATGTGGTAGCATTTCAGCATTATAAAGAGAGAATAGGCATACAGTAAAATCCATTGGTTTCAAATTGGAAAATTGCAATTTATGATACATTATTTAGATAAATGTAATTAATGTTTCAGCCCGTGTTAAGCTTCATTTCTAAGTGAAACCCCTGTATTTTGGAGTAGATTACTGGGTTATATGAACGAAAGGAGACTTATTTCCTTCAAAGACCTAATTTTCTTTGAATGTTTTTGTTGAGAACAAATTACACGACATTAATCACTTGGAGCACGATATTTTGTTTTCGGGCACAATTACTGTATTTAAAGTGTTTTATTTTCTGGTGAAGATGATTAAGGTACAAAAAACACGATGATGAAGTACTTAAGCCTGCGCTCATCTATAGCTAAGACGATTAGAGTGCAAATGAAACAAGTTTTCTTCTAAATGGTTGATTGAGGTTAGTTCTTCGATGTGCCTTGTTCCTTCAGGTTGTGACTTCCAGTGTGTGCTCCTCTGTTGAGTCATTTTGAGAGTCGGTTTTGTGATCGCTATCTTTGAAGAACATACTTTTTTTAGACACTTCTGATAAAATGAGCTCAAAGGAGTTTCTTACCTTGGAAGTAGTAGTCGAATATTTAGACGTTCTAAGTGACGATGAACTGTCGGAATACGAGTTGTGCCAGCTTCCTCCTGAAGAAGACCACCGTTTGACGGATGAAGAAGATGTCAATGAAAATGATCTAGGGGAAATAATTCCGGCTGACACATGTGGGAAAATCAGCCTCACTCTACCAAACAGAGATGATGATGGAGAGAAAGACAGTCTACGTAGAAGGAAAGGAGTAAAACAGAAAAGCAGTACTATGGGAAAAGGTCAGTAAAATATATTTTTCTCTTGCTTCGCTGCGGGGTTATGTTCTTTTTAAAATTACAATTCAGCATCTTTTAAGACTTCAAAAGTTTTCATTTTTTTCAATTTATATATTCATCAGCCATGAAGTAATTGAATGATCGTATCATTCACAGGCAATATTTGGAAGAAGCTGAATAAATTTGAAAATGAAATTCCGTCAAAACCAATGCTGGGGTTAGCTAATCATCTGGAGAAACTGGTTGCCTTGGAGCCGATTGAACTCTTCTTCAAGTATTTACCACAGCAGTACTTGAGTCATGTTGCAAACATGTCCTCTCTTTATGCTCAACAAAAAAGCTCATCTCTTGATGTTACGTGGGAAGAGATTGGTCAGTTCTTCGGAATACTTTGGTTTAGTGGATACCACACGGTCCCCCAAGAAAATTTGTATTGGTGTTCTGCAGAGGATATGTTGATTCCAATTATTCCATCAGTGATGCCCAGGAATCGTTTCAAAGACATAAAAAGATACTTTCACTTGTCCGATAACAACATGTTGCAAAAGGGTGACAAATTAGGAAAAAGTTTTCCTTTGTATAGAGAGTTGGGAAAAAACGTCGTGCAATTTGGAATCTTCCATAAGGAACTAAGCCTTGACGAATCTATGGTTCCATACTACGGCCATCACTCGAGCAAAATGTTTATCAAAGGAAAACCAATTCGTTTTGGGTACAAAATCTGGATGCTATGTTCATCATCAGGATATCCCTATGCGATGCAAATATATTAAGGGAAAGAAAAAAAATCTACTGGACCGCTGGGAAGTAGGGTAGTATGCGATCTTTTGGCTGTTGTAGAGCACCCTAAGCAAATTGAGTTATACTTCGACAATTTATTTTCATCCCACTCACTTCTAGTAGAACTGGCAGAGAAAAGCATAAAGGCAACAGGTACAATTCGGGAAGGAAGGATAGCCAAATGCCCGCTAAAACCATCAAAAGTGATGGCAAAATCTCACCGAGGGGATTTTGATTTTCTATGTGATGGAGTGGTATTTTTCTGTTGATGGAATGATAATTCAGTGGTTACATTAGGTGGTCCAACTGCTTCACTAATGAGCCATTGGGTTCTGTGAAGAGATTTTCTAGGAAGGAAGGGGATAGAAATTACACAACCGCAATTGATAAAAAAAATATAATTTGGGAATGGGGGGAGTTGATGTATTGGACAAACTTCTGAGTAGCTACAGGCCAAAACTCCGAAGCAAGAAATGGTGGTGGAATCTGTTTTCAAATGCTTTGAATATGAGTGTCGTCAGTGCATGGCTTTTGCATAGGGAAATCCATGGAAGAGGGTCGAAAACGCACTTGGAGTTTCTCCGTGACGTAGCGACAAGTCTCATGCGACTACGCCCAAAAATAATCTCTCATCCTGGACCTAAGGCGCACTCTTCAGTGAAACGAAGAAAAACAGGGGGGGGGGCATATTCTAAATAAATCTTCACAGGGAAGATGCGTAGTCTGCAAAAAAAACACTCGCCTCCAATGCGCCGAATGTGAAAAAAAATGCATCTTCACTGTTTTTCAATGTATCATGAGTAATCCATAAATGCAATTTATACACTGTATAATGAGAACGATGTCATAATTACATGTATTTTTTACCACATTTATGATATTTTCGAAAAATATACATGCTCAAAAAAAAGTAAAACCTTGAAATTTTATTCACTGGAGTGTCCAATGTTCCCATTTGGGAACATGCTTGAAAACACATTTAAAAATTTGTGTACGGGTTTTCTTTCATAACATCTCTTAATTAGCTGTAAAATAAATAGAATATGCAAAAAAAATAATAAAAAACAGTTGGTTCGGTCTTTAAAGGGTTAACTTGCTTCGTGAGTTTAATCGCATATCTATTACCCAATTTTTGAACCCCTACCCGTTGTTCAATCTTTCCCAAATGTTGCATACATGTTTAATCACGATGACTGTATATGAATCAATCATTATATTCACTAATTACCAAGTTAATCTACTAAAACTAAATCGTTTCAATTTTATATTTCTTTATCCTAACACTACGCAACTCGCATTGCATTTTCTACTCGCAGTCAGCGCTGTTGCAATTCATTGCACCAACCATCATTTAAGTATTTATACATACTGAGAAGAAATGCTAATAATTTAAATTTAAAAGAACTGTTGCACAATTAATGTGAAGACGAATTTTCAACTTGCTTATTGAGTTTAATCGCATTACTACTACCCAATATTTGAACCCCTTTCCCATGGAACCGTTAGAAATTGTACTTAATTGGTTAAATTAATAAAAGTGTGAAGACTAAAAAGTAGATAATAAAAATATATTAAAAATCCCTTTTTAAAAACTGTTCTTATATCAAAATGCACAAAAAAGTAGAAAATGAATTTGAGATTGAAATTTACAAAGTTAAGAGAGACCTTCTAGTATTCCAAATTTATAAAGATATTAAAGTTGAAAGTGAAAATGAATATTTGTTTACTTTATCTGTGCAATTCGTCGATGATTATGAGGCAAGAACGTACGTACGTCTAATTGATCGTCTAGTTGATCATCATAATTATAAGACCAGGGTGCTCAAATTCAACTTAGTAAATTATTTTGTACCCTGGTCTTATAATCATCAACTAGGAGGATCAACTAGATGATCAATTAGACGTACGATAATAAGTTCTAGTTTTTAATTAGTTTTTAAAGTGCTTGTTATATATTTTATTTCCGTCTCGGGGCTCTTTCAATGGTATCCGAACAATGAGGTGATCTGAGAGCCTCCGTTTCCTTCGTTTTGATCTCCTGCTTTTGTGATGCAAGTCTTGCCGGCTGTGTTGTTGGACTTGGTTGAGTAATTCTGACGGAATTATTAGAATGTACCAATCCTCATCCGGAATTTGTAATTAAAAAATCTCTCCAGGCAAAGTTTTCCGAGTGTGAATGGATAATAACAGTTATTATTTGGGCAAAATTCATGAAATTTGTTAGCCTTTGCCTAAATACATTGCACGAAACTACAGGACTTAATTCGTGAGGTCGATTATTGAGCAACAAAATTTCATCTTTAAGCTATTTACTATTGACCTTAATACCTGCCCGATTATAAAAACTTGCACCTTCAATCTATGCGTCAACAACAAGCGCCATGAAGTAGGAAGTAGTGAATATGCAGTAAATTGATGCGTAACTCAGCCAAGAGTTTTGAGTAAATGACAGATATCCATCATATTGAATAATGATCCATTTTCACGCTCTTCTCTGCCTCAAAAACTATGGTTCTGCCTCTGCCCCCCCCCCCCCCCCCTCCACTGTGAGCATTTCTCCTGGCATGCGTTCTCTCCTCAATGCGTTCGTCATTTCGGGGACCCCTCCTCGAGACCCCGCGTTAGACTGAGTGAAATTCCTGCCATTTCTCCGAAAAAAGTACTCTAGCTACGTGGTGGGATACCTTTGAACACTCCACGCGATCTCTCTAACAGCCATCGTTGCCATTAGCATTTCCGCCTCATCATTTATCTTGTCCGGTGTCTATGGGAGCTTTCTACTCAAGGCGCAGTTGTAGTTAGCGCAGTTATAAACACACCAGCGCCCTCTGGCGCACACGAACGACGATGAATGGGACGATATGCGCTGGTGAAACGTTGGGCAACCTGCCGGTAGGTAGTATTCTATTGGTTCATAATAGCAAGGTCGCTATACGGTACGTCGACATAGGTCCGAAATGTAGAAATTATGATGCATCATGGGATCGTGTCATGACCTGGGTATAGCGACCTTGATAATAGCCACGGCTATCTGTTTTGAGTATAGTTATCGAAATCGTTCAAAATTTATTTAAAAACCTAATATTTTTACCACAGGGCAATTAAAAACTTTACTTTGTCCATATTTGACATTTCAATGAAAAAAACACGTAAGTAACGTATCCATTTTTCAATAAAAAAGTTTGTACTTCTCCACACTTTATTTAGACCTGCGACTGGTTTCACCTTGATAAGTCATATTCTGGCACATTCTGAAGCTTCAATCATTCTATACATAAAAAGAGAAAGTTTTTTTCAAAAAATTGGCAGGGGGTCGGTTTGAGATGGGGGAGAGGGGAGCAGGGAAGTTAGGGCATGGCAGAGTGAGGACACAGCAGGGAGGAAGAGCATTTTGTGTACACATAGCAGAGCTGAGGGCGAGGGCTATTGGGAGGTGGGTAAAGATTTGAAGTGCACTGACCCCTTACGTGCAGAATGTGGAGAGGGGGTGGTGGGAAATTGGGAGAGGAAGGAAAGTGAATCGGTGGGAGGACAGTTGGATGAGGAGAAGGTCACCAAGGCACACTGTTTACTATTTTTTAACGGGGCGTGTAAGGGAAGAGTGGTTAAAAGCCACAGCCCAAGCATCTGTGACTTATGGGCAAGGAAAGTAGGCTAAGATCTGCCGAAACAATAGTTTAAAAAAAGGGACGTGAATTGAGGAGCTGTAAAGAAAGTAAATTAAAGTATAGAAAAGTACAAAGTTTTTTATTAAAATGAGATATCTTTCATTTCCACAAAGTCAAGCCTGAAACAATCCAATTTATACCTAAGTAACAACTGCGGCAACGATCCTCTTTTGTTCTTTTTAGTTTCTTAGCGCACATAAACTCTGCTTTGAAGTGTGCTGCCTACTAAAACTACGCACTACTTTAGTTTCACCTTGCTTTTCATTATTTTTACACCCTGCACACTGCTTTAGTAGCAGTGCGTAGGGTGTAAAATGAATTGAAATCAACGGCGCTGTTGTGTTTCAAAGTGATTAGCGCACTAGCGCGAATGGAAAGCTCACAATATACGGCGTGACTTTCGGGGCCCACCCGTAAACTATTCGCAGTTTTTGCCACGCTCCTCTCATAATCAGGACAACAATTATGGTTCTCTGTCGTCAGTGGATAGCGTACGTATCGTACGCTATCCACTGGAACCCTGGAACCATAGCTTCTATCGGACGATATCCATGGAACCATTTCGTATCAATTCATACAGTACGATATCTTAATCCACGATAGCACAAGAGATATCGTTCGATATCTCATGATTTAACGACAAAAGCTATTATGGTTCTTCGTATTACCCGGTAATTACGGACCTAATGCTTGTGGTCGTACCAAACGGCTTCAATATCGCGCTATCTCCGTATCGAGACGGTGCTGCGATCATTTTGCGAATGAGGAACTTTCCGATTTTTGGAAAAAATTGGGGTGATAGAGGATGTTGAGTAGAGGACAATGCTGAAAACCCGAGGTCAAAGTGAAGCCTAGTTTCGGAGATAAAAATTCACAAATGAGTCGAAATTTGAACGGCGCGAAAAACGTCCTGGAAGGGGGTGTGTCCCCATCTGACGTCACAACTGCCTTGGAGAGCCAGCCGCCTTCCCCGTCCCGACGAGCTCGGGCAATCCTCGAGCAATGCTCGGGCAATCTCGCATGAAGAAATGCGAAATGGGGGACATACCATCGATTCATGGATGCTTATAGAAAGAAAAATCAAATAGACAAATATTTATTTGCAGAGCTATGTGGAAAAAATACTATTTTCCTTATAAAAATAAGTATCAGCGGATAAACAGGAAACGCAACCTTATTCCCCCAATGGTCGGGAGAACCTTAGGAATATTCCCGTGAAAACCACGTTCTCTCGAATATTATTTACATTTCTAAATAAAAAGTTGTACAGCAAGTATCAAATGTTGTTAAACCTTTTGGTGCTGTCATTATGCGAAGATGGATTTGCTGTGGTGAATTTAGTCAATATATTAAAAAATCGATTATTGGTGGTCTTATATGGCCATTGTTGTTTTTTATAAGTACTCCAGTCATCGCATATAAATCTACTATTTTTCCAGCATGAGCGATATTCAGTACAAATATTGCTTGGTACCAGCTGGTCGAAGAACGACGTAGACAGCTCCAGAAAATATTACTTTGTGTACAGAACGAGAGACCAATACGGAGCTGCAGTTGAGAGCTATGAGAAAAAATTCCGGGGGGAAATTTCAAGATAAACTGTAAAATACGTGTGTGAGTGAGTGTGTGACTTCAATTAAGGTTAAACATTACGCAACACTTCACTTATTAAAGTTATGGATAGTATTGTAAAATGTGGAACGCGAATTTAACCCTTAATCCGGCACAAAAAATGCACGTTGTCCAAAACATGAGTCTAAAGAGATTCAGTCCGCATTGATCAGCCTAACGAGCAATACTAACCAGTAATAATAATCCATTTGTGCTCGTAAAGTAATTAAATGCACAAAAGTGAAAATAGTTGATTTATTTCAATACATGGGTTTCAGATAAATTTTATGAGGTGGAAGTACTCTGAAGTTAAAACAAGAGTGAAGCCAGGCAGGGCGCTTCGGGTATTTGAATGCCAGCATGGCAGAAGGAGTGGAAGATTTGTAACCTACGGTCGTCATTGCTTTGAGAAGAGGTTATGAGGCCCAATATTTCATCTACGAGGACTAAAAACTAGTTAGTAGTGTTCACTATCGGTACTTGAGGCCGATTCTTCTCATGCAGTACGACGAGACAGACAATAAAAGAGCTAAACTGGTTTATCAGCGAAGTTGACCTCGTCTTGAGGAGAAGGACGTATTAATAGTTGTTTCCTTGGAATAAAAATGAAGATGGCAGCTACTGTACCAAAATAAATTTAAAATATAAACTAAACTAATGTGATGATATGCTGACAAAGTAAAATATCACAACGATACGTTCGAACAATTTCTTGCCATAGAAAGTTGATAGAAACGAGTCGAGTGACTAGTAAAGTTATAATTTCAATAAAATCCGTTTATATGATATTGGGTTAACTCTGGTGTATTAACAGTCAATTAAATCAGTGGTTTGAGGTATGTGAGCATATCTTTGACATGGCAGAGCAGACATGTAAATACATATGGCATCAATGAAAGAATTGAGAAATACATTAAAGTAGTTTGCACTTCCGATTCGCGTTATGTAGGTTATAGTTATAACTATAACCTACGTAACGCGAATTGGAAGTGCAAACTACTTTAATAGTATACTGTAAATTTATTACATGAAACTTAGAAATATCCCAAAACAGCCAAATACTGCTGCAGAGCAAGAACTACTGTGTAGTAGTTGCATTTCATGTCAGCCTACAAATGCAAATTCATTAATTATTGCTTATATTAAAATAAAATTGCTACCCTGAAAAAGTCTAAAAAATATTTATTTATTGCTTTTAATTTGCGTCATAATAGGAAATTGAGACAAACATTTCGGCGATGTTAATACTGATACTGGTGCATGAGTGTTATCGTTAAATTTTCTTTCGCCTTATCATAATTAATACATAGCTTATCTTTCCTTCGAATTGAGGTGATTTTCGTACTTTCCTAGGAGCTCCGCCTATGAGAATCACAATAAAGTGTTATGTACATACAAATAATGAAAAAATGTAATGTATTATTTTCGCTTACAAACAGCTACTAATGTCACAGAACGCATGTTACAATGAAAATAAACATTGGGCAATATTCTTTTTTTGGAATACCAGTGAAATTTAAGAAACATATGTCCATTAAAATATCAAATCAGTGCGATGTCCGCTATAAATAACATATTGACCAAAATACCACCAATGGGATATCGCTGATATGAATCCATCAATTCCCTAGAAATACTAAACGCACAAAAAACTATTCACTAAAACTCAGTTTATTTACTTCAATATGAAGATACAGCGAGATAAATGTATGCATGCCTACGACAGGAAATCTTTCGATATATCAGCGTTATCGGCTGACGTGTAGAACCGTATTAGCAGTAACCATGACATTGGACTATAACGTACGATATCTCAGCCGAAATCGTACGCTAGGACGTCGGACAAAAACCACTGGCAAATATAATATCATTTCATATATCACACGATAAAACCACTAATAAATCAACTCAAATCATAACGCTTACACAAAGAGTTTCGTATTTGACACAAAGCGTCCACTTGAGGTAAGTTATTTGACTTCACCCATACGAATTCCTCCTTCAATTCTCGAATCATTGAACTGCTTAGGCATTTGAAAATCGTATGATACAGCCTCCTGAAGATTGTCAGGAAAACAGCAGGTGCGGAACTGCAACGAACGCCAAGATACAAATATGAGGTGTCACGGGTGGCCGCGACGGAGAAGAGCAGTTGTGACGTCAGGCCTCCTACTTCCAACATGGCGCGCTCTACCCTCCTTTTCAAACGACACTGAATTTTCAGTCAACTATTGTAAAACAAATACCCTTGATTCACAAAAACTGTAGGCATTTTCATGTTAGGTTTATAGCAATGTATGATTATTATCCAGGTATATAAAATGCTGTAGCAAAAGTTGGAAAGCTCCTCATTATTTCCTCTGGATAATTGTTTAGTCATTTGGATGGTTTAGTAGGAACGTAAGAACGGTTCTCAGACTTCAGCTTTGTCCATTTCATTTGTGTTGGCTTTGGTGTTTTAAATACAACCTTTCAAAGCTTAATTTGGTGGATTAAACATTAAGGATATTTTTTTAGAATTTACAAAATGTAATGTAAGAACGAATGAAGAGTTAATGAATGAAAAACTAATTTTGCAGTTGGAGAAACACTTTATATAATTTTCCCATTTGCAAGAAGTCATCTATGAAATATTTATTATAAAATTGAATTATAATCGTTTATGTAATGAGTAGACTACTTTCAAATATTCATAAATATGTTTTTCTGGAAATGTTTGGCATATTAATAATAAGCCATTCTCCTCACCTTATTTACTCTGAAAATTTTGATACAATCAATTGTACATAAAAAACAGAATCCAAAGCCAGAGGCACCAGCATTAAAAAGGGGGGGATGGAACGTAAAATTGAGGAAATATACAGAAAGGTCAATTGTTTAAAAGAAAAGCTTTTGTTACAAAGGTACATATGATGGAAGAAGTAAAATAAAATAAGTAATTCCTATGACATACTTCACATAGGTTTGCGAGATGTTCACAGTGACCGCATGCTGCCTTCCATGCCCTCGTACTTAGGTTACTCTGTGCCTCTCAGCAAATCCAATTTCATTAAAGAACTTGACCACATAAAACACTATGCTGTTTTCAATGGATATTCTGAGGAAGTTGTGAAAAACATTTTCAAAAACCACAAAAAGAAAAAACAACAAGTGATAGACAAAACCGCTATCTTACCCGACCAAAGCAAGATATTTATTAAACTTCCGTGCCATCCAAATCTCTCGCAAGGCCTTCAGATCGTCTTCAGAAACCAAAACATCACACACACTTATTTCACTAAGACAACACTTAAAAATCTCCCGGACATCCCTAAAGAAAGAATCAATCCTAGAGACAAGTGAGAAATATACGAAATCTCGTGTCCCTATAGTGAAGTTCGCTACGTGGGGCAGAGCCAGAGAAAAATCGACACACGCTAAAGAGAACATTTACTGAGTGGGGAATTTTGAAAAATCTGTAGTGGCTCAACACATGACCAAAACTTCACTCAATTTGTCACCTCAGAATTGGAAGCATGCCCCCGACCATTTGGTCGACTTTTTTCGAAAACCTATGAATCGTTATAAAGAAATATAGACTCACGAACGCTGACAATCACCCAATTTCCTCCTGCTCGTTCTCCTTACCTACGTGTCTTACCTCCACACCCACTCTCCCCCTGACCGTCCGTTACACGGCTGTCCAATGGCCCGCCACATTCCTCCATTTTATCCTGCTTTCAATTGCTTACCCCCTTTATCCTCCTTACCCCCTCTGCTCTTCCCTCAAACCCTTTCTTCCTCACTTAATTTTCTCCCGGATTTGACGCCTTCATTCTTCTTTGCTTGGTGTCAGGTTTCATGGCTCTTCAACCCTTATCCTACTTAGGTCACCGTTTTCATATTCCTTCAAGTGTGAGCGAATATAGGAATAAAGTGTGATAAGCGTGTGTGACGAGCGAGGTTAAATCCCTCGTGAACCCCTGAATGTGTGAGTGATTGAGTCCCTTAAGGGTCACTGTGGCGAACATACCTTAGAGAGTGAGTGAATGATTAGTAGTACGTGGGCTATTTCCTTTTATTCATTTTATGCCTTTTAGTGTGATTCACGTGGGTCCCTAGCGTGAGGTTAACTCCTGCGCAAATCCTGATATTGTGAGAGAGAGAGATGTGCGCCTGTCTACGTGGCCATTATGCTCCACACACCGGAGAGAGGGAGTGATTGTGTTTCGTCGTCTTTTATGCCTCACAATGGTCACTTTTAACATCTCACAAACCTATGTGAAGTATCTTGGGAATTACTTATTTTATTTTACTCTTTCCATCATATGAACTTATAACTTTGAGAAAAAAACTTTTCTTTTAAATAATTGGCCTTGCCGAGTAATGTGTAAATGTTACGTTACGCTCTCCACTTTTATTAACTGGTGCCTATACATATTACAGATTTGGGTATTCTATTTTTTATTTACACTTCCGGCCGTAGATACCTTCTCTCTACCAACCAATTGTACAGCTAGAACATAATATTTTGTTACTTTTTTAAAAATCAAGATACTTTTGTTTGAAATATCAACATAATATTATCTTCCAGTGTTGCACGTTAATGCGTCATTTTTAAAGGAAGAGGGATGTAGATATTCAATTTCCCTTTACATTCACTTTTTACTTCGTTCGTCTTACCTGAATTTGCTAATATTGTCTGCAAATTCCTTTTTGATACTCAATTTACGTGGCCCCCACTCGTCACTGTGTTAATGAGTGTAACTAATTGCAGTTTGAACGAGAGCTTCCACGACCTGCAGCTCTCAAATTAGATCACCGGGTGGCTACCCTTCAATCCCCCTGGATTATGTCATTTCCCTGGATTATGTCATCCTCTCGAATATTGCAGAGCCACAACGAACGAGACAGCACGGGGGACCGCGGACTACAATTGGTAGCAGCGGTGTCTCACAAAGGAATCTGGTAGCAACGAAAGAACCAAAATTAACAATCGGATAGATGAATGATCCATGATATCCGTGTTACAACTCCTCCACCGCTTGCTTGTCTAGGGACCGATTTCATAAATTGGCTAACGTTCGGACGTAAGGAATCCGTTCGCATTCCATCGAGCTCACTTTCATAGGGTGATAGCCAATGAGCGATTTTCTAAGGGGGAACGTACAGCAGACCATCGAACGCTACGGTGTTGTCAGATGGACATCATACTTCACAATTGTTTTACTTGTATGTTGATTGATTTCACTTGTTTTTAATCATTTTGAATATTAAGAGTGAAAAAGGAAAACATTATAGTGTCGGCGAAATTGAAGTTTACTACCTAATAAGTATTATATGCTACCCTCAATACGTTCTCATTTGACATTTTAATTCATAATTATTTGACATTGAAGACTTGTACGGATAACTACATTTCTTCTTTCTTCTCAGATTGCCTCTTATTATGTTTCATTTACACTCCAATCGTCTTAGGTATAGCTGAAGGCAGAAATAAAGTACTACATCATTAATGCCTGCATTTTCTTCTTAAATTGCCTCTTTATATAACTCAATTACACTCCAATCGTCTTAGATATATATGAGCAAAGGAATAAAGTACTACATCATTATTAACTGACAATTATTCATAAACTGCATCTCATTATGTTTCATTTACACTTCAATCATTTTTGCTGTAGATGAGCGCAGGAATAAAGTACTACATTATAAATAACTGAATTCTCTTCTTAAATTAACTCTCATTTTATTTCATTTACACTTAAATAGTCTTAGCTATAATTTAATGCAGATATGAAGTACTATATCATAAATAACTGAAATTTCTTACGTAAAAGCCTCTCATTGTGTTTCATTTACACTCCAATCGTCTTCGCTATAGATTATCGCAGGAATAAAGTACTCCATAATAAATAACTGAAATTTCTTCTTAAATATCCTCTTATTAAGTTTCATTTACTCACCAATCATCTATGATATACATGAGCATAGGAAAAAAGTATCACATCATAAATAACTGAATTTTCTCCTCAAATTGCCTCTTATTATGTTTCCTTTTCACTCCGTTCGTCTATGCTATACATGAGCGCAGGAATAAATTAGAATATCATAAATAACTGAATTATTTTTTAAAATTGCCTTTTATTATGTTTCTTTTCTACTCCAATCGTCTTAGCTATGGGTGAGGAAAGGAATAATGTACTACATTGGAATAATAATGAACTGACTTCTCTTCTAAGACTGCCTCATATTATGTTTCATTTTCACTCCAATCGTCTTCGCTATAAATTATCACATGAATAAAGTACTGCCTATAAAATAACTGAAATTTTATAATAAATTGCTTCTTATTATCTTTCAAATACACTCCAATCGTCTAAGCTATCGGAGAGTGCAGGAATTAGGTACTACTACATCATAAATAACTATAATTTCTTCTTAAAATGCCCCTTATTTTGTTTCATTTACACTCCAATCGTCTTTGCTATAAATAAGCACAGGAATAAATTACTACACTATAAATAACTGAATGGACTTCGTAGATTGACTCTCATTATGTTTCTTATCTACTCCAATCGTCTTAGCTAGAGGTGAGAGCAAAGGAATCAAGTACTACACCAAAAATAACTAAAATTCCTTCTTAAATTACGTCATAGTATGTTTAATTTACACTCCAATTATCTTAGCTATAGTTGAGAGCAAGACTAAAGTACTATATCATAATTAAAATTAAAATTTATTCTAACATTATCTCTTATTATGTTTCATTTACACTCCAATTGTCTTTGTTATTGTGGAGCGCGGAAATAAAGTTTTACATTAAAAAATAACTGACATTTATTCCCAAATTGCATTTTACTATTTTTCATTTACACTCTAATCATCTTCGATATACATGAGCGAAGGGATAATGCACTACATCATAGATAACTGAATTCTTTATCTAAATTGATTCGAATTATCTTTTAATTACACTCCAATCGTCTTTGCTATAGAAAAGCGGAGGAATAAAGTACTAAATAATAAATATCCGAAATATATTTTAAATCACCTCTTATTATGCTTTACTTACACTCTGATCGTTTACGCTATAGGTGAGCTAAGACAAAAAGTATTTCATCATAAATAACCGACATTTCTTCTTAAATTGCTTCTTATAATGTTTCATTTACACTTCAGTCGTCTTAGCTATCGATTATCGCAGGAATATAGTACTCCATATAAAACAACTGACACATCTTCTCAAATTGCCTCTTATTATGTTTCATTTACACTGGAATCGCCTTTGCTATAGATGAGCAAAGGAATAATGTTCTACATCATTAATAACTGAAATTTCTTCATAAATTGCCTCTTAATATATTTCATTTACACTCCAATCGTCTTGGCTATAGATGAACACAGGACATAAGTAATACATCATAAACAACTGAAATTCCTTCCTAATTGCCTCTTATTATGTTTCATTTACACTCAAATCGTCTTTGCTATTGATGAGCACATGAATAAAGTAAAACATTATAAATAACTGAATTCTCTTCTTAAATTGCTCTCATTATGTTTTGTTTACGTTCCAATCTTCTTAGCTATAGGTATGCGCAGAAATAAATAACTACATAAATAAAACTGAAATTTCTTCTTAGTGTGCCTTTTATTATGTTCAATTTGCACTCCAATCATCTTTGATATACATGAGCGCGGGAATAAAGCACTACATCATAAATAACTGAATTCTCTTCTTATATTTGACTCTAATTATATTTCAATAACAATTCAATCGTCTTTGCCATATAAAAGCGGAGGAATACATTTTTACATCATAAATAACCGAAATATCTTTTTAAATTTCATCTTATTTTGCTACATTTACACTGTAATTGTCTTAGCTATAGAATAGCGTAGGAAATAAGTACTGCATCATAAAAAACTGATTATTTTTCTTTAATTGGCTCTTATTGTTTCATGTAAGTATACTCAAATCGTCATAGTTATAGGTTAGCGTAGACATAAGTAGGTTCAACATGGGGGAATCAGCACATCCATGACCTTGTCTATTTCTCTTAATAGCGGCCTTATTAACGATAATATTCGACTGTTTTTCGACCCAATCAACCCTCCCACCCCCCTCCCCATTTTTACGTCTATAAATGTTACAAAATATACGCAAATCCTATAAAATGTTGACTTTTTATCAAACAATAGCAATTATCTCGCTTAATAACAATTCCAGCGATAAATAATTAACAGCAATGGAAAGAGGAGTTAATTTTACGTAAAAAAAGGTTCCTTATAACATTCTTCCTATCCTGATAGAAAGGCTTCATTTGTCAAGCTTTTCGTTTCTTTCGTTCTCCCATATGAATTCCGCTAGTCTTCTCGCTAGTAGGTTTCACAGAGCGGCGTACGTAATTTCAGCTTAATAACAATCCCAGCGATAAATAATTAACAGCAATGGAAAGGGCAGTATGTAAGCCATAATATATTAGCAGCCCTAAACAATTATGTCTTATTGTGCATCTGAGGTATAATTTGAAATTAATACCACATATATATTAGTCGTTCTTTCGCCTAGTAACCGATATCCTCCTATTTCTTCTTCTCGCTAGTAGGCTTCACAGAGCGGCGTATGATCACCTAGCGCCCTTGAACCAATTTCCATCTCGCATTCCGATCTCTGGTTGCAGCCCAGTCCCCCCTCCCTTCTCCCCTCCTCTCCGCTCCTCTCCCGCGCGTACCTTCTTTCAAGGGAAGGGAGGGGGAGAAAGAGGGAGGGATGTACTTCCCCTCGTCGCCCGTTGTGTCACTCACGACTTTCCCAAGTAGACCTTTGGTTATCGCTAAATAACATTTGAACGGTTGGTTGGATCTGAGATTTGATTACGTTTATATGTAGAGAATTGAATTGTCCACAAGATGTAAACTACATAGGGTTCAACGCTTTGTAGTTTTCTCACTAGGGAGCCCGTAAACAAAATTTTACCAAGAATGTCAATTTTATGTTCACGTATCACAATCGCGTGACATACTTAAGACCTTAGAGATGCTTCATTAAGAGTATGTTGTTCCACCTTTGCTCGCATGCCAGAAGCACTTTTCAGAGAGACGAAACTAGTCTCTTATCATATTCACTACATAAAAACAAATGATGATCGAATCTGATACTGTGTCGGGAAGAAACTGTTGGTGTTTAGGACGAAATTAATGGAATATTAAATGTGATTCAGGTAGTTATCCGTTTGTTTATTTGTCAAGCTATGCATTATTTGTGACTCCGCTGGAAATGTTAGGTAATTATTAGTCTCCTGTAAGTAATTTCCTATGATTTATTTCTTTCGAGTCCTTAATTTAAACCATCGCAGCTTAGAAATCAAATCTTTTCCACGATTGTATTAAACAACCAACGCCAACGTTTTATTGCTACTCCACCTTTATCTCTCTTCAATCACTTTTTTTTCTTGATGGTGTTGCTATGAATAAATACTTCCAGTCATTCATTGATTTTTATTGATTCATATTTCTTCCCGCATTACCGAAATTCCCGAATTACATCCTCCGAATTACCGGCTTATTTTTGGAATGCAGTATTATGTTGGTGTTTGTCCACACATCTACTTATTCTAACCCATGAATTAAACTCTACAGAAATATTACCCCATAGCAAAGTATAAGGCTGATTACTTGCAAATAGACGCGTATTGCTGTAAATACTGTTACAAGCTATCAAAAATCTTTGCCGTCACCTGAAAGAGCTCGCTATTCACCACATGTCTGGAGCTGGGGGTTAAGTGTTGGATTGACGAGATTAAGATGGTGAGTTCGATCCTCCGTCACGGCAATTTTTTTTCTTAGCAGTTCTCAATAGTATCTTTTGAAATTCTATTTTTTTGATGATCGCAATGCCTTTTAAAACGTTTTGCTTTATTTTACTCTATAAAAGCTTTTTGTAATAGCTTTTAAACTAACAGTCGGATCTTAAATCTGCTGACGACGTTTTATATATTTCATCCAGGCCTAAAAGTTTCTCTCTCTCTCTCTCTCTCTCTCTCTCTCTCTCACTCTCTCTCTCTCTCGCACCTAACACTCTTAGCGTACCTGGGGGAGAAAACTATCGCGGAAAAAAGAGGGGGGGAGACCTCTGAGAGGGAGGGAGGGAGAGGGGAATATGACACCCGCGTTCGAATGGACTCTGAGAGCTTCCATTACTCTCGCAATTGATGTTCGAAGAGTTAGACACTATCCGCTAAGCCTTCAATGTCCTGTCGCATATAGTATAATTATACGGATAAATGAAGTGAGACCGATGAACGTAACACCGATTACTCCCGTACACTTCCGATACCACGCCGAATCCTGAATCGTACTCTGGAAGGATAATACGATGGGCTAGTGATTGTGAATATATTTATACGATGAATAATTACTGACAAACTGGCGTATATCCGTATCCACATTCTCCCCCTCAAACGTGCACGCATTTCCCCACACAAAGTCAAAAACATCTGCACGCCAGATAAAAGAGAAAACCGAAATGCTTCTATGCAAACTCACTAGTATAAGAAGAAAAACCGCCATTTTCAGGACTACATAATTAAAATCCACAATGTATTGACTGTATCCAACAAAATATTTTTTTAATTATCTAAAAGATATTCCTAGTTTTTCGCTTCCTAGTTTTTTTCTTTACTTAATGTTTATATAAAGGAGAAGACAACTCAGCAACGTTCATTCACTACCATGGACTCCCTTCCTATGCACCAAGTCTGAGGGATCCCTCTCTGGAAAGAGATTGAAGAATATATTCTGAGAATTAAAGCCGAAGCTGATGAGAATTTCGAAAAGCAATTGGAGAGGACTAAATCCGATCCAGACCCCATCGCAATGCATAATGTATGCGATCAATCATCGTATCATGCGATCAAGCGTATGCATCGCAATGCATAATGTATGAAGGGTATTATGAGGTAGTAGTTTTTCCTAAATTGACTGACGATTTGTTGAAATCGCTAATTATTGAAATATTGCGATATTTAAATAAAGAGAAATGGGGTCACTACTTAGACGTTTCAAGGTTGGCGTGACTATTATTAGTCACTAGTCTACAAAAAAGGTCCTTTTTAGGACTAAATGAAAATTCCAAAAACGGTCCTTATTAGGACTATTCCAAAATTCCAAAAAAAAACGAAAATAATATTGACAAAAAAATATTTTTTTATACATCCCGCCATCAATCTGCCTCCCCCCTGAACTAATTAACCTCCCAATTTTTGAGGAAGAGGAAAACAAAAAAAAGACATTAGTTTTTTTTATAAATTAATTTTTTTCATATTATTTTTACATATTACCAATAAATCGTCCACTAAAAATCACCAGACCGGTTCGTTTGGATACTATAAAAAAACGCAAATGGGTGATCTGCAATGAACTCGGCTTCAGCGCTCGGGCTTCCGCCTTTGGGAATAAACGTCATCTTGGTGGCTGCTGCAGCTGTAGCCCCCACCTCGGTCACCTCGATGAATGTCTTTTGCAACGCTTTAGATATTTTAGTATTATCGTCTATCATGGGAGTGAAATCAGTAAAATCGCTGAACATAGTTTTCATACCCATAGCTTGAAGTGCACACGAGATATCAATCTCAGACCGCACCGTAAATTTCGGGAGACGAATGAAAGTCCTTTTCAACACACACTTTTCTAAAACTTTGAATACATTGAAATCTTCGACGGATAATTTCCTCTCCAAATCTAATATCCCATCGCGAGCATTCGGTAATATAAAGATCATGGAAGCAGTATGGTCATCGAATTCCATTTCCAACACTCGAGCGTCCAATTCAGGATCCTCATAATAACCACATTTGTTCACAGCGTACATCGTGGGTATATTTATCTCATTTCCAGGAGCGTAGAAGGTAGTCGGGCGTGTATTAAGCTCGTAAAATGGTATCGACCATTCGTTTTCAAAGTGCACTGCACTTAATAGTACTAATTTAGATCCTCCCACATCCTTCTCGTTCACTAACTCTGTTATTTTACCATTCGTCTTTTCACATACCCACGCATTCATTTGGTTAACATCGAGCTCATCACTCCTGTACACTACATCTTCGCTCCAGGTCTTCATCAGGTTCTCGTAATATTTGGTAAAGTTATATCCCTGCCTCAAGTGGACAGACGTTGTGATGGCTCCCTCCTTTGGCGATGTAGGCTCCCTCAACAAAGTATCGTAAATATGAACTTGGTCGTTCATATTGGTGACTTTAATAATTTCATCCAGCGTCTCTCCTTTCGCCCCCTTCGCTGTCATGTGAAGAAGAATCATGATGCCAGAACCCGAATATATCAGACTGCCATCTCTCAATCCACCTCGGAGTCTGTTGATGAAAGAATGATTCGGCTTTTCATTCTTATCCTGCTCCATCACCACTCTGCATTTAGTTCTCGACTCCATCTTGACGTGAGAGAGGGCAGAAGAACTCGGCTGAGACTGACTCGTTATTACAAAATTGATACCCGTGTATATATACATCTTTCACCCTGTAACCATACCACCACATCCTCTGATTCTCACCGCCTAGTTTCAAAAGTGAAGGAAAAAAAACTAGATGGCCTTTCCACGTGTTTATTGATTTCAGACTCTATCGCCTTAATAACCCCCCTCAATCAAGCAAGGCCAATTCCACCTTTCACTTCATTCCACCTAGTTTCATAAGTGAAGGAAAAAAACTAGATGGCTTTTCCACGTGTTTATTGATTTCAGACTCTATCGTCTCATGTACAATCTTAATTATCCCCTCCATTAAGGAAGGCCAATTCCACCTTTCACTGTGCTGGCGAGGAAACATGTATCCTCACGCACCACGCCCATACACAAGGTTAACCCACTCTTCTCAGGGAGTTTCCAACGTGACAATAATAAAAAAACTCGAAGCTCCTATAAAAAAGTGTCCGGTATTTCAGCGAGCCGAGTTGTAACTTGCCTTCCGTCGAGCTCAATCAAGTTGTGCAGTTATGGTAGAATATCTGCCTATCTATCCTATTCGTAGGACAGTTCCAAGTTTAAAAACGTTATCCTGCGCAATTCTCAAGAGGGAAAACATTCGCAAGAGTCAAAAAGACTTAACGTTTATTCAACTAAGTAAACTTGTGTACCGTTTAAAGTGGATAATATCTAAAGAAGAGTTTTTCAGTTGTTTAATGCCATCAAGTTGTCGTCAGGAAGAAAAAAAGGCTGTTGCAACTTATGTAGAGTTCATGTTATTTAATGATTTTGATAGAATGAATTGCGCTACATATTCCCATTTAATGTATTTGGAATGATGTGATTTTGTTTATGCTTACGGTGCAAATGTTGTTGATCTAGATAATAATAGCCAACTAATAGCTCCTTATGATTTGTTAATTAAATACATATGTTTAGCAAAGAATAAGAGTTTTATAAAGTTGTGTCCAGAATGCTTCGATGATTGGCGTCAAGAGTTTATTGATGAGGAGGACTATAATGAAAAGTGTGGCGATTTGAAAGTCTACAAGGTCGAAGCGAAGCATCAAATTTTATTCACTGATTATGTAATTAGGGAGTATATTCAAAATTCTAGTTGTTGGTGTTTTAAATGTTTATTTACACCTCTGTTTAAAAACAACTCTTTAAAAGATAGACGAGTTTATCGTTTTAATTATGATTTTGGGCATGGTGGTGCTATTCACGATGTGAAGGTGAGAGTGTATAGTGTGGATCGTATTATTTCGTGATATTATCATTTGTTGCGATCTGACAGACCTTGCGGGAGATGATGCCTTTCATTTTCCTGGCAAGGTAATCACACACCCATCACCATTCACTCTCCAACTAGAAGCGATATAAAAAGATATCTACTTTAGCAACGCACTTCTCCAATCGGGGGCATAAAGATTACATCTAAAATCGCCAGTTTACTGAAGCTACCCACAGTACGGCTGGGAAACACTTACTTACTTGTCGAAAGACAGGAAGATGGTTACGTATATCAAGTTTTCGTACCCAAAGTCTGCCTGCAAAATGCCGGCACCGATTTCGTCTTAGATGTAAACTTTCGTACCTCCTACTATTGTGTAATCAGACATCAGAAAAAAGAGTTCCAGGTTGTCGGAGATAATTTGACATTTTCCGGCTTCGAAGATAGCAAGGTGGAGAGGTTTAACATCACGCTAGCCGAGGACATTACCGATCAAGAGAAGCCACGGAAAGCGGAAGAGCAACTTCTAGTCATATGGCTCGATGACCACAAACATTTTAAGACCATCCCCGATAAAAGAGGAGGCTCTATTCCGAGAGGAACAACAGAGGTTGACGGTGTTGACGGAAAGTGTATCGTCAAAGACACGTCCAAGTTTCTGGATGGTTTTATATCAAAGGGTGCTGGTGGTCCTCTGTGTATTAAACCGGTTTGTTATACCGACCACAAAGAGTCTATTGTGAGATATAGTAGCATAAATGCCGTAAAAGGCACTCGCTTGCGAGTAATTAAATTTGTGTCAGCTATCGAAGATGAAATGACCATATTTTGATAATATTTGCTAAATAAAAAAATTGAAAAAAATAAATTTATAAATTTAATAAACCTCGAGTTATTCTTTCCCCGCATCACTCATTTAATAATCTAAAGGTATGGGTAAAGGTTTCTTTTAAAATAAAAAAAGAGGATAGGGTTTTACAAAATTTATTATCAACAAATTTTTGTTTTCAGTACACCAATTAGCAAGTTTGTAACAATTCTTTCTTGCACATTGAAAGTTGCCGTTAAAATGTGCTTCAATCAAGCAGCTCTCAATAGTGACTAGTGTTTTCAGAGAAGGGCAACCAAAAATTGAGAAGTCAACCACGTAAATCCCCTTGGGAATTAGACGATTAAGAAAAGAAGCTTTTTCAGCTCCTTTCGTGAATAAAAACTTGTACGGTCTAGTATATTTAAATATAATGCTCTCCAATTCAGCAGACTCTACATCTCCAGAGAACTCGTTTAAGCCGTGATAATTATTTTTTAACCATGACGTATCTCTGGCGTAAGGGTGTTTCGTTGGCGATTTAAAAAGCCACGTATTACAACATTGACTGTCAACATTAACTATAGCTAATTCTTGTACAATGTAGCTTCCATCACTCGCGTTGAAACCTTGAAATTCGATTATACCACTCATTTTTCTACACTCACTCGGTATTAGTAGATTTTACACTTTTTTTCACCAACCACACTAAAAAGGTAGTCCAAAAGCTCATTAATCAATTGAAAGTGTCTCACCACTTAATTCCACTCATTAACATTTAAATTGAAACAACTATCGTCTTTTTTAATTGTCAAGTATCTCTTTCCGAAGAAATTTGCAAAGGAAAGCAAACTAGCGGAACGTGGATGTTTTGTGCCGGTGGAAAAATAGTCACTCACTAGATTCTGGAGTTGTTCGATATTAGTCCATTCACTGCTAGTAATTAAAACACTTTTCTTAGTTGTCTGATTAAATTTCACCACTGGTTCAAAGTAGCTGAAAAAATCACACCCGACACGAGCACTCTTTGTTCCTCTCGCATTTAGAAAATATTCGCTTTCTAAAACTAGTAAATCGTCGTCGTCGGATATTGTGCTGACAGCCTGAGATCTCTTCACGGGCTGCAGTAACTCTTCCTCCTCCGGTGGAAAAAACATGACTACTAGCGCCCGATCGCGTCTCTTTTAACTGTTTGATGTTGGAGGAGTGGGGGGAAAGAGAAAGGGGGTAAAGATCGACTTCGACCTTGAGTCGATTGTCCATTGGGATAGTCCTTTCATAGTTGCGTGTAATAATTCTATTTTTCCCCTTTTTCTCGATATTTCCCCTTTTCTCGATTTTTCCCCTTTTTCTAATATAAACGATAACTTTATCAAAATTCGCTGTCAGCTTTTTAAGCTCTCGAACGAGGTCTGAAATGGGGGAAGAGCATCGTAATCCGAATAAAGATGGAGTGTAGACTCCAGCTCTAACCAATTGGCTTCTAAACTCATTATATTCGTAAAAAATATTGTCCTTGAAGAAGTATAACATTCCATTTAAATGCCTGAATGCGGAATCTATACCCGGCGGTAAACCCGCAAATTCCTGCCCGCAAACCCGTGAACGAGTGCCAAGACAGCTTTTCGCGGAGCTTCCCTTCTCTTGGAAGCCATAATTTTTTTCAATTAGTTTTGTTTTTCATTTGCCCCTTCATTTTTATGGGTGCGATTTCATGCACCTTATTTTAAGTCAATCAACATTAGATAATATAAATTAGAATAAACCTCCTTAAATATTGATTTTAAATAGCGTTGAAGTTAAAAGCCGTTTCATTACCTCTGGTTTGCGCATATTGTTTGAAAAATACACTTATGCCACTGTCAACCAAGATTCCATTATTCCTAGATTTTAAGAAAGCTTTCGACACGGTACCTCATAACAAACTTTTATACAAATTACAGTCATGCGGGCTGAACGAAACAGTAGTAAACTGGATACGCGACTTTCTGAGTGATCGTAAGCAAAAAGTAGTTCTTGACGTAATTAGCTCTGGTGTAGTTAAAGTGACATCAGGTGTCCCACAAGGAAGCGTAATCGGCCCCCTTTTGTTCATTATATACATAAATGACCTAAGCTGTCGAATTTGCTGTAAAATACGTTTATTTGCTGAAGACGCTGTCATCTATCGCGAAATTAGTGATCACTCTGACTTTCAAATTCTATCATCGGATTTAAACAACGTTCATGTGTGGAGCCAAGAGTGGGGACTCGAACTTAATCTGAGCAAATTCACGGCGGTACATTTCTTGCGGAGGTCGTCCAACTATCCCCGTGTATATGCTGTGGATGGTGTTAAGATAAAGGCGACAGATGAAGTTAAGTATCTCGGAGTTACGATTACCTCAAACCTATCGTGGGGAACACATATAAGAAATATTTGTGGCAGAGCTCTGAAGAAGCTAGGATTCGTCAAGCGTATTGTGGAAAGATTCTCAGATGAAAAAGTAAAAGAGAGGTGCTATTTCGCACTCGTCCGGGCACACCTTGAATATGCAGCGAGCATATGGGATCCGGTGCAGAAAGATCTCATTAAAAAAAGCTGCGCGATTCGTCAAAAAAAACTGCTACGGGCGTACAGACAGCGTTGCACAGATGTTATGCGAATTAGGCTGGGAGCCGCTAGAGACTCGGAGGCTGCGCGCTAGGCTTAGATTGCTTGAACAATTGAGAATAGATAGCTTTCAGAGCGACACGGAGAACATCATATTAGAACCCCACTATATTTCCAGGTCCGTCAGAAACGATAAATTAAGAGAGATATTTTGCCGAACGGATAGTTATGGGAATTCGTTTTTAATGGATAAAATTTAATAAATGCTAGGCGTAATTTCATTAGAGCGTTCCTTTTTATATGCAAACGGCTGGTGTCCTAACACCCTCCGCCACACACATATTGAGGCGGCTTGCGGGGTAGATGTAGATATCTCACATTATTGGTCCTCTACATTTCATAAATCATTTACCTCTCTAAAACTTGAACTACCTACCTAAATCCTCATCGCTGCTCAATTAAAAAAAGAAATACCTAACGTGCCCCTCATAAGCCGTATTTACTCATTTCAATGCTTTACAATCATGTATATTGTGGTATATTTTCCATTGTTATTTATTTAAAAATTACAATATCAAAATATTTAAAACTGTTGATATTCAAATCATTGTGTGAACTTGCTTTTTTATTCCATATTTTCTATTCCTATCTAACCATTCTATTCATATGTCATGTTGGTTTTATTAAATTTATTACTTACATGCGGATCAGCTATATGGACTCCTTACAGGTGTGCAAATAAACTGTAAGAATGAAAAGGTTAGTTCAAATTATATTTAATAGTTTAAAATCGTAATAGCTGCCTCGTGATATTAAGTGAAAAATACTTCTAGTTTTCCTTGTGGAATTTCTGCTATGCTCGTCTGTGGATATAGCGCTCAAAGCTCTCTTGGTTTGTTTGTGAATAAATCTCGGGTTCAAGCGTGTATTTATACCACAGTGCATATACGAGTTTAGAATTTCGCTATGCGAGAGTGAGGTTAGTTAGGAGGGATTTTAGCCGAGGCAGAAGTGTGGGGATATATCTTTACATAATTCACTTGCCGTGGCAAACTGCTTGCATTGAGGCTGTGGTTGGGTGGGGGCCCTCCACTTCTGAAAACTAGATCGTTCGAGCCGAGGATGCATCGAAGTTTAACCCCAATTTATCAGTATATATAAACCCGCGTTCGCACAACCTACCATCATCATTCACCGCCTACAGCCTGAGCAGCCACCAGTCAGTGAAACCGCCTACTCCAACATCGAGTGAGTATACATTATATTATTCAATTGCATTCTATTACGAGTATACATTATTAGAACTCTCCCTAAGAGATTTATTTTTCTTTTCACTTTCCATGTTACTAGAATGGTCCTAACCATCAAGAAATTACACCCTCTTGCCATCGTTCCTCAACTGAGTTACGATTGTCCTGCTGGATACGACATCAGTGCTATCCAGTCAGACATAATTCCTAAGCGAGGGCGGCAATTAATAAAAACGGGATTATCTCTCGAAATCCCGAAAGGATTTTATAGGAGACTCGCCTCTCGCTCGGGATAATCGGTTCGGTTCGGGATTGAAGTAGGGGCAGGAGTAATTAACCCGGATTATAGGGGAGAAATAAAAGTTCTCCTATTTAATCATAATTATGAAGATTTCGTGATCTCAATAGGTGAAGGGATTTGTCAAATCATCCTCGAAAAGATCGCCACAGATGTAACATTTGTGGTGACCGATGACGCCAGCTCGAAAACTAGCAGAGGCGAGGGTGGTTTTGGGAGTTCGGACAATCCCTGACGTGAGTTAAGCTCTGGTTAGCGGCATTTTTTTTCTGTGAAGGATATAAATTAACATGTTTTTCGTTTTTTTGACGTGATAGGATGAATCCCACCGCCGCCGTTGCCACAACCAGCCATGGAGAACGGAATAGGTCCCGATCACCATCCGTGAGTTTTGCGGTTTTCTATGCTGTATTTTACTTTATTAAAGCTTTTTTTCTATATCTTCGTTTCTTCTCTTTTAAGGATACCGTGAGGAACCGTCTCCTCCGTCTCCAGGAAGAGAGGGAATTCCTGAAAAAGGAGGAAATGCGGGAGGAGATCCGGTATCGGATAGAGAAATTGGAGGTGATGATGACGAAATTCGGGGTGTCGATGGTAGCGACTATAAATAAAAATGATGAAAAAAGAAAAATATTCCTCCCCCAATTGTTTAAACTAACGGGGGAGGATATTGATAAGTATAACTCGGGAGGTGACGAGGAAAAAGTATTTCTTTAAAAATAATTATATTAAATTAATGTAATACCTATATTCTTGTTTTTTATTTGATATAAAACCCTCCATCCTATACATTGGTCATGAACTAATGTATAATATAAATTGCAAATAATCTCTTCTAAATTAAGATATTTTTGTAAAAAACTGAATGAAACTATTCCCTACGTATTATTTATAACTATTTATTTGCTTTAATTAGAAGAAATATATAAAATTCCTAATTTAATTTGGACGCCATTTTGTATAAGATCATCGCCATTGTAGGGGCGAATCATAGGCTGCCGAATCGACTCTGCCCGATTCCCATTAGTTATAGAGTTTTGCTCTTCCTTGAACTACGACCTTGACGTGGTGGAAGGGCTTGTGCGTTCCAATGACCCTTAGAGCTGGACTGGCAGGAGCAAGTACATTGCTCCTGGTAGGGCCACCCATGCCAGATAGGTCGAAGGGTAGGAGCCAGACGAAAGGTAGTTCCGTGATGGTGTCACGTTAAAAATACCGTTGAGTCGCGTGGGATACCTCTCAACTATCACTTCCCAGAACATGAAAGTCATCCAAAGAGATCTGATTCCTGGTAACTACGGGACGCCGCCCACTAGGGCGGGTGTCGTGCCCGGCAGCGGGGGAGGCAAGGCCTCCGCGGTCGTCATCACACGAAATCCTTGCACAGAATCAGAATCATCATCAGAAGATACAAGGGAAAGGAGGGAGAAGAAGAAGAAAAAGAGGAAGAGGAGGAGGAAAACAATGGTAAAAATAGGAACTTGGAACGTAAGGACCATGATGAGGGCCGGGAAGCTTGAAAATATTAAGCAGGAAATGGAAAAAGGAAAAATAGATGCTTTGGGATTGTGCGAGGTTAGATGGAAGGATAGCGGGGACTATTGGAGTGATAACTACAGGGTGATCTATAGTGGGGGAGATGAGAGTCAACGGGGGGTAGGCATGGTACTGAACACAAAGTTGGGACTGAGGGTGGTAAACATTGAACAGGTGAACGATAGGATACTAGTGGTAGAAATAAAAGCACGCCCGACGAATTTCGTACTGGTCCAGGTATACATGCCTACGAGCAACCATAGGGAGGAAGAGGTGGAAGAGGTGTACGAGCAAGTAGAAGAAATAATTAGAGAAGTGACGGGGAAGAAAAACCTGATAGTGATGGGTGACTGGAATGCAGTGGTGGGAGAAGGGAGGGACGGATTAGAAGTAGGAGGGTTTGGGCTAGGAAGAAGAAATGATCGCGGGGAAAAGGCAGTTGAATTTTGTAGAAGAAATAAATTAGTAGTGACAAACACTTGGTTTAAACATCACCCCAGGCGTAGGTACACATGGAAAATGCCGGGTGACACTGGGAGATACCAAATTGATTATATAATGGTGAGGCAGAGATTTAGGAACAGTGTAAAAAACTGTCGAAGCTATC
Source organism: Pyrrhosoma nymphula (assembly GCA_963573305.1). Lineage (NCBI taxonomy): Eukaryota > Metazoa > Arthropoda > Insecta > Odonata > Coenagrionidae > Pyrrhosoma > Pyrrhosoma nymphula. Next base: position 152,888,826 of record OY754332.1, read on the forward strand.
CAGGGGCGGATGCGGACTCGGATCATAACTTGGTGATGATGAAGTGTGAAGTTAGATTCAAAAGGCTTTGTAAAGGTAGGAAGATAAAGAGGTGGAACCTTGAAGCATTGAAAGGGTTGAAAAGGAGGGAATACCAAGAGCTAGTAGAAAAGAACATAGGTGAAGAGAAGCGGATGGGAACCATTGAGAAGAGATGGGAGGTTATAAAAACAGGCATCGCAATAGCGGCAGAGAAAACAATAGGAACGGTGGAAAAGAAGAGAGTTAAGAAGCAGTGGGTTACAGAAGAAATGATAAAGAAAATGGAGGAGAGAAGGATATGGAAAAACGTGAACACCGACGTAGGGAAGAGGAAGTACAAGGAATTGAATAATAAACTCAGGCGAGTGACCAATCGGGCAAAAGAAAACTGGTGGAAGGGACAATGTGAGCAAATGGAAAAGATGCAGGAGGAGGGGGAAGTGGGCGCTTTGTACGCCAAGGTGAAAATGTTATCGGGTGGTAAGAGAGGTCAAGCGATACCAAAGGTTAAGGACAAAACAGGAAAGATATTAATCGAACAGGAAGATATCCAAGAAAGGTGGAGAGAATACGTAGAGGAGCTATATGACAGCGAGAATAGACCCCTTAGCCTAGATCTAGAGGACGAAGGAACAATAGATAAAGATAACCTCGGACCAGAGTTACTTGAGAGTGAAATAGAGAGGGCACTAAGAGAGATGAAGGGTAGAAAAGCCGTGGGAACCGATAACCTACCTTCGGAGCTACTGAAGAATCTAGGTAGTAGGGGGAGAAAATCGTTTTTCGAACTTATTCGCAGGATCTACGAGGAAGGAGTATGGCCAGAGGATTTCGTGAAAACAGTATTAATACCTATCCCGAAGAAGAAGAAAGCGTCAGAATGCGAGGAGTATAGAACAATCAGTTTAATTTCGCACGCAGCAAAAGTGTTGCTTAGAATACTAAATAGAAGGTTGGAGAGCAGAGCAAAGTGCTATTTAGGCGATGACCAATTTGGGTTTAGGAAGGGGAGGGGAACCAGAGATGCGATTGCGGTAATGAGGACACTTATAGATAGAAACATAGAGCATAATCAGGATGTTTTCGCTTGTTTTGTAGATTTCGAAAAGGCGTTTGACAGAGTAAACTGGGAGAAACTAATGCAGATACTGGGGAAAATAGGAATAGATTGGCGTGATAGGAGACTCATCCGAAACTTATGTATGGGGCAGAGGGCTCATGTAAGGGTAGCGGATGGTGAATCAGGGTGGGCAGTTATAGGTCGCGGGGTGCGGCAAGGGTGCCCGTTGTCGCCTTTACTTTTTAACATCTATGCTGAGGAAATGGTAAGAGAGGCATGGGATGAGCTAGACGTGGGAATGAAAGTAGGAGGCCAGTGGATAAAGTCGGTTAGATTCGCAGACGACCAGGCGTTGGTGAGTCGGTCATCGAAAGGACTTCAAACTTTAGTAGATGCACTGGAAAAGCAGTGTGAGAAATACGGAATGAAGATAAATAATAGGAAAAGAAAAGTAATGAGATTCTGTAGGACAAAGAAAGCGAAGCTGGTGATAAGAGTAGGAAGTCACAAACTGGAGCAAGTTGAACAATTTAATTACTTGGGTAGTACGCTAGAAGAAAGAGGACATAGTAGCAAAGACATTAGGAGGAGAATAGCGCTAGCGAAGGAAGCGTTCAATAATAGAAGGGAGCTGATGACGGGGACCTTAAGTAAGGATGTAAAAAAGAGGCTAGTAAAGAGCTTGATATGGAGTGTGGCGTTGTATGGGGCGGAAACGTGGACCTTGAGAAAGGAAGACGAAAATAGGCTGAAGGCTTTTGAGATGTGGGTGTGGAGGAGGATGGAGAAGGTGCGTTGGACGGAAAGGAAGACAAATGAGGAAGTGCTTGACATGGTGGGCGAGAAGAGGAAACTTATAGATGAGATTAGGGGAAGGCAGGGTATGTGGCTGGAAGGGGTAATGAGGGACAATGGTTTGCTGAAGGTCGTGATAGAGGGAAGGATGTTGGGTAAGCGGGGAAGGGGAAGGAAGAGAATCGGTTTTATGGACGGGATGAAGAAAGGTAGGACTTATGCTGAGATGAAGGAAGAAATACAAGAGGTAGAAAGGGCACAGCACGTGTAAGAGTTCGCTGGACATTCTCTGACTTTCATTTCAACCTACCTCTAACCGGTAGATTACTGTAATGAATGAATGAATAGAGTTTTGGCCATTACTTTATGGGCGTAGCTAATACGAGATGCATTGGTACAAAAGAATGAAAAAAATATTGAGAGGGATATTTCTCTAGATGGTTTTTTCCTACTTTATGTCATCCATTATAGTACTGGCATTGTACTTTGTAAGACTTCATTCGTGTAACAGTAAGCTTGGAGAGAGAAATTAAAAAAATAATTTTCGGCACTAGTTAATTCGAATTAATTTTTCGGTAGGACATTAAACTTAAAGCTTCAAAATGTTGTCTGGCTAATATACTGAGTATACTATATTCTAAATTGACTTACTGCTAAGATAGTATATATATTTAATAATATACACCGGTCAGTGATATAATAAGTTCAATTTTTACACGTAGGTGTCAACACGATACGATTGTACTAAACATTTGAGCGAGCGAGCGCTCTCTCTCTCCGCCGTCGAGGCGAACCCCCCTAAACTGGTGGGTGGAAGTCAGCCCCATAACGGCATTCCCATCTTCCCCCTACCTCCCTCCCACCAGTCGTTCACTCTCTGGACAGAGCGAACAAGGAAATTAATATTTCTCCAGTTGGTGGCGCCGCGTTACTGTCACTAGTCACTCTACTCGTTTCCATCAACTTTCTATGGCAAGAAATTGTTCGAACGTATCGTTGTGATATTTTACTTTGTCAGCATATCATCACATTAGTTTAGTTTATATTTTAAATTTATTTTGGTACAGTAGCTGCCATCTTCATTTTTATTCCAAGGAAACAACTATTAATACGTCCTTCTCCTCAAGACGAGGTCAACTTCGCTGATAAACCAGTTTAGCTCTTTTATTGTCTGTCTCGTCGTACTGCATGAGAAGAATCGGCCTCAAGTACCGATAGTGAACACTACTAACTAGTTTTTAGTCCTCGTAGATGAAATATTGGGCCTCATAACCTCTTCTCAAAGCAATGACGACCGTAGGTTACAAATCTTCCACTCCTTCTGCCATGCTGGCATTCAAATACCCGAAGCGCCCTGCCTGGCTTCACTCTTGTTTTAACTTCAGAGTACTTCCACCTCATAAAATTTATCTGAAACCCATGTATTGAAATAAATCAACTATTTTCACTTTTGTGCATTTAATTACTTTACGAGCACAAATGGATTATTATTACTGGTTAGTATTGCTCGTTAGGCTGATCAATGCGGACTGAATCTCTTTAGACTCATGTTTTGGACAACGTGCATTTTTTGTGCCGGATTAAGGGTTAAATTCGCGTTCCACATTTTACAATACTATCCATAACTTTAATAAGTGAAGTGTTGCGTAATGTTTAACCTTAATTGAAGTCACACACTCACTCACACACGTATTTTACAGTTTATCTTGAAATTTCCCCCCGGAATTTTTTCTCATAGCTCTCAACTGCAGCTCCGTATTGGTCTCTCGTTCTGTACACAAAGTAATATTTTCTGGAGCTGTCTACGTCGTTCTTCGACCAGCTGGTACCAAGCAATATTTGTACTGAATATCGCTCATGCTGGAAAAATAGTAGATTTATATGCGATGACTGGAGTACTTATAAAAAACAACAATGGCCATATAAGACCACCAATAATCGATTTTTTAATATATTGACTAAATTCACCACAGCAAATCCATCTTCGCATAATGACAGCACCAAAAGGTTTAACAACATTTGATACTTGCTGTACAACTTTTTATTTAGAAATGTAAATAATATTCGAGAGAACGTGGTTTTCACGGGAATATTCCTAAGGTTCTCCCGACCATTGGGGGAATAAGGTTGCGTTTCCTGTTTATCCGCTGATACTTATTTTTATAAGGAAAATAGTATTTTTTCCACATAGCTCTGCAAATAAATATTTGTCTATTTGATTTTTCTTTCTATAAGCATCCATGAATCGATGGTATGTCCCCCATTTCGCATTTCTTCATGCGAGATTGCCCGAGCATTGCTCGAGGATTGCCCGAGCTCGTCGGGACGGGGAAGGCGGCTGGCTCTCCAAGGCAGTTGTGACGTCAGATGGGGACACACCCCCTTCCAGGACGTTTTTCGCGCCGTTCAAATTTCGACTCATTTGTGAATTTTTATCTCCGAAACTAGGCTTCACTTTGACCTCGGGTTTTCAGCATTGTCCTCTACTCAACATCCTCTATCACCCCAATTTTTTCCAAAAATCGGAAAGTTCCTCATTCGCAAAATGATCGCAGCACCGTCTCGATACGGAGATAGCGCGATATTGAAGCCGTTTGGTACGACCACAAGCATTAGGTCCGTAATTACCGGGTAATACGAAGAACCATAATAGCTTTTGTCGTTAAATCATGAGATATCGAACGATATCTCTTGTGCTATCGTGGATTAAGATATCGTACTGTATGAATTGATACGAAATGGTTCCATGGATATCGTCCGATAGAAGCTTTGGTTCCAGGGTTCCAGTGGATAGCGTACGATACGTACGCTATCCACTGACGACAGAGAACCATAATTGTTGTCCTGATTATGAGAGGAGCGTGGCAAAAACTGCGAATAGTTTACGGGTGGGCCCCGAAAGTCACGCCGCATATTGTGAGCTTTCCATTCGCGCTAGTGCGCTAATCACTTTGAAACACAACAGCGCCGTTGATTTCAATTCATTTTACACCCTACGCACTGCTACTAAAGCAGTGTGCAGGGTGTAAAAATAATGAAAAGCAAGGTGAAACTAAAGTAGTGCGTAGTTTTAGTAGGCAGCACACTTCAAAGCAGAGTTTATGTGCGCTAAGAAACTAAAAAGAACAAAAGAGGATCGTTGCCGCAGTTGTTACTTAGGTATAAATTGGATTGTTTCAGGCTTGACTTTGTGGAAATGAAAGATATCTCATTTTAATAAAAAACTTTGTACTTTTCTATACTTTAATTTACTTTCTTTACAGCTCCTCAATTCACGTCCCTTTTTTTAAACTATTGTTTCGGCAGATCTTAGCCTACTTTCCTTGCCCATAAGTCACAGATGCTTGGGCTGTGGCTTTTAACCACTCTTCCCTTACACGCCCCGTTAAAAAATAGTAAACAGTGTGCCTTGGTGACCTTCTCCTCATCCAACTGTCCTCCCACCGATTCACTTTCCTTCCTCTCCCAATTTCCCACCACCCCCTCTCCACATTCTGCACGTAAGGGGTCAGTGCACTTCAAATCTTTACCCACCTCCCAATAGCCCTCGCCCTCAGCTCTGCTATGTGTACACAAAATGCTCTTCCTCCCTGCTGTGTCCTCACTCTGCCATGCCCTAACTTCCCTGCTCCCCTCTCCCCCATCTCAAACCGACCCCCTGCCAATTTTTTGAAAAAAACTTTCTCTTTTTATGTATAGAATGATTGAAGCTTCAGAATGTGCCAGAATATGACTTATCAAGGTGAAACCAGTCGCAGGTCTAAATAAAGTGTGGAGAAGTACAAACTTTTTTATTGAAAAATGGATACGTTACTTACGTGTTTTTTTCATTGAAATGTCAAATATGGACAAAGTAAAGTTTTTAATTGCCCTGTGGTAAAAATATTAGGTTTTTAAATAAATTTTGAACGATTTCGATAACTATACTCAAAACAGATAGCCGTGGCTATTATCAAGGTCGCTATACCCAGGTCATGACACGATCCCATGATGCATCATAATTTCTACATTTCGGACCTATGTCGACGTACCGTATAGCGACCTTGCTATTATGAACCAATAGAATACTACCTACCGGCAGGTTGCCCAACGTTTCACCAGCGCATATCGTCCCATTCATCGTCGTTCGTGTGCGCCAGAGGGCGCTGGTGTGTTTATAACTGCGCTAACTACAACTGCGCCTTGAGTAGAAAGCTCCCATAGACACCGGACAAGATAAATGATGAGGCGGAAATGCTAATGGCAACGATGGCTGTTAGAGAGATCGCGTGGAGTGTTCAAAGGTATCCCACCACGTAGCTAGAGTACTTTTTTCGGAGAAATGGCAGGAATTTCACTCAGTCTAACGCGGGGTCTCGAGGAGGGGTCCCCGAAATGACGAACGCATTGAGGAGAGAACGCATGCCAGGAGAAATGCTCACAGTGGAGGGGGGGGGGGGGGGCAGAGGCAGAACCATAGTTTTTGAGGCAGAGAAGAGCGTGAAAATGGATCATTATTCAATATGATGGATATCTGTCATTTACTCAAAACTCTTGGCTGAGTTACGCATCAATTTACTGCATATTCACTACTTCCTACTTCATGGCGCTTGTTGTTGACGCATAGATTGAAGGTGCAAGTTTTTATAATCGGGCAGGTATTAAGGTCAATAGTAAATAGCTTAAAGATGAAATTTTGTTGCTCAATAATCGACCTCACGAATTAAGTCCTGTAGTTTCGTGCAATGTATTTAGGCAAAGGCTAACAAATTTCATGAATTTTGCCCAAATAATAACTGTTATTATCCATTCACACTCGGAAAACTTTGCCTGGAGAGATTTTTTAATTACAAATTCCGGATGAGGATTGGTACATTCTAATAATTCCGTCAGAATTACTCAACCAAGTCCAACAACACAGCCGGCAAGACTTGCATCACAAAAGCAGGAGATCAAAACGAAGGAAACGGAGGCTCTCAGATCACCTCATTGTTCGGATACCATTGAAAGAGCCCCGAGACGGAAATAAAATATATAACAAGCACTTTAAAAACTAATTAAAAACTAGAACTTATTATCGTACGTCTAATTGATCATCTAGTTGATCCTCCTAGTTGATGATTATAAGACCAGGGTACAAAATAATTTACTAAGTTGAATTTGAGCACCCTGGTCTTATAATTATGATGATCAACTAGACGATCAATTAGACGTACGTACGTTCTTGCCTCATAATCATCGACGAATTGCACAGATAAAGTAAACAAATATTCATTTTCACTTTCAACTTTAATATCTTTATAAATTTGGAATACTAGAAGGTCTCTCTTAACTTTGTAAATTTCAATCTCAAATTCATTTTCTACTTTTTTGTGCATTTTGATATAAGAACAGTTTTTAAAAAGGGATTTTTAATATATTTTTATTATCTACTTTTTAGTCTTCACACTTTTATTAATTTAACCAATTAAGTACAATTTCTAACGGTTCCATGGGAAAGGGGTTCAAATATTGGGTAGTAGTAATGCGATTAAACTCAATAAGCAAGTTGAAAATTCGTCTTCACATTAATTGTGCAACAGTTCTTTTAAATTTAAATTATTAGCATTTCTTCTCAGTATGTATAAATACTTAAATGATGGTTGGTGCAATGAATTGCAACAGCGCTGACTGCGAGTAGAAAATGCAATGCGAGTTGCGTAGTGTTAGGATAAAGAAATATAAAATTGAAACGATTTAGTTTTAGTAGATTAACTTGGTAATTAGTGAATATAATGATTGATTCATATACAGTCATCGTGATTAAACATGTATGCAACATTTGGGAAAGATTGAACAACGGGTAGGGGTTCAAAAATTGGGTAATAGATATGCGATTAAACTCACGAAGCAAGTTAACCCTTTAAAGACCGAACCAACTGTTTTTTATTATTTTTTTTGCATATTCTATTTATTTTACAGCTAATTAAGAGATGTTATGAAAGAAAACCCGTACACAAATTTTTAAATGTGTTTTCAAGCATGTTCCCAAATGGGAACATTGGACACTCCAGTGAATAAAATTTCAAGGTTTTACTTTTTTTTGAGCATGTATATTTTTCGAAAATATCATAAATGTGGTAAAAAATACATGTAATTATGACATCGTTCTCATTATACAGTGTATAAATTGCATTTATGGATTACTCATGATACATTGAAAAACAGTGAAGATGCATTTTTTTTCACATTCGGCGCATTGGAGGCGAGTGTTTTTTTTGCAGACTACGCATCTTCCCTGTGAAGATTTATTTAGAATATGCCCCCCCCCCTGTTTTTCTTCGTTTCACTGAAGAGTGCGCCTTAGGTCCAGGATGAGAGATTATTTTTGGGCGTAGTCGCATGAGACTTGTCGCTACGTCACGGAGAAACTCCAAGTGCGTTTTCGACCCTCTTCCATGGATTTCCCTATGCAAAAGCCATGCACTGACGACACTCATATTCAAAGCATTTGAAAACAGATTCCACCACCATTTCTTGCTTCGGAGTTTTGGCCTGTAGCTACTCAGAAGTTTGTCCAATACATCAACTCCCCCCATTCCCAAATTATATTTTTTTTATCAATTGCGGTTGTGTAATTTCTATCCCCTTCCTTCCTAGAAAATCTCTTCACAGAACCCAATGGCTCATTAGTGAAGCAGTTGGACCACCTAATGTAACCACTGAATTATCATTCCATCAACAGAAAAATACCACTCCATCACATAGAAAATCAAAATCCCCTCGGTGAGATTTTGCCATCACTTTTGATGGTTTTAGCGGGCATTTGGCTATCCTTCCTTCCCGAATTGTACCTGTTGCCTTTATGCTTTTCTCTGCCAGTTCTACTAGAAGTGAGTGGGATGAAAATAAATTGTCGAAGTATAACTCAATTTGCTTAGGGTGCTCTACAACAGCCAAAAGATCGCATACTACCCTACTTCCCAGCGGTCCAGTAGATTTTTTTTCTTTCCCTTAATATATTTGCATCGCATAGGGATATCCTGATGATGAACATAGCATCCAGATTTTGTACCCAAAACGAATTGGTTTTCCTTTGATAAACATTTTGCTCGAGTGATGGCCGTAGTATGGAACCATAGATTCGTCAAGGCTTAGTTCCTTATGGAAGATTCCAAATTGCACGACGTTTTTTCCCAACTCTCTATACAAAGGAAAACTTTTTCCTAATTTGTCACCCTTTTGCAACATGTTGTTATCGGACAAGTGAAAGTATCTTTTTATGTCTTTGAAACGATTCCTGGGCATCACTGATGGAATAATTGGAATCAACATATCCTCTGCAGAACACCAATACAAATTTTCTTGGGGGACCGTGTGGTATCCACTAAACCAAAGTATTCCGAAGAACTGACCAATCTCTTCCCACGTAACATCAAGAGATGAGCTTTTTTGTTGAGCATAAAGAGAGGACATGTTTGCAACATGACTCAAGTACTGCTGTGGTAAATACTTGAAGAAGAGTTCAATCGGCTCCAAGGCAACCAGTTTCTCCAGATGATTAGCTAACCCCAGCATTGGTTTTGACGGAATTTCATTTTCAAATTTATTCAGCTTCTTCCAAATATTGCCTGTGAATGATACGATCATTCAATTACTTCATGGCTGATGAATATATAAATTGAAAAAAATGAAAACTTTTGAAGTCTTAAAAGATGCTGAATTGTAATTTTAAAAAGAACATAACCCCGCAGCGAAGCAAGAGAAAAATATATTTTACTGACCTTTTCCCATAGTACTGCTTTTCTGTTTTACTCCTTTCCTTCTACGTAGACTGTCTTTCTCTCCATCATCATCTCTGTTTGGTAGAGTGAGGCTGATTTTCCCACATGTGTCAGCCGGAATTATTTCCCCTAGATCATTTTCATTGACATCTTCTTCATCCGTCAAACGGTGGTCTTCTTCAGGAGGAAGCTGGCACAACTCGTATTCCGACAGTTCATCGTCACTTAGAACGTCTAAATATTCGACTACTACTTCCAAGGTAAGAAACTCCTTTGAGCTCATTTTATCAGAAGTGTCTAAAAAAAAGTATGTTCTTCAAAGATAGCGATCACAAAACCGACTCTCAAAATGACTCAACAGAGGAGCACACACTGGAAGTCACAACCTGAAGGAACAAGGCACATCGAAGAACTAACCTCAATCAACCATTTAGAAGAAAACTTGTTTCATTTGCACTCTAATCGTCTTAGCTATAGATGAGCGCAGGCTTAAGTACTTCATCATCGTGTTTTTTGTACCTTAATCATCTTCACCAGAAAATAAAACACTTTAAATACAGTAATTGTGCCCGAAAACAAAATATCGTGCTCCAAGTGATTAATGTCGTGTAATTTGTTCTCAACAAAAACATTCAAAGAAAATTAGGTCTTTGAAGGAAATAAGTCTCCTTTCGTTCATATAACCCAGTAATCTACTCCAAAATACAGGGGTTTCACTTAGAAATGAAGCTTAACACGGGCTGAAACATTAATTACATTTATCTAAATAATGTATCATAAATTGCAATTTTCCAATTTGAAACCAATGGATTTTACTGTATGCCTATTCTCTCTTTATAATGCTGAAATGCTACCACATCACGTCTAATACTCGTCATCTAAATAGAATAAAATTATGTTCTACAGTTCACTTAAAAGATCATTTATTAAATCGTACGCTCAGACGTAAACATTTCACTTATCACAGATACCTTGGCATATAACTTCAGACATGTGTTGATGGATATTCGTTGATACTTGATAACTATCCTCCAGCTAATTCCCAGCATTTATATACTAATCAACCTTAATTACTATTTAAACACTGCCTTTGCACCATTACCTCAATTAGAAAAACCTATGTAACTCACTTTCACATGTCTTTCAAGGGTTTTCATTGCATTTCTTAGAGCATGAATAATTACCTACCGTGAGCCAAATTCAAACTATTGTATATTCAAACCATATCATATGGCAAATTCAAACCATTTCCACCATTTCTCCAGGAATACACAATGACAATTAAATATAGTAACAATCCTTGCTAATGACAATAAGGCGAATAAATGAATCGATAACTCTCTCTTACTAACTAAAAGCGCTTGGCGCAAAATCGAGGAATCCGGGTTCGAATCCCGGTCAAGGCGAATGATTTTTTCCACAGTGGAATATCGGACGAAAAGATAACTCTTGAGGTGGCAAAATTTAGTGAATGACGCATAATATGTCAACATACATTGCAAGATCAGACTAAAATATATCATACTTTAACGTTGGACGTAAACTACCGCACATTTTAAAAGCAATCCACAATGCCATTACATTCATCCCAATAGAAAAATATTCCATAAATGAGTTGAGACGAAGTTTAAATGACGGAATGATTGTGGCAATCAGTCTTCTCCAACACTTGCACTCCGACACATTTAAAAAAGACTTTAAACATTATACCTGACATATCGTAATAATTTATTAACTTAAATCTAGCTAATATAAACCTTTATTACTAAAAAAAATCACCACTGGTACTCACGCAATTCATCACAGCACATAAATGACACTTGTAATCACTGGCATGTCGCAATGTACACACTATCACTTAAACACACGATAAACCTCCGTTTGAACTTAATAACCAAATATGACACCATTGTTTTATTAAACAATTGAAGGATAATTATGTCAAATCTAATTTAAAAGTTGAAATTGAACGATCAAGTCGGGTAATTTGGTTTAAATCGTCACTTCTAAAATTAAAAAAGACGTGCGATGAAAACTATCTTCCAAGAGTTCTGCTAGAATTTTTCTTATGAATAAATGAGTATTTGTTACTTGAGAGCGAGTGTAGAGAAAAATATTGGATAAACCGCATACTCACTGCAGAGGTGATGAAAATAACTAATTTTAAAAATGTATAATTAACGACAAAAAATGAACAAGTCATGCGATTCACTTTAAAAAATACTTCCATACTTTATTTACATAACAAAAGCTATAAAGTAATCACAGATACGAAATATAATTTTCATGAATTTTTATAAATCTGTTCCCAAATGGAAACATTGGACTGTAAACGGTTAATATGTATAAGGCCAGTAATTAGTAGATTAACTTGGTAATTATTGAATATAATGATTGATTCATGTACTGTCATCAAGATTAAAAATGTATGCAAAATTTGGGAAAGATTGAACAGCGGGAAAGGTGTTCAAAAAATTGGGTAATAGATATGCGATTAAACTCACGAAGCAAGTTAATATAAGCCCAGTACAAAGGAAATTAAGGCCGTAGAGGAGATGAAAAGAAAGCATTAGTTTGATAGACCATACATGGCCCTTCGTAAATTGCTCACGTCCAACAGAAGATTGAAACAAAATGTGAGGAATTAGTGCCGATTACCAAATTGCAGCGGTTTAATCAAACGATCTCATTTCTTATTATGCTGGGCGTTCCCCTAGTGATGAATTTAGTCAGAATTTCTTCATAATTATATACTACGAAACACTTTTTTAAGCAAAAAATGGCTAAAAATCTCGAATCAATCAAAAATAGATTATTTTTGCGGTAGCGGACCTTTGTAATATTCTTCATCAATGTCAAAAGTTTCAAAAATATTTTGGCATAAGCTACGAGCTCGTACTTCCCTTCAATCTGAGTCCAGATAAAATAAATTAGACTTCAGTTAAAAAATTTGGGTACAAACAATATCTGCTTTATCGTCGGGTAAAATAACAATTATTTCGAACAAATTGCAAATATTCCCAAAACACATCTAGAAAATTGGATCACCATTTTTAAATGCTCTTTTGGGGTCAAGACTGACATTTATTTATGGTAGGAAAAGACTCTTCCCCCACACGAATTTTTTCGGTGGCAGGAAGTACCTTGCTCTCGGAATGTCGAAGGCTCTATTGCCAGAGGTTTCGTCCTTTTAAACATATTCAGCATGTGTAAACACCTGAACAGGACGCACTTAGATAAGTGACGTACTATGTCAAAACATGATGCTATCGTTTGAGAGACTCCGCGCGAAATTTTTCAATTTACTGACCCCTAAAAGCTTTGTTTTATGTTTTGGTCTAATATTTTGGATGTGACGGCAGTATAACAGTTAAATGAAGAATAATAAGCTATCAACGTAAAAAAATTCACTTTTCACAGAAAAAAAGCATATCTAACATTGTGCACACACATTTTAAATGAACCATCTATAGTGAATTCTCTTTCCCATTGACGTGTTGGAAGAGCTGCGCGTTCCAAGAAATCCATAGGGCTGGGCAGGTGGGAGTAATTTTAGTTACTCCTGGCAGGACCACCCAAGGCAGATAGATCAAAGTAGAGGAGACAGACGAAAGGCAGTCCGCGTGATTGTGTGACGTAAAAATATTGGGAATGGCAATTGGAGCAACTAGAGGACTCGGCCCACTACGGCGAGTGTCGAAGCGGGAGAGGCCATCGTCTTCGGAGAGTCTTGCGCAACAAAATCAACAGCGGATACAAGGAGAGTGACAAGGAAGAAAAAGAAGAGAAGTAGCGGTATAATAGGAATTTGGAATGTTATGACTATTATGAGGGTAAGGAAGCTAGAAAATATTAAGCAGGAGATATCTAAAGGAAAAATGAATGTATTGGGATTGTTCGGGGTGAGATTTAGGGACAGCGGAGATTCTTGGAGTGATGCAGTAGTTTATGGAAGGGGTGGCGAGAGTCAACGTGAAGTAGCTATGGTATTTAATTCAAAATTGGGGAGAAGGGTAGTTTTCATAGAACAGGTGAGCGACAGCATGTAAAAGGCTGTAATAAAAGGAGAAATTTCGTTGTGGTCCAGGTGTACATGCCTACAATTAACCGTAGGGAGGAAGAGGTGCACGAGCAGCAAGAGACAATTAGACAAGTCCCGGGCAAGAAAAACCTGATGGTGATGGGCGACTGGAATGCAGTGGTGGGGGAGGGGTGAAGTGGGAGAGTGGGAGCTAGTGACAAGAAATTATCGCGGTGAGAATGCAGTTGAGTTTTGCAAGAGGAATAAATTAGTACTAATTATACTTGGGTTAGACACCACTGCAGGCGTAGATACACATGTAAAAGACCGGGAGATCAATCAGATTATATCATGGCCAAGCAGAGGTTTAGAAAACGTGTAAAATTTGCGTAGCTTACCAGGTGTGGATGTAGAGTCGGATCATAATTTTGTGCAGTTTAAATGTGATGCTGGATTTAAATAGCTAAGGAAAGGTAGAAAGATGAATAAGTGGGACGCAGGAGCATTGAACGGGGTAGAGGGGGGAATGTCAAGAGCTGGTGGACAGGAGCATAATGAGTGAAGGGTAATTGGGACCATTTGAGGAGAGATGGAAGAACATAAAACAGGAATTATGAGAGCGGCAAAGAAAATAGTTGGATTAATGGAAACGATTAGGATTAAGAAGCCTCGAATTACCGAAGAAATTATTATTAAGTTAATGGGGAAACGCCAAAATTGAACTCGGCAGGAGGAGGTACAAGAAATTAAATAATTAATTTTGACGAGAAATAAATAGAGCAAAGGAAAATTATTGGAGAAAGCGATTCAAATGATATGTTTATAAACAATATACGTATTGTCCAATAACCTACACAAGCGTTTGCCTCATTCTTCTTTGGCTTCGGAATTCAACTAAAGTCATGATGTCCTCCGGCCACGCTTCTCGCTCATAGGTCTTACGGATCAGTGCAAAACCTTTTCTTCCTCCATTCTTTCCCCTTGAGAAAATCAATCTATATCTCATCAATTCCTACAGCCACTTCTCCATATCTCGTGCTGCTCTTTCGATCTCACCATGAAGGATGCTTGTTCCAATTCTATGCTTGTAGATCTCGCATTCCATTTCTGTACCTTAAGTACTAGGCCTTATATCCTTACCATAAAGCTCTTCGACATGCTCCTATCACTTCTCCTGGATCCCTTTTGGTTCCACACTCAGCTTCTCTTTCTTGCCTATCAATTCTTTCACTTTCCTAAGCAATGCGTCCAAGGAGTAAAATGTTTCCAAGGAGTCGATCTCTTCCCTCCGCCATACCTCCCTGGCTTTCTTTATTTCTCGTCTAAGTTCGATTGTAAATTCCCGGTACATTCTCTTGTCTGGTTCTGTGTTTACGCGGTTTACGCTCTACCATTTCTTTTTCTCTTGCGCCTCCCTCATCAACTCTCTGGTGACCCACGGTTCTCTATTTTCCGTTCCACTTACCACACCTAACGTTGCTTTTTCCGCCCTCGATTCCTTTTTTCAGACCTCCCCATTTACGTTCCACTGATCTCTCTCTACCGACATTATGCAGCATTTTATCAGTCTATTCCTCATACATTTTCTTCGTCGCCTTAATTAATGCTTTTGTATTCTGCATACGTACTCCGCTGTCCCTTCTCACGTTTTTATTTAATTTGACGAAGCATTTTATTCACGTTAAGTTTTGACCTAGGTCTACATCAGCTGCATCACTTTTTAAAGACTATTAGGATCAAAAATGGAGACTATTGGTTCACGAGCACATTTGGCTATTCCTTGGATTCGGTTGAAATAACAAAGCGGAATCCGGAAAATAATCCCGAGCGTAAGTATTCTGGTCGGTTGGCTTTCATATACATATTGATCACATGATTGTAAATATGTAATTGTTCAAATGGTAAGATCCAAATCCAGGCCATAGTATGAAGCTATCTTGTAATTAAAACTCAAAGAACTATTTCTTAATAAATGTTATTATAGTACTGATGACTTTTTTTCGGACAAAATTGTAAAGCTATTGTGAAACGTTATTTATTTATAAATGTTTCTGAATATGTTCTATGCCAGCATCGGCCAAAAGAACAATAAAGTATTATTATTATTTTAGGTTACAGTTGTAACATGACCCTCCCAGTCCCCGGCAAGCATCGGGTTTCATTGTCGTCATAATGGCCGGAGACTCGAGAGGGGTTGTGCAGTAATCGCAGCCACGTCCGACGCCCATCGGATGAGTGGCTACGCTGCTGTCGGATCATGCGTCCGCAGTAGACGGAGTGACCCCAGGATGACGGCCTTCTGCATGCGTGCAACTAGTGATTCCGCCAGTGCCACGCAGGACGGAATGAATTTGATGTTATTTATCAGCGAGCCCTTAACTCCACCGAGCACACCTATGATGAGGACCACCAGTTTCACAGAGTGTCCGGGGTACATCCGCCGAAGTTCGAAAAGCAGGTCTTGATATTTCGTCCGTTTTTCCACCTCTTTTCGTTGACGTTCCACTTCATGCATCCGAAGATATACAGCAGTGTAGGAACCGCGAACATGTTCGTGGCAAGAACCTTGTTCTTGCCTGACAGTTCAGAACTCCAGATGTTCCTGAGAGTCCGTCTGTATTTGGCGGTGACCCTTTCCTTCACTGCTGCAACCTCCTGCATTCGCCGCTGGGGGCACCGAGATATTCATAGATGTCATCGTCCTCGAGGTGACGAATGACGCTCCCGTAAACAAGTTGCACGTCTTCCTTGATCTCCGAAAATCTTCCTCTCGCCAAGTGGATGGATGCACACTTGTCCAATCCGAACTCCATCCCTATAGCCTCACTGTATTACAGTAAGGTGTCCAGAGCAGTGCGAAGTTCCTTCGCATTAGAAGCGTAGAGCTTCAGGTTATCCATATAAAACAAATGGGTGACCTTATGATTCCTGTCACCTGGAACACCACACATGTATTTTCTTTTTCATTCTTCAACCAGCTCTCGAAGGGTGAGGTTGTGTCTACTGAGCGCTCCTGAAACCGGTTTCCTCTCTGACCGGCGGCGATCACCTATTTGACTCTGACCGGCAGCGGCACCGCACACCTAGATTTGTGCAGCAGTGAATTTAGTGTTTTATTTTTGAAATCGTATTTTGCGAAGTAGTGTTGTGAAGTGAAGTAGTGTTATTTGTGAAATCGCATTTTGTGAAGTAGTGCTGTGTAGTGAAGTAGTGTTGTGAAGCAGCCTGGTCCTGTAGCCGACGGTGTAACGGATAAGTAGTCACTGACCATCTTATTTTCTTAAATTCTTTTTTCCTTTATTCAAGTGTATTACTAATTTGTAGTGCTTGCTTAGTTATAATTTGTCTTGCTTCAGTGGTTAAGTAGTGTTATAGAACTTAAAATTATTAGTAGTTCTAAAATATTAGTATTGACTCTTAATAATTATTTGATCCTATACGTGCGTACGTGTTCTAGCAACTGATCCATTGCATTTTTGCTCTTTATCCGTCTAACTACTTTGCTAGAAAGTACTTCTTACGCAACCTTGCGTATCGTACTTGATTCGCTTATACCCGCCTTATATATTTAAAAGACTTAGTGTAAATTCAAATCGTTTTAAGTGCTAAAGCCTGTAGAATAGTATGGCTGGCCCTAGTTCCTCTGTAGCGAGCCTCAAGAGCAAGGTGAAGAGCGACCTCCTCGAGGCACGTGTCGCCGAACTGGAGAGGTTAGTTACGGAGATACTCGCCCGGATTACGGGTTGTGGGAGGGTTTCGGGCCCCGGTGGTTGTAGCGTTTCTTCCAGGACCTTGCACAGCACCAAGGTGGTGTCCCGGGCATGCTCGGGTGCGAAAGCAAGTGCGGCGGCCTTGGGGAAGACGGTGCAATCTTCGGGTCTGGGGATGACTCACAGCCTGAGGCCCGAGTGGGTGGTTGTGCCCCAAGGGCGGGGGGCGGTGGCTTGACCGAGACGGGGAGTGGGGGATGCGGAGGCTAATCCCATCCCCGTTCGCAACAGCTTCGCGGTTTTGTCGGACAATTCTGGGGGGCCAGTTAGCGAGGTCGTGAACGAACCCCCCGTTGCAAGGGACTCAACTTCGAACGGCAGCCGGGCTGGGAGGGCAGGAATAGTATTGTTAGGGAGTTCGAACGTCCGGCGGATTTTCCCCCAGTTGGAGAAGAGGGCAAGGAGAGACGGAGCGGACCAACGGGTCACCTCCTGGTGTACACCAGGGGGAATCGTACCCAATTCTACGGCGGTGGTAAAAGCGGCGGTGAAGTACACGGGCTGCTCTAGACTGCGGGTGGTGGCCCATGATTGCACCAATGATGCTTCCGAGCGTAGAGCCGATGAGATCTTGGATTCCTTTAGGGATCTAAACTCGGAGGTGGAACGCGTTCGGAGGGGCACTGGTGTCGATCTGCGACTATCCATCTGCAGCATTGTTCCACGGACTGACTGCGGCCCTCGAGTTTGGGACAGGATTGCCTGGATAAACAAGAGGCTGTGGAAATTCTGTGCGAGCATTGGGGCAGAGTTCGTGGATCTTCGGCCGGTGCTTAGATCATGCCGAGCTCCCCTCAACTCGTCTGGGGTGCATTAATCCAAAGAGGCGTCCGAACGGGTGGCTCGTAGGATTTTTGAGCACTGTAGATATTTTTTAGACTAGAGGATAGGTCACATAGTGGGATTTTTAAATATTTAACCAAACGCAGCCTCCGAGGAAATCCGCATTGCGAAAATTTTCACACCCAAGTAAACTTAGGAGCGCTAAAGCCGGTAAATAGTGGCAATTTTCCCAAAACTCGTACTCCAGTGAAAGAAATTATATCAAATGTAATAAGCACTTCCAGTGAAATTCGCCCACTTAATACCCATAAGCGTGGAAAAGAACCAACCGACACTCAATCGACAAAATATGACATTAACTTTATAGTAGTTAATTGCCGTAGCGTTAAAAACAAGCGCGCTGAAATCGAGCATATATTTCAGGACGCAGACGTGGTCATAGGAACGGAGAGCTGGCTTACTGAGGATTTAAGCGACAGCGAAGTTTTTCCTCCAGGATATAAAATCTACAGATGCGATCGAAGCGATAGGGCAGGTGGTGGAGTTTTTCTAGCAGTTAAATCACATTTACATAGCACCGCCCACGAAATAACTGACAATGAAATAGAAAGCGTGTGGTGTACAATTAAACAACGAAACAAAAGGAGTATACATGTTTGCTCTTTCTATAGACCTCCAAACTCCAATATTGATGTTATTTACCAATTAGATAATCAAATATCCGCATTTACTGTGAGAGACAGTAAAAGTGTAATAATTATTGGGGGAGATTTTAATCTGCCATCTATAAATTGGGATTCTTACACTGTAAAACCGAATTCTAGGAATAGGGAAATCAGCGAGATCTTACTCAACGCACTTGCTAATCACTCACTTTCCCAAGTAGTTGACAAGCCTACGAGAGGAAATAAAATATTAGACCTTTTTGCAGTAAGCCATCCTAAGTTGATAAAACAGCTCGATATTATTGACGGCATAAGTGATCACAGAGTAATTTTTGCAACCTTAAAAATTGAAGTAGAGTCAGCTGTAAAACCGAAACGCAATATTTATTTATTTGATAAATGCAACTTCATCAAATTTGGCGAGATGCTTAATGATTCGTACACGGATTTCGTAGCTAAAACTGAGGATAAAAGCACTGATGAATCATGAAAATATTTCTTAAAAATCCTACGACGGGGAATCAACGAATATATTCCGCAAAAATTGAAATGCGACAGTAAAGAACCTCGCTGGTATAACAACGATGTTAGGAGGGACCTTAAGAGACAGAGAAAATTGTACAACTTGGTTAAAAAATTCACTACGGTAGGTGACAAATCGAAGGAACTTGAAGCAAAAGAAAGTTACGCTGCGCAACGCTCAAAAACTAAGAAATCAATGCGTTCTGCATTGCTAAATTTCAAGAAAAATGTACTTGGTGAATTACTCGAAGAAAATCCGAAATCTTTTTGGTCATATGCGAGAGAGCTTCAGGGAAAATCTTCAACCGTAGATTCGTTATTTGATAAAGATGGCAAACTTGTCACCGAAAATATTGACAAAGCTAACACGTTAAATTCCCACTTCAAAAGTGTATTCACCACGGACGATACTGCATGTAATTTTGAATTGCAATTCACTGAGGAACCGATGAAAGAAATCACTATTCAACGTGATGGGATATGTAAACAGCTGCAGTCGATAAAAAATAGTAAATCTCCGGGTCCAGATGGAATACCCGCGCGTGTCCTCAAGGAGTTGGCGCCACAGATCGCACCGTTCTTAAACATAATATTCAAGAATTCATTGTCTGAAGGAAATATACCATTAGACTGGAAAATTGCAAACGTTACACCGATATTCAAAAAGGGAAACAGACACGACCCAGGGAACTATCGACCAATTTCATTAACGTCGGTTATAGGTAAGATACTCGAACATATCGTCGTTAGCAATATCATGACGTTCCTGGACAGTCGTAACGTCCTCCATGGCTGTCAGCACGGCTTCCGGAAAGGTAGATCATGTGAAACACAACTCGCGCTCTTTCTTCATGACGTTCTCAAATCTGGTGAATCGAAAAGACAAGTTGACGCATTATTTCTAGATTTTAAGAAAGCTTTCGACACGGTACCTCATAACAAACTTTTATACAAATTACAGTCATGCGGCCTAAACGAAACAGTAGTAAACGGGATAATCGACTTTCTGAGTGATCGTAAGCAAAAGGTAGTTCTTGACGGAATTAGCTCTGATGTCGTTAAAGTGACATCAGGTGTCCCACAAGGAAGCGTAATCAGCCCAGGGGGTTAGCTTGTCGCTTGCGATTTGTAGTCTTGTCCCGAGGATCGATCGTGGTTCTCTGGTTTGGAGCCGAGTGGAAGGCATAAACCAGAGGCTGCGTCGTTTCTGCACGGACATCGGAGCCTCCTTCGTGGACCTTAGGCCGGCAATCCGATCGTGTCGGACCCCTCTGAACCGTTCGGGAGTTCACTACACGGCCGAGTCAGCTAGATGTGTAGCGAGTAGTATATTTGAGCACTGTAGGTCTTTTTTAGAGTAGAGAGAAGGCCAGAGTGTAGTGCTTGTAATGGGTCGATAAATAAAGGGGTAAATTCTAAAGTTTTTAGTAACAGAAGTTCCTCCAGAAATCAGAATAGATTAATAGAAAGGAAAAGCAGCGTGTCAGGCTCAGCATCACTAATTTCCAATAAAAAATTTAGTACCTTTAAGCATGGGAAACGTCAGCTGCGTCATAATGTCAATGGAAGGAAAGGTAGTAGGTCAGTTGGTGAGACAAAAACGGGAAATCAGGGGTCAGTAGATTCAAGTCATTTAAAAAGTGAGATAAAAAATTCTGCAGTGCCCGGAAGTAGGAATACAGGGCCTAAAAATAAATTAATCGGAAAGAGCGAATCGAAAATACTCCCAAATTGCAATAATATTAGTGATGAAGTAATAGTCGTGGCAGTAATTAATTGCCGTAGTTTAAGAAATAAGATTCCTGAATTCCACCATTTAATTCATAGTACGAAGTGTAACGTCATTATAGGAACAGAAAGTTGGCTTACAGATGATGATTCAGACAGTGAAGTCTTCCCAAAATCTTTCACCGTTTATAGGAAAGATAGAGTTAACCGAGCCGGAGGTGGAGTATTTGTAGCTGTTAAGAATTCAATTGTCAGCCAAGCGGAAACCTTACCGGAGACCAGCGTTGAATCTGTGTGGTGTTCAATTAAATGTCCTAAATCGAAAACTATATTTGTATGCTCGTACTATAGACCACCAAACACAGATATAACATCAATTTTAGATTTTGAAACCCAAATAAACAGCATAGTATCCAAATATCCTGATAGAAATCTGATATTAGGCGGAGATTTCAACTTACCCTCTATAGATTGGAAGACCTATAGCTTCATACCCGGTGGGAGAGATAGAGTCATCTGCGAGGCGTTACTGCACGCTTTTTCATCAAACGCATTGCTTCAAATAGCTTCCGCTCCTAACAGAGGAGAAAATATTCTTGATTTGTTAGCGACAAATATACCACATCAGGTAATAAATGTGAGCACCGTCGAGGGAATCAGTGATCATAGGGCAGTAACAGCTAAGTTTTCTTTAAATATCGCAAAAAGTTTTAAACGAGAACGAAAAGTTTTCATATTTAAAAGGGCTGATTTTGATGGGTTCAAGAGTAATCTGAAAAATGCTTTTCCCGTGTTTCAAAAATCAGTAATGGAATTAAATGTAGAAGGGACTTGGAAAGTTTTTCTTTCGCTCATAAATTCAGGAATCAAAAGATATATCCCTAGTAAAATAAAAAAAGAAGGTAGCGAACCGAGATGGTATGACGCGGAAGTCAGAAAATCATTAAGGCGACAGAGAGCGTGCCATGCTAAGATGAAAAAAATCATTCATGATGTGTCTCCTAGTGATCGAGAGTTAATAATTAATAAATATAAGTTGTCTAAAGCCGCTACAAAGGAAGCGTTCAGAAATGCATTCACGAATTTTAAAAGGAAAACACTTGTAGAGCAGTTACGGGATGACCCAAAAGCATTTTGGTCCTATGTTAGGGAAGTTCAAGGTAAAAGATCTACCGTTTGTTCGCTAAGAAACGATAATGGAGATGTGTTAACAAACAGTTCCGATAAAGCCAATTTATTAAATTCCTACTTCAAGAGCGTGTTCACCGAGTCATCTGAGAATTCATCCGTGGCGGTTGATAATCACTGCATACGAAAGATGCCTCCCCTTGATATTAGTGCTCACGGAATAGAAATTTTATTGAAATTGCTCAGTCCAAATAAGTCACCTGGTCCAGACGAAATCCCTTCTCGCGTGTATAAAGAACTAGCGTCAGAAATTGCCCCCTACTTGCAGCTAATATTCACAAAATCCATAAAGCAACACGGAGTACCAAATGACTGGAAAATTGCCAATGTAACGCCCATATTCAAAAGTGGAGACAAGGAACAGCCATGTAATTACAGACCGATATCTTTAACGTCCATTTCATGCAAAATCCTTGAACACATTGTTGTCAGCTCAGTAATGAAACACCTAGACACGCATAACTTGTTAATGAGAACTCAACACGGATTCAGGAAAGGTAGATCATGCGAAACTCAGTTAGCGCTGTTTGCCCACGATATTTTAGTCTCCGGAGAGGACAACATTCCAGTGGACGCGATTTTTCTTGATTTCAAAAAAGCATTTGATAAAGTGCCCCACGATAAGTTATTAGTAAAACTAAAATCATACGGCCTAGACGATGATGTAATTTCCTGGATCAGAGAACTTTTGAGCGACCGCGTGCAAAGAGTAGTATTAGACGGCGTAGCCTCCAACGAAGTTAGAGTCACATCTGGCGTCCCTCAGGGTAGTGTCATAGGCCCACTCCTCTTCCTACTCTATATCAACGATATTGGTGACATAATAGACAGTAAAGTTCGATTATTTGCAGACGACGCTGTAGTATACAGGGAAATCCGTAGCAGTGAAGATAAGGATAAACTAACGAACGACCTTACTGCAATCTAAGCATGGTGCGATGCGTGGCAGCTAGAGTTAAATTTGAAAAAATGCGTAGTAATGAAATTCTGGGGGAAAAATAACTCCCCACAACAGAGCAATTTCATTCAGGATACCCAATTAGAGACGGTAGAATCCGTAAAATATCTCGGAGTTAGGCTCAATAATGATCTATCGTGGAATAAACATATTCGGGAAATAACAGGTCAAGCTAATCGTAAATTGGGATTTGTTAAAAGAATTCTAGGCAAGTGCGACGACAAAGTGAGAGAAATAAGCTACTTCTCCCTCGTTAGACCCCATTTAGAATATGCTTCCAGTGTTTGGGATCCTCATGAAACAGGCTTAAAAACAGAGTTAGAACGTGTACAGAGAAGAGCAGCCAGGTACGTGAAAAGCCGTTACGATAGTCTTGTTAGTGTTACTGACCTCTTAGAACAACTCGGATGGGAATCAGTGTCAGACCGTAGATTGAAAACAAGACTAAATCTATTATGTAAATTCAAGAGTAGTTTATTTTCCGACGAAGTTGATCATATTTTACGACCGCCAACGTACTATGGTAGATAAGATCATAAAAATAAAATAAGAGAGATAGACTGTAGAACAGATAGATTCAAAATGTCGTTTTTTCCGCGAGCGATAAGAGACTATAACGGCTGTGTAAGGACTTAGAAATAGATTAGTTGACTGGTAGTGTAGCTTACTAACTTATGTATTTCTTAAAGCATGTTTGCGGAGTTTTATGGTGATTCTAACAGCATGTTTTGCATGTTCTAGCTTCATAGGCAGATTGCCCTCTTAAGTAGCATGTAGAATATTATGTGCCATCGTACATGTGTGGCGTGCATGTGGGGATTCTCTTGCATGCTGTATGATGGTTTTTAGTTATCCTTAATATTCATGACCGTGCGGTGTGCATGTGGCGGTCCGCTTGCATGCTGCATTTTGGTGACTTGTCACCCCCTGCCAAACACCCTAGAGGTGGCTCGCAGGGTAATATGTAGATGTAGATGTAGATGTAGATGTAGGTGTCCCGCAAGGAAGCGTGATCGGACCCCTTTTGTTCATTATATACATAAATGATCTATGCTCTCGAATTAGCAGTAAAATACGTCTATTTGCCGACGACGCTGTCATCTATCGTGAAATTAGTGATCACTCTGACTTTGAAACCTTATCATCGGATTTAAACAACGTTCATGAGTGGAGCCAAGAGTGGGGACTCGAACTTAATCTAAGCAAATGCACGGCGGTACAATTCTAGCGGAGGTCGTCCAACTATTCCCATGTATATGCTGTGGATGGTGTTAACATAAAGGCGACAGATGAAGTGAAGTATCTAGGAGTTACGATAACTTCGGACCTATCGTGGGGAGCACATATAAGAAATATTTGTGGCAGAGCTCTGAAGAAGCTAGGATTCGTCAAGCGTATTGTGGGAAGATTTTCGGATAAAAAAGTAAAAGAGAGGTGCTATTTCGCACTCGTCCGGCCACACCTTGAATATGCAGCGAGCATATGGGATCCGGTGCAGAAAGACTTAGTCCGGGAACTTAATAAAATACAAAGGAAAGCTGCGCGATTCGTCAAAAACAGCTACGGGCGTACTGACAGCGTTACACAGATGTTAAACGAATTAGGCTGGGAACCGCTAGAGACTCGGAGGCTACGCGCTAGGCTTAGATTGCTTGAACAATTGAGAATAGATATCTTTCAGAGCGACACGGAGAACATCATATTAGAACCCCACTATATTTCCAGGTCCGACAGAAACGATAAATTAAGAGAGATATTTTGCCGAACGGATAGGTATGGGAATTCGTTTTTCCCCCGAACAATAAGGGACTATAATAAAAGCTAGGCGTAATTTCATTAGAGCGTTTCCTTTTTATCTTTAAACGGCTGGTGTCCTAACACCCCCCGCCACACGCCTATTGAGGCGGCTTGCGGGGTAATATGTAGATGTAGATGTATCCTTTACCTCGTCGCAGCCTAAGGGACAGGGGTGGAGGGAAATACAGAACAGTAAGGGGCTCAAGCTATCGCCTTGAAAAACGCCACCACGGTGGTATGTTACAAACTCTGTGGAAACTGACCGCTTGCCTGAGGTCAGAACTAAGCGCGTTTTCCAGAGTGGTAACAGGCGTTGGATGCAGGACACAACCTCAGTGTGGACTTTCATCAACTTCAGCATGGCGATCAATAGCTCATGCGAAGTGGTGTCAAAAGCCTTCTTGTAGTCCACCCAGGCCATTGATAGGTTTCGCTTATGCCGGATGGTATCCTGGCATATGCACCTATCAATGAGCAGGTTGTCCTTGCATCCCGCGATTCCCCGCTTTGAGCCCCTCTGCTCGTACACCTCCTCCCACATCGGCTGGACTTGGTGTAGGATAAGGTCGCTCAAGATCGAGGTGAACGCCTTATATACAGTCTTGAGGCCGGTTATAGGGCGGTAGTTCTTTGGATTGGACAAGTCTCCCTTCTTAGGTATTAGAACCGTGCCAGAGAATGCCTTCTTCACGTCACTTTCGGTGACTGAAAGAGGTCCATCCACATCTTGTAGGTGGCGGTCACAAACCTCTTTAAAGAGGCCTATGGCCGGAGTGTCTCCGTTGAATGGATTCGACGTTTCGTAGATTTCCTTCCAGAAACGTACAACCTCTTGGACGGGTGGCGGAGATTCAACGACAGGCGGAGGTGGTCGAAAGAGACGGGACGGGTGAAGGAGAAAGGTGGCATTTTCTCTCACGCCCCTACTCCTCTTCAGGAGTTTTTTCCGTGCCGTGGTAACCCAAACAACACATTGACATCCGACGGATGTCCGACGGACATCCGATGCGGACGTTATGGATGTCCCACGGATGTCCGATGGACATCCGGCGATATCCCACGGATGTCCGTAGGATATCCATATGTCCCAAAATCCGATATCCGCAGGATATCCATAAAATGTCCGTATCAGATATTAATATTATTTCATGCATATTGTTGCAAAAATATATACCAAAAAGATTCCTTCACATGAAATAAAACCTTTACAAGGTGGAAGGACTTAAACGTACAGATGGCACCAATAGATGAACTGGTGGGATTAGTAACCATTGACGAATGAATGCATAAACGAGTGACAGCTGATTATAAAAAAAATTACATTGCAAAAAAATGAATTTATTTTCCATCTATTAGAAAGTCGAACGATATTTCTACAATGTTTTCTGTCAAACAGCCAAGGGCTTCCTCACTGCAACTGGTTATTTTCCTGGCCCCTACAATATAGAAGTAAAAGGAAATATTATAAAAAAAAACAGTCACAGAGTTATTTGACCCTTATGCAATTCCTTTTAAGGTAGACAAAGTAAAAAAAGATAAATAACTACACTTGTATTTTCTTAGTCTCTGAAACAAATTTTTTTCATATATTAATACAATTTTATTAATACCTGATGATACAGAAACCACTATAGCCAATAAGGTGACTGAAGATCTTTGTGATACCAAAGTACCAGCAGAGTGCTGTGTAAAGGTATGTACATTGTGTTTCTCGTGTTTGCCTCTTAAGTAAAAAGCCAGTCCCAATAAATTCTTTCTTTAAAAACTATTGTACATGCAGTAATGTATTTAAAATACTATAGAACTCTTGCACTGCAATTCTGATAAACACCTAGGTACCTTTGAAATAACCATTCGTCTGGGTATTCCTTCACAAACATCCGTATCTGGTCAGGGCCCAAGCGCAACATAAACTTTGATGAGGAAAAATTAATCACGAGATTAAATGCTTACTTCCCTCGTATGATAAAAGAAGCAGTTTAAATAAATAAAAATCATTATAATTTGAATAGGGAAGATTGTTATGCTATCAAACATTTGGAAACATCTTTTCAACAACGAGGTTTCAACCAACTATAACGGTGCACCTGACTAATGGTTGATGCAAGAATTCTTAATTTCAATTGGCCTGAAGACACAGACAGCAACACCGGCAAGAATGTTTTTTTCAAATGAACTAACTACGCTGCTGAAGCCTTCAAAAGGGTATCTGGGTCCTTTATTTTATATTTAAAAACTAAGTAGAAAAAATTAAATGTCACATAAAAAAACTATTTCTCGGTGATGTGACAATGAAGGCAAGAGAGGAGAAATTGATGAAATACTAAATTACCATTTAATGAATTTCCTGCTTCCAACAAATTTTACAAGAGCCCTCGAAAACAATCCTGTCCTTTCCCTGATTTTTCCCAGTTCCCCCAGTCACTGGCCACTCTGTATTCTTGTAAAAACATTAATGAGGAAAATACTCCTGATGTTTTTACCTTCTGTGTAGTCCACCTATTTTTTTTAATTAGTGTTTTCTACCAACTATAATGACATTGATGAACCCTGGAAAATAACTCTCAGGGCACAAAATAGATTTTTTGGGAAAAAAGGGACTAAGTGTCACTTGTGCATAACCAAAAGATAACATAGATAATTAAGTCCAACATGTAATGCTCAAAAATCATCAAAATATCCACAAATTGAAGTCACAAAAAATTAGTTAAATGACTATTACATCGATTGTAAGACGAAACATCAAGTTTTTGAATTTTTTTGAAAATTTTGAATAAGGCTGCTTGAAAATTCCAGCCGAAAACTTTCAAGAATGCGAAGAATCACCAGAGACTATTTAATGCATGGCTAGGAGTCATTCATTTCCTTCTTGTTTAATTTTAAAATTCTTACCAAATATAATATCCTTCATCTCTAGATCCACAAAAACCTTCTTCTTCTTAATGGATTTAGTAGGGAAGATTGTTAACCAGCCAGCTGAAGTCTGACGCCACTTCAACCGTTATTGCTGCTCGCAAAATTCGCACAAAAAACTCTTTTGCTGAGCTAACCCCAATAAGACCAAGCTCACGCACCTGTGAAATTGGGAAAATATTTTAAACTCCAGTATTATTACAATACAATATGTGGCCACATAAAACATACAAATGAGTGACATACCAACTGTTTTCTTTGAGAGGCATCACTCAAATTTTCCTCTACGTCCTCCCAATTCTTGTAACGTTTTGATGGGAAAGTTAACCAAAATACCAGGATCAGATTCTTTATCCTCATCATCCCATCTTTTTGAGCATGAACCCTTCTCAATAGCTTCCTCTACCCCTCGCAGACACATATCAAGCCCAATGACTGTCCGTTTGATGAAAAGTAATGTTTTCATGGCATCTTCTTCAAATCCTGAAATGACACCATTTTTATGTACACGAAATAACCTAATACGAAATAAGAAGTGAACTTTTACTAGATAGTTTCTTAAACCGCGATGATAATAGAACAATTTTCATGTTCAGCAAATTAATGAAAACTTAATCAACAAAAACTTACCTTGCTTCAGTAAAACTTGGCGATGTATGTACGATCCAACTAGAATAAATTGCGAAGGGCACTTCAGGATAAAAGCAATGCACGTCCATGCTCGAGTCACAGAAACGGCAAAATTGACGACGGATTTTAAAGCGTTGTGCCAGGGGGGTTATTACGGAACTCGCGACGATAAATAAAGACGTCGTTAAACACCGACTGTCCTGGTCTGAATATATCTACCCCAGCGATTACGGAACTCAGGGTAGAAGTGTTGAAGAGGGTCGTTATGCCCATAAAGACAGTGTTATGACAAATTCTTCGTTCAAGTCTGTGCAACTCTCTTGGAATATGTATCGACCAATTAAATGCTTGACGTTCCTGTGTGGAACAGTGGACCAAATCCATGAGCGAGCAAAAGTAAACAAGAAAAAAATGAGTATCGTTTAGCGATGGTCCTCGCCAGGAATGTAAACAAACATTCTTGATTTTAATGATGAAGGTTGATTATGTTATTAAGTCATTATTTCCTGAAAGAAGTTTTGAATTATCTTTATTATTACGTAATCGTATCTTTAGTGAGTTACACTGATGGAAATAAAGAGTGAGAAAACCGTTCCGGGTGTATGCTTCGTGCAGTCGAGTATTCTTTCGACTAATGTGCAGAAAGAATGAGTTTACACAATGTGCATTGGGTTTGTTTTTAAAACGGTGCAAAATGTGTGTGGGACTGGTGAATTTAAGTGCATTTGCGTGATAAACGTGCGCGAAAACGATCGAAGAGTGTCTAAAAGTTATTAGACGTAGGTACTGTTTGCAAACGTGTCTTTGGATTGTCACTGTACAGAAAATAGTGTAAAGAGCATATTAAGCGTTTAAGGAGTAAGCACTAACAGTTTTTATATTTCTAGAACGTATAATTATCTGTCCGGAGAGTTTACATTTGAGGAATGTGGGTTTGAAAGTGACAGTGTCACGTATTTTTTAAATAAAAACTATAAACGTACATCTTTCAGGGGTGACATGATCGGCAGGGATAATTACACTATAGAATACGATGACATATCTGTATTTGCCTCTTCGTATAACCTTCTATTGCATGAAATACGAGCAGTATCAAACAAATCTATACTAACTACGCAGCAAACAGCTGAGCCAAAGATCAGCTGTTTGCTGCCCTGTAAGAAATGCTCCCGGTTGAACTTGTTCGTGGCTTTGAAACTAGGAAATATTTTGTTTGTTTTTAAAACGTTAAAAAGTGTGTATGAGACTGATTTATCAATGTGCATTTCTGTGAGAATCGTGCGCGAAAACGATCGATGAGTGTCTTAAAGTTGCTGCCTTCAAAGGTGTCTTTTGATTGACACCGCACAGAAAATTGTGAAAAGAGCATTTCAAGCGATTATGAAGTATGCATAAACAGTTTTTATATTTCTTGAACGTGTAATTAACTCCCCAGAGAGTTTAAAATTGAGGAATGTGGGTTTGAAAAAGTGACAGTGACGCGTATTTGAAATGAGAAACTATAAACGCAAATCTTTCCGGGGTGACATGAGCGGCAGGGATAATTACACTCTAGAATACGATGACATATCTGTATTTGCCTCTTCGTATAACCTTCTAATGCATGAAATACGAGTAGTATCAATCAAATCTACAGTAACTTGTATGCCAAAGCTCAGCGCTGACGGCTAGCCGTATGCTGCACCGTCAGAAATGCTCCCGGACTCAGCAATTCAATAGCTTTGAAACTCGGAAATATTTTTAAAACATTTAGCAAATCACCTAATTGTAAAATCATACTTTTTGTCATATTATTCTTCGCATAGCCTTTGATTATTAACGTTAATATACTTCGTGAGTCCTCAGAATTGAACCGTCATCAGATGTACTCCCGAGTCTCGACATTGCATTTGAATTTGAAACTCGGAAATGTTTTAAAAACATTTCGCAACTCTTCTAAGTGTGAACGCTTGTTACTTTTAATGTTGTTCTTCACATAGGCTTTGATAATTATTATATATCTCGCGAGTTCGCAGAGTTAACTTTTGCGCAAATACGCCATCTTGGGACTTTATCTTCATAAGGACCCCTCTTGAGCTGGCTTTATTTTGGGTCGTTATGATAAAGACTTTTCACTCCATAAAGACGGCCTTATGAGTTCCGTAATCGCTCAAGTCGGTATGCTCACTGGGGGTCGTTATGATAAAGACTTTCACCCCATAACGCCGTCCTTATGAGTTACGTAATAACCCCCCAGGTAATATATCCATTATACTTAGAGAATGTATATTCCCTGGTAGCAATTATTTTGTCACATGTTGTCCTTTGGCTTCATTTGGCTCCTATGCGCAAGCGAATTCCGCTCTTCTTTTGTTCAGCGCAGCGCCTCTTGGTATATAAAACCCGCATTTTTCAAAACACCCAGTTCTCCGTTCTCGTCAAGGTTTCCAGCATGGATTTTGAATCTCTTACTATTTTTTAGTTGTCCTATAGGTTTCGCCGGGTGTACTATTTTAAATGGGTCGGTTGATTCATGTCTGATTGCAGCGTTATAAGTTAAGTCTAGAGCCACAATTATTCGAATGAATATTATCCATTCCCGTTGGAAACTCATTCACGTTAATTTTTGTGAAATAAATATAAGTCCAGAGGAAAATAAATAGAAAGAAACTGGGTGGAAACTAACCGCAAGGAGAGTTAACCGGAAATCTCTGCGATAACTTACCAAAGTCACAGGTCAATTTAACTTCATCAATTCGTTCAAAGAGCAAATAAGTTTATAATTCGTGAACATCGTGCTAAATGCAAAGAGTAAAGAATGTAATTCGTGATCATAATGCTAAATTTATTTTTCACGTCTCAATTTAGGAAAAAAATAGGAAATATTATATCGAACGTTCCATAGATATCTTCGTATGGATATTTCGATGTAATATCCATAGAATGTCCATATAATGTTACAGGTTGGACCTAACGTCTTTTGGATATTGGTAACCATTTATGGAAATCCATACAACATTTTCTGCTACTTGGGTAGTTTTCTGCTACCCAAAAACGCCATATGCATTCAATTATGATGGAGTCCATAGGTATAAAAGATTAATTATAATTGTAGATGGAACAGGATCCCAAATGCATATATATAACTTATGATTTCCTTTAGGTTAAAATGATAAATTATTCATTCTACTTGGAAAGGAAAAGTGCATAATTATTATTGTAGAGGAAAATTTTAAATGATATAATTACCAATGCTACATCATAGGTACTTGCATTCGACAGATAACACGTGTTACAATGAGTGGAAACTTGCAGGAAAAATTTCCAATGCCTATTTCAATAATTTTTGCTCTCAGAATTGGTATTTACATTCAGTTGCGACTTCTATTAATGGAAGGCGTAACTGCATTGTTATTGAGCAAATTTGAATGCAATAATTATTATAATAATGCATTAATGTTATGTAGTTCTGTAACAGTATATCCATGGACATCCCATTCGGACGTTTTTGGGATCATCTGGCATTGGATATCCGTGGGACATCCGACGGATATCCTGAATGCCAGCGGACCTGGATAGGATATGGCGGACATGAATCGGATATCCGTAGGATATCCGGTGTTGTTAGGGAAGTGCCCGTACTCTATCGACCGCGTGCTGCTTAATAGTAAGCAGCACGCTTTTATTCAGTGTGTGTTGGTTATATCTGAGGCTGCGCGCTATGCGCCGAACTTTAGTAGTGAAAGCTCGCCCAGATGCGATGTATTCCATCACACACTTAATTCTCGACGCCTGTCGTCTCGCCTGCGTGATCTTGGCTTCCAACTGCTCCAGCCTTTTTTCTGCTTTTTCCTCCCAAGAGGCGTTCCTTTGGGAGTGAGCCATGATTTTGGCAGTAGCGTAGACCACGCAATTGACCGTCCATAGGTCCGACGTCTCTGTCAGGATTTCGTCGATGAGGCCATTCAACCGGGAAAGGTGATTACCCCGCAGAGAGATTTTTCGGTGGATATCTCTCTGCCTAGGTTGTCCATCATCATAAGATATTGTACTTAATAACCGCCTTCGTACTTCAGCGACGGCCTGACCAGCTTCCTCACCATTTGGCAGAGACTGCGGCATGAGTGCCGTTCTCGCCTCAGGTGGTGAAGAGGCTGCCTGTGTCGGGGAGGGTGGTCTGGCCGGTGGTGTTTTCCTCTGAACTGATGGTTATTATTATTATTATTTTAATTGTTACAGTTGTAACATGACCCTCCGAGTCCCCGGCAAGCATCAGGTTTCATTGCCGTCATAATGGCCGAAGACTCGAGAGGGGTTGGGCAGTAATCGCAGCCACGTCCGACGCCCATCGGATGTGTGGCTACGCTGCGGTAGGGTCATGCGTCCGCAGTAGACGGAGTGACCCCAGGATGACGGCCTTCTGCATGCGTGCAACTAGTAATTCCGCCTATGCCACGCAGGACGGAATACACTTGATGTTATTTAGCAGCGAGCCCTTAACTCCACCGAGCACACCTATGATGAGGACCACCAGTTTCACAGAGTGTCCGGGGTACATCTGTCGAAGTTCGAAAAGCAGGTCTTGATATTTCGTCCGTTTTTCCACCTCCTTCGCATCCATGTTAGTTTCAGCCGGAGCCGAAAACTCGATCACGAACATGGAGCGTGTGAGGTGGTCGAGGAGAACGATATCAGGCTTGGTCGCCTCCAACTGCCTGGTGGTGGAAAAGGAGTAATTCCACCAGATCGTGCATTTATCGTTCTCCACGACGGACTCAATATCTCCAGGGGCATAGGGCAGCACAGGTGTTTCGTCGATGCCATAATGATGTCGAAAATGAAAGTATAACACTCGTAGGGCCGCGTTGTGCCGAGCTAAATATGCTGACTTAGCGTAATAACTACAGCCGGAGAGAAGGTGACTCAAAGTCTCCGGCTGGGCTCGGCACGCCCTACATTTCGTGTCCGCAACCTCCGCCTTGAATATAATGCGGCGGTACACGAGTGTGTTTATGACTCCATCCTGGCACGCGAGGACAAAACCCTCGGTCTCGGACTTCAGACCGGCGGAGCGGAGGAAGGCAAACGTAAGCTCCTTCGATAGCCCATGCTTTTCGATGTTTCGATAGAAACCTCCATGCATGGGCTTATCGGTATGCACCTTGAGCAAGGCCTTCTGCTCGGCTTTTTTTATTTCGAGCTTGAGGACGTCTGCCTTCAATGACAAGATGGTCGTGTCATTGTCGCTTCCGTCGGATGACGGGTCGAAGTCGAGACCGGTTTCGTCCGCTGCCCTCTTTGCCGCCTGGAAGAGAAACGCCCCTGCTCCCGCACTCTCGTGATCACTCACGAGATTGAGCAGGGGGTCCCTGCTTTTCAAAACTCGGCAAGCTGTACCCAGGAAAACTCTGTTGTGGAGACATTCCAGACTCAATAGTCCTCTACCACTTACATTGCGAGGGAGATACAATCTGGCGACGGAAGATTTCGGATGAAGACTTCTATAGATGGTCATCATCTTCCTCGTTCCCCTATCGAGGTTCTGCAAATCGTTGACGTTCCACTTCATGCATCCGAAGGTATACAGCAGTGTAGGAACCGCGAACATGTTCGTGGCAAGAACCTTGTTCTTGCCTGACAGCTCAGAACTCCAGATGTTCCTGAGAGTCTGTCTGTATTTGGCGGTGAGCCTTTCCTTCACTGCTGTAACCTCCTGCATTCGGCGCTGGGGGACGCCGAGATATTCATAGCTGTCATCGTCCTCGAGGTGACGAATGACGCTCCCGTCAACAAGTTGCACGTCTTCCTTGATCTCCGAAAATCTTCCTCTCGCCAAGTGGATGGATGCACACTTGTCCAATCCGAACTCCATTCCTATAGCCTCACTGTATTCCAGTACGGTGTCCAGGGCAGTGCGAAGGTCTTTCGCATTAGAAGCGTACAGCTTCAGGTCATCCATGTAAAACAAATGGGTGACCTTATGCTTCCTGTCACCTGGAACACCACACATGTATCCTTTACCTCGTCGCAGCCTAAGGGACAGGGGTAGGAGGGAAATACAGAACAGTAGGGGGCTCAAGCTGTCGCCTTGAAAAACGCCACGGTGGTATGTTACCAACTCTGTGGAAACTGACCGCTTGTCTGAGGTCAGAACGAAGCGCGTTTTCCACAGTGGTAACAGGCGTTGGATGCAGGACACAACCTCAGGGTGGGACACAACCTTATTATTATTATTATTATATATCATGTTTTAAATTTAGTGTTCTGTGTCATAGACGCATACATTACTGGTATAGTCTTCACAAGAATATCTCTCAGACTTGGAAAACATGGATACCACAGAGAATTATTGTATTATTCTTACATGAAATGATATAGTGATATTTTTAGTCAAGATGACACTTAAGGTCATTTCTGACCGAGGTTTCAACGTTTTCTGTCGTTCACAAAACAAAAATACAGGGACATGAGACTTACCCTTAACCAAAGTGCTCTGAACGGCGAGGAGCTTCGACTTGGGCACGCTCCGATTCATCTCCCAGTGAGCAACCTCGGAGACGACGAAGGTTTTGTTGTGAGCGCCAAAGTGGTCCCTCTCCTTGTAGATCCACAGCTGCGCGGATGTCACGTCCTCCGCCACGAGCTCCGCGGGGAAGCTGAGCGAGAAGCAAGGGTCCAGGCGGGCGGGTGGGCAGTGGGCGCTCCCTGCAATGGACAGCCCACGAGTTAACAAGGCACCTCTGGACACCATCGAATCGAATCACTTTTTTCAGAGATGGAGAAACAAGAGAGTTTTCCAGATAAAACTTACCGACCGTGCATTTTCACAACGTTTGAAATTTGATGCAACACACATTTCCAATTTTATATGATTTGAGAGATTTAAGGAGCCTGCGCTTGATTCAATGCACTCTGTATCTCTGTCCCAGCACCTTCTCTTTCCATCCCCAAAGACACGCATGCTGTCGGTGAGTAAACCTGCTCTTTTGGAACTGGATGAGTCAAGTTCAATTTTTTTTAGTAATCCATGTGGAAAAACTGGTAAGAACTTTTGATTTCCACTTTTTTATGCTTTTATTCAACTTCACCGAAATGTCTATGGATGTGGGTGAAATCTTGCGATCTCGTTTTATCAACAATTTAGAGCTTAGGAATTTGTTACAAATGTAGAAATCGACTAACAATGCAATATTATGAAAAATTAAAAAGTTAAAAATAGTGTTTTTCTTAAAAAATAACAACTATATTTATATTTATTCGTAGCAAGTGGATGCAATCGATGTCACCGCGCAAGGAATCCCGTCCAATACTTATTTACTTTTCCATGGAGAGGGTAAATGGGTGCTTAGCGACGAGACACGACAATGGGCGTTGAAGAGTCCGAGAATTCCAGAGAGAACTAACATAATATATCCATTTGGATCTAACCTTAAGTAGTAATCGCGTGAGATAATGTTACGCAACTACTCGCGTTGGCTCATATTGACCCATAATTTAAACCTTAAAATTATTAATGGTCGCATTATTAGAAATTATTCTGAGTTTTATTAATGAGACGCAGTAACTTTATACAACATTTATATATTGTGTTTTTCATCAAATACAGTGGTCTAATGCATGATTTTACAGATAACTCGTAAGGATTGTCTTCGTACATCAAATGTTAAATGCACAATCTTTCTTTTGTACATAATGGGTGTTTTCAGGAGCCGTAAAAGAATTGATTATAGAGAACTAAACAGGCATCGATTAATTAATTTTTGTACAAAAATAATTTAAATATTTTCCTCATTTTGAGTACATATATACTTGCAATGGTTTTTACTTATGCACTGTTTGCAGACGTTTGTGAGTATTTATTATCCTCTGAGTTTGGGCAAATATGACACCTCTTTCGCTTTTTGAACATATGTTCATTACTTTTTTCTTGCATTTCTGGAAGCGTGATTTCCCTCTCTGGCAGAAGAAGCTTTATTTTGCCCTCAAATTGAAGGAAACGTCCTCATTATAAACCATTCCAATAACATTTTCTTTGACCAGGTCATATGCAAGATATTTCAAAAATGTTCTTCTCTTGATTTTTTCACCTGTATTGGCTTTGTAAATAATATAAGTCTTTATCGCAGTCACGATGATAAAGTGAAAGAAAGCAGCTAATGGCCACCTACTTCTAGTTCTTCTTCCTACATTGTACTTGCTGCAGAGTTGGTCACATGTGTCGACTCCGCCTTTTGTACAGTTGTAAAAACTTATTATCTCTGGTTTCATTTTGGACCGTGTATCAATATCAATCTTATCATCGTAGTGCATGATAGAAAAAACCATTACTGATTTTGACATACTAGGAACATATGATACCATGGCAATATCTTTAGTAAAAATGTTTGTCGATGAATATCTGTTACTAATACCACTTTTATAAAAGTGGTATTAGTAACTGCTATTCATCGACAAACATTAAAATGGAATACCACAAAATTAATTATGAACTAGTGAATCTTTAGTAAACCCAAAAAGGCTCTCGCATCAACAAGAGCAACCTTTATGCCGTATTGTTTCGGTTTTTTAGGCCAGTACTGGCGAAATGAACAACGACCTCGAAACAGAATGAGTTGCTCGTCAATGGTAGTGTACTCGGCCAGAGTATATGCCCGACCGTATTTCTCTCCCAGAAAATTCAGCATTTCACTAGCAGCAGCCAGTTTGTCTAATGCCTTTCTTTCGGTCCTGCTGTTTATGTCACCAATGCGTATACGTCGAAGCAGGAACAAACATCTTTCATAGGACATTGTAAATGAAAATTTTGCTGGCTCATTCCGGCCCTATAATTCATAACTATTCATTTCCAAGTAATAAGGGTCAAATAAAGAAGAAAACTATCTCATTTGATATGTATTTGTAATTAATTTATTAACACCTTGATAAAATCTAAAAAGTTCTTACAAAGTATAGTGATTTATACAGTGAAGCAGATAAAGTTATAAGTTAATCACATAAATTGTTCCACGTTCCATTCATTGTTCCACGGACTGACTGCGGCCCTCGAGTTTGGGACAGGATTGCCTGGATCAACAAGAGGCTGTGGAAATTCTGTGCGAGCATTGGGGAAGAGTTCGTGGATCTTCGGCCGGTGCTTAGATCATGCCGGGCTCCCCTCAACTCGTCTGGGGTGCATTATTCCAAAGAGGCGTCTGAACGGGTGGCTCGTAGGATTTTTGAGCACTGTAGATATTTTTTAGACTAGAGGATAGGTCATATAGTGGGATTTTTAAATATTTAACCAAACGCAGCCTCCGAGGAAATCCGCATTGCGAAAATTTTCACACCCAAGTAAACTTAGGAGCGCCAAAGCCGGTAAATAGTGGCAATTTTCCCAAAACTCGTACTCCAGTGAAATAAACTATATCAAATGTAATAAGCACTTCCAGTGAAATTCGCCCACCTAATACCCATAAGCGTGGAAAAGAACCAACCGACACTCAATCGACAAAATATGACATTAACTTTATAGTAGTTAATTGCCGTAGCGTTAAAAACAAGCGCGCTGAAATCGAGCATATATTTCAGGACGCAGACGTGGTCATAGGAACGGAGAGCTGGCTTACTGAGGATTTAAGCGACAGCGAAGTTTTTCCTCCAGGATATAAAATCTACAGATGCGATCGAAGCGATAGGGCAGGTGGCGGAGTTTTTCTAGCAGTTAAATCACATTTACACAGCACCGCCCACGAAATAACTGACAATGAAATAGAAAGCGTGTGGTGTACAATTAAACAGCGAAACAAAAGGAGTATACATGTTTGCTCTTTCTATAGACCTCCAAACTCCAATATTGATGTTATTTACCAATTAGATAATCAAATATCCGCATTTACTGTGAGAGACAGTAAAAGTGTAATAATTATTGGGGGAGATTTTATTCTGCCATCTATAAATTGGGATTCTTACACTGTAAAACCGAATTCTAGGAATAGGGAAATCAGCGAGATCTTACTCAACACACTTGCTAATCACTCACTTTCCCAAGTAGTTGACAAGCCTACGAGAGGAAATAAAATATTAGACCTTTTTGCAGTAAGCCATCCTAAGTTGATAAAACAGCTCGATATTATTGACGGCATAAGTGATCACAGAGTAATTTTTGCAACCTTAAAAATTGAAGTAGAGTCAGCTGTAAAACCGAAACGCAATATTTATTTATTTGATAAATGCAACTTCATCAAATTTGGCGAGATGCTTAATGATTCGTACACGGATTTCGTAGCTAAAACTGAGGATAAAAGCACTGATGAATCATGGAAATATTTCTTAAAAATTCTACGACGGGGAATCAACGAATACATTCCGCAAAAATTGAAATGCGACAGTAAAGAACCTCGCTGGTACAACAACGATGTTAGGAGGGACCTTAAGAGACAGAGAAAATTGTACAACTTGGTTAAAAAGTTCACTACGATAGGTGACAAATCGAAGGAACTTGAAGCAAAAGAAAGTTACGCTGCGCAACGCTCAAAAACTAAGAAATCAATGCGTTCTGCATTGCTAAATTTCAAGAAAAAAGTACTTGGTGAATTACTCGAAGAAAATCCGAAATCTTTTTGGTCATATGCGAGAGAGCTTCAGGGAAAATCTTCAACCGTAGATTCGTTATTTGATAATGATGGCAAACTTGTCACCGAAAATATTGACAAAGCTAACACGTTAAATTCCCACTTCAAAAGTGTATTCACCACAGACGATACTGCATGTAATTTTGAAATACAATTCACTGAGGAACCGATGAAAGAAATCACTATTCAACGCGATGGGATAACTAAACAGCTACAGTCGATAAAAAATAGTAAATCTCCGGGTCCGGAGGGAATACCCGCGCGTGTCCTCAAGGAGCTTGCGCCACAGATTGCACCGTTCTTAGACATAATATTCAAGAAGTCATTGTCTGAAGGAAAGATACCATTAGACTGGAAAATTGCAAACGTTACATCGATATTCAAAAATGGAAACAGACACGACCCAGGGAACTATCGACCAATTTCATTAACGTCGATTATAGGCAAGATACTCGAACATATCGTAGTTAGCAATATCATGACGTTCCTGGACAGTCGTAACGTCCTCCATGGCTGTCAGCACGGCTTCCGGAAAGGTAGATCATGTGAAACACAACTCGCGCTCTTTCTTCATGACGTTCTCAAATCTGGCGAATCGAAAAGACAAGTTGACGCATTATTTCTAGATTTTAAGAAAGCTTTCGACACGGTACTTCATAACAAACTTTTATACAAATTACAGTCATGCGGGCTGAACGAAACAGTAGTAAACTGGATAATCGACTTTCTGAGTGATCGTAAGCAAAAGGTAGTTCTTGACGGAATTAGCTCTGATGTCGTTAAAGTGACATCAGGTGTCCCGCAAGGAAGCGTGATCGGACCCCTTTTGTTCATTATATACATAAATGATCTATGCTCTCGAATTAGCAGTAAAATACGTTTATTTGCCGACGACGCTGTCGTCTATCGTGAAATTAGTGATCACTCTGACTTTGAAACTCTATCATCGGATTTAAACAACGTTCATGTGTGGAGCCAAGAGTGGGGACTCGAACTTAATCTGAGCAAATGCACGGCGGTACATTTCTTGCGGAAGTCGTCCAACTATTCCCATGTATATGCTGTGGATGGTGTTAACATAAAGGCGACAGATGAAGTGAAGTATCTAGGAGTTACGATAACTTCGGACCTATCGTGGGGAGCACATATAAGAAATATTTGTGGCAGAGCTCTGAAGAAGCTAGGATTCGTCAAGCGTATTGTGGGAAGATTTTCGGATGAAAAAGTAAAAGAGAGGTGCTATTTCGCACTCGTCCGGCCACACCTTGAATATGCAGCGAGCATATGGGATCCGGTGCAGAAAGACGTAGTCCGGGAACTTAATAAAATACAAAGGAAAGCTGCGCGATTCGTCAAAAACAGCTACGGGCGTACTGACAGCGTTACACAGATGTTAAACGAATTAGGCTGGGAACCGCTACAGACTCGGAGGCTGCGCGCTAGGCTTAGATTGCTTGAACAATTGAGAATAGATATCTTTCAGAGCGACACGGAGAACGTCATATTAGAACCCCACTATATTTCCAGGTCCGACAGAAACGATAAATTAAGAGAGATATTTTGCCGAACGGATAGGTATGGGAATTCGTTTTTCCCCCGAACAATAAGGGACTTCAATAAATGCTAGGCGTAATTTCATTAGAGCGTTTCCTTTTTATCTTTAAGCGGCTGGTGTCCTAACACCCCCCGCCACACGCCTATTGAGGCGGCTTCCGGGGTAATATGTAGATGTAGATGTAGATGTAAATATAAATAAGTAGATAAAAATGTATCACAGAATATAAATTGGTACCTATAAAAAGAGATTGACGTTAAGTTATCATATAAATATATAAATAATTTGTCACATAACTAACAAATTGGTACAGAAGGGGTCCGAAATTAAGTAATGATGTTTTCACCCAAATTTTCATAGAATATGACAACCTTGAGTGGCAATCAGTGTCAATGCATGCCTAAAAGCAACAAACAAATTGTTGCCTGGCACTCTTTCAAGGATGACCGGCTGGATTGACAGTAAATCACTAATGGTGTGATTTAACCTCCATGCTGTGCGCATTCCGCTGTGATGTGGTTATCATAACATTGTGCCAGACATATTGTCCCATGTATCGGAGGTATGCAATAATAAAACAACTACTGGCCGACGTGTTTCGTAATGTTTGTCAGGTACTAGTATAGAGTTCCTAATGAATTTGGTGCGTCACATACATTTGTTCCGATCTTTCAGACCACCTGTAATCAGTTCATTAATAGTATTCCCGTACGCCTAAATCCATCGTTTGCAAAAAAACTTATTGATAACCTCGACAATGTAACGGGTTTCAGCGTTTACCGAGCGTAGTAGCAGTTTTTTATTTGACGGGCAGAGTTATTTCAACACTTTTCATTATTTTTAATCATAGGAGAATGATTGCTAACATAACCAGACGTCTTTAAAGTACGCACATAGCATTCCACTCATTTTTTCCAAAATCTAAATAAAAGGCCAAGAAGGCCACACTCTTCTTAATAAAATACTAAACACTCAAACGGTCTATATCGACATGCATTTTCCGAAGGTATATTTAAACAATGAATGAGAGCGAGATGATCGGTCCAATCAGGAATAAAGTTTACAGTAAAAACGTTGCAATGTTTACATTTAACGACAGATTGCGGAAAATATTGCATCATGCCTTACACTGAAAATTTCCGAAGAAATAAGAATTTTCTAGTGAACAAATGTACTTCCGCAAACTCTTTGTTACCCCTAAGTCGGGATCATTGTGGCGCTCGATTTACAATCGGCGAAAGAAGCGTCAAACATCTCAGCCGGGAAAGATTGCCATACCTTGAAATGCACTTACTCAACCTTTTGGCATCATCAGAGTTGGGAAATTCAAATTTTCAAAAGTGACTTCCGCTAGATCAGCAATTGATAAAACTGTGGCTTGGCACGATAGCGTTGGCTGGCTATTTAGAAGGTGGCCGACGCCAATGAGTACAGATTAGTAGCTTGGTAAGGGAAGAACTCTACGGTAGGATAGGAATGGTGGACGGGTAACCCGGCCTCGGCGCTAGCCTCCTCTTGACTAAAGACAACGAGGGGTCCACAGTTCAACGTCCCATCTGACGGGCAGAGCACGAAACTTGAAGTGTTTCCTCCACATTGTAGCCAATAAAAGTCAGGATTCCGCTAAGAATCTACGCTATTGCTGGGATTCGAACCCAGACTCTCGGAATCGGATACAGTACTCTAGCCACCGCACCGACGCGATCCTCTTCATTGCGCTGCTCTTCATTGCTTCAACTCGAAAAATATTGTTTGCCGTGCTTGTTTAACAGTTTTTTATTTTAAATAGTAAAATTAGCTCGCCGATTTCCACTTCACTTTCTTTATAACTAATTAGCCTGTCTCTACCCACTTTCTCAACTCCAAGCATTGAATCTAAATAAGACGGTACATTACATTATCTCTCACTAATTTTCTAAACATAAATTCATATCCCGGTATTAATCACGCAAGATGCGAAGGAAAGCGTCATGCCTAGATTCATAGTATTTCCCTCTAATTCCGCTCTATTTTTCACGCAACATGCCATTAGATCTGCAGTCAACCAACCTGCGTACTTGCAAGCGCTACCGTTAATTGAGTCTTAGAAAGCCGTTAGTCAAAGATGCGGATGCACATCCAAATTCGCACACCTGTGTTCACTTTAATTGTTAATTCCGTATATTTTGCATGCAAGCATTGATTCAGCATTCCTGCGAACTTATTCACAGCATTTTGCGTCGGGCCTGCGAAGCGTCAATCTTCATGTTAAATATCTAAAGTATGAATACCTAATTGTCGCATTTATAGTACCAGGTTTTCCAATCAACCGCAGTCTATGAGTGATCTGACGTTCCTGGTAACAGTCCAAAGAGGTCCATCGCGTCAATTATTGCCAATGAAATCGGACGAACAGACCTAAGTGTGGATTTTACAGTAAAAAAATCAATCGCCTTACCTGCGATTCGAAAACAGATCGCCAAAATGAAAGGCGAAGAAAATAATGCGTTATCTCTACTAGCTAGTCAAAACCACCTACGTGCATGATAGTCTCTGCTTGTAATCACGGCCACTTGATCCCGTGTTTTCATCACCTTTTTCAACTCATCCAAAATGGTCCCCGATTCCATACGGACAGCACTACTCTGTACTCACTTGCTGACTCACTTATCTCGCTCCTAACTTCCACTCCAAGAGATTGCAATTCACCATCCGCAAACTATGGACGCACTCGGTTGCTCTAAGCCAGTTCCAAGTATTTTATATAGTAGTTAATTTTATGTTTAAAAACCACATTGTACGTGATAGGCCTCGAAACTATGAAAAAAAATTAGATACAAAAGAAAAAAGTTGCATAGGCAAGGAAAATTAGCGCCCAATGAAACAACCAAATAAGAGTTCTATTATCGACGGTTGACAGAAAACCAGAATAACTTAGAAAGTCCCAATATGGTCCC
Source organism: Pyrrhosoma nymphula (assembly GCA_963573305.1). Classification (NCBI taxonomy): domain Eukaryota; kingdom Metazoa; phylum Arthropoda; class Insecta; order Odonata; family Coenagrionidae; genus Pyrrhosoma; species Pyrrhosoma nymphula. Next base: position 152,932,499 of record OY754332.1, read on the forward strand.
AATTTTTTCGTGCTGGCTTCATTAAACTTGAAGTGGGGAACGGGGTGTAAAAAATTATAATAATGAACAATTCCAAAAACTTCTACTGAGTAGAAAGCGCAGATTTTTTTTAAATATCATAAATTAAAGTCATACCTTATAATTAACATAATCTTACGATTTAATGAATTAAACTCGCAGACATTTGAAATCTTTTCACCTTAAGCCGGTAGCCATTAGATTAAAAATATTAATTGAATTACCTGTTAAAGTAGCTAAATAAGTCAAATAAATACAACTTGAATCTTACCTAAATAGAATATTCCTCCTTATGCGGAAATTTTCCTTTTCTACACAAGAGACGGAATCATTTCCTTCGTCTACAACTTCCATGGATGCTACACATTTTCCATTCTCCTAAAATAAAAAATACCATTTTTTATGGTTATGAACCATGTAAGGGTTCTTTACTACATGAATTTATTTGTTATATTTTGGTAGTTTTAACAAAAAAGGAAAATTCTTTTAAACAGTAATAAAATTTAAGATTATTAGTCGCGATTTACCGAATGAGGTAGGTTCCAATGGATGTAAAAGTACTGCACTATACTTCTTCACACTCTCTCCTTCTTCAGCCAGGTATCCTTTCAACCTCCCTTCATATCTCTATCGTCCTCTCCCTCCCCCCCCCCCCCCGCTCGCCTATCTCACACCTCCACCCGATCCATTCCTGCCTCGCCACCTCCTCCTCCTTGCCTTGTCTATCATGCCCACCACTTCTCTCTCATTTGTTCTCCTTTCCGTCCATTTAACCTTCGCCATCTGCTTCTGCTCCCACATCTGAAATACCCGCAGTCTGTTATAACTTTAATACTAGGCTCATCAACACTGCGAGCCATGCGGACACCAGCCATGAAAAAGGAACTGGATAAGAGAAAGGACGAATGTGAATTGTATGTAAACGAATAGTATTAGTGTCTCGCTCTGTTATTTTTGTAGTCATTAATTAATGTCGCATGAGAAGTATAAATTTATGTACCTATCAGGTAGGCATGAGAGTCATTTCAGTCAGTTTTGTCAGTTCTAGAGATATAGAACGGGTTTAAAATGAGATATTGTGGGGTTATAGTGTCTTCTTAAACTTGCCTAGTCTAAATTTTTCAAGTAATCTAAGACTAGCGTGTAGTCTCCGAGTGTCTAGCCATCGAAGTTCTCCCATCAGCTGCGTCTCACCCTTTCTGTTCGGCCGTAGCGGTTTTTAACGAAGCGTCGTATTTCCCTTGTATTCTGTCTCTATCGCGTATTCAGTCCATCTGTACTGGGTCTTAAATGTACACGAGATGTTATCTAACTAGAGCGAAGTAGCTACTCTCTTTGACTTTTTCATCCGAGGACCTCGCGTTAATGATAGAATGTGTTCTCTAAAATTCAACGTTTTCCCCGCGTCAGGTCTGAAGTTATTGTGATTCTCAGGTGTTTTACTTCATCTGATACAATTTTAACTTACACCCTCACTTTATAGATGTGGTTTTGATGTGATCGTAAGACGTGTTTTGCAGTACATTTATAAAGATTATGTTCGAGTGCTCACTCACGAGAGGACACGAGTTAATGTTGTTTATGGTAATAAGAGGAGAGGCCAACGCTCGTCATACGGCTCTACAAGAGGCTTTTATCATAACCATAAGCAAGTTCCGGTCGTTGAGTCATTATTTATTACCGAAAGCCTCGTTCGCTATCACATCACATTTCCTTATTTATATTCCACCAACAACTCCCGTTTTCCTCCAAAAGACTCCACAGGCAGCTGTAATTTTTTTTGTTTTTTCTACTTGCCCCAGTTTAGAGATAGGCACTTTTATCGTCAATCCCACTTTCTTCGTTCCGGAAAATCTCATTATTTTTTTTCTTCTGATTAATCTTAATTCCGCATTTTTCGCACTGATTTCAATACGTCTTAAGGACGATTCTAATCCATCGGCTGACTGGCTTAGTGACGCCTGGTCATCAGCAAATCTTATACGACTTAATAAGCTAATTATGATACATCCAGCTCTTCCCACGCCTCTCTCTCTCTCTCCGCTTCGTTAAGCGTTGAAGAGAAGCGGCGATAACGAGCAATCCTGCCCCACTCCTCGTTGCCTAATCTGATTCTCAATTCGGAACCACAAATTACGCCTCCTGAAACATTGACACATGTCCATTAGTCTCATATTTCTCCAACCCACGCCTAAACTCCGTTTAACGCCATTTTCGTTAATTTTTCCCAAATAACTCTATTGTATGGTTTCTCAAAATCGAAAATGCAAGAAAAATCTCCCGTTAAAGTTCCATTCGTTGAGTATTCTCAATATGCCGAATTGTCATCACGGGTATGCCTCCCCTACCTGAAGCCGAACTGGTCTAAAAGGGTCTTCAACTCTCTCCTCCAACCTTCTATTAATGTCTCTTGTGCAATAACTTTGCCACGCGCGAGATGAAAATAATGAGATCACAACCTTCGAATCATAGTACTTTTATCATAGAGATAGGTATTAAATACTGTTTTCAATATGTCGTACGGAAAAAACCCTTTGCAAGAATATATACCGCATGAATCAGTTTGAAAAATCTTAGTTTCCCATGTTATGTTAGACTTTTCAGGAACTTTGATGGAATATAAATTATACCTACATCTTTCCAAGCCGTCATTCATCGTATCACTTAAGTTAGTTTGAGCCAGTGGCGGATCCATGGGTAAATACCCCCCTCAAAGAGGTCAGACGAGCAAAATATAAAGCATAGGATTTGATAGTAAACTTCATTGTACCAACTGCTTGATGGCATTGATATGATATAAAAGAACATTCTCTCTCTCTCCAACGAGCATGAACTGTGTTTTTCGGTAACAAGTTGTTTCGGGCATTTCGAGTTGGGAAGCAGCGGAAGACCAGAATCCGACGGAGAGGAGATGAGTCACAGCTGAGTCCATCCCACTTTTGTCTTGCCTACACCTCATTGCAAAGCTGCTTCCCCCATCGACTAAAATGTAAGGGACCTCGGGCGTGTATCGGTCACTTTGTTTCAAACAATCACCCCTGGCCCCTTTAAAAGTAAGGGCTCAGTTCCCTAGTAGTTGGCACGGGTATAACACTCAGCATTTATCAAATTTGTTGGTTGCTCACTGACTGTGAGCGTACCTCGCGTCACTGACCACGGTGACCTTTGCTTTAAAAACATTTAGCACAACTCCGCTTTCTTTGCTGGCGATGAAATCACACGCAGAACTTCTAATTGTAAGATATCTAGAACTGGTTCATAGGAAGAGTAATATCCATGACAACAGTCTAGTCTGCCCTAGTCTAGGCTGCACAACAGTCTACCGGAGGCACATGCATCTATGCCATTACATTCAAACACGGCCATTCAATTTCTCAGTGTTCACTACGAATATTAGGCATAACACTTCTACTGCCCCCAAATCGAAATCAACACGCCAATGGAAGCCGTTTGCGAGAAATGTTCTCCTATAATTAGTCCCTTCATTGACTTCAGGATTGAAATAACACTAGTTATTCCTTTCGCCAAATTGTATTGTCTGCCCAGCTCCTCTGTTGTAAATTGCAATTACAAGTTGTTCAGAATAATGCGAACGCACCTAGTGTGCATGCCTAAGGCGCCGACTAGTATTTAAAAATTCCGGAGATAAAAGTTTGTCAAACTTTGTGAGACTTGCCTTTTAGTTTGAACTTTTCTCATTGAAATTGGTATGCATATCTTGTAAGTTTGCAAAGCAAGTCTCTTTCACTTGATAATTATTTCAACTTCCCCACACACTTTAAAAACCTACACTCGGTCATTTTCCGATAACAACTGAATTTCATTTTTAAAAGCTTTTATTTTGATCAGTCTCAATCAGAAAGTGTTTTACCATGATTTTCATGTAAAGTGCAAAACATTCCTTGTTCAAGTAATGATTTCTTGGTTTCACTAGCGGAATAGGGAGATATAACACATTTTTAATCTTAGCAGTTCCATATGATTTTCAAAGAACATTTCTATACTTTTTATCTACATCGTAAAACAGAGTTCACCTTTCTATAAACTGGTGTAACATCTCACTAATTTCATCTTCGTATATTTTGTCCGATATTGAATCAGTGGTCGTGAATTTGGTGTGTTAAGCTAACTTTTCCACAATTTCCTAGGTCTGATGTAAAAGTAACATCGCCTGTAACAGTTCTATTGTCCGTTACAATTCTATGAAAGTGGGATGCAGGCTAAGATGGCTATAGATTAGTGACCGTAGTAATTGGCTTGAGCATAATTGGGGGGTGACGAGTATGGGAGAATGAAAAAAGGCGTGCGCAGACAGATAATTCGTTGAATGTTGCTTCCTTTCCATTCTGCCGTTCCCTGTACGGATCACCAGATCCGTACAGGGAACGGCGTATCAGGCATCACCAGATCGCGGATGGAATTGGTGGACAGGAATTGACGAACCCATAGTTAATGATGTTAAATAAATCGCCAATTGGCATAGGAAACATATACAGGCATAGTAATCAGTAAATATAAGATGCATGTCATAGGATTCACTTGAGCACGCAGGCGCAGGGACGCGCGTGCACGCACAGTCCCATACCTTAAAAAGAACTTTCCTAAGTCCCCCCCCCCCCCTGGATCCGCCCCTGCTTCCCTGAGACACATGACGTTGACCAAAAGAGAAAACGTGTCGTCCGACGCAAATTTTCCAAACCCCCCCCACAAGACCGCTCCCTGGACCCCCCCTGGTTTGATCGAGATATCACTTCACCTAGAATTTGATGACTTTGACCTCATTTTAAAGAAAAAACTCCCTTCTTTCCAATGGCATCAAAATATTAACCCCTGGCCGAACTACTTTTCGAGCAATGTGCCTAAAAAAAATAAGCTGTTTGACATGGGATAAATTATGGCAGTACGGCGTGCAAAAATGAGTCCACCTAAACTTATGTACATATATTTATTCAATGACTGAGAATGTTTGACATAAATACTTATTTTATCGCCATTAATATTACAATATGTGCTTCATACTTCTTGCAGACGCCGAAACAAAAAAATAAAATTCGAATATGGTATCCATTGTGGCTAGGGAACTATGTCGCTCAAACTACCACTCTCTCGATCCGAGGTTATCCTTTTCCACGCCGCATTCCACACTAAAGAGCTCTGGCCTACTAAGAATAAAAGTACATCTTTGTTACTCGATAACAACTTTTTTTGGTTAAAGAAAAAATCTGAAACTTTGAAGTACATTAGAAAACATTTGTGACAAACTTTTGTTTGAGTTTGGTTTTGATCGAATGACAAGTTTTTAAGTGGACACATTTTCAAAGTGGAGGCTTGGTTGAAAGGCGTATAAAACTGGTGCGTTTTTATTCTCGATGCCATAAAAAATAGAATAAATAATCAAATAATGTTTTGCTTATATGAGTAAACGCCAAATTAAATAACCCAAAATTTGGTGTAACTATTGTTCATACAGGTTTATTAATTCATTAGCTATCGGGCTGCAAACTCGGGGCTCCATAATTTTTATTCCGACAGTAGTAGATCCACCGTAGATATTTTTAACGTATTCTTTCCACTTATCCTAAATCTCCTCTGGTTCGATCTCTGTCATGCCCTTGATTTTTGGTACCGTTTGCTCTTTCTTGCAACTGGTTACACACAGACTGCTGTACCAAATTTCCTTCGCCCTATCGGTGTCTCGCCTAAGTTTATCGTTCAGTTCTTTGTACCTCCTCCAACCTAGTTCGGTCTTGACGTTTCTTCCCATCTTTCATCTTCCAAATAATTATTTTCTACGAGCCACGGCTTCTTTAATCACGGAAGTAAGTCGGACTAAGTGTGGGACGCATGACCTCTGCTGTCGAGGTGTCCGAATCTCAGCCCTGCAATCACCACCACCGTGGCTTCTTAACTCTCCTTGTGCCTCGTTTCCACTGCTGTTGACTAAGTAGGCAGCAATCAAAATTGATTTTAGACTGTTTTGAACAAAAATACGACATTTAAGATAAAGGTTTTTATATGATTTGAAGTGTAATAAACTATTTAATCATACATCAGCCAATAATAAACACGTACAGTAATCATTTTACCGTAGACCTGCTCATTTTTTCTAATTTCAAGTTACATACTGTAGTCTCAAAAATATCTCTATCTCCGGCATGTGCAATATGCGAACCCCGAATGACTTCCGCCACCATATCCACTTCGGACCACAAAGTGGTTCTCAAAAGCAAGGCCAGGCCATGGACTAGGAAAGTGTTGGAATATGGAAGATGCTTGTCCACAGTGCACAGGATAAGGTACCGATTGCAAAGAGTACTTAGTGCGGGAAACAATTTCATACGGGAGACAACATTATGAGGGCGTTCATTCTTGCGGGTCGAAGTGCTAGTCGTAATTATAGATATAAATTAATGATCACAATATATATGGTTGCTTACTGATCACAAAAAATGGCATTTGAAATCTATCTGCTTTGCAAACCATTTTATTTGTCTTGTATCGATGTATTTATGTAATGGGTTAGAGCTTATGGAATATGCGGAATATGGGAAATAGTGTAATACATGATTTAATCTGTATTTGACCATTCGATCATGGAGAGATTCCACACCATGATTATCTAACAAATTGGCCACACTGTTGAGTTTATCGTTACGACCTGTTATAATTCTGCTATCTGCTCTCCACCTCTATATATACTCGCTCTATCTCATAGGTCTATCCCAATTCATGACGATTCCACAAGTGAGGTTTTACGGGTAAATATAACGTTAAATCGAACTTCTCGCCACATTCCCCATGTATCATTTTGATTATTCTTAATTTTAAACTAATTTGTCCGCAAATTTCCCGTACGCGCTTCCTCGTAGATAGATCCTAAATAACGACACCTAAGTATTTTACCGATTTCATATTTTATAATTCATTTTGTCATTTGGGATAACTTTTGTTGATAGATGCATATTTTTTTCCACAATTCATGGCTACGCAATTATTCATAATTAATTCCAACTGTCTACTACTGCACCATTCATTGATATAAATGGCCATCTGTCATTGAATTCTTCTGGCTGACTGCAAATCTGCCTGCACAAGATTGCGTCGTCTGCGAAGAGGCGGATTTTTCAGGTGAATACGCTAGCTGTATATTTACTTTTTATTGCTCAATATATTTACTATTACATTATTAATTAAAGGAAATGATGAATGGGACAATACAGCCACCGGCTTTATTATTTGACGTGTTCAATATTTTAAATACAGGTTGTCTTTTAAAATACACTTTGATCCCGATAAATTAGGCACAAGTTCCTATCGCAGAAGCGCGGTTAAATTTTATGACGCTATTATTATTCAATTCAGTCTCTAGTCATCACTCAAAACTCTAGTTAAAAATTCCATTCAGAATATCTACTCTCCGAAAGAGCAAATGACCACCGCCTATTGGTTGACTGGTTTTTCTGGAACAACTGTAGTCATTCGCGCCAATAGGATACGTGAGTAAGGGAATGGGAGGGAGGGGGGAGAATTACTTGGCGTCGGCATTAACGAAAGGCACCAAGGGGTCCGCAGTAAAACGTCCCATACGACGGACGGAGTAGTGCCCTAGAAGTCTCCACCTGGCAGCCAAGAGGAAATCGGAATTCCCCAGAAAAATCTGCTCCACCGGAATTTGAACCCGGGCCCTCGGGATGGGAAGCCAGCACTTCAGCCACCTCACACAACCGACATCCTCTCATCAATCGACCTCCCCGTCTATTACCTTTACTTTTCAAGAAACTTTTTTTTTCAAGAAGTCTGCAAAAACACGCTTTTGAGACTCGGAGGTTTGAGCCCATGAGCACCTCCTGTTGTGAAGAATTTTCTGGGTGTGGAATCTTTCAAATGGAAATTGCACCTCTTGCGCAAAACATTGTTACGTTATGCAAACTAATTACCAGTTAAAAATGAAAATTAAATATCATGTGATTGTTCCTACGAACCACCTACTTGTAAACAAATATTACGTCCAATGTTCTTGAAAGATCACTCTCAAGGAAGAAAAGGCCACGTTCGTCGTCTCTCATTCAATAATATCGGCTGGATAACATTTAATGCCTAAAATATTGTTCAATAAACATACTGTAGTGGTCCACGGCCCGCCCGGATTAACTTTGGGCCGAAAGACACACGTACAATGTATAAAAAAAATATCCTCGCGAACCCCTCCCGCACGAGATCCACGGGGCAGACCTGCGTCACCTAATAAAACACGAAAAAAATAATTAGAAGCCTCTTTTAGAGAGGATAAGCGGGTGGGGGGTCCCCGACCTTGCGTAACTTGACATGCTCCCTGGCTTTACCTCCGGGGCAGGGTGGAGATGGGTCGCTGGTACTGGGTTTGTGGGTTACTCGGCTTGCTAGGTAAGAGGATTAAAAAGAAATATACCTTTTCCATTCAACAAAACAAGCATATATTCAAATAAACGACTCATAATTATCTCAAACAAAATGCCCTTCTAATAATTAGTGAAGTGATGGGTTGATAGATGAGGGATGAGACATTTAAATGGTTGAAACGAACCCTTCATGAAATGAATGAATAAGATGAATTTGAAAATTATGATAAACACATGTAATAGCCACAAAAAAGGCTTATCCTCGCACACAGGCGATTTACTCAATTAGTTCCAAATTCCAAAGGAAAGTTCCAAAGTTCAACTTCCAAATAAACTGGGGGTGAGGGAGGTAATTACTAGTCCTTCCCTTTTCTCTATCTGTTATGGTAGAATTATCTATTTTGGGCGTCAATCACTCGCCATTGAAGAACACTCGTAATGTGGGGGTCCATCGCTAACTTGTTGGCTAGGAGGCTGAAATAGGGGGGAGGGTTTGTCGGGTCGGCAACCTTACGTGACCGTTGACACAGGATTCTCGGCCACGGGACAGCAAGCGTGGCAGGCACTTGGTAGTCCAAACTGGATCCTCTGATTCTACAGCGGACTCCAGGCTCAACACGCCACTCGTGGTCTCCGTGTCCGTCGAGAATATCTTGGGGGGAAATGTGGTCCAAACAGCGGACGTGGTACCTTCTGTGTACCTCTCAGCCTCCAGCACTTTCAAATCAGCTCTTCCAGCTCGAGCAGCCTTCCGCACAGTGATATCGCTCAGGATATTCTTTTTTTTCTTTCCATCCGCCTACTCTGTGCTTTTATACTACTTTGTGGAGGTGAAGGGGACGTGGCGGATAGGGGAAACTGAGGAAAGGGGGAGCACAGTGGGGGATTCACACATCGCTTTTTTAACTTAAAATCAACCATACCTTGTGACTCATTCATACTCCTCACTCCACTGCGTTTTACTCCACTCACTCGACCTTGTCACTTATTCTTCGATCTCAGACACGCACACATTCACCCGATTTCCACACTCACACCTCCTCCCACCTCAACAAGCCAAATAAAGGAAGGCGAAGGAATAGGGGAGGGAAGGAGTGGTTTGGGTGGAAGACAAAAGGTGTAACGGCTTGGACCGTTACAATACACAGCTTACAAAAATATCACTTCTGATTGCGATAACCTGCTAACGACTCACAAAATTATCAGTTAGCTTTTAGACACGACATGTTTGCAAATGATTTTTTTATCTAATTGACTGCGAAAACACGACCGATTTCAGAAAATAATTTTTCTTAACGATCGACACAAACGCCTTGAAGGGTTACTCAAACAGACTGAAATTGAGAACCTAAGGCAAACGTCGCCTGCCAACAGTCTTCTTGCTGAGGTGCGGACATTCCGCTCGGCTAGCAACGCTCTTTCATTCACGAAATGATTAAGAACTTCATGACAACTCGTGTTATGTCCCATGACAAGATTCGCCATTGAAATTACTCTAAGAAAAAATCACTGCTCTCAGTTTTGGAAGGTATTTTTACATCCTTTTACTCTATTTACCGGTTATGCTCAGATATGGTAGTTGCTTTTTATTCATTCGTCCATAGTTAATGGTCTTGAAACTTCATAGGATGACCTATGTCACAAAGAAGTCAATATTACATTAATTTGAAATAATCCCTTTCTTTCCTGTACTACCTCTAATTCCCATGCCAAACAGCAGGATAACCTTGGCAACATGAATATCTGCGGAAGATGCTTGAATGTATGCACCTCCCTCCACCCAATTTTCACTCTGCCGAAAAGGTCAATAACCATGGGCGTCAAATTATTCAATCAAAACAAATCAAGTGGATATAAATAAGCAATCTATCAATTAAAATTAGTGTAAAGTATAATAGCTATCAACTGAAAAGTGCCAAATCACCATTATTCGCTGAAAATGCCGGAAGATGGATTGGGGAAGGCTTGGACGGCAACAAACTACAATCGGCCCCTCGTGACGTAGTCTTGAAGAGTAGAATAAAGCAAAAAAAAACATAACACTCTTAGTATTGGGAAAGCGTTCATTGGGCCTATGTTCTATGCATATAGTTTCAATAGGAAATACCGAGGAAGTGGCGATCTTTTTCGTTATTTATCCGTCAGGAATTCAGTTGGTGTGTCGTGGGTCATCACTATTTTGCGTTAAGTCGGATCCTCTCACGGAATATTTTTTCAAAATATCAGATTCTTCCCTACTTTATTGTTCCTGGGAACCAGGGCGCAGTCAGATGTTTGAATTGACTTTTAGGCGGATATTTACATTTAAATCCACTCTCTTCTACCTTATCTGGTCCAGACGTTTGCTATTTACTTGGTGATGTTTAATGTACTTGATGCAATGCGGAATAGTGCCACCGTTGTTGCTTCATACCGCATTTTCAGACTGGAAAGACAGGAAATTCTTTCAGCAGAGCCTGGTCCTTCTTGGAACCTTCAACCCTCACTTGGAGAGATAACTGAATAGGTTGATATTCATCCTCGTTTCTCATTTTAATTCCAAGATATCGTAATTTCCGCTGTTTAATCGACTGCATTAGTTCGGGTTGACAACCCCTTCCACGAATGATTTCTTCTTTCGTCACATGAACCAGCCAATAGATCCTTAAATGCGTCATTTCAAAGACCTTTAACCTTTTTCTTCGTGGCCTCTGACAGGATCCAGGCCTCTGCACCGTACAGTAAAGTTGAAAAAACGTTGAAGATTGCATCCTTTTAATGATTGTCTCAAAGAGGATTCATAGATGTACACGTCACTCTGACTCATTCGATCCGACACTTCGTTCGACCTGAGAATGATCCCAGTCCCCCACTTAATGTTTGCAGCTCAGGTGTAAGTGAATATCGATTTTCATTTGACCGAGTGGTAATCAACTTGAATAAAATTTGGTTGAGTGGTAGACTTGAAAATAATCATTTATTTTTATCATTTCCATGAATTTACTATAGCTAATATATTTTTATTTTTATTAATTTTTGCCTTCGAAAGATTTTATGTGCACGCACTTTTGTAAAATCCTACAGTGGATGTGCGCAAATACTGATGTAAGAGCGCTTTCCATGAGTGTGTCATACACATGGCGTACACTTAAGGCAAAAGATGTAAGTCCGTGGTATTGCGTAATATGCAATCTCGAGTCTTTGGTTTAATACCCTACGAAACTGGAAAGGAATACTGTTTAATGAGAAGAATGTACTCAACAGCCTTTTCTAATTAATGCAAAAATGAACACATGGGACGGTAGTCAGCTTGAGGTAACGCAGAGGGCGGTTCACCACAAACGGAGTTTCCAGGTTTCATTTCTATAAAACTCTCAACGGTCTAGGGCACGTCATGTAGAGTGACCACAACAAAATGGCCAAGTAGCGCCTCGTGCTACACTTGTACATTTTAGCAGGTTTGAACGTTTCAAGCGTTATATGAAGTTGCTTTTTTCTGAACTCTTCAACTTTTGATTTTCATCTTCCTTGTCTTGAGAGAATAAAAAACTACTATTAGATTAGGGTAGAGCTGATTGTAGACAAACTTAGATCTCAATGCAATTCAAAGAGATCAATTGACAAGTAATGTTAATTTAAAGATTAATCCAAATTTTCAATGAAAGCATAGGAATGTTGACTGAAAGTAGGAGTCAAAATTCCTTTGCTTCCATCGATAATTTGGGTTAATCTTTTTTGGATTTAAATGAACCTTAATGTAAAAATGTGTGCAGGGAAGACGATTAGATTGAAAGATAGTAAAAGAGAACTTTCTCAAAATATATTTTATTATTATAAATACTTGGCTTTTCCTTGAACAATGAAACTGCAGCCAGTTGACCCAACCATATCGAAAGGGAATCTATCCAAACCACACCTTGTGGTAAGTGAAAAATGGCGAGGGCCAGTTGATGTCAAAATGTAAAAATATGATTTCAACCACAACGAAGTCGGGGTCGCTTACAACCACGGCCTTCAGACTTGTACTCGCAAGCATGTTGGAGCCTTGCTTTGAAAGTGAGAAAGTTTGTATGATTGGGAGAAGTGAAACAACCGCAATGAGTTTTTCTTTGAATTGAAAAGGATTAGATTAGAAAGGAGGGTGCGAGAATGAATTACAGAATGTTTTCGTCATTCAAGAGGAAGGAATACCAGGAGCTATCTGACAAAGTTTATGTGAGAGTTAGGAAATAGGAGTTTGTCGAAAAAGAATGGGAAATGGGACTATTAAGGCGTTTTTTGCGAGGCACTTAACTGCGCAATCTGATACATGGAGTTGGTGCATTCTTATTTATTTTAACATAATTTCCCCGTTTAGTTTCAAAGAAATTCATAATTAGTGGCTGAATACTATGGTGTAGTCGGCCCTTTCGACGCAAAAATAGGAATAACCGCCCTTTGTATCGCATGCCATCTCTCTTTTTGATTATCAATCGTTAGGAAAACAAGTCATTACCTATCCCAGAAATTAACAACATTTTCCAAATCAGTTTATCCAGAATATCACTAATAAGTTCTATTTCCTTGCTAAACTTTCTGTTATCTTTTTGTTTCTTATTGCAAATGTCATTATTATCTCGTGCAAAATTAATTTGTAAAAATTTGGCATGGTTGAGGAAAGGAATGAGGGCGTAGTCGCTCCCTTTGCGGCTTTGAGGAGTGTGACACCCGCGTCTCATGAGCGGCGGACACGTTCCAAGGGAACTCAAGTTACACTTTGCTCGCCTTACATCATACCACGGTTCCATAAATGTACCGAGATAAAGAATGATGTCTTTCAATCTAGGCTAAACTGATGACGCGATTCATATCAGAAGCAACTGTGTACCTGCATGTCACGGAGAGAAGCTGACGCGGTTTTGTCCCGGCAGTAATAATGACAATGATTGTCGAAACCAAGGTCGGAAATAAATAAGTATGGAATACACTGAGTACAAATTCATAAGGTGACATTTACCAGTTCCATTAAGTTCTCGCATAACGATTGAATTCAAAGGTGAATGAGCGTACACATTAAATGGCAATTCGTTCTCGAGTACATAGTGTTACTAATGGCCTCTTTCCGGCCAAGTCCTCGATTTTTTCTTTCTAATATAATGAGTATCATCTCTTAAGCGACGAATACTAAAAAGAGGATTTTTTTTCCAATAGCATGCAACCGTGATGATAAAAACCCCGGCTGTCTGAAAACGTCATTTCTCAGCGGTTTTGGACAGCGGCTACCGTCCTCGTTAAGTCAAGTGCTTGACACTCAGGTGAAGGCTATGAGAATGAGCTTCTCGTTGCATGATGGATTTAGGCTATGACCTGCAATTAATTTACGTATTTTCCGTGAAATTCGCATACTTCGATGATTTACTGTCCTCGCGAAAGCTTACGGCCTTTAGATGCGCAGAACAGAGGGGGTGCAATGTGTGGGAGGGGTAAGAGAAAGGAACGGAGGGGAAAGTGAGCGCGTGGCAGGCAGAATGGCCAACATAGTGTCTCAGCGTAGAAATATATTTCCGAGCCGTATTGGACAATTCGACTCGTCGTGAAGCGTGGAGCAGGTAGTCGTCCCTTCCCCGCCGAACCTCCGTTCCGCGGCCGGGGCTGTGGAATGAAGGGTCTTACGCGATGACTCACAGATGGGCATTTCAATTACTTTAAATCAATTAACATTTATTCAATATTAATAAAAAATAACAAACATAATCGTGAATCCGCTGAAACGCTGATTAAGTAGGCACCAAACTTCGCGCAATTCCGTTGATTTTCAGTAACGTTGCTAACATTTTCAGCCGCGTGAAATTATGTAATCCAGATTTAAGACATACAACATAAAATTGTGATATAACAGTGCCTTCTTATATTCTTATTTTACTGAGCTAATGCAATGAATGGGATAGGACGTTGCATACCACTAGTGAAAATTTCAGTCACTCAAATAATAAAATATAAAGTACTTGAAGAGACAATTTCATAAATTGGCGCTATGTACACGTATACACGATGAATAAATGGGATATTGACTACACAAAAGAGTGGAAATATAACAATATATATTATAGAGAGACAGGGAGAATATATACATTTTACGCAAAAATAAATTACGGATAATTTCCTGGTTTCTCATCCTCCCATTCGTCCGTGTCACTATCACTTTCTAAATTGACCACAATGTTTTCTACTGCATTATCCACGTTCACTTCTGCTCGAATATACTCTTCTTCAATTCTTTTTTACCTTTCTGCACACATTCTCCCACTTTTCCGTCCCTATTTCAATATGCATTATTACCCCTATTAAACTCCGAACTTCATCAATTTTTTGTTGCCACCACGTTTTTCACGTAACGACATGGTGTTTGGTGTCAAATTACTTGGAAAATCGCAATAAATACTAATGTAATATTTGTATTTATATAATGTTTTAGAAAAAGTTAGTCCTTGTTGTAACTATAAGTCGACTTCTGAGTCATCGGCCTGAGATCCCCAGGCTGTGACCCCCAGGCGCGCGCTCAGGTACTACAAAGGGACGACGCGACGCCCACTCCATAAACCACTGCGGCGAATAGCCGTGGGGCATTCAAATACATTTTAGGAATATGACAAATTTTTAAAGTTGGCAACGAAAATCGTAAACATTAGCCCGCCGGTGCTACCCTTCCACCCGCGGCCACCGGATTTTGGAAAATAGACCCGTCCAGTCCCAAAATCGTCTACTGCGCAACGCCGTAAGCTTTCGCGAGGACTGTACCCTCCGATTTAAAAGCGCGATGACAGCAGCAATTCCATTTTGTCACCTCAGTGCCCTCGATTTGTTTCTGCAGTCGCTGGCTCTAAATACACGCAGTCAGATTTCCTCAGAACTTGGGGTGAGATAAGAAAATCGTCTCGAAGTGGTAAACAAAATTATTCCCATACACGACCTTAGAACCGCTTTTTAAAAGAGAGTAATCGTTTGTACGTACATCATCGAAGCTAAGGGTGGAATAATGAACTGGAATTACTCATAGTTAAATAAAATACGTATTGTATAGGATTCTAAATTCGAACCCTGAGATCAAGCTAGCCAAAATCTACAATTAGCTGTCAACAAATCGTCGAGTCTGAACTGCCGGAATAAAATGTTGTGGTGTCTGGACGTGAGGGGTGGTGAACAATATCCTAGGCTGTTCAACATAGTAAGATCTCTTTCACAATGTTCTCACTTTAAGGTGTTTGGCACCTCACATCTTTCGGCGAGTTTTTTCTTCGAAGACTGATTTCTGGGCCACTCTTGTCTCGTGACTGGCCCTCCGTGTCATCGCAGTGAATCGCAGTCATGGCGAGCAAGCACAACGTTCCACGTCCCCAATGTTTTTCCATTGGAATTTACGGTTTTACACCAAAGTTATGAGCCATAAACGGGAAGAATATCGTCATGCTCCGTGGGAAAAAGAACCCAACCTCTTTGCCTTTGGTACTTGGGGTATATTTTTGCTGTAGTAGTATGCTTTTGTGAATAATGCTGCTCATTCTTTCGAAGACAAGTTGTCTGCTGCAAATCGAATTTTTCCAGGAATTGTAGAGTCATTATTATCATTCAAAATTAGGTTCTAACGTTATTTATCCCCTAATGTAGCAAATAAGGAGAGTTTGGATAAGTCGGAGTTTTTTCAAGAGCCGCATACGCACAATAGAGAGGTTAGATAAATAGTATCATTTGTTGAATTCGAGAAAAGCACTTAGGAATCCGGGAAGTGAGCGACTGTGTTCAAGGCTGCAATAAACGTTCCTTACCTTACAAAGTGTAGTAGTTCATCTCAAGCTTTTACTTGAGTTGCTATTGGGTCATGAATGCCTTGAGCAGAAAAAGGAGAATCGCTGACTCTAGCTTCAAGGGCAAGAGGGTCCGTGCCACTAACCGATATGTTTCCCTCGTCTGCGTTTTAATCAGAGAGATAATTAAAAAAAAGAACCACTCACAGGTGTGGGAGTAGACTTTTATTCTAACGGCGGACAAGAAAAGCAAGACAGGACCTAAAAATCACAATCGTATAGATATCCCTTTTGATCACTTCACAATGAAGAAAATTGGTTTAATATGATCAACCACTTGTGTATGCGTCCATCCTTTAAGCGTCGCATTAGGGTTAAATTTTGGGACGCGGTCGATTTCGATCGCCACGCGCGGGGATCACGTGACCGTGGGCCTCGTCCCCTGCAGCGGTCGTGCCCGCGTCAACACGCCGAGACGAAGAACACCAGAGGGCGGTGGACTCACGCTCGGAAATACTACTCCTCGAGTGCCGATTCCAGGAGAAGGCCGCTCCAAGAGAAAGCAGTTATGCGAATTTGAGTCAAAAGCATTATCAAAACGACCGTTGAATGCGCATTCTCAATTTTAAAAAAGCTATAATTCTTCAATTACAAAACGATTGAAATAACTCAACCAAGTGCTCCGCCAAGATCTAGTTCTATTGTAACGAAATTGTATAAATTGCCATCGTATACCAATTGTTTGAATCACGAAATGTTGAGATAAGTTTATGTATTTTATGGTGTTAGTAGCAGTAAATATGTGCGCCACAATTATAACTCGCAGCCAACGACAAAAATGAGATAAATATTTTGTATTTACGTTAAAACTTGTTAGCGATAGGAAAACGCCTCAGTCCCGGTGATCGCATATTTTAAGAAATGTTGTCCAATTCCGGGAGCCTCCAGGAGAGTTCCAGGAGAAGTAGCAACCCTACTCGGCGCCAACCTCAAGTCGACCTTCGCCCCGGTGAGCAGCGCACAGCGAGAGAACACCATCTGTCTACGAAGACGGCGTCAAACGCCACAATCGAGAAGCAGACCACGAGGACTGAACGCCGACGTCCGTTGGACCGTTGCACTTGCAATGCGAGAACAATACCGGACCGGATAGCGTTTCATGTCGATGATCTGCCACAATGGAAACACTGCCTCCAACTCAGCCGCCGATGTAAAGTATTGTTGGTTTCGGCTCATCTTGGAGGGAAGTTACTCAGGGCCCGTCCTAGGCATTTGTCAAGTGTAAGCGAACTATAATTTCGACGCCCCCCCTTCCGCCAGAAATGCCCCGAGGAGGTAGACGGGCGGTTCCTCCCCAAGAAAAAAATTGAAAATTAAGGGCTCATTAATATGAATTTAGGAATATTTTTGTCTTCTGATAATCTTGCTATTAGAACTATAAGATACGAGGCAGTTTTTGTTGAGTTGACATACACCACCAGTGCCGCGTGTTTAAACATACGAAGTGTTTTTTTTAGAGCTCCGTGCGCCGCTAAGTGTGGAGAATCACGTTATTTGATGGGTACACGTGTACATGTGTAGCTACGTACGGTTTTGCTGACGCATTAATTAGTACGATTAATTAAACATGTGATTAATCTCATGTGCGCTTTCTTTCTCTTGCCTTTGTTGACAAAATTCTGCGCATTTTGGGTTCTATTTATTTTGAGGGCTTGTCGTAGGGCGTCCTAGCCCGGAGCGCCCTAGCCGCGGCCGCGTAGTTCGCTTACACCTTGGTCTACTCCTATTCGTCCGAGTTCTGTCGTCCCAATTAACAAGTGGCAAACAATAAGAGCAACATGACCTTCTGTCGCGTTAAACTCATTTACTACAGCTTGAGCCCGACAGCACTTGTTATACCACCACAACATCAACATAATTGACATTCGATCGATTTTAGCGGGTCTATGAAGAGAAGAGGACTCGCCCTCACTGTCCTGAGTCATCTGCAACCTTTTCTCTCGCACAGCACTGCATTTCTCACTCACTCCGCACCCTCCACTTGATGTCATTCTCGCCATCCACCTCCACGACACCCAACATTCATCCCCCCTACGGCTGCTTCCGACGCGCCTCTCCATCCTCCTATTCTGCCTCCTTCGAATTTTCCCCGCAATACCTTCCCCCTCCCTTCGCCAACCACACCATTTCGACTCACTCCTCCAACCGGTCGCCCCGCTCCCCCACTCCCAACCGCGCCCGTCAGTCCCATCGGCCGACGCACAGTGGTCCGGATCCGAAAAAAGGCGGACAGAAGTCATTTTTTCGACTTTCTTGAAACTCACTTTAAATATGCAGTTCTTGTAGCAAAATGTCCGGGGAATCCTACCGCACACTTTGTTTTGCATAAAACGTTTTGTTAAGTTTAGCAAATTGCTTCAAAGTAGAGCTCATTTTAGCTAAACCACGCTCTTTTAATTTTTTCAAAAAAATACACATTTTTAACTATTTGTTTGCACTATTTCGTATTAAAAATTGGTAAAATGAGTGATGACTATAATTATATGGACACTTTACCATGATAAAAACTAGGTTTCTATCTTGTAGTCGTTGTGATGGTCACTGAAGGAGTTCTTCAAGAAAAATCATTTTTTCTCGCAAATTTCGCATAAACGTTGGATTATAAAAAGAGTGACAATGAGTGACACGGAGATTCTTATAGTGGCAAGAGTGGGTTATATTAGAAAGATATTAGTAAAGGATTTAGCTGCAAATATTTACAAATAAGTGAATGACAACGACTTATATGACTCTCTGCCGCGGACGTGAACGTCGGAACTAGACTCGCTAGCTTCGTCACAGTGGAGACACATTGTAAAATACGTCTTTTCCAATGTTTTATTAATTAGGATTTTAAAAATGGAGAAGTTTACTATTTTTTTATCTATTATATTCCGTTCTTGGCCGAATTTACTCTAGAAAGAGCGAGAGAATGAATTTCAGACTGCGATACTAAGCGAAATTGTGACGCTGGAAGAGGAGGAAAATATTTTCTTCGATCGCTTCTCAGTATGATTCCCATGGAATTTTGTTAATCGTTGGAAGTATATAAGACTGGTTGTATGCACTGCTGCTGGGAAAACCCACCTCTGGCTGTCCCTTTCCTCAAAGCCTAAGTGACAGGAGACCCGTTACCCGCACACGTGCCGGACCCAAGGGTAGTGGGTAAGGTCCTTAGTCGGGATATTTTACTATCCCTAATTAGCGCACCACCCAACTTGTGTTTATTGCCTCAAGGCGGTTTCTTTGACCTGCAAGTGAAGTTGCACGTGTTAACACTTGTGGTATTTACCCTCCAGGTGCATCTTTCCAGATGGGTTTTATTGGAGGGCTGCCGCTGGTATGCATTTTCGCACACAATGAAGGCATTGCATATTTCTCTTTATGCGATCCAAAAACCCTCCTGGTTATCCTCGGGGGTAGACCCAGGTTCTTGGGGGTGGCGGTAACTCCTCTTCTTAACCTCCTCAATGCTTCAGTCGAAACATTTTGTTGCTCTTCAGTTGCTCCTTTTCTATCGATGTGTACACATGCCAGTTCTTAGTCGTTGGGTCCTCGGCTGGCAATAGTTATCGTGATGTGAAGTGATCTCTGAAGTAAATGTTAGTGTTGTGATAATTCGGAATAGTGTAGTGATTCAATGATTTTTTTGTTCCTGGCTACCACAGCGGTAAGGATAATTAATCAGGTATGCTATTTCTCTTTTATTTCCGTTTTTTAAGTTGATCTAGTGCGGGGTACCACACTAAATTTTGCATTGTTTTTGCTTCCGTTTAAACTATTAACTTTCTAGAATAAAGAATATTGTTCAGTATTTAACGAGCCAATGATTCTAATTTTTAACTGACATCTATGTCGTTAACATTTACGCGGAAGCTACTTCACGGTAAAATGCAGGAGAAAAAAGCAGAGTCAATGGACGACCGGAAAAGTAATTTGACGGGACTTCTTGAGGAATGCCTACATTTTATACGGAGATGAGCACGCAAAAAATGTGCTCAAAAAGTTTTTGAGAGTAAATTTTTTTGTTGGTTATGAGAAAAGATGGCGAGCTTGCTCTCGAACGAACTCTTTTTTTGTACAGAGGTGTGCGACTTGGTTGGATCAAATAGTTGATTTTCCTGATGTGTATCGTAACTTTCCTAGCACCTCAGGTTCGTATTTTCCCTGTGTTTTAATTGTGATATGACATCCCTTGGGCTATTGTCTAAATAATTCGCCTTTTTTATCAAGTACATCTAATAAAAGAAAGGGTAGGCCAAACAAACAATTTTTGGATGTCACTATCCGATCAAAAATGAGGAAAACTAAATTCCTTAGAGAAAATACTTTCCCTGGAGAACTGTCTTCTGCTACAGCCATAATCTAAGAGAGAGAGGACATGGCGCGCAGAAGCGTCTCTAGTTAATACGATGACCCCCCCTACACGGGCAAAAAGAATATTGAAAATGTGGAAGAGAGAAAAGAAAGAAGGTACTTCAGGAAAAATTTAAAATTAGAATGGGTCTATTAGTGATCTACCAAAGCCAGAATATGGCACATCGAATGATGGCAACACAGCTCGGCGCTTCTTTAGAAATGCCCGCCTATTAGCTGAAATTACTGTTAAGGATCCATTTATTTTACAAAAATCTTATTTTACTTCAACGCTTTTTCGGTTTTTCAACGCAATTTCCTCATTATCGGTTAATTTAGCATTAAAATTCTCAATATATTCTAAAAATAATTATTTTTTGTTGAAAAAACAGCAGAAATGAACTAAGCGCGTCTTAAAACATATGTATGACAATTTTCAAAGTAATCTGACAAAATCTGATTTTTGTCCCTCTTTTTCGCGATCCGGACCACTGTGCGACGGCCCTCCGACTCACCGCTCTCCGGGAACAGGATCACTTGCTCCGTCTTGCCGTAGTAGTCGTCGCCGAGCCTCGGCTGCCCACCGCCGCTCACGAGCACGGGCCCGCCCGTCGACAGCGGCTCGGGCAGCACTCCTTTCGCCACCGACGGCGGCTCCTTGAGGCGCAGCTTCTTCAGGATCTGCTGCTTGATGAGCTCGATGCGGAGGGCCGCGATCTCCGAGTCGCGGCTCGACAGCTCCACGGCGGCCTTGCCATCGGCGCAGCTGGCGCACGACGGCGGCGCGGGACGCTGGGGCAACTCGCGGCGCGCCTCCGGTTGCGGGTCCCCGGGCGCCGCGAAGATGGACGACCACGTCTCGGCGAGCTGCCGGTGGTGGGTGTGGTGTGAGCGCGGAGCACGGGCCGTGGACGCCAACAGCATCAGCAGCGAGACGAGCAGCAGCGCGGCGGCGGCGGTCATCGTGTCTGTCAACTGTGTGCGCTGCCCGATGGACCTTGGGACTTGTACCCGGAACGGTTGCCACGGGGAGGCCACCGTGGGGCGGAGGGCGGGGGCGGCCGGAGGGGGTGGGGGCAGATATGGACGGGGGGGATCGCACTTACGATTGCCAACTCGTGAAGCGCTGATCGTTAGTGGTTACCTACGATCAAATTGAAAAATACATTGCCCAATACCACATGGAGTGTGTATCCGGTGTTAATGAACAGCCTATATGTGCAAATATCAATTAACTTTCAGTGCTAACTGCAAATCAAATAATAAAAATAGAAAAATTCGCCTGCGATATTGTATGTCTTGGATATGACAACACTAGTAATTTTCTAAAATTGGTTTATTATAGTAATTTACTCGAAAGAACGGTTATTTCACAGTAAATAAAAGCCTAAATGACATTTTATACACGTTTCATAAAAATGGTGGTGTGCATTTTTTCAATCGGACAAAAATAAGTTATTTTGGGGATCGATAATAATGGAAAGAAAATTTCATTAATTACGTTTTGAAATTCAATCGGGAGCAAAATGCGTCAGTCTGGGAGGAGGAAGATTTTGACAATCGTTGTCCACAATCGAAAGTCTTCCACGGAATCTTGGAAAGTTGGCAATCCTCTGTCGCACCCATCAACGTCCCCCCCCCCCCTCCCCCCCCCCCCCCCCCCGTCGCCCTCCCCACACTCTCGGGGTCGCCGAGTTGAGCTCAAGAGATTAGCGGCGTGAGTCAGCGTGCTTTGGGGCGCGCGCGGGCCTCGTGCCATCGGGCATCGGACGCCTCGGACTCCGTGACAACCTTCACGGCGGCATGCAGCCTCCTGCCGCCGGGAGAGAAGGAGGAGGCGGAAGAATGGGGTGGTGCCACGGTATGCGGATCTCGAGGCCTCCTCCCACACCCGCCGGCGGCGCGGCTCTGCCCTGCACCTCCAGGCCGGAAGTATAGAACTATGCCCTGAACCGTCATGATGCAGGGACACTTCGGCTGAAATTGCGGGCTGCTTTATGTCCCTTGGTGTGGTTTAAACCATAAAGTTATTTCACTATAATAATATTGTAAGGAACGATAATCTGCAATGATGATAGTCGGAATACTGTAGGTGGAAGAGCTCTTCGTAAGATTTGCCATAGGAGTCAGCATCTGTGGAAAGAAGGACCACCCTTCGGGTGTTGAGACCCCGGATGCAAATATAGGGCATTTGTAATAGAAAAATGAGTAATTAAATGAGATGTTAAGAAAAAATTCAATAAACAAGAAACTAATAGGTGCAATATTTATTCTTTTGTAAATATTTCTAATACAAGAAGTGTATGCTTTTCAAGAGAGGATATTAGAGCAAGGCCCCTACCTGCGCCCCGGCAATATGCCAGGATGTCCGACCTCAGCGGTGGCCCAGGTAGGAAGCTTCGAGGTGCACGACAATAAAGAGTCGGATTAATAGTCATTATTCTACGACGCGGATGTCTCGAAGTAGCCCAGGAAAATTAGGTTTTAACCCGGAAATAATTAATAACAAATCCGGACCTTTTGAGATGTATTCAGGACCCCTTTGAGTAGAACATATCAAAAGCCCCAAGCGCTCCTGAGTGGGATAACGAAAATATCCTGACAAAACCTGGAAATACTGGAGTTTTCCTGGAATTCGTGCTGTTCGGAAACTAAAAGAGCTAGAGAGGCGATCTTTCTCTTCAGCACATCTGTTTTTAGTGCCCTACAATTTTGATAGGTGTCCGGTAACCTACCGAGGCTCCCGTTCTGATCCTGGTCCACTAGAAGGTCATGAAGTGCCACATCATGTACTCAACTCCCCTTAAACCGATATTTGCAGGACTACTAAGCTTCGAAACGGCATCGCTAGAACTTGTTTCGGTGCTTGACACAAGTATAACCTTTTTGAGCAGCAATACTTGCAGCAGCACCCCGATTCTACACGCCTACAAGGTGCGAGAAGTGCCTGATCGTCTACGGGCGATGTTCTTATGCCTTTAAAGGGTGCTATTCGCTCGAGTATTCGCCTCTCCTCGAGGAAATTGTGGTTGAGCTGTGACTCTTCGCCTACTTATCTCTTTTGTAGCCGAGAATTAGCCTCACTGCGTAAAAAAATTACCGTAAAAGGCTAACTTCAAGCGAGAGATCTGTAAATAAAATGTCCTCAGCCCTTCCGCTGCCGGCACCACCGGCTGTCGAGATTGCACGGTGAGGGAGCAGCACTGGGTTATTGCGAGTCTGCGACGCTCCCCCCTCTCCCCTCTTCCGTGGCCGCCACGCACTGAAGCCTATTCGTTTTCCTCTCCTTTGCCGCTTACTCAACATCCTCCCCTCCATCACGGCCTTCACTGCCCATTCCGACCACCTCCTCTTCTTCGATCTTATCTCCTTTGTAACTTTTCTCTCCCACCCATTATATCAAGCACTTCCTCGTTCGTCTTCCTTTCCGTCCATAGCACAGCCTCCATTCTCACTCATGCTCACATCTCAAACACCTGCAGCCTATTCTCTTCCTCTGCTATGAGTCCAAGTTTCTGCACCATAAAACGTTACACTCCATACTAAGCTCTACGCCAACCTTTTTTTTACACTGTTACACGGAGTTAATGGAGCATGTTGACATTAGACTAGCAAAAAGTTTTGGAAAATAGCCACGGCCTAAATCGTCATCATCTCATGTTCTACTGACAGATCTGTTAGAATGAAAATTTCTCGGGTTAACCACCGGATAATAGCGTTGATCGGCACTGAAGTATCGATAACGTAGTCTGCCTTCTTCTTCAGCGCGACTGTTCACCTTGAAGAAATCAAAACGTCAGCGTTGATTAACACCACCATCCGGTGGGAAACCCGAGAACTTTTCATTGTAAATATTCGCCGAAAAACATATGAGCTTTCAAAAGATTAGTAGATTGTATTTGCAGTCTCTACGTCAACTACCCCTAAACACCTATTAGATGAATGCTCGCAGTAGACGCCAAAATTATGCAGCAGAACATAAAGTTTAAATACCTTGGCATAGAACTGTCTTGATATTGAAATGTGGAATCCTAATTCAGACTACAAACAACAAAAGACTACAACAACGGGTGACCGGATGCTTGGGCGACAGAATATGGAAGAACCGACGTATAGGGATAAAAAAATGTAAAGTGAAAGTATTTCAGGTCTGCCAAAAACCGGTGATCAAATTAAGTAGAAACCACGGACCTTTGCCTTGCCGGTCCAATTCACAGGCCACCACGCTACCCAGGCTGCCTGGTTCCTTAGGCAATTTGAGAGGATTTAAGGGAACTAGAATTTCAGCCCCTAAAGTCGTTAAAGGATCACACTGGTAAGGGAAATGTGGACCTCCAAGAAGCTTTTAACCACGGGGATAAATCCTGCAGCATAACTTATTCCGTGATTGGCTGCGTATGATAACATTTCAGGTCTGCCGAAAACCGGTGATGGGATTACGTAGAAATTGCCTCAAGAATCAGGATGCCTGGGCACCGTGGTGGTCTGCGCTTCGGCCCGGCAAGCCTAAGGTTCGATCCCTGGTCCAGGTTGATTTTTTCATGGGGAAATTTATACGCAAAATCTAGAGTTTATAAAGCTAGTATAAGATCACTAATAATATAAATGGTGGAGACTCGGCCAGACACAGCAAGGACAAAAAGACTCTTGGAGACTGGTCAGATGAAAGTACTGGGGAAAACCACCGGTAAAAACATTACTGGACCGAGAATGAAATAAAGCTACAAGAAAAAATTGCAAAGTATTACTTACACATTAACGAGCGGACCTTAAAAAAAAGCACGAATGGAGAGGACACATAAATCGTATGGGCGAAGAAAGAATGGTAAAAATAACTCGTGATAAGTTGCCGTTCGGAAAACGAAGTAAAGGTTGGGCAAAAATTGATGGTGTGATCACCTTAACGTCGAGCAAGAATAAAAGGCGAAGGGACGAAGGAAAAACAGGCCATGTGCCTCCTTTATAGAAGGAAGAAGAGGATGAGCATCAACTACTCACTCGTGGATTACTTTTGAACTTTGATTACTCTTGACCTCATGATTCCCCGTCATGGAGTTTTCTTTGGACGTTCTCAATCGCAACTATCCATTTGCCATGCGTGAAGTTTCTTTCACGTTGCATTTAGCTCTACTCATAAAATGCAAATGAATTTCGTCTCGTTGAAAATGAGGGGGGAAGGAATGCTTGAAGGCCGTGACGATTGAGGGGACGATGCTGGGTATGCGGGGAAGGAGAAGAACAAGAGTATGGAAAGGGACGAAGAGGGCGTGTGCTGAGATTAAGAAAGTAATTGCTAGGGTAGATTCAGGCCTGCGCCTGTAAAAGTCAGGAGTATTTTTCCCCACTTCAATTTAAACCTACTGTTAAGTTAGATTACTGTGATGATGATTTATAAAGGATAAAGCTCATCCTCGAGCTGATATCAAAATATTGGCCACTTATCGCACCAATTATCGACACATTTGCAAAAAATATAGGCCGTTTTCTATGGGATTTGGTGTGGCTGTGATCTCCACGGAGACATAAGAAATGAGGAGTTTTGAGTTACAGATCACGTGTAGTTTGTGCTTTCGCAATTATTGTCAAAATTACTCCATGGGATACTATTTTTAAAGTAGTTTATTTTTAACTCGGTATTTAAATTATTTTCTGAGTAAGGTGTGAAATAAATATCTCAATGAAACTGATGATATACTCCCTTCGCCGCCTAGAACGCTGTCTATACATTTCCACACAACCTTCCGCAAAATGCACAATGAATATGCCACACAGTGTGGTGAAACGCGCGTCGTGCCAGCGGAATAAAGTTTGTGGAAATAACAAAGATGGTTTTTCTCAACATGGACAAATAACTCAAGTTTAAGCTTCAAATGCGTAAACGTTGTTAACTATTGAGAGGTTCAGTCATAAAAAATAAGTTTTGTGATATTAATATTATTATATTTACTTGATTCATACTAAAAAAGATCTAATTTTTAAAATAAAATTGGAGTTTAGTAAAAATTTGTAAAAAAAAAACAATTATAACCAATGTTCCGCAACTTATGTTCCTCGACGACAATTGTTAATTGTCCCCTGCGCCATTTTATGTGCGTTAATTGTGACCTTTGTCGACATTGGCGAGTCTACAAATCTCATCTTTCGGTGATTAATTCGGACAGTATTGGTGATTAATGAATGGACTTGGCTCGCTTATTTCGCTTATATTTGCTTAGTAACCAAATATTATATGAGTGTACTCAGATTAATCGCTTAGAAGTAGCTTGGGTGAACTCTACCTAACAATTCAATGATAGTTTTCATTTTTTTTTAATTACAGATTCTAATGACGCTGAGAATGACATGCCAAACACTAGTCGCAAGTTCTGTGACGCCTGATAGTATTCATAACATAATATAAATTTTAATTCTGTTAATTTTTATTTTTTTTTAGAAAAGAGACTTCAAACGAATTTTAACTAACAAAACACTGCATTAGGTTTTGAAAGAAATGAAAAAACATTCAATGTTGTGAATTTTTATTTGTTTTATCTTTAGCACCGAAACTGGAACTACATTTACCACTGTTTATGTACATGATCGGGCACTCCTCGCACCTTGTTGGCGGGCAGGATCGGGGTGCTGCTGCAAGTATTGCTGCTCAAAAAGGTTATACTTGTGTCAAGCACCGAAACAAGTTCTAGCGATGCCGTTTCGAAACTTAGTAGTCCTGCAAATATCGGTTTAAGGGGAGTTTAGTACATGATGTGGCACTTCATGACCTTCTAGTGGACCAGGATCAGAACGGGAGCCTCGGTAGGTTACCGGACGCCTTTCACAAATGTAGAGCACTAAAAACAGATGTGCTGAAGAGAAAGATCGCCTCTCTAGCTCTTTTAGTTTCCGAACAGCACGAATTCCAGGAAAACTCCAGTATTTCCAGGTTTTGTCAGGATATTTCCGTTATCCCACCCAGGAGCGCTTGGGACTTTTGATATGTTCTACTCAAAGGGGTCACGAATACATCTCAAAAGGTCCGGATTTGTTATTAATTTTTTTTGGGTTCGGGTCAAATTTTGTTTATTTTTCCTGGGCTAAAGTCCGAAAGATATGTATCTCGACTATTTGCAGAGTTTTCAGGAACTTCGCAAACGTCGAAAAGTTCAATGATTTGTTCTTCGTTGTTAGTTTCTACTCAAGTAATTCTTTCCTCATGTTGTCTCACATAAATTATGCCGGGACGTACGTATTTGAAACTAAAGCCCACTAGCGAAAGAGTGACTAAATTCGGATTATATTGCACTTCTTTCGGGGTCGTCGTTTTGACTAGATAATTTATTTTCCGCGAAAGTACTGCTATAAAGAGACCGAGTTCCTTGTACGACCTAGCCACCCACGGCTGACTTCCATCCACTGTGTTTTTTTTCTACGACATTTCTCCTGTCTTTATTCTCGTGGACAAGACAGGTAATTGTTTTGTTGGTAATCCATCTCGACTTTTCCTCTTAATTTTTTCCAAACCCATCTTTCAAAAATGAAATAAAAACATTTTCCCTTAAATATTTGTAATTTTCGATATTATTCGATAGGAATTTGAAATACACGAAATGCATAAATGCATCGATTAAACGCCACCGATTTCATCGCCACATTTTTGTGACATAGTGTCGTCATTTTTATTGTAAGAGGTGGTCTACCGATTATGGTAGGTTTCGGTGGAGGTAAGAGTACCTCGATTAATATTTCCAATTGCAAGTACATTACTTTATTACGAGATCTTTAAAACGTGGTGCTTTCTCGGCACACTTGATGTATGAATTCTTCTTGGGTTCTCCACCCTGACCGACGTTTCGACGCCCGACTCGTGCATCCTCCTCGGGGAGTCTCGACATCCCTGAGTACCCTTCCTCGAGGGCCTTTAATATGCGTCTCTTACCAAGATTTCTGCACAGATATTGAAAATCAATGCCGACAACAGGCAGCATTGTCACGACTCACGACCTACCCCGACTCTCCAGCGCCCACCCGCCCCCGAGTCATGTGGAGCTCGGAGTTGAATGCAGTTCCAGGTAGGCCTGTGCCACTCGACTGTATACAATGGAATGACGATCGCCGTACACCGCATACGGGACCCACTGAAGCCGAGTCGGCCATATTTGATAGTACTCCGATCCTTATGCTGCATTAGGGCTACTGAGGTAAATTTGATGTGTCAGTCGCATAAACTATCTAGATAAATATCTAGACCGGTGTCAACTTCATTTCTTCTTATAACGGTGCGTTCAGGTGATGCAACTCGGCTCTGTCTTCCATTTTTTCAGTGCATTTACCTTGGTGTCTCTTTGTTTTCATTTACTTCCGGTCCAATTTTTTCCGACATAAAATGCTGTCAAATGAGGAATTTAACTTTTTAGGCAATGCTTAACGTTTTAACTTTTCTCATGACCATGGATACTGACATTCCATTTACTTTATGCCCTACTTTAACTAGGCAACTGATGGGCTATTACTGCCTCATAATGTTGCTTGCATTCCATAAACTATTGTTTTCGTTCAACAAACATCAAATGTTTAGTTACAGTAAGATATCGCATTTTGAGTTGATGGCCAATGAATAAAGTTGATTATGAGGTGTAAAAATTGTACAAAAACAATAAGTAAGGAATGATCGTGCTCGGAATAAGGTTTGTGAAATCGGTTCTTTTATCTTCTTGTCCCTGCGAAAGCATAAAATTAAGCGATGTCTGGAAAGTTTTTTAAGGTCTGCTGAGTTTTTAAATTTGAATTTCATGAATCGGTAAGCGATCATGGCTTGAAAAAGTACGAAATATGTTGTCTACCACCTGACAATGTTCGGAAAGTGCTAATGTTTTTTGTGGTTACACTACCGGCGGATTTGTGGATGCTGATTAAAGGTTAATATTGCCTTTCATCTCACTTGAAAAAAATAACAAGCCCATGAAGTGAGAACAACTCTGTGAGGGTTGACAAACATACTGGTTCTTTGTTTACATTTTTAAACCACAAATAAGCACACTTTCTGTTTTGTTGACATAGGATTATGGTCTCCTCACATGCCCCAAGTATCAAAGTAGTTTAAAATGTAGTGGAATTATTAGGTCAGTTTTAATGTTAAGACCTTCGTTTGACATCATACACTGAAAAAATATACTTTATAAATTTAGAATTTTAAATATGTGGTATAATCTCAACTGTGAAACCTTTACAAAAGGAAGTCAAATGATTTCGTACTAGAAAACTATTTTTACAGCATATGTGAGTGCAATTTTCCACAGTATATTCTGCAATTGTTCAGTGGTGTTCCGAACCTTTATTTGCTACATTGTCGGGCAATTTTTTTTTAAACGCATTTCGTTATAACGCTCTCTTCCTTCTCCTCCCATTTCCACCCAATCACTTACAACTTCCTTGCATTCAGATGAATGACCAGCTTCCACTTTCCTATCCCAATGGCTGTAGGTACATACCCTTGTGTATAAATTTAGCTTATGTTAATGCTCTACTTCGAAATGTAGGTCATATGAAGGTTAAGTTTTATGTAGAACAACAAAAGTTTTGCTTTCATTCTAATACACACTGTAAATTCCATACTATGTTAAGTTATTGGTGCTGATTGATAACAAGCCTCGTCAAGGTCTTTCTTTTATACTCTCCCATCAGAGTAGCAGAATGAGATTTACCCAAATGGTACATACGGATTTTTACATAATTCAGGGATATTAACTTCATTAATCTTACAATGTGATTGTCACTAACAGGAGCCTCGAATACGTGAGACTGCAATGTAGGAAACAAATTTGTCTGCCTTCTCTGAAATTTCCCTCAACACGGCAGAACACAGAAGAAGTTCAAAAGCTTTGTTTTGGGGAGGCATCATTCATGTCCAATTCGCACCTGAAATATTTTCCACTGCACAGGCACACCCTAACAAGTCTAGATGAAGAAATATTTAGCCCTCCATTATTTTTCCTGTGTATGAGGAGGAAAGGGATTTCACTGCCATCTTCTTCAATGGTGAGGGATAATATGCATTCCACACATTTTATTCGTTTTTTCACCACGTCAACCACATATCCAGATACATAAGTTACTACATTCTCCACATACTCACTCAATTTTGGCATTCTACATAATATTGAAGCCAACTCACTGCCATCGACTTCCGCGTAATTTTCCCCGCTTTCCAAATCAAACTTCCTGGCATATTAAATATCTATTGTGTCCAGTATAGCATCTACATGTTTGTTTTTATTGCTGGCTGTTACTGTCAGAATAGATGCGGTGTCTAATGGGATGGCATTACCACCATAAGCTTTCACGTTATGTCTCAATAAAAGTTTCTAATAGGATATAATAAAGTTCCGAGCAGTAGGATTGTTGCACCAACCTCCTCTAGAACTTAAGGCACAGAAAAATAACTCTAAATGGTCCTGGCTGAATTTATATGTAAGTAAATATTTTAGTAGGGCATTTATTTGGCCAACAAGGTTATCGAAAAGATGCAGGACACTCATGCTACTGATGTACAATCCAATTATTGGGGTCTTCCTCAGTGTTATGTGCATGCTAGGGGCAGGGTAGCCCCTAAGATGAAGGAATACATCAAGTGTGTCCACCATGAATGGCTTCCAATCATAAGCATTGTGGATGGCCAGAGGGGCCTTTGAACCCTTTCCCATTGGATTCCTGTAATTTAATAAATCAAAATAATGATTCACTCTTCTAATAAATTTCACAGTTGGCATGCATCCCTGAAAACGGTCTTAACTTTAATTCACGGCATAGGAACTCTAGAGCATCAACAACACTTGCACTGAATGTTTGTGCTGCTAGATTTACTTTCGTCACTTGCTTCTTCCACTGGATATGGGCAAGTCTCTGTTTTTTTGATGCCCTCAAACCTTCTTTCTCCAGTAATTCATGTAGGGGAACAATATAATCCCACTTGATTGAACTGCCATCCTTGTCCTCTGTGATTCGGTCTTGGTACAACGAACTTAAAAGTGTATCAGGCTTCACTGAGGTTGCTTTCAACTGTTTGAAAGGAAAGGTAGAAGAGTTAAGGGACAGTGGCAAAGAAATCATTTGCTCTTTGATGCTGGATAAAATGGCAATTAAGAGGCAGTTAGAACATTTCCCTTGAAATATTACCGGATTCTGTATTTTTTACCATCCTGCTGTAGATATCCAAGGGTACTCCAGAGATAGACTGTTGGAGAATATGTGCAGCACTATTTGAAACCAACTGCTTTTCTTTTAGAGTACTGATGATGTCACCAAGAATATAAACCTTTTCCTTTAGCCTTCTAATTTTTTGCTGAGCTACCTTAATCTTCTTTTTCATGGTGGCATTCTTTCTTTCCAAATCCAAGTACTTCCTTTTCGTTGGTGTGTGAGGCAATAAAACTGAGGAAGTCTCATTTGGTTGCCTCTCTTTCTCGGATGTATTCCCAGATGAACCAGGTCTTTCTGCATCTGACATTCTCCTTCCTTTTGATGTTACAGTTTGTCTATCAATTTTTACCTGGAAGTGTTAAGAAAATAATTACTGGTGGTGTCGGTGATGCAGTGAGCACAATTTATATTGTGCACTTATATGTATCACTTATAATACTAGAATACACTAAGGAATGCATATTCAAAGGTAGAGTTTTAAAGCTTACTTTTTGTAGTTGCTTAGAGAAATGGGGGAATACTGTAGGCACTGCATGGCTCCTTAGCCTAGCAACTTGCCCAGTTCCATGAAAACAATCCTCAGTGAAATGATCGGAGCAAATAACGCTGAATTTATTAGGATACCGTTTATCCCGTTTCATTTTCACTACCCATGTTTTGACACGGTTCGGATAGTTCATAGGGAACCTAAGAATTAATATTGATTATGAAAATGGGACAAAACTCTGATACATATAAAATCAAATTAATTATGAATGAGTACGTGGAACTTATAAATGCATCCGAAAATTTAAAAAAATGCTGTTAACTGCAGGAGAACTTTCTACTTACTTGTGAAAGGATTTCCCACATTATTTGTTTAGTTGGTTACTGCAAAATACTGCAGAACACTTAGGCATCTTCCTGTCTTGTGATTGGAAGCTAATTGTTATCTTCGTGTACTCACGAATGATGAAGAAGCGTTCAGTACTCACGCTCGTGAATATTGACGAAATTAAAAAGATATAACGAAAATAATAAATGGTACCGACAAAGCAAATACCGTAGTTCGCAATCGCTGCACTGCGCTCTTTCTTTCTCTGTCTAGGACTCGAGAAACGCACTCCTGGGAGACTGTTATTTTCCAGAGAAACTTTCCCCTATCCTGGAATACAGTCACAATGTGAAGCCTCGCAAACCTTTTTTCTCCTTGGAGACCATATGGATCCGAAAAAGCCCGACACCATAAAAAACGGCCCCGAAGGCATTTTTATGGCTCGCATTGT
The DNA here is from genome assembly GCA_963573305.1 of Pyrrhosoma nymphula. NCBI lineage: Eukaryota > Metazoa > Arthropoda > Insecta > Odonata > Coenagrionidae > Pyrrhosoma > Pyrrhosoma nymphula. The sequence goes on from OY754332.1 coordinate 152,965,490, forward strand.
AAAACCCCTGGCGCCCTGCCCTCCATTCCAAGGCAAAGTGTGCTGTTGCACCGGTTGCTTAACTTAAGGGTAAATACTAGCATTTTTTGCATTAAAATACGGAGCCATTATCATTCCTTCATTACGAGCCGTAGAATTAGACATTTCTCATTACCCCTAGGAAAAATGTATTTTTTCTAGAAATACGTTGGATTCTCATTATTTTCCACTTGAGTTCCAATTTTTAATTATATCTTATTTATTATACGTTTGCTAAATTTTGTCTCTTATTGTGAAAAATATATGAACAGTGTTTATGAAAATATGCCTTGCGTATTTTTCAATAATAATTTGTCATGATATTCGTTAAAATATAGAAGTAAAACGTGCATGGCTATAGTTAATTCAAATGCGCGCTCTTAGTGAATTCTCGGACGGAAATACAGGGGTGATATCTGACTCAAATAAAAAGCGAACCAAGGTGAATTACATCTTGAAATTTATGGAAAATCTCGTTAAGGAGTCTAGAAGCTGATCATCCCAATTGTAGTTGAATCAGAATTACACGAGCAATAGAAAAAATGTTCAAAGATACATGAATTTCCCATGCATTCTTATATGGAGCGCAATGCTCCAGGGTAAGATGGCCAGATGCGCAATTTTTTGGCTTCACTCGGGGAGGGGGTATCGTCATTCCATTGTATTGAGTTCAGTGACCTGTGCGATTACTCGGTTAATTGAATCGTCGATTCAATTATTTTGACAGTAGATCGATTATTTCTGCACGTCGATGTCGATTGCGGTAATGGACTCGATTGTCAATTTTTTCAAGTGTCGATTGTTGTTAAATTGTCAATTGCTATTCAATTCACAATAAAGCCGAATTCACATGAATCGCGGAAGGGTGCGGAAATGAGGAACGCGGAAATACATCTAGCCAATCACACTCCGCCTTTCCGCAATTTCCTTGCTTGTGATTGGCTAGATGTATTTCCGCATTTCCGCACCCGTTCCGAATCCATGTGAACTCGGCTTTATTGTCCGGTAATCGATTAATGGACGATTATTTACTGTGGTGACGGCCACCACCTACCCCTCCCTCCAGAAGTTAGCAAGAAGATATCTAGCTACATCCCGGCTACAACTAGCACTGCGTCTGCTCGCGTTGTTCAGTCTCGGTGGGAACATTGTCATCGACACACGCCAGTCTCTGTCGGATGAAAACGCTGATGATCTCATCTGACTGTCTTTAAATAGCAATATATTCCTCTAATTAATAAATAAAAGTTAACTGATTAAATGTATCTATTTATCGAGTCATAGTCTTTGCTAAAGTCTATAAACATAAGGAACAGTTCCTTATTAGATTCCCAATATTTTGAGGCCAGCTCTTTCAGAATAAACATTTGGTCTGTCGTTGATCGGGCGACGGCTAGTCACCCCTTCTCGTTAACATAGCATTGGAAGAGGCACTAAAGAGGACCATAAATGGTACAGGAGGAGCCAGGATTCCAGAAAAAAATTAATCTGTTGGCCTTTGTTGACTATGTAGTGATTGTGGCCGAAAATAAAGAAGATCTTAAAGAACTAACTACAATACTTTTAATGTAAGCCAAGAAAGTGGGCCTACAAGTGAATGAAGGCAAAACCAACTACATGCAAATAAGCAGGCATGAAGAGGAAGAGGAATATTTAGAAATACTCAATTATACGTTCAACAAACAAATCAGTTAAAGTACTTAGGGGTAACAATAACAAGTAACAACAAAGAGGAGACCGAAATTCTCACCTGACTTGCAGCAGCTGAGAGAACCTACTGGAGCCTAGTAAAACTTTTGAAGAGCAAACTCTTATCACGAAACACAAAAATTCGTATCTATAAAACAATTGTCCAACCAGTACAACTGTATGGTTCTGAAATGTTCTATGGTCACTTACAAAAAGATCACAAAAAAACTGATAGCGTTTGAAAATATAGTGTTGAGGCGAATATTCGGCCCTATTAAAGAGGAAGAGACATGGAGAATAAGGAAAAACAAATAGTTGAGGGAACTGTACAAAGAACCAGATATTGTGGGTATAGTTAGAAGCAGACGACTTAGATGGCTAGGCCATGTCCACAGAAGAAGTGACAACACAATGGTAAAAATGATATGGAACGGAAAGCCGGAAGGCACCAGACCACCAGGGAGACCAAGAATACGCTGGAGCGACGAAGTGAAGAAGGACCTGGAAAAAATGGGAGCTCAACTCGACACAGAATGTTTGGGGGTGGTGTGCGAGATATTTTCCACGTGCGAAATTGTAGGAGAGAGTTGGGGGGGAGAAAGGGAAGGTAATACCAATTATAAAAAAAGATTATGTCCCGTGGTTAACTGTTCGACTAACGGAGTTCAAGGGGAAGCGTTATTGGATACTGGTAGTGAAATCTCCGCCGTTTCCGAGGAGTATTTAAGGATATTGAAAGTAAAAGAAACAATCCCTTCCTTTCCTTTGTGTCGGTCGCGTATTATATGCGCAAATAGCCGGTAGTCGCCACCAATCACTCGACAAGTTTTGCTCACACTTCAGATAGAAGGAAATGAGTTTGAGGTCGTTTGTCTCGTTATAAAGAATCTCATTAAACCATTAATTTTAGGAATAGATTTTCTTGTTGATAATAAGGTGATAATAGATTTGGGAGAAAGGACAGTGAAGATGAAATGCTCCGAATCAGCGCTAATCAATATTCCAATACTCCGAATCCGATCAAAATGGTCCGCCATCGAATTAAACTATCAGATGATAAACCATTTGTGCAAAAATCCTATCCAATTCCCTTTGCGTATAGGCAAGCGGTACGGAAGAAAATCGATGAAATGCTTACCCAAGGAATAATTAGAAAGGAGAAAACATATATCAACCCGCTATTGGTAGTCAAAAAGAAGGACGGTGCAGTGCGACTATGCTTAGACGCCAGGCGCATCACCGTGCCGGAAAATGACGTTCCGCCAAGGATTGATGAAATTTTGCTGAATTTTCACGGAGCTAATAATTTCACCCGCATCGATTTCACCGCATCATATTGGAAAATAGAATTGCATCCAGAGGATAAAAAATACACTGGCTTCTTGTTTAATTCGTGCAGTTATGTTTTTCAACGGGTCGCTTTTGGACTAATTCCTTTAGGATTCGATTCGATTTGGACTAACTTTCGCGAAGTCACTATATATATATATATATATATATATATATATATATATATTGTAACGGTAGGCTCCTTTCTTACCCTTACCGGTCGCCCTTTCTCCGTGGTCGCGCCTTTCGCGTGATTTGAGTTGAGCGGGCACAGATCGCTTTCGAGCGACCGCGCATGAAACTATGATTTTGTATGTCGCTTGTTTGGTTACAACCCAAGGCCTGAGGGTTTAAAAGGGCCGCACAGTGAAGGTGCTGGAGGAGAACCTGAACTGAAAGTGACGGGTGCATGTCGCGCTGGAGTTGTGGACTGAGAGAGAGAGAGGTGGGCCGAATGACGAGGCAGCCGAGGCGTGTGGAAAGGACCATGGGCAAAGGGTGTTGGGATTCGGTGGCAGGCAAAGTTTGACCTCCCGTTTTCCGTGCCATCGTCAACGAGTACCTCAAGACTGCTGGAGGAGCAACGACCATATTGGAACCGCTTCTCGCAAATATCTAAGTACTCTTAAATCTCCCCATTCCCGGAGATTGGCCTTACCAGTGATTCCTTCTCTCATCCAACTTAAAAACCTCCATTGTGAGCAGACAAGTGTGAGCAAGTCACTGTTCAGTGTGCAGCTATCAACTCCTCATTTCTATGAAATATTGTATCACTATTCTCCCGTTCATTGTTCAAAGACTTGAAATCCTGCTGAGAACGAGGAGCTTGTATATTTTGGGGGAATCCTTATGTTATATGTAATTCATTTTGGCTCTTGTTCATCATTTCATTCACCCACTAACAAATCACTTCATTCTTCATTAGTTTTAGGAAGCGTATATCAAAAATTAGTGTGATATCGTGTTCTGTGAATGTTTTTGAATACATGGTTATTTATTCTGATGGTCACGAAAACGTGGTCGTTCAATTGCTTAATTTGTGCCTGTTCATCCTATTCGACACCTTCAACCAATGAGGTTGGGGTGGAATATTCGGGATCGCACCCACAACCCTTAAATGAGTTCTTTTTTCGCTCTACCGACTCGTAAGCTATTGATTGGGGTGAGGATTGGCCCTGGTGGCGCCCATTTGGAGATTTAAAAAAATATTTTTCTAAGGTTCAAAATCCCTTTGGGAGCGACGAGGAGGAAATCGTCGGGGCGTAGTGCTGCCTGGAATTTGAGTGTGACGGGGGTTCAAGTGTTTAAATCCAGCCATGCGGTAAGATCACTGGATCAACGCGTGTTCCGTCAAATCAATTGGCGGGGCCCGATTGAATCGTTAGTTCACGGCACGAATCGTCACATCAATTGGCGGGGCCAACGTGGGTCCCGATTGAATCGTTCGTTCACGGCACGAATCGAGCCATCAAATTGGCATGGCCAACGTGGGTCCCGATTGAATCGTTCGTTCACGGCACGAATCGAGCCATCAAATTAGCATGGCCTACTAGGTCCCGATTAAATCGTTTGTTCACGCTACGAATCGAGCCATTTAAATTGGCACGGTCAACTAGGGCTCGAACGAATCGTTCGTTCACGGTACGGTTCAAATCATTCAAATTTGGTTCTTCAAACCATCAATTTGTAAGCCAAACGTGTTACATTTAGACTTTCGTATAGGAATAGTGATTTACGTTACTTGGTTCTTCTAATTATTAAGATTCCAGTATTTTCGTGACAACCGCGAATAATTTATCGACTTCATATATGCTGAATTTGTCTCATTTACTCTTGTTCTTACTTGTGAACGTCCTTTTTGAACTAAAAAATGTATAAATCAAACGACAAATCAGCCCCTTTCCACGAATATAGGGAACGTAAATGCGACGCAGATGACTCTGATGACCGAAGCGTGCAATCTGAAACAGACGCTCTCGCTAGTGACTTCGTAAGACTGCGATTAGACACTCTTTCGGGAGGAAGGTCGCGAGTCGATGCCCAAACTGAAACAAATTCAGACGAAAATGTTCTCGGTCAAACGACATCCCACGATGATCCGCTGAATGCTCTTTTGTCGATGGTGAAAGAAATGCGTGGGGAAATAAAAAAGGGTAATGAAGCAATTCGCTTGGAAGTTAAGCTTAGCATTGAATCAGTGCACAAAGAATTAGAAAAATGCCACGTCCGTATCGAGCAAGAGGTTTCAAAAATTGAAGGGAAATTAGGTGAGATGAAAAATTGGTATAGCGATCAGATTATTACGTCGGCAAATGACGTTCGAAATGAATGTACGATAATAGTCAAAACTGAGGTAGATGCTTTAAAGGCTAGGACGGGTGTCTTGGAACAGTCATGCGTCGACACCCAAAACGTAATGCGGGCACACGGTGAAAAAGTCGAAACACTCGCGGCCGAAATAGGAGCCTTGAAAGCAATGAGGGGGCCTCCTGTAGAGATAATGACCCCCGTTCATTCATTGACTAAACCCACTTTTTCCGCTCGCGCTGACGATCATCCCATTGCGTTCCTTAAAGAAATAGATAATTACTTTTTGTTGGGAAATATTGCTGGTCCTATACGTCCTCAATTGTTTTTTCAGATGCTCGAGGGAGATGCAAAAATATGGGGAAATACTCTGTGTCCATTTCCACAAACGCTGGCGGAGTTCAAACAGAAATTCTTAGTTAATTTTTGGGATTTGGATACACCGTATAATTTTCGTATGAAAGTATTGATGGGGAAATATACGAAGAATAATTCATGTACAATGAAACAATTTGCGACTAAAAAGTTAGCACTGGCACGTCTTTGTTCTCCGCCGTTGAGTGATGAGGAAATTTTGCACTCCTAAATAAGACAATATCCCTTACAGGTCCAACATTTATTAAAATCCATTGAAGGATTATCGGTGGAAAGGCTAATCGTATTACTTGGGTTGTACGATCAATCCTACGAATCAATAATGTTGGGAGGAGCCGACTCCAGAAAAACCAGCTGTCAGAATATTCACGGAGGTCCGTCCCCGCGATCACCTGTTCAGCGCATTCCCCGAGTGAACGCGGTCAAGCGCAACCAAACGCCTTCTACTCCCAATGCTGACGTAGGTGGGAATCCCCCAGCCCAGCGGCAGGTGGTTGAGTCGGTCCGTTCGGAAAACCCAGCTGGTGCCCCAGCTAACCACGAAATTGGCCCAACAAATTCGAGTCGTCTGGCTTGAACCACCTTCGCGGGCCAGACGACGAAGATAACACGGAGGTACTCTGCGAGATAATCGCTACCTGCGAGCTTTTCGGTGAACAATGGGAAGGGAAGGCTACTGAACACTCAACTTATAAACTACGCGTGTGTCCTGAGGTGACGTGCTTAACGAATGGAATTCTGGGGACAGCTTTATTGGATACTGGCAGCGAAATATCAGCCGTTTCAGAGCACCTTTTGAAAGAATTGAAAGTCCGAGGGACAATTCCCTCATTCCCCTTGAATCGCTCTCACGTAATTTTCGCCGATAATCGGAAGTCTTCACCCAATACACAACAGGTACATCTACTATCGTTTTCAAAAGTCTGAGTGCATCCACTTTGCCCCATTCTACAAACCGTAGAATGGGGCATGGCCGGGAAAGTGTTGAAAATTGGCACCACCTGCGGACTGCATCTTTTGCTGGGCTAGCTTCACTTGTCGTGAGACGACGGTGGGTGGGGTATGAGATACTGACGGAAGGATCGACGGGGACGGAGTAAAACACGGGAGAGGAAAACCCCATCGGAATGTACCGAAGGTTATTCGCGCTCATGCGGTTGCGACGCGACGATGGAAGCCTCCGACTTCTGTGATTTTCGCTCTCGAAATTCACATTTGTGCTCACGAGTGACCCACTCTGTAAAAGATGCGCGGTAGGCTCGTGGTTAAGACTGCCTCGAAAGGCGTATTTAAAACATTCCCAGGTTCGATGCTCAGTGGCTATCTTATTATGCTCTCAAGTAATTTCAATATGACTGTGAAAATGAACCTCGAGTACAGTCTCTTTACATCAACGCACCCGGTACTGTTAATTATATTACAGGAATTCAATAATGATGCAGGGCAACCTAATACCAAATTAGAATCTTTGAATCCTTATTTCTCCTTTAGCCATTCTATTAAATGAATAAATACTTACACGTCTCACTAGCTGAATATTTTTGGTCTAACATTGAGTATGGCAAAATCTCCCGGGAGGTAAAATCCGTATGCTCGAAACAAATCTCTCGTTTTACCACCAGGATATCAAGTCACATTCTAGGTATGATATTTTGGTGATCCGCGAGTGATACGTATCATAGAAATGTCTTAGATAGACCTCTTATTCAAACTCCTAGTTCTCAAAGAAATGATATGCTGTGAAAAACAGTATTGATGCTAAAGAAAGATGGTTTCTCAGCGAGTGGGTGTACGAGTGTAAGTAAATCATACGGCTCGGGCCGAAAAAAGTATCCAGTTATTTATTTACCGTAGTCTTCTGACGATAATCGTGTTCTGGACATATAGGTATTGAGAAGCCTAGCCAGGGGGGAGCAGTGGGGGAGAATGAACCCCCCCCCCCCGTTCCCAAATACGTGCGTGAATCAATTTCATAACTTCCTATTATCAACAATAAATTCTACAAGGTCTACAAGTTTGGATAGTATATTACGAGATAAATAATACAGTACAAGTATGTAACAGTATGTTTAATAAACTGCTGAATATATGAGTCGGAACCCCCAAAACCCCCCCCCCCCCGGGTGCACCCTAGACCCGAAACCTGGCTACGCCACTGGATATATTGTTTTAAAATGTAATTTGATGCGGCAAAGTTTTTCGATAACCGGAGTCACCTTTCTCTGTTTACCCTTTTCGGGTAATTTCAGCGAGGTATGCATTTCTGGGTTGGGAAAAGAAAAGAGAATTTAAAAAAGGAATAGTTAATTCTTGCTTCTTTCCTGTCGTTAACATTATTTATTCAATAGTCAGACCACCAGACTAGCTTCCAAAGTTCATATTTTCTTCATTTCTTCCGAAATGAGAGGATGTTATTCGTGAAATTAATACAATCTGCAAAATATGACTGATAATATTTGCGCTGACATAATTCTACCAAATTTTTATTAGCTGCAAATGACTTTGATTCGTCTGTGTCTCTATATGTTCAGCCGCGAGGAAAGGAGTGAAAAAATAGACACATGAAATTCTTTACATTTTTTATATTTTGTTTCGTCAACCCCCTGAATCCACCACTTCCTGTAACCGGCGATTCTCTGATGCGACTAAGTTTTCGCATATTTTAGGCCGTCTGCCAAAGGAATCCCATAACTCCCGGACATGGGCTTCTAATGCCTCCACAGATTTTGTTTCAACCAATTTCGACTCCTTAACCATAAGTCCTTGCGTTGTAGCTAGGGGCTTGCCAGGCGGGCGGCTGCCAGGGGCGCAACCCTCAAGGGAGCGCACATTGCAGGCCCACAGCCTGCGGGCCGCTGGGGCACACGCACAAAAAATTAGTACATGATTTTACCTCACATAAAATAACTTACACTTGATTACAACAGGCCGTTTCTAATCGACTCCGGGGGAGGGGGGGGGGAAACACTGATTAGAAACGGCGTGGCGCCCCTAACTTAACACACACAATTTGTACCAGACCCTAAATATAAGGGGCAAAACAAGGCGGGTAAATATCAAGGTGTTCAAGCGCGAATCTTACAACTGAATGAACCTGCCAGATTTTAAACTAGTAGAGCTTACTAACTAAATTTAGTTGGAGTGCATACGTCTTGTGTAACACTAGAAATGACTACGTTTTGCGACACAGTGCAAAATATTTTTAATTATTTTTCCGGATCTATTGAACGTTAGCAAGCTTTATCAAATTTAAAATTTACTTTGAAGGGTCATTCTGATACGAGATGGTCATCAAATTAGAATTCAATTCACGCATTGCATACTCAACTACTGCAAATAATGAAAACATTACATACCATTGCAGAAGTAACTGATGAAAGGAGGACATATACAGCTGATTCATCTACATCTACATCTACATACTACCCCGCAAGCCGCCTCAATAGGCGTGTGGCGGGGGGTGTTAGGACACCAGCCGTTGGTGATTCTGTATCTTTAGCTAAAATTATTTTTAAAATTATAAAATTCGTATTTATTTGTATTGTGGTCGTATGGGAATATCTTCTTACAAGTATTGAGAACGTTAATATCATTTTACAGGAAAATACCGTTTCCATTGAGGCTGCATCAAAACACTTGCAGGGCCTTGTGGATTTTTGAACTATTTCAGAAAAAGCCAAATAGATAGCTGTGTATTGATTCAGCAAATAATATACCAAACGAGCTGTCGATAGAACCATAAATTTATAAATAGAGTAAACGAAAGGGTAATACAATGTTCGATGAAAGGGCCAAGAATGCGGCCATAAAGAATCCTCTACAAAAGTATAAAATTCAGCTTTACTGTGCACTAGACCCACTTATTCAGCAAATGGGATGGAGATTTCAAAGTTTAGCTGCCGTAGCTACTGATTTTGGTCACCTAACAGGACTTTTGCTGCATGAAAACTCCACTGAAGAACTAAAGAAATCCGTAGCGGATCTCGTATTAAAAAACAATGATGATTTAAATGCTAACGAGTTGTGTTTAGAAATTGAAAGGCACAAATACCAAACAAAATTGCCTGTTTGCTTTTTTACCTGATTTAAAAAATGCAGATTACAATGCACGACTTAATTTCCATGAAGAATATGGCTTAGTGACAAGTTATCCCAATATAGGGATTGCACTTTTGCCTAGCATTGACGTTACCTGTGACTTCTGCCAGCTCTGAAAGATCTATCAGCAAATAAAAATTAATAAAAAAATATTTACGATCGCAGATTGTTCAAGATCGTTTGAGTAATCTCGCTATTCTATCGATTGAGTATGACATTGCAAAAAACAGTAATATAGAGCATATTATTGTCAAATTGGACACAAAAAATCCAGAAAAGTAAACTTTTAAGAGATTTTATAATGTCTAAATGAATGAGCTCATATTTTATTATTTCCCTTCCTACATAATAGCAAGAACTAATTTTATGCTTAAATGTATACAAATCTTAAATTACACTTTCAAAGTTATAGTGTTGTTTCTCTTCCTGGAACATGAGTCTTGGAGGCACAAAATTCAAATCTTGCCAGGGGCGCTCATGACCCTAGCTACGACGCAGATAAGTCCCCACAGGTTTTCGTTGGGATTTAAATCTGGTGAACATGCCAGCCAAGGTAACACCACTAATTGTTTATTTCGAAAAAAAGTCTTACACAGCTCTGGCCGTATGTATAGGACAGTTGTCCTGTCCAAAATTCCATTCCCCGTCCGGGGCAACTTCTTTTGAGAACTGTATCAGATTATCTTCTAATACGTTGACGTAATCCAGCGCGTTCATTCGAGTCGACGTCCTCACTAATGGTCCAGGACCATAAGCGGTAATTTACCCCAAAAGCTTGCAGTAACACGCCCAGATGTTTTTGTCCTCAAAATATGGCTGGATTCGCATCTATAAAGACGAAATTCATCTAAGATACATTAAGAAACATCATATTTTACATTTTAATTATGTGTGTAAAATGTAATTCATTTCTTAAATTTGGCAGTTTTAAATAAAGCTATTGTGCTGCGTAACATTAGTTTAAATGAGATCGGATAATTTGCAACGTCAATGATTTGCTTAAAAATCAATCATTCGTTTGACCTCTCTTCGTGGCAGTTTACAGAACACTATTATCGTCAGAAGACTACGGTAAATATATAACTGGATACTTTTTTCGGCCCGAGCCGTATGATTTACTTACACTCGTACACCCACTCGCTGAGAAACCATCTTTCTTTAGCATCAATACTGTTTTTCGCAGCATATCATTTCTTTGAGAACTAGGAGTTTGAATAAGAGATCTATCTAAGACATTACGATGATACGTATCACTCGCGGATCACCAAAATATCATACCTAGAATGTGACTTGATATCCTGGTGGTAAAACGAGAGATTTGTTTCGAGCATACGGATTTTACCTCCCGGGAGATTTTGCCATACTCAATGTTAGACCAAAAATATTCAGCTAGTGAGACGTGTAAGTATTTATTCATTTAATAGAATGGCTAAAGGAGAAATAAGGATTCAAAGATTCTAATTTGGTATTAGGTTGCCCTGCATCATTATTGAATTCCTGTAATATAATTAACAGTACCGGGTGCGTTGATGTAAAGAGACTGTACTCGAGGTTCATTTTCACAGTCATATTGAAATTACTTGAGAGCATAATAAGATAGCCACTGAGCATCGAACCTGGGAATGTTTTAAATACGCCTTTCGAGGCAGTCTTAACCACGAGCCTACCGCGCATCTTTTACAGAGTGGGTCACTCGTGAGCACAAATGTGAATTTCGAGAGCGAAAATCACAGAAGTCGGAGGCTTCCATCGTCGCGTCGCAACCGCATGAGCGCGAATAACCTTCGGTACATTCCGATGGGGTTTTCCTCTCCCGTGTTTTACTCCGTCCCCGTCGATCCTTCCGTCAGTATCTCATACCCCACCCACCGTCGTCTCACGACAAGTGAAGCTAGCCCAGCAAAAGATGCAGTCCGCAGGTGGTGCCAATTTTCAACACTTTCCCGGCCATGCCCCATTCTACGGTTTGTAGAATGGGGCAAAGTGGATGCACTCAGACTTTTGGAAACGATAGTACATCTAAAAAATACCCTGCAAGCCACCTCAGGGGTGTGGCAGGGGGTGAGTAATCCACAACAGAAATTACACTATATCCTAAAGTTAGTTTCGTAACTACTTAACGTGGAGATTGAAGGAAGTGAATTCAAAGTAGTCTGCTTAGTGGTAAAAAATCTAATCAAACCACTGATCCTAGGGGTCGATTTTTTAAAAGATAATAAAATTATCATAGATTTTAATGAAGGCAATATAAAAATTCTCGAGGTTACTAAAATTTTAAGGTCCTACGTTGTCTAGTGGCCGAGATATGGTAAATTTTGCTGTGCGCTCCTATTTGAAGTGCCGATCGTACAAATTTATCACAGCTCCAGCTGCTCTCCCCACCACCTCACCACGGTGTACTTGCACAAGTAACTTCACTTTAAAGGGCTATGGCTTCATGGACATTCCACAACTTTGGTATATATACCAACTGAATTATAAAATATAGGTCCTCGTTTGAAATCTGTGAAAACTACGACTGTTAATGTTAATAAACAACGGAGATATGATTTTTTTTAAGTTACTATCTTGGCAGCCATTGATCGTAGAGGGTTCTCTTTTTTAAATAAAGGTTTTTCAACCAGCTTTCCACCCAATTACAAGCATGTATCAAAGTTATTCAATTTATTTTTAAGCAAAAACACAATTGCTTTTAAATGGTATTTTTAACTACAATGTTAGAATAAATAGATTATTTTTTTAACTTCCCTTATAGTTCAACCTTTGAAGAATCCATCCACAATTGTTGAATATATTTATAAACTTTAGTTGAGCAGCTAGAATTGTTTCAAAATTGTCTCTGGGATAAATAATTGAGACTTCTCATAAATTATTACACCAATCAGGCTGAAATCGTGTACACTTATTAAGACTCATAATGGCCTAATTAACAAGGTTTTATTTGTCATTTATGTCCATTATTACACAAGCTAATAAAATTTGAAAAATAGTACAAAAAAGAGGGTTCTTCGCCATTATCTCACTGAATTATTTATAATTTTTGATGCATAAAAAATCAAATTAAACGTCTCTTAAATACCTACAACTTTCAACAACACAACACTTTCAGCAACACAACCTCTCTGAAACATAGTCGAGAAATTCCGCAGACTGAATATAGAATTTCACGACTTGAGCCAGTTTTTATAAAATACCAGGGTAAATATGACAGTACCACGGTATGTATTTATCATCTATTAGCCCCTACGAGCTAAAACCTTCTGAAATCTGTAATGTTTTATTCCGTGAAACAGGTAAATTTTTGATATGCAGACTGGGCTATATGTGTGGATTGTACAAAAGGAAATATTTAGTATTTGCAAGCCTCATCTTAGTTGTTATAGTATTAATATTTTAAGCCTTTTCTTTGCTATAATTTTAATGCACTGCCATTGTTTTCGTAACCTGCCTTTCATTATGCATTGAAATTTATGCACATATAGGCTTCAATACAACTCAGCCATCAACAACGCTTACATTTGTTTTTCATTCAGATATGCAAGAACTTCTGGATGGCGTCAACATTGGTGTATTTAGGTATTTGAGATATTTTTCATAGTTCAAGAACCCATTTAAACGTAAATTTAAAATTTTAAAGTATGTGAACACAATCAAATATGCATATGTTAGCCAGGTTTAAGCCTGTTAATAGATCATAAATCCTTCCTTCATAAATTCTTAACCTCCCAGTGGGGATTTAATTGTCCAAAAGATGTTCAAAGAACGTTCAGTGAAGACTATTTAAACGTTCCAAGATCATCCAAGAAGGACATTCAATGAACGCTCAAATGGCACTCGCAGATAGTTCAAAGAACGTTCACTGGAATACTTCATAGAATGTTCACCGTAGATGAATTGCGGCTGAACTGTTTTTGAATTAATAACATATGAACCATGAAGGAATGTTTAAAAATAGTTCTCGTGAAATTATTCTCGATTCTAAACGTATTACATCTTCACTACCTATGTAGTGTTAGGTACTCTACGACTCTACGTGCATATTGTCGTATCTGATAATGAAAGAAAGTCGTATGTATCTAGTCACTTCCGTCGATACATGTAACTTCGAGAACTATAATTATTATATGGCGGTTCTGTGATAGTTTGATGAAATGCCATCAAATATCGATAAAAGTTATTTGGCATTAATTGATTGAAACATATTGTCACATTATACGAATATAAATGCAATATTACTGTGAATAACCAAATTTTGAGCTGTACACATATACGCGTGCAGTTCAGTGTTCATCCATTAAAATTAACCCTTTAACTCATTACGTACATAATGCTATATCACGTTCAGGCATTAATTTTAGGAATAATATCGTACATATGGTATGTTAGAATTTTCCCTAGAATATATAATTAATATATTGTCGTTTATGACAAATCAAATATGCATGGTTTAAAGATGTTCTTTAAATATCCAACCAGGGAGATTTTTTTAATAATTCTTCGTGGACTGGTAATGAACGATCTATGAACAGTCTCAAATAAATAGTTCACACTTGAACATCCAATGAACGAACAATGAACAGTCTCAAATGAATAGTTCAAACTTGAACATTCAATGAACGATCTATGAACATTCAATAAACGATCTATGAACAGTCTCAAATGAATAGTTCACACTTAATAATATTCAATGAACGTTCTATGGTTGTATGCTCAAGATAATTCAGTGATGGACTACTTTTTAATTAGTTCATGAATGTCTTCTGCATGGTGATCTCTCCCCACTGGGCTGTGAAGTGAGACTCATCCGAACTGCTTTTTCCTTGCAGCGACAGGCAGCCCTTTTTAACGGACTTGTGCTCCCCAAACTAAATGATTTTTCCTTTGAAATGTCGAAAACTCGTTTCGTGCCAATGCAACACAAAGTGAAGTCACCACGGCTCGACGTAGGAGTAGGATATTGGCAACACGCCGAGCTGTGGAGAGGGGTTGGCAATGGCGTACATCTACTATCATGAAAATGGTCGAAGGAGGAACAAAAAAACAATTAGGATTTTGTAGACCTTTGGTAGCACGATGTAGAAACGAAATTTTGTAACTGTTCAAATTTTTTTCTTTTCCCTTTTTTCCATCAACTATAAAAATGAATAACATTTTAAGAAACCGTAATAGTTGTTTTTATTCCGATTAAAAGTTAATTTTCGGATTGTTATCCCTTTCACTATTTGATATTTATTTCTCCAGGTGTGAAATGCCACGGACGGACAATGACCTTAGCCATGACGAAGATCTGAATAGGTAATCAGATAAACGATGAGTTTACCGAATTGATCGGCAATATTCCATCCAGTACCTGACTTATATTTATGCCTACCTGAGCATAAAAATTATTTTTCTCACTTCAACGTACGCACTAACATACGTACACACATAAAAATGAAAACCAGTTCAAAACGTGTCCTAAATACTGAAATGAATCGAAATTTCTAAAAAAAAAAAAATAGGATATGGTATATGTCACTCAATAATTTTATTAATATTTGGTAATCTCTCATGTAAAAGATTAAAAAAGTCATTAAATGAATGATACTACCTACAAAAGAAGTCAAATGTGTCCGGCTTCCAAGGCTGAGCTATATCCCAATGGACTTGATGGGGACTATGTTAATCATAATGCGATATCTCCCCGATACTTCCTAATTGATCCCTCCCAATGAGATGGCGCCTTAACCAATTGTTTGTTGTGACTAATTTATTTCTTCCGTTTTCCCCAATTTTACGGTTTCCTAATTTAACTTGTTTACACTGAGATGGACTAAACAATCATCCCTTTGTTCAACATTCAGCCGCCGCATCTCCAGTGGCCGCAATTTTCAGAGCCGATCCCCATTTCCTATTTCTCACGGCTGACAAGCATCATGCGCTACCAAGCAAATTGTTTGAATATTCTTTAAACTCCCTTCTGAATCAAATATAACTCTTCGACTTCTTTCAAATAGTCACTCGTTTACTAATGGTCACTGTAGTTGACCTCTTTTGACCCAACCATATGCTCTCCATTGAATGTTCTCCGGCTTTCATCGAGATTTTCGAGCCGCACTTCGCACGCGCCTCATCTCATCTTTGCTTGCCCCTCTTTTTTGAATTTATAAAAAAGTTAGTGATTTTCCTCTTAAGCTTCTTCTGTTCCTTCTTGAAATTTTCCATCTCTATTGCAAATCTTACTTTCAGCTAACGTTCTATCAATATGTTTAGTAATTAAAGAAATAAGCACGCACGAGTCGTAGGGTAAGCAGACCGTTGAATGGCATGCACACGGTTAACGCATTATGTCGTTTCTGAGACAGAATATGAAGCGCTAAATGATAGTTAGCTCTATCACAAGAAATTAATTATCGACACTATAATTAAGTCTCTTCGGCTATCAAAAGCATGTTTGCAACGCAATCAATGCAAGCGAGGAACTAATGCTCCCTTTGAGCAAATTTTCTTCAATACACCACAAAACTAATTAAGTTCGAAATCAACTGATCTTTGAGCAGAAAAAGGCTGATGAAATTCAGTCCTCAGGCAATCTCACTCCCGTAGTGCAATTATTGTCTTTTCTCTTCCTCATCTGAAGTGTCGCGATTTTTCCGGAAGCGATCCGATAATTCGTTGAATTCCATTAACAAGATAGATACGAAGAATCCGACGCATCCGGCCCGCAGGACCAGTTTTAATGCCTGTAACAGATATCAGGAAACTTTATTTGTCTGCTAGTATCTACGGGAATCCTAATCTGATGCATGTATTCCTTGTTCCTTTGTTCTGGTCACTGTGTAGCGGGTCTCATAAATTTAAACGTCGCCGCACACGCTGAGAATACAGCAAACATTGCGAGTCTCACCTCAACCAGTTTTCTCCGCAGTTTCCCCGGTGGTGTGTGTATCCCATCGATATTGTACTATCGTTTTCACTGAAATGTAGACACCCACATGGACTTGTACTGTTTTGATTGAATGGGGCCGGGTCGGAAAAAAACATAGAGGGTTGGCACACGAGGCTAGCTACGGCCTTTGCCTTTACGTCACCGAGAGCCGACGAGGACGGACGGGGGTGTGACCGGGCTAGCGGAATTAGAGTCAAATAAACTCCGAGAGCATAAGCCCTAGCGAAAGGAATGCACTGAGGAAACTCACGTCCACGCACACGTTGGGCCGATCGGAGTTTTTTCTTTCGGGCTCCGACGCGAGGTTTTTCCTCTCCCTAGATTCAGATTTGGACTCACCGTGAGTGTTTCACCAGGAAGCGGCTCCGTAGCCGAGATGGTTAATTCCATGCGCCGAAATTGGTGTGCGGTTCTGGCAGGGTTCGAATCTGTAGTCAGGTCATTTTTTGAATCTTTTAGATAACAAAGATGCATTCTTAATATCAACACAATTTATATAGTTGACAAAAGAAAGAGT
This sequence comes from Pyrrhosoma nymphula, assembly GCA_963573305.1. NCBI lineage: Eukaryota > Metazoa > Arthropoda > Insecta > Odonata > Coenagrionidae > Pyrrhosoma > Pyrrhosoma nymphula. The sequence continues at coordinate 152,982,751 of OY754332.1, forward strand.
TAATGCGGTTTTTTATTTACGGCTTAATATATAAAAATAATGACTATCTACGTTACCACATTTATTTCTTAACAGATTTAATTCACTGAGAGGAAAAAAGCATTGGAAGTGGCAGTGGTTGCATCTTTGTGTCCTTGCAGTGAAATACCTACTCATAGTATCTACAATCCTCTATAAATAACCAAATGAATTCGTAGTTTCGATCATTTTGATAAACCCTAGAGTTTGAAAAAGGTTTGTAATTCAATTGATATTTTTTATCTTCAAACTTCTAGTACATACTTGGTAACGTAAAAATGTGGGAAGTGAGGTGTTTTAAAGAACGAACGCTTTCCTTTCAGTGGGTGTGCGCAGAGCCAGATTAACAATGCAAAAGTAGGCAGTTGCCTATGGGTCCCTTGTTATGAGAATTGTTTTCCCCTTTCTTCTCTTGCGACTTGTTTATTAACGTGGGCCCCGTTGCTTGTACTGCCTACAGGCCCCCAAGTGCGTGAATCTGTCACTTGGTGTGCGAACCATAGTAAGCTATAAGGACCAGGTGGAAATAAATACGCATATCAGCTCTTTTACCCCAAATTATCTTACGATTTTTAATAGTTATGTATGTTTGACCGAAATCAGCTAACTTGTTAATGAGAACTCAACACGGATTCAGGAAAGGTAGATCATGCGAAACTCAGTTAGCGCTGTTTGCCCACGATATTTTAGTCTCCGGAGAGGACAACATTCCAGTGGACGCGATTTTTCTTGATTTCAAAAAAGCATTTGATAAAGTGCCCCACGGAAAGTTATTAGTAAAACTAAAATCATACGGCCTAGACGATGATGTAATTTCCTGGATCAGAGAACTTTTGAGCGATCGCGTGCAAAGAGTAGTATTAGACGGCGTAGCCTCCAACGAAGTTAGTCACTTCTGGCGTCCCTCAGGGTAGTGTCATAGGCCCACTCCTCTTCCTACTCTATATCAACGATATTTATTTTATGGTGTTTCTAACAGCATGTTCTAGCTTCATAGGCAGATTGCCCTCTTAAGTAGCATGTAGAATATTATGTGTCATCGTACATGTGTGGCGTGCATGTGGGGATTCTCTTGCGTGCTGCATGATGGTTTTTAGTTAATGATGGAATTGGTTAGTATCCTTAATATTCATGACCGTGCGGTGTGCATGTGGCGGTCCGCTTGCATGCTGCATTTTGGTGACTTGTCACCCCCTGCCAAACACCCTAGAGGTGACTCGCAGGGTAACATGTAGATGTAGATCACGCTATATGTGCATGGGCATCGGCCAACGACCTAAAACTTAACTCTCAAAAAACGAAAGCAATAATAATAGGATGTCCATCATTTATAAACTCTCTTGATTTGGATTGCCTCCCTAAAATAACTGTTGAAGGAGTACAACTTGATTATGTTGATGAAGTAAACGATTTCGGTGTTGTTATAAATAGAACGTTGACTTCTAACTCACGTTTTCATCGTATTTTTAATAAAGTTTTGAAAACACTTTATCAGCTGAAGCAATTCAGACACCTGATACCTTTTCCGCTACGCCAAAAGCTGGTAACCTCTTTAGTTTTACCACACAGATTACTGCTCGCTGGTGTTCACAAATACATCAAAAGAACAAATTGCCATTCTACAAAGATTTTAGAATTGTTGTATACGATATATATATGATATCTCACGCGATGAACATGTCAGCCCGTATTATGGGATTTTAAATTGGTTAAAAATTGAAGAAAAACGTATGCTGCAAATGGGTGTATTTATTTTTTAATTGTTAAATGTAAATATTCCATTGTATTAATATGATCAATATGTATATATAAGGACAAAAAAAGCGAATGACTAGAAATAATACAAACTTAATTATACCATGCCATAGAACACATAATCAAACAATAAATCATTTTATGTAACATCGTGTAAATTTTGGAATTCTCTTCCTCAGAATATAAAGACGTTGACATCTGTGTATATGCATTCAAGAGAGCTCTGAAACAGTATTTATGTTCTAAATATTAGTATATAAAATGTAACATTTACTTATGCCTTTGTTTTATTTTTTGTAAATTATGTAATATTAGTGGCTGTTTATACAAAGCATTGTAAGTGTTACGCCTTAAATCATTTTATGTAATCTTTCCCGAGACAATACCTACCTCTAATATTATGTCTCCTGCATGTCATTATGTAGCTATTACTTCATTACTTTACGTTGCCCAAGATGGACAGCCAAGATGGACGTTGTGCGTCCCTATTCACGAGATTATGTTAGCAAAAATAAAACATTTTAGAATATTGCTCGCATAATTTTTAATTAGTGGAAATTTTCGCTAAAAACAATGCACATACATCTTCACCGCCTAAATCGGCCTTAAACAGGTTTCACCAGTTTTATCCACGGAAAAACATTGAGACGAGCTTTCCCATTGGTTCTAAAAATGACGTCACCAGAAATTAAGTTTCCGCGGATTTGGTTTAAAAAGATTCTCATACCAGCCTTTCGCCAAACCTCTCTCCACTTCCTATTACGTTCTTGAGAAAGCTCCCGCAAGTTAGAGAATACGGTTGGAAGCCAATTCTGGTAGCTTATTCGAAGCTACGGCATCGGTAGCTTCGAGATAGAGAATAAGCCCCCTGGTCCGATGCCATCTCTGTCGATGTCGTCTTCCCTTTCTATATCTAACGTACTGGGCCTAATTCCCTTACCATAAAGCTCTTCAACATATTCCTTCCACCTCTCCTGGATTCTTTTGTTTCTACGATCAACTTTCCCGTATTGTCTGTTATCGTTGTGATTCCCCTTCCCTTACTACCGCCCGTCAGTTCCTTTACTTTCCTATATAATGCATCGGCTCTTCCCTCTTCTTGGTATTTCTCTGAAGAGTCGATCTGCTCTCTCCACCACGACCTCTCTTCGCTTCTATTCTAAGGCTGTTGTTCAATTCCAGGTATTTTCTCTTACCTAGCTCTGAGTTAACGCTCTTCCATTTCCTTCTCTCCTCCATCTCTCATCTAATCTCCTTCGTGATCCACGGTTTTATAATTTTTACTGCATTGACTACGTCTACCGTTTCTTTCGCCGCCTCTACAATTCCATTTTTCAAACTTTCCCGTTCATCTTCCACTGATCTCTCTCCATGATCCGCACCCACTATCTCATCCACCTTCTCCCGATACTTCTTCATTGCTCCAGTTTACGCCTCCGTGTTCCACTTTCGTACCGTCCTTCCCCTTATATTTTTCTTTATATATATTCTTATATTTTAGAGTTTTACCGGCATTTCATGACTAATAAGTTATGATCTGAGTCCGCAGGATAATTATGCGAGTTTTTAACACTATTCCTGTATCTGTGACGACCCATAATATAATCTATCTGGAACCTATCTGTTTCTCCCAGCTTCTTCCAAGTGCACCCTAGCGCTAACGGGAGAAGGAATTAGTTTTCTCACCGATAACGCCAGTATTAAAAAAACTCTTTCCAAGCTTGGTTGAGAAAAATTAGGAAATTCAAAGTAACACAAGTATTATCAATCAATAACTGAACCAGCAGTGTATTTCACACACAAAACCAACCAAATCACTAACAAGTTACCATCAGGTTGAGTGCCAGGCACCCGTTATGTGAGCTTCCACTCAGAAATGAAAAAGTTATACAAGTACGCGAGGCTGATCTTCTCTCTAAGTAAAATTGACTGAAATGAAGCAGGTTCGCACAACAGTGTCTCCCGGTCGGCGTCTCGACTCCAACAGAGGACGTTCTCAACGGGTGAATCGCCTGATGCAAGGACAAAGGTGGAATGGGTAAGGTCAGGATGTTGGCGATTGGTAGCCTTGGAGGGGAGGAAATAGTGGGATGGGTGATAGATGGGGTGGGAGTGTTCAATTAGGGCAACGAGAACTGTTTCTCTGACTCCGGCCTTCACAGGATCACAGCCTTGGTCTGACTGACCAGATTTCTTGAATTTTCCCTCATTTCAGGGGCCGATATAAACGATGGAGGACCTGCCGAGGGTAAGGAGCGGCGTAAGGCGCGGCGATAGGCGTGGTGGAGGGCGTGGTGGAAGTCACTGCATTTTGTAGCCGTATAGGCATTTTGGCCGTCGTTGGTGCACATGTCGCACAAATCCTCCGGCTGAGTCTACATCTCATCTACATCTACGATGTACCGTGCAAGCCACCACTGGGGTGTGTGGCACGGGGTGATTCCACACCAGGCATGCAGCACTCATCCCAGAACAAATCCGAACCTCGCACGCTCCCCCTGGCTCTAGGCTCAGGCCAAAAGCAGACAGGAGAACAGTGCGCAGTCCAACCGGAAACTGGGAGAGTGATACGTAAAAAAACATACAAACATGCAGAAAAATGCTATAGACACATCTAGTGGTTAATATTACTGATACTGTTAATTTATGAATACTACGAGATGCTACCTCATGCAAAGAACAAAATAAAATAATGCCGGGCTAATCGACCGGTGTGAAGAGTTAGTAATTATGTGGTGTTATTAAACACAAGTGAAAATTCTACTTTACCTATTGAGGGTGGGAGTTTCATGTGATTGATTTATCGCAACTATTATGATCCCTTATTGTACGTGGGAAAAATGGCATTTTGAATCTATCGGTTCGGCAGTCAATTTCCTTTATTTTATTCCTGTGATCGCTTCTACCGTAGTACGTTGGTTCTAGCAGTATGTGTTGAACGTCCGGCAAAAAAATGTCTGCTCCGAGTTTGCGCAGAAGATTTAACCTGTATTTCTCCCTTCGATCAGTTAAAGATTCCCACCCTAATTCCTTCAACAATTCGGTAACACTGCTAAGTTTATCGTAACAACCTTTCACAAATCTTGCTGCTCTCCGTTGTATTCTATCTATTTCAGAGATTAGTCCTACTTCGTAAGGGTCCCATATGCTAGCGGCGTACTCCAAGTGAGGTAAGCGAGTCCGCAGGGTTAACAGTCCACAGAGGGAAATTTAGAGAAGAAAGGGGGGTGCATAAAAAATGCTACAACATACGTTGAGGACGATGTCTAAACCATGTATTTGTAAACACTAGGTTATTTCTACGGCAAAACTCCATAGCTTTCTCGCCGCGGTCATTTGTCCTTCCTAGCCCATAATCGCCCACCTCCCGCCCATCTCTTCCGTCACCCACCACCACGTTCCAATCCCACAATACTACCATGTGCTCACTCTCAGATATACCACCGATTATTTCCTCTAGCTGATCGTATGGACCAATCTACATTCTCCTCTCTATGATTAGAGGTAGACATATAAACCTGGATTATAACAAAATTGGTTGGATCTGCCTTTAGTTCCACGACTATTATCCTATCACTCACCTATTCTGCATACACTTATTTTTTACTAAGTTTTCTGTTCATTACGAATGCAACCCCGTGCTGACTTTCGTTCCCTCCACTATACATTTCTCTGTAGCCATCGCTCCAGTAGTCCCCGCTATCTTTCCATCTCAATTCGCCCAGAACCATGATGTCTACACCTACCCTCTCCATTTTTTGCTTTATATTGTCTAGCTTGCCCGCCCTTAGCATAGTCTTAACAATCCACGTGCCTATCCTGATTGTTGCGTTCCTCTTCTGTATCTTCTTTTCCTCTGATGCTATATTTTCCTCGTCTTCTGAGCAAGGATTTCGTGTGATGACGACCACAGGAGCCTTGCTCCAACCAGAGTCCTCTAAATTGCATTCTCAACACTCCCTCACTGTAGGATTGTATGTTGGTAGACCTGTCAATGCCGATGTAGAATTGTATGTTGGTAGACCTGTCAGCAATCGAGTCAGCCATGTGCAATAAATGGAGTTACAAAAGTCACGTTAAGGTCTAGTGTTTATTATTCGAAGTATCCTTGCTCATGTACTTTAAGGACTAGTTACACTGGCGACGAGGATAAAACAGATACGTCTGTTTATTACAGTGACGTGTTAGAAGTCGTGAATCGTGGTCCATATTAATTTAGTAAGATTAGTGCGACAACATGGACCTCAGGCATTCACCACTTCGATGTTGCATCCGATCCCTTAAATGCTGGTACGAGGTGGAAGAAATGGTTAAGATCCTTTCAAGTTTACGTAGTTGGCCGTACGGACTTGACCACCAACGTCATTAAGCGTTACATCTTGCCTTGCGTTACGCCTGTTACATCTTGCCAGGTGCAGGACATATTCTACGCGTTAGCAGGTGATGTAGATATATCCGCGAATGCTCCAGCACAAGACGAACAACAAGAAAACGTGTACGAGACCTGTGCTACGTTGTTGAACTATTATTTCCAAACTCATACAAATGAATTATTTGAGACTGAGAAATTTTATAATATGACTATGGAACAATCGGAAACTGTCGATCAATTCTTCACCCACCTTTCAGAGCAAGCAAACCTGTGCAATTTTCCCAACAAGGATAGGGCCATTAGAGACCATTTTAACAAGGTTTGCCCGTGGTCGGAGTTGAAGAGAGTACTCAACAAGGAAGCCCTCCAGGGGGCTTATTCTCTATCTCGAAGCTACCGAAGCTTCGAATAAGCTACCAGAATTGGCTTCCAACCGTATTCTCTAACTCGTGGGAGCTTTCTCAAGAACGTAATAGGAAGTGGAGAGAGGTTTGGCGAAAGGCGGGTATGAGAATCTTTTTAAACCAAATCCGCGGAAACTTCATTTCTGGTGACGTCATTTTTAGAACAAATGGGAAAGCTCGTCTCAATGTTTTTCCGTGGATAAAACTGGTGAAACCTGTTTTAAGGCCGATTTAGGCGGTGAAGATGTATGTGCATCGTTTTTAGCGAAAAGTTCCACGCATTAAAAATTATGCGAGCAAAATTCTAAATTTTTTAATTTTTGCTAACATAATCTCGTGAATAGGAACGCTCAACGTCCATCTTGGCTGTTTTGATCACTTGAAATAAGATTGTTCGTAAATATATTCGGGAATTAGGGTTTATGTCGATGATATGGTTCAATATGATTCGTGCTATTTGCTTTCGTCGATTACTCGTTGCTTCAAATCATTCAAATAATATACGAAGATGGAACTTTCAAAAGAAATGCGAAGGTGATACTCGCTACCACGGCCCAATAAGTATCCCATTATGGGCTGGAATCACGTAACTCACCGAAGGTAAATATGGCTTTCCGTCACTCCAGTTAATATCTTTTTTGTGAAATATCCCGTTAATGGCGAAAATAACAAAGTAACCCAGTGAAAGTGCAAGGAATGCGCATTTAATAAATGTAAGAAACATACAGGTGAGTTGAATAATTATAGATAAGCGTAATAAAATGACCAATATTTAAGTAGGGTATTCGGAGGCCGCGCTTCGTAAGGCTACCGTGGGAACTTATTGGGGCTACGGAAGTAGATTACAGAATATGGGTGGGAGCCTAATATGCTACCGGTAGCTTCTGCTTGCTCTTTCACCGGTAGCTTCCATGATAGAGAATACCGATGGGAGCAAGTAGCTTATTGAAGCATCTTTTCCCCAGAAAGCTCCGATGCTTCGAGTTAGAGAATAAGCCCCCGGGAGCCTTAACATTGCAACGCACTCAACTGTTGGCGCGACTTCATGAAAACCTCGTGCGGTAAGTCCCAGGTACCTCAGAAGTAGCGGGGTCCGTCAATAAGATAAGTAAAAGTTTTAGTAGGAAGTGCTATGGATATGGTCTAGAGGGACATTTTCGTTCTGATCCGAAGTGTAAGGCTCGAGGCAAACCTGTTCTTACTGTGTCGGAAAGAATAATTTCAGTTCAGTCTGCCTCAAATTACCAAGTACCAAAGAGAAGGAGAGGGTGAAAGACAATTACCAGGAACAATCTTCGAGGAAACATCATAGGAAGTTAAGCAAGTCTGCCAGAAAAGGGAATATCCGTCAACTTGTAGGAAGTGAGAGTGACGAGTCTACTTCTACTGAAGGGTCTTATGATAAAGAGTTTCCCACAGATAACGTTGGCGAGAGAAAGAGTACCCACACATTTCTCGTGCATGAAGTTAATACCATTAACGATGAATTATTCCCTATTGAGGTGGGGGGAGTTAAAATGTCAGTGCTAGTCGACTCTGGTGCAGGTGCCAACGTGATACCTAAGACTGAGCGGGAAAGACTGAAATCTTGTAGAATAAGGTGTAAAAGCTTTAAGAATAATAAGCCACTTATAGGATATGGAGGTAATCTATTGCCTACCTTGGGGTATTTCCTTACTGATGTTTCTGTTAGTAATGGGAGAAAACTATCAGCTGTCCGGTTTGTTGTCCTTGATGGAGAGGGAGTACCCATATTGTCGAAGAAGACTTCTACTGACCTTTGTTTATTGAAGGTTGGTTCAGATGTGACCAAAGACATTAATTTAATCCATGATACCCATGATACCAAGGTTGATAAGAGCAAACTCAAAAAGAACTTTCCCAGAGTATTTACTGGAATTGGTAAACTAAAGGATTTCCAGTTAGATTTACAAATTGACAAGTCTGTCAAACCTATTGTTCAGAAATGTAGGAAAACCCCCATTCACTACTACAAAATCCTTGAAGGCATCCTACAGGATCTTCTTAGAGAAACAATTATTGAGCCAGCCACTGGTACATCCACCTGGGTTTCTAACGCACATTTAGTTCCCAAGAAGATATCGTCAGGTGATATTGCATGGAGGCTAGTCATCGATATGAGAACTGCTAACACGGCTATCAGGAGGAGGATATTCCGAATTCCAACCCCAGAGGAATTACTAGCGAGAATCACTTCAGAAGCCACAGTATTTTCAAAGCTTGATTTTAACCAGGCTTTCCACCAGTGCGAGCTGTCACCTGCCTCAAGGAGTATCACAAAATTCTATACTCACCTGGGTCTGTTTACGTATAGCCGCCTTTTCTTTGGTGTTAACAGTGCACCAGAACATTTTCAAGAAATTATGGAAACTATTGTAGCTCGTGGGATGAAGGGAGTTTTGATATACTTTGATGATTGGCTAATCTGGGGAAAGAATAAACAAGAGCACGACCGAAGATTATTAGCTGCTATCCATCGCCTACAGGAATGTAAGATGACCTTGAATTTGGAGAAGTGTGAGTTTGGAGTGACTGCTGTCAGTTATGTTGGACATCTTATATCAGATAAAGGTTGTCACCCGAGTGAAGACACCAGGAAAGAAATCCTCTAGTTTCGTGCCCCTGAGAATAAGTCTGAGTTACGTAGCTTCCTCGGTCTTGTAAACTTTACATCAAAATACATTCCTAATATTGCAACCCTAAATGAACCATTGAGAAGGAATATCAAGAAACACAGTGAATTTGTATGGGGGCCTTCACAACAAGAAGCATTCTCTAAACTTAAGGAACACCTTGTAACCCCGGAAGCCCTAGGTTTTTTTCAAAGGGGGAAAAAGACTATTTTGGTATGTGATGGTAGCCCGGTAGGTCTTGGGGCCGTTTTGATACAGATCCAAAGTGGGCAACCTCGTATCATCATCTTGAATAATTATAACTTTGTATTTCCACATGAAATTTATTTAGCTACGACCATGGTTTCGACGTCAGGGCGTCATCATCAGGTGCATAATACAGAAAAATGTTCACTTATATACAAAAAAGAGTTGTGGGGGTGGAGGTTCAGATGCACACATGAGCGGGGAGAGGGAAGAAGATGGAAGGGGTGGGGTGGGTGAGTCAAGTGAAGGGGGCATTGGTAATTGGATTTTTGGGAGACGTGGAGTCATAGGTAGGGAAGGAGGGGGGGTGGCGGTGGGTTGGGGGCAGGTAGAAGTAAATCCTTTAGCGCTAACTACCCCCGGGTGGTACGGGAGGATTGAGCGGTTGAGAATAGTGGGAAACAGAGGGTGTGGTGAAGGGAGGCTCATGGAACAGGGAGAGGTTGAGGATGGGAGAGCGGGAGGCATACAACAGATCATTCACAATGACATAATCATTGCTGACGCATTTCAAAACTGTCCTGTCCCAACTAGTGCTCCCTCCCAAGTGCACACTTGTTTCCTTCGATGTAGCCAACCTGTTCCACAGTGTCCCCCCTAAAAAGGGCGTCAAACTAGCAGAAGACATCCTCCAACAGAAAAGTGTCTCCGCCCGGACAGTGTTCGACCTGTGCTCTGCTCTGGAAACATTTGAACATCACATCCAGGAACACCGAAAGAAATTTAAACATAGGTGGAGATTTCAATACGCCCTATATAGATTGGAGGACCTACAGTTACATATCAGGAGGAAGAGACAAAGATATATGCGAGTCCCTGCTGCACCCGTTCTCATCAAATGCCCTACATCAGATAGCATCGACGCCTAACGGAGGGGACAACATTCTTGATTTATTGCCACAAATATACCACAACAAGTAATTTACAAATACAAAAGGTAAACACTGTTGAGGGCATTAGTGACCATAGAGTAGTTACCGCAAAGTTCTCTTTGAATATCATTAAAAGTTTTAAACAAAGAAGAAAATTCTACTTTATTTCAAAAGCCGATTTCAATGCGTTCAAGAGCCATCTAAAAAATTATCTTTCCGAATTCCAGGAATCAAGCGTAAAGGTAGACACGGAAGGTAGTTGGAAAGCTTTCCTTTCGATCGTACATTCAGGGATCAGAAAATACATTCCAAGTAAAGTAAAAAAAGAGGGCAGCGAACCAAGATGGTAAAATGCAGAAGTGAGAAAATCGTTTAGACGTCAGAGAGTATGCCACACCAAGATAAAAAAACTCCGTAGACATTTGTCCACTAGTGATCAAAATTTAATATTTGAAAAAAACAAATTGTCTAGAGCCACTACAAAGGAAGCCTTTCGGAATGCATTCATTGATTTTAAAAGAAAAACATTAGGAGAACAATTACAGGACAATCCAAAGGCATTTTGGTCATATGTAAGGGAAGTTCAAGGCAATAGATCAACAGTTATTCCACTACGAAACGAAAATGGCGAATTATTAACAAGCAGTTCGGACAAAGCCAACTTATTAAATTCTTATTTTCAAAGTGTGTTCACCAAGTCATCGCAAATTACATCCGTAAAGTTAAATGATCACTTCCAGCAAAAGATGCCGCCTATCGACATCTGCACTCACGGAATAGAAAACTTGCTAAAATCTATAAGTCCAAATAAATCCCCAGGTCCTGAAGAAATTCCTGCCCGCGTGTATAGAGAATAGCTTGTGAAATAGCACCCTACTTGCAGAATATATTTATTAAATCCATCAACGAACACAAAGTACCAATGGACTGGAAAGTTGCAAAATTCACTCCCATATTCAAAAGCGGAGATAAGGAACAGACATCGAACTACAGACCGATATTTCTCACATCTATCTCTTGCAAAGTCCTTGAACATATAATTGTTAGTTCAGTTATGAGACACCTCGATATAGAAAACTTGTTAACAAAAACACCACACGGATTGAGAAAGGGAAGATCATGCGAAACTCAATTAGCACTTTTTGCCCACGATATTTTAGTCTCGGGTTAACATAACTCTCCAGGTGATGCAATTTTTCTTGACTTTAAAAAGGCATTTGATAAAGTTTCCCACATTAAGCTGCTCATGAAATTAAAATCCTACGGTTTAGATGACGACGTAGTTTCCTGGATTAGAGAATTCTTAAGTAATCGCGTGCAAAGGGTTGTATTAGATGGCGCTATCTCTAATGAAGTAGAAGTCACATCGGGTGTCCCACAGGGAAGTGTCATAGGCCCGCTTCTGTTCCTTTTGTACATAAACGACATCGGTGACAAAGTTAACAGTAAGCTTAGATTATTTGCTGACGACGCAGTGGTGTATAGAGAAATTCGTAGCATTAATGACAAGGAAGCGATAACTAAGGACCTCGAGGCAATACAAGAGTGGTGCGATGCGTGGCAGCTAGAATTAAACCTGAAAAAATGCGTTGTTGTGAATTTTTGGAAATGGAAAAACGCTTTTTGTAACAGTTATTGAATAAACAACATAAAATTAGAGACCGTAGAATCCGTTAAGTACCTCGGAGTTAGACTAACTAATGATCAATCGTGGAATAAACATATTCGAGAAATTACCGGTCAAGCTAATCGTAAATTGTTATAAGAGTACTTAGCAAGTGCGACTATAAAGTTAGGGAAATCAGCTACTTCTTTCTCGTTAGACCCCACTTAGAATATGCCGCCAGTACATCTACATCTACAAAATACCCTGCAAGCCACCTCAGGGGTGTGTGGCAGGGGATGAATAATCACCAACATGCATTACACTATACCCTAAGTTTGTGTAACTACGACTAATTATGCATTAGCATAAATCGCTAATGCTTGTCACGAGGCGAAGCCTCACAAGCATGCAACACTACAATACAGATGTCATCAAAATGGAGTGACCTCTATATACATGCATTCTACAACTAAACAGATGGACAGGGACTCAAGACCCATGTAGAAAACATGCTAGGCGTGCTGTTAGTATGTACTAGGTAACAGATAAGGATTTAAGTATTAGGAGTACTACCACTACTAAGAGCTACACTACCTAACGACAAACCTAGATAAAAGTCTCATGGCAGCTGTTATGGTCCCTTATCGTTCGTGGGAAAAATGACATCTTAAATCTATCCGTTCTGCAGTCTAGTTCCCTAATTTTACTCTCATGATCTAATCTACCGTAGTATGTCGGATATCGCAAAATATTATCAACGTCGTTAGAGAATAGACCGGTTTGGAACTTGCATAATAGATTGAGTCTAAATTTTAATCGACGGTCAGAAAGCTTTTCCCATCCCAGTTGCTGCAATAGGTCAGTAACACTAACGAGATTATCATAACGGCCTTTAACAAATCTTGCCGATCTTCGCTGCACGCGTTCTAACTTAGTTTCAAAGCCTTTCTCATAAGGATCCCAAATACTGGCGGCATATTGTAAGTGGGGTCTAACGAGGGAGGAGTAGCTGATTTCCCTAACTTTATCGTCGCACTTGCCAAGTACTCTTTTCACAAATCCCAATTTACGAGAAGCTTGACCGGTAATTTCTCAAATATGTTTACTCCACGATAGATCATTAGTCAGTTTAACTCCGAGGTACTTTACTGATTATACGGTGTCTAATTTTTTCAGGTTTAATTCTAGCTGCCACGCATCGCATCACTCCTGTATTGCCTCGAGGTCCTTAGTTAGCGCGCCCATGTCATTAAAGCTACGAATTTCTCTATACATCACTGCGTCGTCAGCAAATAATCTAAGCTTACTGTCAACTTTGTCACCGATGTCGTTTATGTACAAAAGGAACAGAAGCGGGCCTATGACACTTCCCTGTGGGACACCCGATGTGACTTCTACTTCATTAGAGATAGCGCCATCTAATACAACCCTTTGCACGCGATTACTTAAGAATTCTCTAATCCAGGAAATTACGTCGTCGTCTAAACCGTAGGATTTTAATTTCTTGAGTAGCTTACTGTGGGAAACTTTATCAAATGCCTTTTTAAAGTCAAGAAAAATTGCATCAACTGGAGCCGAGACTAATATATCGTGAGCAAAAAGTGCTAATTGAGTTTCGCAAGATCTTCCCTTTCTCATCCGTGTTGTGTTTTTGTTAACAAGTTTTCAATATCGAGGTGTCTCATAACTAGAGCGCGGAAAAAAAGTCCTCAATTTTGCGAAAAAAGTCGTCTTAAAAATCGCCAATATTTTTGAAAAATGTCTTTCAAAAGTCTGAGGTATTTTCGTGAGGATGTTGCTAAGTTTAACTTAATTATTGGAAGTAAGAGCCCAGAGATGCGGGTTCATGGTACAATGGTCATTCTTCCTCCAGCTCTTGGACGGAAAGGACGTGTTTTCGAGAGCCCCCTAATCCGGTGCCTCGATACCTGCCTGCACCTGCTGTCTTCCTACCTGCTCCCTGGCCACCCGCTGCCCGGTGCCTGAAGCTGCAACCTTAGTGTACCCACATAGCATGCAAGGTTGTGGCAAGCTTGCTTGAGTTTTGCCTATGGCTTGCCAAGATTGGCAATATTGATGCAAGCCTGCTGCAAACTTGCCAATATTGTCACTTTCGGTGCAAGCAGAAGGCTAGTTGCACTCAACCTGCATGGAGTGTGCCAACCTTGCCAACTTTGCTGCAGGACTCTGGCAACTTGGCAATATTTGATTTTGACGATAGAGGGATAGATGCGGGTGCATTTAGATGCTCATTTTTGTTGTTGTTAGCGAAGTTAGTGTTCTTAACGAGCCATTGGTGTGTTTTGTGTCGTTTGTTTATTTGTGATATTTACAACTAATTAGTAGTTGGATTGCGGTATATTACGTACATTTGTTTGGATTGTCTGCAAGAAGAATGAATGAAAGGAAAGAAATTCACAGGTATGATTTAACAATCGTGGTTCATTAAGAATCTAATTTCTTAAAACGTCCTTTGTACCACGTTAAATATTTCGTATCACCTTTCTGTCCATGGACTTCGTGATACTCCATTGAAGTTCTGGAAATACATTTAGGAGCCAAAGGTCGATGTTTTTCCATCCTACAATGAGCTGTTTCAATCGGAAATTTCATCGGAAGCCTACCGTGTAATCAGTGGAACAAAGGTGTAACCTACGAAAAGTGTGAGCGAAGTCTTGAAAGACGGACGTCACCGAGTTCTGGTAAGACAAAACATCAATCCTCTCCTGTTCTTTTAAGCATCGTTAATTTAACTTGTAAGCTTTGTTTGGTATAGAAAATTCATGCGGGATTCTTGGCGTATGAAATCGTAACGTCATCATTCCTACTTTTCAGAATAAGTGTTGAAGCGAGGCTCACGGCTATAAGGATGGAACCGCAGCAGGAACCCTTTTTATAATTTGGGAGAGAATTCGCAGTGCCATAAAAACATATTACTACTTAATTTCAAGAGGTAATAATGTAAACAAATTACCCTTGAACATGCTGTGAAATTAGCAAAATGAACTGTTCTCATTCGCATGGTGTTTGTGTTTGTGGTGTGCAGCAGTTGAAGGAAAGCATCATATGGTTCAACTTTTATTTAATTTGATAAGTATTTTACATTTGTGATTTTTATGTATGCTATTCCAGCGTTAAGAAGAATAAAAGTTGTAAATTTTTAATTAAAGTTTACAATTATTTTAAGTCCAACAATGCAGTCTCTGCATTCTCAAGGTTAGGCAATGACTCAGCAGCAGGACCGATTTTGCTTTTTGATACATCGGAAAATATGGCGGTCGACTGGAAATATTGTCAAGTTTGTTAATTGTAGTAATAGCTGACTTCCACGTCAACTTTTGCTGGTGTTAGTGATACCTACTTTTGCTGGTGTTAGTGAAACGTGTGCTTCAATTAAACATTAATTGGCCCAATTGGCCCAGGTTTGTCTTGCATGAAGCTTACACAGGCCTTGCATGAAACTTGCAGTTCAAAATAGCAGCAGGCTTGCTGCAAGGTTGCAGTAGTCTGATTGCAGCAAGCTTGCTGCAGGGTTGCAGCAAGCTTGCAGCAGGTGTAGTTGTCAGATTGCAGCAAGCTTGCCATTGAGAGATTGCTGCAATTTTGCTACAAGCTTGCTGCAGGCTTGCAGCAAGCTTGCATGCAACCTTGCAGCAAGCTTGCATGCAACCTTGCAGCAAGCTTGAGGCAAGTGCAGTAGTCGGATTGCAGCAAGCTTGCTGCAAGCTTTAATTTTGCCAATGCAAGCTTGCTGCAAGCTTGCTATCTTGCAATGACAAGCTTGCTGCAAGGTTGCAGCAAGCTTGTTTTGCTATGTGGGCAGTGACATATATATTATTCGTAGTCTTATACCTTCTAACTAGATATTTACAAGTTAGTCGTTTAGTATATATTGTTAGTGGTGTCTTCACTAGTATTAGTAGCAGATATTTACAAGTTAGTCGTTCATTATATATTATTAGTGGTGTCTTAACTAGTGTTAGTAGTTAAAGAGTGAGTGGTGTTTGAGTGAGTGAGTGTCCTTTCACGGCCGTGCTATCCCGGTCCTTGCCTCGTGTTCGTCAGCCGAAGGTGCCTGCAGGAAGTGATAAGTAGATTCTTAATTCTACGCTAATATCCCATTGCTATATTATTTGCATCTATTTAATATATCATTATTTTAACGCTTCATTTATCCTATATTTAGTGGTTTTTATTGTTCTTTTTTGGTTCTTTGTTGTACTTTATTGGTATTTTTTTTACATATCGTTAGTCTACAAATCTGGTGTTCCGGTATTAAAAGAACCTCTAATTAATTCAAGTTAGCCTTATTCTTAGTGTCAGGCTAGTTATATATATTTTATTAAATATTCCATTGTTATAATCTTAGTGCATTTTTAGTTCTAAGTACTGTTTATTGCTATTTAATATTTTAATATAGTTATTTTTTGTCATATGTAGATAGTTTACACTCCATTTTCACCTTTTGATTTTTATATAGCTTAAATTATTTATATACATTTAGGTTAGACCGCTAATATCTAGTAAAATCTAACATATATAGACTGTTAAAATATCGATAGATTTTCTAGCGTTAATCTACTTCAATATATTTTATTTAAGTTGAATCGTACCTAGTTCGAAGAAAGGGTAGTTTTTTTTCTCTCCAAGTTACTAATCAACTCGTAACTTATTATATTTTCAACACAGTCTTAGGTCTACCATCTGACTACTAATCATTCGTGTAGAAACTAGCGTTAGTAGAGCCTTGTGAATTTAAAAACTTTTTAAACTCTAGTCCGCCCCACACGCAAAGTATAAACAGGCTTCTATTGTTCACCCCTTACACCTGTGCATAGAACCCCTCCACAGCTCACTTGCGTCATCTGTCCTCCAACTCCCCCCCCAACAACAACACTCTAGGAGTGAAGTCAGTTACCACCCGCTGTCAGCCCATTAGCCCATCCCCTTAAGGGAATAAAGTCGTAAAGCCTTCTGCACTCGTGAAAGGGTTTTTGAGAATAGAATGACTCCCATTAGGACTGCTCTTAACCTCTTCAGGGGCTCACCCGATCGCGAGTCCTTAGTGGCCCGAATCGCTGGGCTTGAGAAGACGGTGGACGAGCTCCGTGCTCCGGTGGAGCGGTTGGTGGAAGGTCCTGGAAGGTCGCGGCGGAATGAGGAGGGCCCTAAGCGCTCCAAACGCGTCAAGGCCAGAGGAAGCCCAGGCTCTGTCGCGGGATGGAGAGTGGAGGACCTTTCTCGGACTTCCGTGTCTCCGGTGTCGTCTCCCTCCGATGCACAGTGGGGCCAAATCCCGAAAAGGTGGTCAAAATATGAAAATATATTTCAATTTGCACGAAAGTTTGTATATGGGGGTTTTTGAGGTTGCTAATTATGAATCCAGCGTCAAAAGTAAAAAAAAAAACAAAATGGTGGATCCAATATGGCGGACTAAAATTTTCAAAATCATAAGATTGAATTGAAATTATGTGCCAATTGGGTTATATATTGGATTTTATTAATCTAATAAATGAGTGTTGTCATAAATTGAGCAATTTATATGTTTAATGTAAAATATATTATTTAAAAATAAATTTCCTTTTGAATTCAAAGAACTCTTCCACATGAGAAATGAGGTATTTCAGTTGCTTTTAAAATTGGCGGAATAATTAACTACAGTGTTTATGGTGGTAACAGTTTTAATTACATGTTTTTAAATAACAATGCTCAGAATTAACCAGGACTTCTTTACAATACATTACATGACATTATATCATCTCCCTCACGACATATTCTGAAACACGTACGATTCCACTTCAGAATCACTCGAGTCTTCAGGAGGCGAATCGTCTGAGCAGTCATCATCTGATTGCGAATCGCATGATGGTGCAATGAGAATGCTCATGGCATCATGCGTCATGTTTTGCGCTTCTTCATTCGATGGTGCTCAGACTGACTGGATATGATTGGGTCCGACTGAACCATCATCCGTATAAATACATCCTCCATATTTTTTGAACGCGAGCACTTGCGAGCGTAATTCTCGCGGTAGCGTCTGAGCAATTTATTACATGCCTCTTGAGCCTCTTCAGACATTTGTCCGATTGGTAACAGAGCATGCTTTATCACGTCTTTGCCGTGCATTAGGATGTTGTGCACAGCTGTTGGCATGCAGTACCATGGGTACAGCTGCACAAACATCCGTGCGGTTTCTAGAGCGTACTCTTCGAATATGTCTACATCTACCCTGTAGCCACAAGAGAGTACTTGCAGGATGGTGTAGAGGCGTTGTAAGAGTTCAGGATCCAGTCCAGTTATTTCTGCCGACAAGGTGTAACTCTTAAAAAAACGACGGGCTGTATTACCGTCGTTGCTGTTGCCATGAATTTGCTTGGGCTGATCCACAATCAAGTTCATCTGTTCTTTGAACCCTTTTTGTATGCAAATCTTTCTTTCATTTACCCTGAATTTCATATTTGGATCTCTGATCTGCCATGTTTTCACCATTAGCCTATATGCAACGCTCAAACAGCACTCAAACATACGGATCCAAGCATGTAAGATGGGGAGCCCGAAATGGAGGTGGTCGATGTTTATATGTCTCTGCAAAATATCATCCAAATCATTGAAGTCCTTAGATGTCGCGTTGCAGAGGTGGCATCTCTGGGTTGACGATGTGTTAGTAATAGCATGACATACCTTTCCATCGATCATTGTTAGCCCGAGTTTGAAGGATATGTTTATTCTTCTTCCATCTATAACACTCTTAAAAGCACGAAGATTCCTCACCTGCTGTTGGATATTGTCTACGTGCTGCATCGTTAACTCCTTCGTCTCCTTCCTGAATTGAATATTCAGAGGACGGCAAAATCGAGGTGACGAAGGCAATGGATTTTGCCATATTACTGCCTTTTGCTTCACGTCTGTCTTAGAGACAAGCTGCAGTGGGACCAACGATGTAAAAAACAAGCTGGAGTCGTCAATGACCCGACCATCTCCGTCAATCAATGCCTGTTTATAGTTGCTCTGCCCTGAGCACCCATCACAAACCCACTTGCAAACAAGTTGCAAATCAAACAAATCCTCTTTAGGCATGGTAGAAAACACTTCCGCTTGCAGCAGTATAAGTCGCTGGGCTGTATGGTCGAGCAGCGACTGAAGACTCAATTCAGCACTGCAGTCTGTAATGGTCATAAGGCGTCTATCGGGATGGCAGCTGCTTTTTGCTTTCATTACCGTCTTGTAAGGAGGGTATAATCTACATTGATTTGCAACAGAGGTATTCCGCATAAACTGGTATTGACCCTTAGTCAGCCTCATCTGAATCATAACAAACAATGCATGTTCGGCAGACAAAGTCGTTTCCTGTGAGTCGTTGAAACGACTACGGTACTTCTTCGCTTTGGAAGGTGTACCCTCGGTCATGTCCCGGACAATTTTGGCCGCTTCTATCTTTCCTTCAGCACGTAGAGTCATCTGGGTCGCGTAGCAAAGCTCCTTGGGACTTAATTCGGACCGTAATTGGTGAGTCCGCCTGCGCTTAGTTCGGTCGCTGGCTGCTGAAAAATCAGTCTGTGGTCGTCCACTGCTCTTCTTCATATTGCCCTCACCAGTCTTTTTATCATTCGAGCCGAAAAGATGCAAGTGGCTCATTGCGAGCCATTCTCTGTTCTCCACGGTGAATCGCTGCTCTATACGAAAGCACCTTTGCCACCTGGTCTGTAGCTTGGATACAAGCGATCTCAAACGGACCTTCTCTTTGGCAGGCATTGAATACTGCACACCAAATTTTACCCGGATTGATTCCTCCAGAACGCCATACAGAATCTCAGCTGTTTCTTTCCAGTAGGGCTTCGTCAAAATGAAAATGTCGTGACGCGTGAGGCAGTAACCTGCGACTAGTAAAGCACAAAATATATCAATTAGCAACCAGTTAATTTCTGTACAAAGCAAAATTTCAACTAGAATTAAAATTTTAATCAAAATTAAAACACAATATGTTATCAAAACTTTCGTGCTGAACTGCCATGCACGTAAATATTTTCATCAATAAGTACTAAATTTTCATTGTAATTGTGTTGTAAATAACTCGACTATTGCATATTATATGAATTTCTTAAATAATTGAATCAAACCATATAAATAATAATAAATAAATAAAATTCTACTTACTTTCTGGAGAAGATTCCATTTCACGGAATAGAAATCGTTGTGTAGTTGACGAATCACGATGAAATATGTTAACTGCAGTTAATGATAACAGAGCAATTACCACAAGTATGATATTTATTGCACGACCGGTTTCGCTTTTTACAGCATCTTCAGGTACCTATATCAAGTGTGCTCAAGCTTATATAGGGAGGCGGGAAGGGGGAGTGGTAAAGTGGGGGGTGACAGAAGAAGGGGAAAGGAGAGAAGGGTGGACAGTCATAGGTGCCTGAGGGTTGGTGTAGCGTCGGTTGGCGGGAGAAGGGTTGGTAAAGGAGAAAACAACTTGTCGCGTTCAGAGCCCACATGGTACTGGTTTATTTTCTATATTTTACAAAGCATAAGAGGAGAGGACAGTCGCCTCTCGGGGTCATAAAACTCCCCCTCCCATCCAGGGTAAGGACCGCGCGCCCTCACCGAGGCTCTGCCAGGCTGTCCAGCCGTTCACTCGCTACACTGCCTCCCCCTTTGGAAGCATCGCGCCCCCGCGATCAAGGATGCACCGGCTCAGTTGGTATCTGCTGTGCCTTGGTCCTCCTTTTCAAACTTCTGAAATAAAAGAAGAGAAAGCAAGAAAAAGAGACCCCTGGGTTCTTCCCCACCCTTTAGAGCCCGACTTGGAGTCTATCTGGTTCCCTGGTAATCCTTTTGGGATACCGCGCCGTGGTCAGATCCCAAGTGCCCTCTCTTTTGCAATTCTGGCCGTCCGCCGCCGGCGTTTGGGACTCCAGCGGCGGAGGAATGGAGATTATTCTCCAACCACTCTCAATAGCGTTTGCTGGTTTTTCCTCTTGTACTTGGGTTTCTCCCGGCCCCGCCATTGTTCCACTGTCCCCTTCCTTGGTCTGATCTTCCTTGTCCTCGCTGTCTCCCGGTCTCGCCTCCCACTTCTTAAGGCGGTTAAAATGTACGACAAGGCGACGTCGAGGATTGTCTATGTTTCTCACCCTGTACTATCGTTTTCAAAAGTCTTAGTGCATCCACTTTGCCCTATTCCACAAACCGTAGAATGGGGCATGTCCGGAAAGGTTTTGAAAATTGGCACCACCTGCGGACTGCGTCTTTTGCTGGGCTAGCTTCACTTGTCGTGAGACGACGGTGGAGTATGAGTTACTGCACGAAAGAATCGACGGGGACGGAGTAAAACACGGCAGAGGAAAACCCCATCGGAATGCACCGAAGGTTATTCGCGCTCATGCGGTTGCGACGCGACGATGAGGCCTCCGACTTGTGTGATTTTCGCTCTCGAAATTCACATTTGTGCTCACGAGTGACGCACTCTGTATAAGCGGCGCGGTAGCCATGTGGTTAAGACTGCCTCGAAAGGCGTATTTAAAACATTCTCAGGTTCGATGCTCAGTGGCTGTCTTTTTTTGCTCTCAAGTAATTTCAATATGACTGTGATAATGAACCTCGAGTACAGCCTCTTTATATCAACGGACCCGGTACAGTTTATTATATTACAGGCATTCAATAATGATGGAGGACCACCTAATACCAAATTAGAATCCTTGAATCCTCATCTCTCCTTAAGCCAATCTATTCACAGTGGATAAATACTTACACGTCTCACTAGCTGAATACTTTTGGTCTAACACTGAGTATGGCAAAATCTCCCGAGAGGTAAAATCCCTATGCTCGAAATAAATCTCTCGTTTTACCACCAGGATATCAAGTCACATTCTAGGTATGATATTTTGGTGATCCGCGAGTGATACGATTCATCGAAATGTCTTAGATAGGCGTCTTATTCAAACTCCTGGGGCTCAAAGAAATAATATGCTGTGAAAAACAGTATTGATGCTATAGAAAGAGGGTTTCTCAGCAAGTGGGTGTACCAGCGAAAGTAAATCATACGGCTCGGGCCGAAAAAAGTATCCAGTTATTTATTTACAGTAGTCTTCTGACGATTATTGTTTTCTGGACATATATTGAGAAGCGTAGCCAGGGGGGAGCAGTGGGGGTGAATGACCCCCCCCCCCCCGTCCCCCCCGGACCACTATGTTCTGCAAGGCTGCATTTTGCTAACGCTTACATGAATTTGCCTCAAGCTTTCTGGGACCTCACCTTTTTTTCTGACCAGAAAACATTCAGGAGTTATTGCAGCGGCCGAATACATTTATGGCGTCCGCGAAATACACGATAAGTTTTCCGTTTGCATGTGCTTCATCTTGAATTTATTCTGGCCTTATTCTGAATTACCTTTTAATCAACGCCTTCCTCTGTTTCTGTTGATATTTCCCTCAGTCACAAAGTGCTTAAGTGTTAGACGAAGAAAGTTAGTTATTAGTGATAAATGCATATATTTTTAGCACTTAGAAGTGCGTCCGTAAACTTCCACGAAGAGAGGTCAAACTGATTATTGATATTTAAAGCCAATCATTGACGTAGAAAATTATCCGATCTCATTTACAATTAGACTAATGTAACGCAGCAGAAGACAATAGCTTAGTTTATAACTGCCAAATTTAAGAAATGAATTACATTTAACACACCTAATTAAAATGTAAAATATGTTTCTTAATGTATCTTCGAATAATTTTGTCTTTAAAGATACGAATCCAGCCATATTTTGAGAAAAAAAACATCTGGGCGTGTTATTGCAATCTCTTGGGGGGAAATGACCGCTTCTGGTCCTGGACTATTAGTGAGGACTTCGACTTGAATGAACGCGCTGGAGTACGTTAACGTATTAGAAGATAATCTGATTCCCCTTCTCAAAAGAGGTTGCCCCGGACGTGGAATCGAATTTTGGACAGGACAACTGTCTTATACATACGGCCAGAACTGTGGAGGACTTTTTTTTCTAAATATACAATTAGTGGTGTTACCTTGGCCGGCATGTTCACCATATTTAAATCCCATCGAAAACCTGTGGAGACTTATCAGCGTCGTAGGGCTAGGGGTTATGATCGCCCCTGGCAAGATTTGAATTTTGCGCCCCCCAAGACTTATTTTCTAGGAAGAGAAACAACACTATAACTTTGAAAGTGTAATTTAAGATTTGTATACATTTAAGCATAAAATTAGTTCTTACTATTATGTAGGAAGGGAAATAATAACATACGAGTTCATTCATTTAGACATAAAATCTCTTAAAAGTTTACTTTTCTGGCTTTTTCTGTGACCAATTTGACAATAATATCGTCCATATTAATGGTTTTTTGCAACGTCATACTCAATCGATAGTATAGCGAGATTACTCAAACGATCTTGAACAATCTGCGATCGTAAATATTTTTTTATTAATTTTTATTTGCTGAAAGATCTTTCAGAGCTGGCAGAAGTCACAGGTAACGTCAATGCTAGGCGAAGTGCAATCCCTATATTGGAATAACTTGTCACTAAGCCATATTCTTCATGGCAATTAAGACGTGCAATGTAATCTGCATTTTTTAAATCAGGTAAAAATGCAAACAGGCAATTTTGTTTGGTATTTGTACCTTTCAATTTCTAAACACAACTCGCTGGCATTTAAATCATCATTGAATTTTAATGCGAGATCCGCTACGGATTTCTCTAGATCTTCAGTGGAGGTTTCATGCAGCAAAAGTCCTGTTAGGTGACCAAAATCAGAAGCTACGGCAGCTAAACTTTGAAATCTCCATCCCATTTACTGAATAAGTGGGTCTAGTGCACAGTAAAGCTGAAATTTATACTTTTGAAGAGGATTCTTTATAGCCGCATTCTTGGCCCTTTCATCGAACATTGTATTAACCTTTCGTTTACTCTATTTAGAAAGTTATGGCTATATCGACAGCTCTTTTGGTAGAGTATTTGCTGAATCAATACACAGCTATCTATTTGGCCCTTTCTGAAATAATTCAAAAATCCACAAGGCCCTGCAAGTGTTTTGATGCTGCCTCAATGGAAACAGTTTTTTCCTTTAAAATGATAATAACGTTCTCAATACTTCAATGAGGATATTCCCATACGAACACAATACAAGTAAATACGAATTTTATCATTTTTAAAATAATTTTAGCTAAAGATACTGAATCAGCTGTATATGTCCTCCTTTCATCAGTTACTTCTGCAATGGTATGTAATGTTTTCATTATTTGCGGTAGTTGAGTATGCAATGCGTGAATTGAATTATAATTTGATGACCATCTCGTATCAGAATGACCCTTCAAAGTAAATTTTAAATTTGATAAAGGTTGCCAACGTTCAATCGATCTGGGAAAATAATTGAAAATTTTTTTCACTGTGTCGAAAAACGTAGTCATTTCTAGTGTTACACAAAACGTATGCACTTCAACTAACTTTCGTTAGTAAGCTCTACTAGTTTAAAATCTGGCAGGTTCATTCAGTTGTAAGATTCGCGCTTGAACGTATTGATATTTACCCGCCTTGTTTTACCCCTTATATTTAGGGTCTGGTACAAATTGTGTGTGTTAAGTTAGGGGCGCCACGCCGTTTCTAATCAGTGTTTCCCCCCCCCCCTCCCCCGGAGTCGATTAGAAACGGCCTGTTGTAATCAAGTGTAAGTTTTTTTATGTGAGGTAAAATCATGTACTAATATTTTGTTCGTGTGCCCCAGCGGCCCGCAGGCTGTGGGCCTGCAAAGTGCGCCCCCTTGAGGGTTGCGCCCCTGGCAGCCGCCCGCCTGGCCTGCCCCTAGCTACAGCGCTGGGACTTAAGGTTCAGGAGTGGAAATTGATTGAAACAAAATCTGTGGAGGCATTAGAAGCCCATGTCCGGGAGTTATGGGATTCCTTCCGCAGACGGCCTGAAATATGCGAAAACTTAGTCGCATCAGAGAATCGCCGGTTACAGGAAGTAGTGGATTCAGGGGGTTGACGAAACAAAACATAAAAAATGTAAAGAATTTCATGTTTATTTTTTCACCCCTTTCCTCGATGCTGCATACAGAGACAATGACGAATCACAGTCCGTTGCAGCTAATAAACAATTGGTAGAATTATGTCAGCGCAAATATTATCACTGTCATATTCTGCAGACCATATTAATTTCACTAATAACATCCACTCATTTCCGAAGAAATGAAGAAAATATGAACTTTGGAAGCTAGTCTGGTGGTCTGACTAATGAATAAAATAGTGTAAAAGACAGGAAAGAAGAAAGGATTAACAACTCCCTTTTTAAATTCTCTTATCCTTTCCCATCCCAGAAATGTATACCCGCTGAAATTACCCGAGAAAGGGTTAACAGAGAAAGGTGACTTCGGTTTTCGAAAAACTATGCCACATCCAATGACATTTTAAAATAATATATACAGTGGCGTAGCCAGGTTTCGGGTCTAGGGTGCACCGGGGAGAGGGGGGGGGTTAGGGGGCTCCGACTCATATATTCAGCAGTTTATTAAAAAAAACTGTTACATACTTGTTTTTCTCGTAATTTACTATCCCTACTTGTAGACTTTGTAGAATTTATTGTTGCTAATGAAGTTATGAAATTGATTCACGCTCGTAATTGGGACTTTAGGGCGGAAACATACACAGGGTAGCCAGGACATAGGGAACGGGGGGGCATTCACCCCCACTGCTCCCCCCTGGCTACGCTTCTCAATATATGTCCAGAACACAATAATCGTCAGAAGACTACGGTAAATAAATAACTGGATACTTTTTTCGGCCCGAGCCGTATGATTTACTTTCGCTGGTACACCCACTTGCTGAGAAACCCTCTTTCTATAGCATCAATACTGTTTTTCACAGCATATTATTTCTTTGAGCCCCAGGAGTTTGAATAAGACGCCTATCTAAGACATTTCGATGATACGTATCACTCGCGGATCACCAAAATACCATACCTAGAATGTGACTTGATATCCTGGTATAAATATATAAAGTAATCGATGTACTACGTCCACTTTATTTAAAAATACACTACACGTGTTTCAGCTTTATACTAAGCCATCTTCAGGTATGATTACAATCCAGTATATTTTTAAATAAAGTGGACGTACTACATCGATTACTTTATATATTACGATGTTCCACCAAATCTCGCCTGACACCGTTGATTTAATATCCTGGTGGTAAAACGAGAGATTTGTTTCGAGCATAGGGATTTTACCTCTCGAGAGATTTTGCCATACTCAATATTAGACCAAAAATATTCAGCTAGTGAGACGTGTAAGTATTTATTCACTGTGAATAGATTGGCTTAAGGAGAGATAAGGATTCAAGGATTCTAATTTGGTATTAGGTAGTCCTCCATCATTATTGAATGCCTGTAATATAATAAACTGTACCGGGTCCGTTGATATAAAGAGGCTGTACTCGAGGTTCATTATTACAGTCGTATTGAAATTACTTGAGAGCAAAAAAAGACAGCCACTAAGCATCGAACCTGGGAAAGTTTTAAATACGCCTTTCGAGGCAGTCTTAACCACGCGGCTACCGCGCCGCTTTTACAGTGGGTCACTCGTGAGCACAAATGTGAATTTCGAGAACGAAAATCTCCCAAGTCGGAGGCTTCATCGTCGCGTCGCAACCGCATGAGCGCGAATAACCTTCGGTGCATTCCGATGGGGTTTTCCTCTCCCGTGTTTTACTCCGTCCCCGTCAATTCTTTCGTTCAGTAACTCATACTCCACCGTCGTCTCACGGCAAGTGAAGCTAGCCCAGCAAAAGACGCAGTCCGCAGGTGGTGCCAATTTTCAAAACCTTTCCGGACATGCCCCATTCTACGGTTTGGAGAATAGGGCAAAGTGGATGCACTCAGACTTTCGAAAACGATAGTACGTGACGTCGGACAGTCTCTTTATGATTTCGAAGGGGCCAACCCAGGGGCGATGAAACTTCCTGCATTTGCCCCTTTTTGTGGTGGGTACGTGTAACCACACTCTCTCCCCTTCGTCAAAGGGGGTGCCATGACACCGGCGATCATACTGCTCTTTCTGTCGGAGGTGAGCCGACCCCAGCCTCTGCCGAGTGAGATCATGAGCCTTCTCGAGACCCTCTCTTAAGCGTCTCACGTAGTCGCCTTCTCTTCGCTGCACTACCCCTATCTGCGCATCAGGGACCCCCCACTCCAACTCAATCGGGAGGCGCACTTCCCTCCCAAACATGAGGAAATAGGGTGTGAATCCTGTACTGCTGTGTTTGGCCGAACGATAGGCCAACATGACAGAATCCAAATGTTCATCCCATTCGTCTTCATTTTCCGTCCATTGGCTCAACATTGCTAATAGAGTTCTATTAAACCGCTCGACCTGGCCATTGGACTGGGGGTGGTAGGGTGATGTCCTTGTTTTTACCACCCCCATCAATTTGCACATCTCCTGGAAGAGGCGGGATTCAAATTGGCGGCCTTGGTCCGTGTGGATTTCCCGAGGCGCTCCCCACCTACACACGAAGCCCTTCACTTGATACGCCACTGTTTCCGCCTCTTGGTTACACATGGCATACGCCTCGGTCCATTTGGTGAACTCATCGGCGACCACCAATATATATTTATTGTTTGTCTTGGTCTGAGGGAGAGGGCCCAATATGTCGATGGAAATTCTTTCCATCGGTCCTCCGGTCGGGCAATGACCCAATGGAGCTCTTGGCGGATGGGGCGGGGATTTCCGACGCGAACAACCTTCACACGTGCGGCACCACACTTCCACGTCCTTGGTGTATCCGGGCCAATAGTACCGCTCTCTCACTTTGCCCAGAGTCTTCTCATACCCTAAATGGCCTCCGACGGGTGAATCGTGTAAAGACAGAAGAAATTCTTCTTTTGCCTCAGCCGGCACAATTAACTGTAGGCGGTCGGCGTCGTTCCCTTCTCCCTCCCACCTTCGAAAGAGAACCCCATCCCTACACACCAATCTGTCCCATTGTGCCCACAAAGCCTTCGCCCCCAAGCAGTCACCCCTTCTCTCCCCTTCGGGTGGCCGAATTCCGGCCTCAAGTGCATCTACTACCCTTCTCAGCACGGGGTCCTTCCTCTGCCTTTCCCTTACGCTTTCACTGGGAGCCCCTAGGACGGCGTCGATTTCCGCCGAAATCGGTTCCCCCTCTCCCCAGGCACATTGTTTACATACAGACCGGGATAAACCGTCGGCATTCCCGTGCTTGATTCCCGGCCGATGCACCACCAAAAAGTCGTACTCCGACAATTTCTCGAGCCAGCGAGCAACTTGTCCTTCCGGCTCACGAAAGGATCTCAACCATTGTAAGGAATTATGGTCGGTACGCACCACAAAACGTTTTCCCAACAAATATTGTCGAAAGTGGCGTGTAGAATTGACTACCGCCAAAAGTTCACGCCGTGTCACACAATATTGTTTTTCGGCGCGTGAGAGCGTCCTGCTGTAATAGGCCACCACCCTTTCCTCGTCTTCCTGCCTCTGGCTAAGCACGGCCCCGATACCCATTCCGCTAGCGTCACAGTCGAGCGTAAATTCGGAGTCCATCCGCGGGAAGGCCAAAATCGGCGCACACGTTAACTTCCGTTTTAGCGTCTGGAAGGCGTCTTCGCATTCCGTACTCCATTTGAATAGTGCATGCTTCTCGGTCAACTTATGAAGGGGGCAGGCTAACTGAGAAAAATTTCTTATGAACCGCCTATAATATGACACCGTTCCAAGAAACGCCCTAAGCTCCTCAAGAGATGCTGGGGACCGCCATTGTGTTATCGCGGCAATTTTTCCAGGGTCCGTCGTGACACCATTCTTGGACACTACATGGCCTAAAAATTTCACCGTGGGTTTCATAATTTGGCACTTCTCAGGCTTAACTTTAAGTCCCGCCTTCCTCAGACGTAACAACACGTCTGTTAGCCTTCCTATGTGCTCTCTAAAATCCCTTCCGAAAATAATTACGTCATCCAAGTACACCAAACAGGACTTCCACTGGGCACCCGCAAGCACTAGGTCCATTAGTCTTTGGAAAGTACTGGGTCCGTTGCACAATCCGAAAGGCAGCACTTTAAATTGGTAGAGACCGTCACCGGTGGTAAAGGCTGTCTTTTCCCGATCGCTTTCCGCGACCTCGCACTGCCAGTATCCTGACGCCATATCTATTGTGGAGAAAGCTGTGGCGCCAGATAGCGAATCGAGAATGTCGTCCATGCGGGGAATTGGATAAGCGTCTTTACGCGTCACGATATTAAGACGCCTATAATCAATACAAAATCGCGTCGATCCGTCTTTCTTCTTCACAAGGACGATCGGTGAACTCCAAGGAGATGACGATTCCTCGATTATATCGTCCCTCATCATCTCCTCTACGGTTCGTCGCACTTCTTCCCGTTTGTGAATAGGTAATCTCCTAGGACGTTGTCGAATCGGAGACACATCCCTGGTCTCTATTTTATGTTTCAGGATGTTTGTACGTCCTAAGTCGTAGGGTCCTCGGGAGCACACATCCGAAAACTCATCCAGCACTACTTTAAGTTCCTCCTTTTCCCCTTCACTTATTTCGGCACAGTCTAAATCAAAGAGAGAAGATGCAGGGGGAAGGTACGCGTTCTCCAAACTAAAAACGGGCTCGTTACTCACTTCCGCTTTATCTCCATCACACTCCCATAACCCGCCCACTTTCGTGTCTTTATATAGAGTCACTGTCTCTGCTGATGGATTCAGGAAGAGCATATGCACCGTGGAACCCTTCACTTAATGTAAAATTCGTGCACCGAACACGCCATAACGTTCTAAAAGTTTCGGATTTGGCTCTATTATCCCTAATTTTCCCTTGAACCCCGGATGCGAGCTCATCAAACACTCCACTAACACTTCGTGGCAAGGAGGAATAACGACGTTCTCTTTCAAAGTCACGGCGCAACACAACTCGCATTTTTCCTCACCTGAGAGAAAAGGCACAGCTTTTCCGCGGATGAGAACGCAATTCCGGGAAAAAGCCACGTCACACTGATGTGCTCGCAGGAAATCGGCACCCAGGAGACATCCCTTCGGTAGACGAGGGGCGATGAGTACATCATGCGAAAACTCTTCCCCTCCGATGCGAAGTACCACTTCTCCCCTCCCGAGAATCCGTAATGGCTCCCCATTCGCAGTCACTAGTGCCAACTCGTCTTTCTTCATTTTCCCCGAATTTTCGGTACGGTTCCATATCTCTTCCGAGATCAAGGACACCGCCGCTCCCGTGTCAATGAGCATTTCAGCGGGGATCCCCGAAACTGATCCTCGCACCAGGGGCACTGAATCGGACAAAATCGTCCAAATTTCCTTTGCAGCGCCTCCTCCGACGCCCTCGAGCAGTGAAGCAGCATCTCGGGTACCTTTTCCGTCACCGGCCGAGAAGGTTACCACCTCCTCGGCCTTTCGTCGTTTACCGGGGAGAAAGGGCGTGTACATTCGGCTCTCACGTGCCCCTCTTCGCCGCACATCCAACAACGCAGCCGGTCTCTACGCCTCACCCTGGGTGTTGAGCGCCGCAACTCAGGAGCGGGGCTGCGGTCGTCATCACCCGATACAGCGATTCCTCGCAAGAATTCCAAGACCTCTTTCATTGTCTCTGAATTCTGTCTTAATGCGGCCTCCACTTTGTCCTCGCGACCGCACCCTCGGCTCTCCACGCCATCTCCACGCCTTCGTGGTCCCGTGGTGAGGGTCGCCGGCGCCAGTGCATTTACTCCCCTGGTGTATGACTCCGCGAAATGGATAGCCTCCATCTCGGTGGCAACGCCGATAGCGTCCTCGAGGCAAGCAGGTCTCGCCTGTTTCACCCACACTCGGATGTTCCCATCAAGTCCATCCAAGAAACGATCGCGCACAACGGCCTTTCTCGCATCCTCGGGCCAAGAAGGGTATGCACGCCGAGCGAGGCGCCCGAGGTCCGTGGCAAAGGTGGCGATGTCTTCGGATTGTGTAGAATATAACCAAGTTTTCATTTTAACTAAAATGCATTCATTCTACGAAGTAAACTCGCAGACCATTGATTTTAGGCGATGTCTTCTCCGGGATTGCGCGTCCTTTGGATGAATCGCGCCTTTTCCTTTTCACTCGCTTCCTTTGGGTTGAAACGCCGCCCTAATGCCTCCCGCGCCTTAGCGTAACTCTGCCGGCTTTCCTCTGGAAGCTCGCGAAACGCAGAGAGAGCGTTTCCCACTAGGCAGAGTCTCAGATAGAGCGTCTTCTGCTCCTCAGGCCACTTATTTATCTCCGCTACCGTCTCAAATTGGAAGACCCAGTCTTCCCAGTCCCCTGCACCACCAAACTTCTCCGGCATCACTATACACGCCATGGCTGCCGCCGCCGAACCGCACGCGAAATTTCCGGATCGAAGAACGATCCTACAGACTGCGCCAATGTAGCGTCGGTTGGCGGGAGAAGGGTTGGTAAAGGAGAAAACAACTTGTCGCGTTCAGAGCCCACATGGTACTGGTTTATTTTCTATATTTTACAAAGCATAAGAGGAGAGGACAGTCGCCTCTCGGGGTCATAAAACTCCCCCTCCCATCCAGGGTAAGGACCGCGCGCCCTCACCGACGCTCTGCCAGGCTGTCCAGCCGTTCACTAGCTACAGTTCGGAATACCGGGGAAGGAGTCGGGGGGGAAGGGGAG
Organism: Pyrrhosoma nymphula; assembly: GCA_963573305.1. Lineage (NCBI taxonomy): Eukaryota > Metazoa > Arthropoda > Insecta > Odonata > Coenagrionidae > Pyrrhosoma > Pyrrhosoma nymphula. Next base: position 153,014,353 of record OY754332.1, read on the forward strand.
TGTGACGAATTGCACAAACACATGAATTTCCAAACAAAACAAAAACTAAAATGGCATCATATGTGTTATCTGCTTCCTAAAAAATTGGTCGAAGGACCCCTGGCTCGTCTTCCTTTACAGGGCTCTGCTCCCTCCCTGTTGTTTGCTCGACCGGGATTTCCTCGCCCTGGATGTCCTGTGGTGTTGGCCGTTGAGGAGGATCGGGGCAATAGGGTAGTTTCCTTCATCAAAGAAAACAGAATTCATTTATTGCGACAGGTGCCCCAGCATAAACGTATTCATTACACGCAAATTATTTGGATTAAAAAGTCTTAGTTTACAAGTAAATTGAATGTTAATTTTAAGTTCATTTGAAAAGGCTCGGAAATGGCGGAACAGCGGCAGCTCTTATGATGACGTAACAGGTAGATAGTCAACATTGCGAGGTATATGGAATTGTCATCGACTGTACTTACTATAGTATTTCAGAGTCCCTAAAATCTGGTAAACATGTATTAATATACCTCGATTAAAATGCTCAAATTTCGGAAAGTCTCCTCCGTTGAGCATGCCATTAAAAGAAGTTTTCTAGGCTCCTACGCTACCTGCTAGTACAGAGTTACCGCGAAGGAGTTCTTCGCGGCAAGCGTCGCATGCGCAGTGAAATGAATAACGAAACTGCGTACCTGTGACTTCGCGTTCTGTGGTGTTCCGGCCTAGATGTTTACGTTTTGATCACTTTCGTTTTGACAAACATTTCCTTTATCTCATCTTCTATTCCTTTCATTTACCATTCCTATCATTCATACCTTGCATATTTCATTAGTTACCTTTCATCATCAGTTCCTTTTGCTGATATACAAAGCCACAAGGTTTCATGAGAAGAAGTTCAATGGCTTTACAAACTGGTTTTGTACGGACAATCTACCGTAAGTGGATGTGGCCATGGTGGTGGAGTTCTTTAGAGAAGATTTTCGGTTTAGTGCAGGTGAAATCAGAGGAGTAAAGCAAGGTACTACTCTCTTCTGACAGCTTTTAACCACAAAATTCTCCTCTTCTCGGTTAGTGGAACCGCGACGTAAGCTTTCTTGCTATCGCTAAATGTTGTTGTGTGACACTGCGGCACAAAACAATTTTTATAAAGCAATGTTCTCGGAGGCATGTTACTGGTACTCCTTGGAGAATATGATGCTGATCAGCTGATGCAGTGAATCACGAGTTCCCATCAATGGTCTGTGATCACGGTGAGGGGTGATCAACGCATTTTAGTTGTTTTAGTATTTGCTCATACATAGTTTGCTTCGAGATTTTGCCATCCATTATGCTATTGACGGTAAGCCTTTTTTGCTAATTTCATGTTCTGGCAATGACACCTCGAAAAAGTGGATGAATTAAATTAATGTGTAATCGTATCATAGCTGCAGCGCAGCACCTGCTCTCCGTATAGTTATTAAGTGACGATTTCGTGCTTGCTTGCGGTAAATATTTCGAAATGAATACGAACAAAATGGTTTATTTCATGCTTTCCATACTAACTTTACCTAAAAAATAGGATCTAGCACCATTAATTTGAGAATATATTATACTATACGATTTTCATTCCCCATACCGTAACCATAAATGTTTCATTATTTTGATGAGGTTTCTCTATGCTACTAGAGCAGCTAAATTAATAAATAAAGCTCATTTCCATTTTACACCAAGTTTACTTTTGTAAATAGTTTTTTTCCCGTCAATAAACTTATTATTATAATTAAAGCTTTCTCGGCGGACGTCGTCTGCAGATAAGCAGCGGCGGCGAACCACCTAGCGGCAGATTGCGGTAGTTGCGTACGTACCTGTGACGTCACACGTAGGATTAACCAGCATGAAATAGTTTGCCGTCGCGTTTTCGCGCCGTTGAATTTTTTCACTTTTTAATTAATAAGGAAAAATACTTAACGCCATTTAAAAATCGAACGGCTTCAAACACGTACTCCAGGGGTTATAAACTTCAGATCTAGGCAATAAAAAATAAATAGGAAACCACCCTATTCTGCGTCCCTGGTGGAAAAGAGAGGGATGGAGAGGGAGCCCAGTAAAGGAAGACGAGCCAGGGGTCCTTCGACCAATTTTTAAGGAAGCAGATAACACATGATGATGCCATTTTAGTTTTTGTTTAGTTTTGAACATTCATGTGTTCGTGCAATTCGTCACTCTCCCCTCCCCCGTGCGAGGTTCGGATTTGTTCTGGGATGAGTGCTGCATGCCTGGTGTGCAATCACCCCGTGCCACACACCCCAGTGGTGGCTTGCACGGTACATCGTAGATGTAGATTACATGACGCCATCGGCAGTAAGCGCTCTAAGTGGGAATCAACTTAGGTCGTAGAGACCCTTCAACCTACGAAGGTATCCTTTTTCTCTCGTTAAGAATTGGTTCCTATGATCTCGCCTACGCCTTTGCCAAGGCTTACTTCGAAGGTGATATAACGAATTCAATTTTATAACGCACGTGATAATAATTTTTAGATAAGGTCCTACCTCTTCTTCGAGTCTTTCGGGACGTAAATAAAAACCTTTTCCGGCGTGGAAGTTGAGGTATTTGAGCAACAAGGCACGATGCAGGATTTATATACCTTTCCCGGTTTTTTCTCGTATACATACATTCTGCACAAATGAAATGATCAAGTAAGATTAGTGAATATCAGTAAATATGAAAAAAAGCAATAATTTACGCCAAATGCTCGTTCCATCAAATAACATCCGCCTACTTTCTCGTCAGAAGGTAAACAACAATCTCTAGCGATACCGTTCCGTGACGTCACGCGTCAATTCCCCGATGACGTAGTGTTTTCAAGCTGGCGAGAAAGAATTATTTTTAAAGACTGATATCTCAGTAAAAAACCGCTTGCCATCTGTGAAATTTTCGCTACATCCATTTTAAATAGTGTCCTTCGGATATAAGTGGTTATAAAAAATAGTGCATGTTCCCCATTGTTAAGACAGATCATTGCTACAATATTTGAAAAGGAAATTTTTATATCTTGATCCGTGTTGTTATTACGAAGCCGTAAATGCGATGCATCCGTCCGGTAATCGGAAAAATGCGCTAAAATTCTGTTTTTAAGCACACACTGAAATAAATATGAACGGTAAATAGTTTTGTGCACCATCACTAAACGCAGAAATAAACAAGCTTTAATGTGATGTACTTCATTTTTAAATCGATGGAGCCATCTATGAGATATTCGTCTTCAAACTCGGGTGACAGAATTTTGCAACGGACAGTAGGTACGATTCAACCTAAATAAAATATATTGAAGTAGATTAACGCTAGAAAATCTATCGATATTTAAACAGTCTATATATGTTAGATTTTACTAGATATTAGCGTTCTAACCTAAATTTATATAATAATTTAATCTACATAAAAATCAAAAGGTGAAAATGGAGTGTAAACTATCTACATATGACAAAATATATCTATATTAAAATATTAAATAGCGATAAACAGTTCTTAGCACTAAAAATGCACTAAGATTATAACAATGGAATATTTAATAAAATATATATAACTAGTCTGCCACTAAGAAGTAGGCTAACTTGAATTAATTAGAGGTTCTTTTAATACCGGAACACCAGATTTGTAGACTAACGATATGTAAAAAAAATAGCAACAGTAAAGTACAACAAGAACCAAAAAAGAACAATAAAAACCACTAAATATAGGATAAATGAAGCGTGAAAATAATGATATATTAAATAGATGCAAATAATATAGCAATGGGCAATTAGCGTAGAATTAAGCATCTACTTATCAGGGTATAGTGTAATGCATGTTGGTGATTACTCACATCTACATCTACATCTATCTACATCTACATATTACCCTGCGAGCCACCTCTAGGGTGTTTGGCAGGGGGTGACAAGTCACCAAAATGCAGCATGCAAGCGGACCGCCACATGCACACCGCACGGTCATGAATATTAAGGATACTAACCAATTCCATCATTAACTAAAAACCATCATGCAGCATGCAAGAGAATCCCCACATGCACGCCACACATGTACGATGACACATAATATTCTACATGCTACTTAAGAGGGCAATCTGCCTATGAAGCTAGAACATCCAAAACATGCTGTAAGAAACACCATAAAACTCCGTAAACATGCTTTAAGAAATACATAAGTTAGTAAGCTACACTACCAGTCAACTAATCTATTTCTAAGTCCTTACACAGCCGTTATAGTCTCTTATCGCTCGCGGAAAAAACGACATTTTGAATCTATCTGTTCTGCAGTCTATCTCTCTTATTTTATTTTTATGATCTAATCTACCATAGTACGTTGGCGGTCGTAAAATATGATCAACTTCGTCGGAAAATAAACTACTCTTGAATTTACATAATAGATTTAGTCTTGTTTTCAATCTACGGTCTGACACTGATTCCCATCCGAGTTGTTCTAAGAGGTCAGTAACACTAACAAGACTATCGTAACGGCTTTTCACGTACCTGGCTGCTCTTCTCTGTACACGTTCTAACTCTGTTTTTAAGCCTGTTTCATGAGGATCCCAAACACTGGAAGCATATTCTAAATGGGGTCTAACGAGGGAGAAGTAGCTTATTTCTCTCACTTTGTCGTCGCACTTGCCTAGAATTCTTTTAACAAATCCCAATTTACGATTAGCTTGACCTGTTATTTCCCGAATATGTTTATTCCACGATAGATCATTATTGAGCCTAACTCCGAGATATTTTACGGATTCTACCGTCTCTAATTGGGTATCCTGAATGAAATTGCTCTGTTGTGGGGAGTTATTTTTCCCCCAGAATTTCATTACTACGCATTTTTTCAAATTTAACTCTAGCTGCCACGCATCGCACCATGCTTGGATTGCAGTAAGGTCGTTCGTTAGTTTATCCTTATCTTCACTGCTACGGATTTCCCTGTATACTACAGCGTCGTCTGCAAATAATCGAACTTTACTGTCTATTATGTCACCAATATCGTTGATATAGAGTAGGAAGAGGAGTGGGCCTATGACACTACCCTGAGGGACGCCAGAAGTGACTCGAACTTCGTTGGAGGCTATGCCGTCTAATACTACTCTTTGCACGCGATCGCTCAAAAGTTCTCTGATCCAGGAAATTACATCATCGTCTAGGCCGTATGATTTTAGTTTTACTAATAACTTTCCGTGGGGCACTTTATCAAATGCTTTTTTGAAATCAAGAAAAATCGCGTCCACTGGAATGTTGTCCTCTTCGGAGACTAGTATATCGTGGGCAAACAGCGCTAACTGAGTTTCGCATGATCTACCTTTCCTGAATCCGTGTTGAGTTCTCATTAACAAGTTATGCGTGTCTAGGTGTTTCAATACTGAGCTGACAACAATGTGTTCAAGGATTTTGCATGAAATGGACGTTAAAGATATCGGTCTGTAATTACATGGCTGTTCCTTGTCTCCACTTTTGAATATGGGCGTTACATTGGCAATTTTCCAGTCATTTGGTACTCCGTGTTGCTTTATGGATTTTGTGAATATTAGCTGCAAGTAGGGGGCAATGGACGACTGGAAGTGGGCGGAACATAGAACTTTCTTTTTCATGCTGTAGGTGGCAGTGTTCGAGATGTGGGAAACATCGCGAGACCTCACCTCTCTGTTTACTGGTAGCAAAGGGTTGGTAACAGTAACTTATAATAACATGGATAGCATCGCGGGGATAACGTGGGGTAAATCGCTAGAAGAGTTTTAAAACTTTAGTTTTGGCTCATGTTTGACGTATTTTGTATAGGAAGGAAGCTAACGCATGATAAGGGAAGGTTATCGTCTTTTTATATGCGGCTACATGGAGGCCATGATACTACTAAATATTTTGTAGTACCATGATGGAGGCCTATTCTGAATCGGGGCGCGCTAGTCCACGATCAAGCTATTCCACACCTCATTATAGCCCAAGTCCGTATTCTGAATCGAACCGGGCAATAAACAGCTCGGGAAAACTAGTGTTTGTGATGATTGTAATTTGAAATTTCAGCAGCCAATGAGAAGCAAGCTGGCGTTCTAGCTTCGATGAAATATTCATTCCCTCATATAATCTATGAATTATTTTACCTCTTAAATAGATAAAATTATAAATATAATACTTTTTATGTATTATAAGCTATAAATTTTAACTTACAAGCTCGAAGCAATATATATTCCACATATTCTATAAAATGACTTACGATAATATTATGGCGGAGCGGTGAATGCTAATGTGAGTTTTCTGCTGTAAGATGATTTTAACATTACATTTTTAAAGTTATCTATGTAAATAATGCCTGCGATCAAAAGTATTAAATAATGTATGGATTTTTCTCTTTCCCTGTACCAATTTTGTGATAGTAGTGAAACTTATTAGCTATCGGCGAGTCGTATACCTCATGTTGACATTTGTATTTTTGTGACTGGCTGTTTTGACATGTAAGTACCGCAAGCAGTCCTTCGGTCGAGAACTATCATTAATGTTATACATGTTATTCTACTCTGTGATTTCTTATTAAACTGTAAGTAATGGTTTGGGAGCTCCCATTGACTGTTGTTAAAGTTTGTAGTGGCATTGACGCGAACGTAAGTGTAAGCGAGAGATGGGCAGAGAAAAATGTTAATATCGGTCTCATTTGAAATGATACAGAAATAATTTTACTGTCTTTATAATTGTTGAGGATTTGCTACTTAGTAAACACCTGAGGTTTTTGAGGGCAATTAAAAGTTTATGAATTATTTTCCCTGAAGAAGACCCCATTAACGTGATGTTTCACAGGGCGACATTGGAATTGTTGTTGATTTTTACTTAAGTTTACCATTACGATACACGAAAGTGGTGTGCTCTTTTTAATTCATCCCTAGTATACTTGTTCGTACATATGCTCGGGAAATTCTAAAATTATAACCAAGATTTTGAAGTGTTCGTCTTCCCTATAAGAAGGAATAAGCGACGGGAAACATGCCTTTGTGATGGAAAATTGCATTACAGAGTATGAAATTATTCTATCGTATATTATAATGTTATCCTGTGGCCAGCAGCAATTATATATTACGTTCAATTCATAATGGGAAATAATCTGCAACTGAAGGGCAGATAGACGATAGTTCTCTCATCGTAAATATATCGGTCTCCGTTCAAATGATGCAGAAACAATTTTACTGCCTTTATAATTGATGAAGATTAGCTATTACGTAAACAAATAGGGTTTTGTTGAGTAATGGCAACTTAATGCATTATTTTGAAGAACTGATTTAAGTTTATTTTAACCATTTTTATGAGGTGAAATTGTACTTGTTCCTTGGCCATGGCATTCTCGACGAGGACGTGGTTGTGAAAGCGAGGTAAGAAAGCAATGCTTAAATGGAAATAAATGATCTTAAGGCATGATTGGAAGGATGAAGGATTTTAATCGAAGTTTCCCTAAAATTTCCTTGCGGAAATCCTCTTCTCTGAATTGGAGTGAACATACCCTCATGCGATGGGATATTTTTCTATTTGCTCTGTCGTCACGCCGTATCTTCACCTCCCTAAGTTTTCTCAAATGTTTGTCCTTTGGAAACGAATGAAAAGATATCTTAGGCGTAAATGCACTACTCTTGCACCCGGGTACCACACAATACTGCACCATGGCAAATTAATGCGCTTTATCAACCAAGGAAGAACGAGAGCTTCAGTCACAAACGGACGATAAACACACGAGTCAAGCCGGGCACGGTAAGCTTGGTGGCATGTTTCCCACATAGTTGCTGGATCGGTCACGTGACCTTCGCTGTGCCGTTTATGGGCGGAGCTACATCCAGTCGTCCATTTCTGACGCTAGTTCTTTATACACGCGAGAAGGGATTTCGTCTGAACCAGGTGACTTATTTGGACTGAGCAATTTCAATAAAATTTCTATTCCGTTAGCACTAATATCAAGGGGAGGCATCTTTCGTATGCAGTGATTATCAACCGCCACGGATGAATTCTCAGATGACTCGGTGAACACGCTCTTAAAGTAGGAATTTAATAAATTGGCTTTATCGGAACTGTTTGTTAACACATCTCCATTATCGTTTCTTAGCGAACAAACGGTAGATCTTTTACCTTGAACTTCCCTAACATAAGACCAAAATGCTTTTGGGTCATCCCGTAACTGCTCTACAAGTGTTTTCCTTTTAAAATTCGTGAATGCTTTCCTGAACGCTTCCTTTGTAGCGGCTTTAGACAACTTATATTTATTAATTATTAACTCTCGATCACTAGGAGATACATCATGAATGATTTTTTTCATCTTAGCATGGCACGCTCTCTGTCGCCTTAACGATTTTCTGACTTCCGCGTCATACCATCTCGGTTCGCTACCTTCTTTTTTTATTTTACTAGGGATATATCTTTTGATTCCTGAATTTATGAGCGAAAGAAAAGCTTTCCAAGTCCCTTCTACATTTGATTCCATTACTGATTTTTGAAACACGGGAAAAGCATTTTTCAGATTACTCTTGAACTCATCAAAATCAGCTCTTTTAAATATGAAAACCTTTCGTTCTCGTTTAAAACTTTTCGGGATATTTAAAGAAAACTTAGCTGTTACTGCCCTATGATCACTGATTCCCGCGACGGTGCTCACATTTATTACCTGATGTGGTATATTTGTCGCTAACAAATCAAGAATATTTTCTCCTCTGTTAGGAGCGGAAGCTATTTCATCTACATCTACAGCTACATATTACCCTACGAGCCACCTCTAGGGTGTTTGGCAGGGAGTGACAAGTCACCAAAATGCAGCATGCAAGCGGACCGCCACATGCACACCGCACGGTCATGAATATTAAGGATACTAACCAATTCCATCATTAGCTAAAAACCATCATGCAGCATACAAGAGAATCCCCACATGCACGCCACACATATACGATGACACATAATATTCTACATGCTACTTAAGAGGGCAATCTGCCTATGAAGCTACCCAGATAGCATGTAAGCTTGCCGCAAGGTTAGATATTGGCTTGCCAAAGCTTGCCGTGGCAAGCTTGCCACTGCAAGCTTAATTCAAGTTTGCATCAAGTCTGCCATGGCAAGCTTGCCGCGGCAAGCTTAATTCAAGTGTGCATCAAGTCTGCCATGGCAAGCTTGCCGCGGCAAGCTTAATTCAAGTTTGCATCAAGTCTGCCATGGCAAGCTTGATTCTAGTCTCCATACCTTGAATATTTTTCTCCCTTAGCGCAACGCCACTATCTACGTTTGACCTTAAACAATGCGTGAGCGCCGGTTCATTCCATTTTTCATTTCGTTAATATTGGACATTGTGCACAGGTACGCCATGGCTACACATGTGAAAATCTTATTTGCATCTTCAGAGATGTGCATATTATGCGATCGCATAATTTTTATAATGCCTAAAAGGCTGTGAGTTCGATACCTGGTACATCACCACACACTTCTGAGCAGAGATTTATATCGCATAATTTGGCTCTCGTTGCAGAATAATACATAAAACGCATATGACATCACTTAAATGGCAAATGAAGTTCTATGTCTGAAATTGAATGACAATTTTCGTCTAATGGCCTTAGAAGTGCATTTATTCATGGATAATAAACGTAATAATCACTTCATTATATAGGTAGCTTGATACTTTTAACGATTTATTACCTATTAACATATCTAAAGGTCTGTGTAAAGTAATCAGTATTTATGTCGTCTGTTCGGGCATATGTTTTGCTGCGCCGTGCTGTGTTGTTTTGTATAAAGAATGTGAATGATTATTTATAAGATATAAATACTCAATCTTTAAATATTTGCTATGTGTATCCTTTGTTTTATTTCATGAAATATATTCCTTAAATATAGCAACATGTTTAGCCTGTGGTTCATTCTTCGACCGCAAATTTGGCATAAATGGGAAGCTTTGAAACGAATCGGAGAGACTTGGGTTCTGCCAGTAAACACTTATCATTGATAGCTTTGTGTAATTAAATGCCGTTGTGCAGTAAATTATTAAAATGCATTTATTGGTACATTCATTAGTTTTCTCATTTCCACGTTCGTAACATTGATAATACATGCATATTCACGTTCGTAACATTTCCGTGAGTAAGTTGTCTTCATTGAAATGTAAACAAACGTGTAATAATTGGAAAACATCTTGTTTATTCTCATTACTATTGACTTTATATTCATTTAATTTGGCAACATAGGTGTCAATTAATTAAGGACTGAAAACTGTTATTGCGATTGGATGGTACGTTCCCAAAAACTATCACGGTATTGACATTTAAAAGTTAGTTCTCGCGAACACATTTGCGCACAGTAATGGCCGTATACATACAACTATCTTGACTGTCATTTTTCAGTTAAGAATTGCATATGATGCAGGTAGATGATAGACAGGATTCCGCTGGCAAATAAGAACGTAGAGATGAGTCCCGATGTTAGGATTTAGGGAGTTGTCCAGGTTGAAACTATTTTTTGCAGTTTGAAGCGAAAGCTTGCATTTTAAGCTTGCTGCAAGCTTGCATTTTAAGCTTGCTTGCAAGCTTGCAGCGTGGAGACTAGTTAGCTTGATTTAAGCTTGCCGCAAGCTTAAAGCTTGTTTTTTGCAAGCTTGTTGCAAGCTTGCCAGCTTGCAAGAATAAGCTTGTGGCAAGCTTGATTCAAGCTTACATTGCTATCTGAGTTGAACATGCAGAACATACTGTAAGAAACGCCATAAAACTTATGCTGTAAGAAACACCATAAAACTCATGCTGTAAGAAACACCATAAAACTCCGTAAAAATGCTTTAAGAAATACATAAGTTAGTAAGCTACACTACTAGTCAACTAATCTATTTCTAAGTCCTTACACAGCCGTTATAGTCTCTTATCGCTCGCGGAAAAAACGACATTTTAAATCTATCTGTTCTACAGTCTATCTCTCTTATTTTATTTTTATGATCTAATCTACCATAGTACGTTGGCGGTCGTAAAATATGATCAACTTCGTCGGAAAATAAACTACTCTTGAATTTACATAATAGATTTAGTCTTGTTTTCAATCTACGGTCTGACACTGATTCCCATCCGAGTTGTTCTAAGAGGTCAGTAACACTAACAAGACTATCGTAACGGCTTTTCACGTACCTGGCTGCTCTTCTCTGTACACGTTCTAACTCTGTTTTTAAGCCTGTTTCATGAGGATCCCAAACACTGGAAGCATATTCTAAATGGGGTCTAACGAGGGAGAAGTAGCTTATTTCTCTCACTTTGTCGTCGCACTTGCCTAGAATTCTTTTAACAAATCCCAATTTACGATTAGCTTGACCTGTTATTTCCCGAATATGTTTATTCCACGATAGATCTTTCAAGCAATGCGTGTGATGAAAAAGCGTGCAGTAACGCCTCGCAAATGACTCTATCTCTCCCACCGGGTATGAAGCTATAGGTCTTCCAATCTACAGAGGGTAAGTTGAAATCTCCGCCTAATATCAGATTTCTATCAGGATATTTGGATACTATGCTGTTTATTTGGGTTTCAAAATCTAAAATTGATGTTATATCTGTGTTTGGTGGTCTATAGTACGAGCATACAAATATAGTTTTCGATTTAGGACATTTAATTGAACACCACACAGATTCAACGCTGGTCTCCGGTAAGGTTTCCGCTTGGCTGACAATTTAATTATTTACAGCTACAAATACTCCACCTCCAGCTCGGTTAACTCTATCTTTCCTATAAACGGTGAAAGATTTTGGGAAGACTTCACTGTCTGAATCATCATCTGTAAGCCAACTTTCTGTTCCTATAATGACGTTACACTTCGTACTATGAATTAAATGGTGGAATTCAGGAATCTTATTTCTTAAACTACGGAAATTAATTACTGCCACGATTATTACTTCATCACTCATATTATTGCAATTTGGGAGTATTTTCGATTCGCTCTTTGCGATTAATTTATTTTTAGGCCCTGTATTCCTACTTCCGGGCACTGCAGAATTTTTTATCTCACTTTTTAAATGACTTGAATCTACTGACCCCTGATTTCCCGTTTTTGTCTCACCAACTGACCTACTACCTTTCCTTCCATTGACATTATGACGCAGCTGACGTTTCCCATGCTTAAAGGTACTAAATGTTTTATTGGAAATAAGTGATGCTGAGCCTGACACGCTGCTTTTCCTTTCTATTAATCTATTCTGATTTCTGGAGAAACTTTTGTTTCTAAAAACTTTAGAATTTACCCCTTTATTTATCGACCCATTATAAGCACTACACTCTGGCTCCTCACTCACCCCCTGCCACACACCCCTGAGGTGGCTTGCAGGGTATTTTGTAGATGTAACTATTGCATAAACAACATCACTTCCAGCAGGCACCTTCGGCTGACGAACACGAGGCAAGGACCGGGATAGCACGGCCGTGAAAGGACACTCACTCACTCAAACACCACTCACTCTTTAACTACTAACACTAGTGAAGACACCACTAATAATATATAATGAACGACTAACTTGTAAATATCTGCTACTAATACTAGTGAAGACACCACTAATAATATATACTAAACGACTAACTTGTAAATATCTAGTTAGAAGGTATAAGACTACGAATAATATATGTCACTACACTAAGGTTGCATCTTCAGGCACCGGGCAGCGGGTGGCCAGAGAGCAGGTAGGCAGCCACCCCCTGCCACACCCCCTGCCACACACCCCTGCCACACACCCCTGAGGTGGCTTGCAGGGTATTTCGTAGATATAGATAGGCAGAGAGCAGGTGCAGGCAGGTATCGAGGCACCGGATTAGGGGGCTCTCGAAAACACGTCCTTTCCGTCCGGGAGCAGGAGGAAGAATGATATACAGTATTTGGGATCCTTATGAGATAGGCTTGGAAACTGATTTAGAACGCGTGCAGCGAAGATCGGCAAGATATGTTAAAGGCCGTTATGATAATCTCGTTAGTGTTACTGATCTTTTGCAGCAACTAGGATGGGAAAAGCTTTCAGACCGTCGATTAAAATTTAGACTCAATCTATTATGCAAGTTCCAAACCTGTCTATTCTCTGACGACGTTGATAATATTTTACGAAATCCGACATACTACGGTAGATCAGACCATGAGAGTAAAATTAGGGAACTAGACTGCAGAACGGACAGATTTAAGATGTCATTTTTCCCACGAACGATAAGGGACCATAACAGCTGCAAATGAGACTTTTATCTTGGTTTGTCGTTAGGTAGTGTAGCTCTTAGTAGTAGTAGTACTCCTAATACTTGAATCCTTATCTGTTACCTAGTACATACTAACAGCACGCCTAGCATGTTTTCTACATGGGTCTTGAGTCCCTGTCCATCTGTGTAGTTGTAGAATGCATGTATATTGAGGTCACTCTCCATTTTGATGACATCTGTAGTGTAGTGTTGCATGCTTGTGAGGCTTCGCCTCGTGACAAGCATTAGCGATTTATGCTAATGCATAATTAGTCGTAGTTACACTAACTTTAGGGTATAGTGTAATGCATGTTGGTGATTACTCACCCCCTGCCACACACCCCTGAGTTGGCTTGCAGGGTATTTTGTAGATGTAGATGTGTCTCCCAGAACTATTTCAAATTCGGTGGAAAAATATACGAACAGTCAGAAGGCCTTTCTATGGGTTCGCCGTTGTCCCCCTTACTTGCGGCACAGACCGTCCCCCTTACTCTATGCTTGCGGACATTTATATGGACGATTTCGAAAATGTTTTGTTCTCATCCGTGAACCCTTAAGTGAAAATTGTGTGTGCTTGGTATCGCTATGTGGATGATATCTTGTGTGTGTGGTCCAATAGGCAGCTCGACACCTTCTTACACCATTTCAATTCTTTAGACCCGTCCCTCAATTTCACGATGGAGAAAGAAAATAATGGGTCCCTTAACTTCTTAGCATTAACTATTTATAAAGAATTTGACAAATTAGCCCTCTCGATTTTCAGAAAGAATACATATACGGACCAAATAATTCGTACGGACCAAGTAAAGGCATTTTCTCCATTTGTCGCTCCTTTTACCCTCCCTTGGGGGGAGGTGCCATAGATGGTCTTGGTGGCCATTTTTTCCACTTTTTTCTGGTATAATCTTTCAATTAGGTGTGGTTGGTATCCATTACTCATATCAATTTGTTTAATAACATTTAACTCTTTTTCATAATTTACTTTGGATAGAGGAATTGTGAGGAGACGATGGAGCATGGAGTGAAAAGCTGACAGTTTTTGCGTAAAGTGATGCCTAGAATTGGCATGAATTATTTGGTCCGTATATGTATTCTTTCTGAAAATCGAGAGGGCTAATTTGTCAAATTCTTTATAAAAAATTAATGCTAAGAAGTTAAGGGACCCATTATTTTCTTTCTCCATCGTGAAATTGAGGGACGGGTCTAAAGAATTGAAATGGTGTAAGAAGGTGTCGAGCTGCCTATTGGACCACACACACAAGATATCATCCACATAGCGATACCAAGCACACACAATTTTCACTTAAGGGTTCACGGATGAGAACAAAACATTTTCGAAATCGTCCATATAAATGTCCGCATGTAAGGGGGACAACGGCGAACCCATAGAAAGGCCTTCTATACATCTACATCTACATCTACAAAATACCCTGCAAGCCACCTCAGGGGTGTGTGGCAGGGGGTGAGTATTCACCAACATGCATTACATTATACCCTAAAGTTAGTGTAACTACGACTAATTATGCATTAGCATAAATCGCTAATGCTTGTCATGAGGCGAAGCCTCACAAGCATGCAACACTACACTACAGATGTCATCAAAATGGAGTGACCTCAATATACATGCATTCTACAACTACGCAGATGGACAGGGACTCAAGACCCATGTAGAAAACATGCTAGGCGTGCTGTTAGTATGTACTAGGTAACAGATAAGGATTCAAGTATTAGGAGTACTACCACTACTAAGAGCTACACTACCTAACGACAAACCTAGATAAAAGTCTCATGGCAGCTATTATGGTCCCTTATCGTTCGTGGGAAAAATGACATCTTAAATCTATCCGTTCTGCAGTCTAGTTCCCTAATTTTACTCTCATGATCTGATCTACCGTAGTATGTCGGATTTCGTAAAATATTGTCAACGTCGTCAGAGAATAGACCGGTTTGGAACTTACATAATAGATTTAGTCTAAATTTTAATCGACGGTCTGAAAGCTTTTCCCATCCCAGTTGCTGCAAAAGGTCAGTAACACTAACGAGATTATCATAACGGCCTTTAACATATCTTGCCGATCTTCGCTGCACGCGTTCTAACTCAGTTTCCAAGCCTATCTCATAAGGATCCCAAATACTGGCGGCATATTCTAAGTGGGGTCTAACGAGGGAGAAGTAGCCGATTTCCCTAACTTTATCGTCGCACTTGCCAAGTACTCTTTTAACAAATCCCAATTTACGATTAGCTTGACCGGTAATTTCTCGAATATGTTTACTCCACGATAGATCATTAGTCAGTTTAACTCCGAGGTACTTAACCGATTCTACGGTGTCTAGTTTTATGTTGTTAATGCAATAGCTGTTACAAGGAGCGTTTTTCCGTTTCCAAAAATTTACAACAACGCAACAGCCTTCTGACTGTTCGTATATTTTTCCACCGAATTTAAAATAGTTCTGGGAGACACATGTTTCCAGAGCAGAGCACAGGTCGAACACTGTCCGGGCGGAGACACGTTTCTGTTGGAGGATGTCTTCTGCTAGTTTGACGGCCTTTTTAGGGGGGACACTGTGGAACAGGTTGGCTACATCGAAGGAAACAAGTGTGCACTTGGGAGGGAGCACTAGTTGGGACAGGACAGTTTTGAAATGCGTCAGCAATGATTATGTCATTGTGAATGATCTGTTGTATGCCTCCCGCTCTCCCATCCTCAACCTCTCCCTGTTCCATGAGCCTCCCTTCACCACACCCTCTGTTTCCCACTATTCTCAACCGCTCAATCCTACCGTACCACCCGGGGGTAGTTAGCGCTAAAAGCTTTACTTCTACCTGACCCCACCGCCACCCCTCCCCCCTTTCTTTCCCTTACTATGACTCCACGTCTCCCAAAAATCCCATTACCAATGCCCCCTTCACTTGACTCACCCACCCCACCCCTTCCATCTTCTTCCCTCTCCCCGCTCATGTGTGCATCTGAACCTCCACCCCCACAACTCTTTTTTGTATATAAGTGAACATTTTTCTGTATTATGCACCTGATGATGACGCCCTGACGTCGAAACCATGGTCGTAGCTAAATAAATTTCATGTGGAAATACAAAGTTATAATTATTCAAGATGAATTCAAAGTTCCACAAAGTAACGCCTGAAACCATCAATCTCGTATCATCAGATATGCCAGCCAAGCCCTGACCGACGCACAGTGGGGCAAAATCCCAAAAAGCTGGCCAAAAGTCGAAAAAAAGAGTTTTTATTCAGGGAATTTTAAGTATGAAGTTGGGTAGACTGATGTACAATGTACCCAATTTCATTGTTAGATAAGATCCGAAGCTTGAATCTGACTACTTGCATCATTTGAAAAGTGACCTTTGAAAGAGCAACTTCGGCGCGACACAAAATAAGTGAAATACCAGTTATTTCAAACACGTGTAAAAGTTTTCAGGTCAATGCAATTTTAACAATTCAAAATGGACAAAGATCGTGATGGTGAGTACAATGTTTACATGTGTAACAAAAATGTCATCAAAAATGTTAAAATTACTTATTTTAAAAAAACTGTTCAGACCAAATTGACCAATTAATTTTTATATATTTTTTTAATTCGAAAAAAAAGTTATAAATTCCACGGAGTTCTGCAACGAAATTTATTGAAATCTCATTCTCTGCTATTTATATATAATATATTAAAAAACCAGCAGCCAAAAAGTGCCAATCTGCATTTTGTGCAGGTTATTGCACAACAGGTTCAAAGTTCCTTTTTTAACTACTTTAGATAACGCTAAGCTTTCATATATTTTACATATTTTTTATATTTTTTATTAATTTTTGAATTATTACTATTTATTAAATTATAAGTGAATTATAAATATAATTTATTTGATATGGTACGACTTTTTATTATTATTTTTTCGGAATGTATGAAGGCTTTTACAAATTTTATTTTTTACTGCAGAATCTGATGGCCTAGCCATGGGGAGCGATGATAAAGTTGGCTTAACTCAAAAGAAATGTTTGTTTTAGTAACAGGCCACTCGAATGAAAACGTGAACGCATCTTGCAAAACAATTGAAAAATCAATGCCTAGTCCACTGATATGCCGTTCCACACTATAAGAAAACGTGAAACCCGTTATACAAAAAATTATGTCCTATTTCAGCATTAAGTGGCAGGAAGTTATAAGGACCGAGGACTCCTTTTGCAAAAAGTTTGGTGAATGGCTAAGCGTCTTTGTTCATTTGCAAGACACTGAAACTTGAGAAGAAACACAAGAAAACAAGATCTGGTCGCCCTTCTGCTGACTTCAATGTTGCCAGTGAAAGAACAAAGTGAAAAAAAAATGAAAATTTGCGTACGCAATCAAGTGTAGAATTGAGTTTTGCTACTCACTCGAGTCTTCTGGGCAATTGGACACTGCAAAATTGTTAAAGATGTAACAACGGGCATGTCCATCAACCTCGAAAGCGTACAGAAGGTCATCGTCATTTGTTAGAGAAAACGTGCTTTCAGGCGGTTCTACTCTTTCACTTATGATAGAGAATCGTATCGCTACAGCTACTATATGTTGACGACAGTAATAAAGAAATTTTGGTGTGGAAAAATCGGAGACCCTCGTCACCCAGAATTTGTATGCCTATACGAATTCAGTTTTTGCACGAAAATACTGAAGCCACTGTCGACGAAATAGATTACATAAAAGATCAAGATAGTAAACCTTTCCAAACTGGAAGTAATCACAAAGAAATATTTTTAACATGCAAACTTGCATTAAAAATGATATATGGGAAAGATTGCAATGCCATCGCGAGTAATTTGTCAACTCTACGTCGCTATCTATGCAACATCAAAACAATTTAATGATCTTGATGAGATTCTTAAAATGAAAATCAATGAAGAAAATTCGGAATGTCCATTTCACATGCGTGGATGAGATGTTTTGAGTACTGTTTGCATGTGGCATACAAGCTTCCAATAAAGAAGTAAGCTCGAAGTTTGGAAGAAAATAAAGACGGATACTGCAAATGAATTAATACAATCAGGATTTTGTGAGCAGTTAGGACTTCTCGTTGACAAACCAAAACCTGATAGTCAGTAGTACAAATTATGGCAATACGAATCGTCGATATTTCGAAAGCGCAACTACTTTTGCTGCTATAACAGGCGTGATTAAGGATTTAATCAATCGATCCCGTGTATTATTGCAAATTTTTTCGTGTGGCCACGAGATTCATTTGATCAATTTTCCGGAATACTCCTTACGAACTGCTCGCCTATTTGTAAAATTGTATCCGTGGTTTTACGTACCAACGTCAGTCCACAAAATCCATATTACATCCATACGCAAAGAAATAGTAGCTTCTGCATTATTGCCAATTGGGCAAATGTCAGAAGATGCACAAGAATCCTGCAACAAACTAATCAAGAAGTATCTACAAAACTTCTGGCGGAAAAGCAACAGAGTTAAAATGACGGAATATGTCCTTTTAAAAGACTACAAATCTCAGCAGATCCGCTTATTTCGAGCTTACGTAAATTGCCACCGAAGACATTGAAATCGTTATCTCCTGATGCTATACAACTTATACTACCACCTAAAGGTGCACACCTCTACTGCGGAATCCACAGACTACGACACAGATTATTCGGAACTTGATTAGTGCGATTTGCGTCATTATAAATGATTTCATGTACTACGATGTTTTACCGATGAATAAAATTGAATTGTTTAATTTTTAATAATAAGTCTGCTTCATCTAGTTTTTACTTCCTAATCTTGTAGCTCAATTTTTATCTGCATTCTTCGTTTTTTGTGTAGCCATCTACATTTGATCCATTAGTTTGATTATTTGAATTTTTTGTTAATATTAAACACGTAATCAGGGAGCCCCAAAACCCTTCACTCAGTGTTTTATGAAAATTGAAATGATTTCAGACATTTTTTAAAATTTTTCATGCAATTTTTTACGTTCAAATCGTAATTAGCGAGCCAAAATACCCCAATATACAAATTTTAATGAATATTGAAACATTTTTAACGCCACATATTTTGATTTTTAATCCACCATATTGTATCCGCCATATTAGATCCGCCATTTTGTTTTTTGAAATTTTGACGTTAGAATCGTAATCAGCGTGCCTATAAACCCCATAATACAAAGTTTCACTACAATTGGGTAACGTTATCATATTTCGGCCAGCTTTTTGGGATTTCGCCCCACTGTGCGACGTCCAGTTTCGATACGCTCAAACTGAGAAAGAAGCTCTGGCCATTGTGTGGGCTTGTGAAACATTTGAGTGGTATCTCCTGGGATCACGCTTTGTTTTGGTTACAGATCATAAACCTTTAACAACCATTTTTGGGCCATATGCTACTCCGCCCAACTTGAGGATCTCCAGGTGGGTGCTTCGTTTGCAAAAATTCTCTTATGATATCAAGTACATTTCAGGAAAATCCAACTTAGCAGATCCACTCTCCAGACTGCTCCCACTGTCTGGCCCAAAATTTGAGGACTCTGTTGAAGCAGAAGTTTTCCAACTTGTAGACATAACAGTACCATTCTTGAATGAGCTCTCACTCGAGGAGGACGTGGTCGGGTGCTTCTCTGGCGAAAGGCAGGTGCCATAGGGATGTGACCAGTTCAACCAACAGCAAAAGTGTGTTCAACTGCGAGTGCAAATTCATACGCAGAGTAATAGTGATCCACGTAAAACTAGTGATATTGTTAAAAATGGCTACTTGCTGTGTTTGTAATGCAAGTGTGCTTAAGCGACAAATGAAGATTTGTTGCAGTGAATGTGAATCCCAGTTCCACGCCAACTGTGTGAAAATGTCCAAAGAAGATATCGAGTTTCTCAGCGCTGAGAAGCAGATTTGGCGTTGCCCCGACTGTACTGAGGAAAGGCGCAAAAGTATGTCAGTAGTGTCAGTGGCAGATACTGGATCTGCAAATACTTCTCAGATTATAAACTTACTAGAAGAAGCGAAGAAGGATAGAAAACGCATGGAAGTGGACTTAAACAAGGCCATTGAATTTGTGCATGAAAAAATAGATGACAATACTAGAATCCTACAAGAAAATTCTGCTAAAATATGTGAGTATCTAACTACGATCGACTTGCTTCGACAAGAAAATGTAAATTTACAATCTCGTGTGCGTGAATTAGAAAAGAGGTTAGATGACCACGAACAAGTTTCTCGTGCAAATGACCTTGAAATACATGGCATTCCCCAAGCACCAAATGAGAATGTCCTAGAGGTCGTCAAAAGTGTGGGGGTTGCCCTGGGCATTGAAATAAAAGACGATATGGTGGACTTCTGCCATCGCATCGGAAAGAAAAAGGAAGAAGGGCCACGTGGTATCGTGGTCAAATTTGTCCGTAGGCACACAAAAGAAGAGGTTCTCCGAAAGAGGCGAGTGAAGCGGAACCTTTCGACCCGATATCTGGGCTTGCCAACCGATACTCCAATTTACGTGAACGAAAGCCTGAGCCCAGGACGGAGGAGACTCTTCGCTGCCGCGCGGGAAGTAAAAAAAGAAAAGGAATATAAATATTTATGGTTGCGACATGGGACAATACTCATGAGGAAAAAAGAGAATGATCAGGTGATTACTCTGAAATCCACTGATGATCTGGAGAAACTGTAAGCACTTTTTGAGTCATTTTTTTGTGTACTATTCTATATTTGACTAACAAAATGCTTTATACCACTGATGATTCAGTTGTAAATGTTGACAGATTCTATGTTTTACATCAAAATATAAGAAGCCTAAGAGCGAATTTCGATAGCTTCAACCTACAATTATTAAATCTTGATGTGAAACCGTGTATCATAATTTTGTCTGAAATTTGGATTAATGACACTGAAATACCCATGTTTCAAATAACTGGATATAGAAGTTTTGCTGTATGTAACAATAATTACAGAGCGGGAGGAGTGATTGCATATGTGATGGATAGTTATGAGTGTTTTTCTACTGAATTAGGCGAATTACTAACAGCTGATGTGGTGAAATTAAGTATCGACATTGATACTTCCTTCTCTATATCTGTCATTGGAGTATATAGACTTAATTTCACGCCAGTGGAATGATTTCTGCAAGAATTGGAGCGAGTACTTGCCATTTCGCTAGAGAAAAATTTGATATTAATTGGTGACATGAATCTATGTTTATTAAAATGTGACGATACTTCTTACCAATATCAAGCCATTATGGCTAGCCATGGCCTAGAACAACTAATTCATGTCCCTACTAGAATTACGAAAAGTAGTAAAACCTGCATCGATCACATTTTTTGCCGAAGCAGAGATAATTTTCAATATGAGGGAAGTACAAACGATTGGGGTGTTACAGACCACCACGCAATTACATGTAACTTAGTTACTAATATTTCATTTAATACGTGCGAGCGATCACATCAAAGTAATCGAAAAATTGACTTAAATCATTTAAATAATATTTTGCTAGAATGTAATTGGGACGATGTTTACTCACAGCAAAATGATTCTCAAGCCTATGGAATCTTTATGAATAAATTAAAGTGCTGCATTGACCAAGCTGAGTATGTTGCAAAAATCAGTAGATCGGAAAAATTCAAGAAACCCTGGATGACTCATTCTTTGCGAAAAAGGATGTCTAGGCGGAATATATTGTATAATAAAATTAGGAAACAACCTGATAATGAAAAATTGAAAAGACATTATAATTCATACAAACGACGATTAGATAATGATATTAAGAATTGTAAAGAAAATTACTATATGTCTCTTTTCAATAGTAATGTAAATAACACAGCTGCTCAATGGCGCACCTTGGACTCACTTATTGGGGGCAATAGAAGGGATGGAAATATATTGAAAATAAAATCTAGAGACGGAAAAGTTGTCACTGAAAGTCAAAATATTGTCGATGAATTCAGCCTTCATTTTGGAGAAGTAATAGATTCTTTAAGTAACAATATAAAAGTGCAAAGTGATTTGGAGAGATATAAAGAAATTTTTCCACCCTTTAACGTAGAAGAATCACTCTATTTGAGTCCTACTAATGAGAAAGAAATTAGTACCATCATTAAGGATATAAAGCCCAAGAAATCCAAGGGTATTGACAATATTTCTGCATATATTATCAAAGCAGTGAATGAAAACATTTCACATGTTCTTGCTTACATAATTAATCTAAGTATGCAAACAGGTTTATTTCCTAATCAGTTAAAAACTGCGATAATAATACCTATTTTTAAGAAAGGAGATAAAATGGACGTTAATAATTATAGACCAATATCCTTACTATCTGTCTTCTCTAAAATAATGGAAAAAGTTATCAAAAATCGACTTCTTGGTTTTCTAAATAAGCATTCATTTTTTAGCAGTAACCAATTCGGATTCCGGTGTGGCAAAAGTACAGAAGATGCCTTACTAAAATTATGCTCAGACTTGAACGAAGGACTTAATAGGAATTTCAAAGTTGCTGGCCTATTCATAGACATTACTAATGCTTTTGACTCAGTAAACCATAACTTACTAATGCAGCGATTATGGGAAGCTGGTGTTCGGGGTATTGCGTACGACTGGTTTCAAAGTTATCTTTGTGACAGAGACCTATGCGTGCGTATTCAGAATTGCTGCAGCAATAAGATCAAACTAACCTGTGGCGTGCCACAGGGTTCTGTGTTAGGCCCCCTACTGTTTTTGATTTATGTAAATAATTTATGTACCGGTAGGTTTAAGGGTAAATTAACGTCTTTTGCTGACGATACTGCATTAATTTATTCTTCTCATAACATTGGTGACTTGCATGCTCAGATGCAAAGTGACATTAAAGCACTAAATATTTGGTTTTCAATGAATTATATGTTGCTAAGTGAAAAAACAAAATATGTTGTATTTACAATGAGTAAAACTATCTCACTTAGAAATAAACTGTATTATCAATGTAAAAGTTGTATTCAAGGTAATTCTTCTTGTGATAACTGTATTGTGATAGAACAGGCAAGTTACATAAAATATTTAGGCATATTTATTGATGAAAAATGTAAATGGAAACTACACCTGAACAAACTAAAATCTGAAATGATTTCCATTGTCAGAAAATTCTACTTCCTCAGATACATATGCCCAGAATCAGTATTGAGAATTGTCTATTATGCCTTGGTCAATTCCAGACTACAATATGGAATTGTATGCTGGGGTGGAGCCTACTTTACCACCATCAAACCTTTGATGGTTGCACAAAATAAAGTCATTAGAGTTATGACAAGGTCATTAAAAAGTCACGCTTTCCCACTTTATAAGGAATTAAATATTCTACCATTACGGCACCTATTCATATATAAAGTCCTCAGAGTATTTTATAATCGTAGCGGTGAAAAGGCCAAACCAAAAACATACTCTACGAGATTAAAATCGGATGTTATAGTACCAAGGCCGAAAAATGAAATATTTCGGCAATCATATCAATACCTGGGGCCAAAATTATATTATTTATTGCCAAATAACGTGACCAAGGTAGAGACAGAATGTGAATTCAATAAAGCTGTTACAAACTGGCTTATGAGTCATGAGGAAGTGGAATTTTTATTTAAAAAGGTTATATAAAACATTATTTAATTGTGTGTATCTGTATAAGTAATATGTCTATGTATGAATGCACTTAATTTTTCTTTTTATTATTATTTATCACACCATGTATTATATGATTACCACCTTGCCTGCCCGTCATATTTATTTTAATGGTAACCCCAACACAGGTATTGTTCCTCTGGGGTACCTATATTCCATTTATATATATGAAAATTGTCAAATGTATTTTCTAATGGGTAATGGAATAAATATATATTTTAATTGTTACAGTTGTAACATGACCCTCCGAGTCCCCGGCAAGCATCAGGTTTCATTGCCGTCATAATGGCCGAAGACTCGAGAGGGGTTGGGCAGTAATCGCAGCCACGTCCGACGCCCATCGGATGTGTGGCTACGCTGCGGTAGGGTCATGCGTCCGCAGTAGACGGAGTGACCCCAGGATGACGGCCTTCTGCATGCGTGCAACTAGTAATTCCGCCTGTGCCACGCAGGACGGAATACACTTGATGTTATTTAGCAGCGAGCCCTTAACTCCACCGAGCACACCTATGATGAGGACCACCAGTTTCACAGAGTGTCCGGGGTACATCTGTCGAAGTTCGAAAAGCAGGTCTTGATATTTCGTCCGTTTTTCCACCTCCCTCGCATCCATTTCAGTTTCAGCCGGAGCCGAAAACTCGATCACGAACATGGAGCGTGTGAGGTGGTCGAGGAGAACGATATCAGGCTTGGTCGCCTTCAACTGCCTGGTGGTGGAAAAGGAGTAATTCCACCAGATCGTACATTTATCGTTCTCCACGACGGACTCAATATCTCCAGGGGCATAGGGCAGCACAGGTGTTTCGTCGATGCCATAATGATGTCGAAAATGAAAGTATAACACTCGTAGGGCCGCGTTGTGCCGAGCTAAATATGCTGACTTAGCGTAATAACTACAGCCGGAGAGAAGGTGACTCAAAGTCTCCGGCTGGGCTCGGCACGCCCTACATATCGTGTCCGCAACCTCCGCCTTGAATATAATGCGGCGGTACACGAGTGTGTTTATGACACCATCCTGGCACGCGAGGACAAAACCCTCGGTCTCGGACTTCAGACCGGCGGAGCGTAGGAAGGCAAACGTAAGCTCCTTCGATAGCCCATGCTTTTCGATGTTTCGATAGAAACCTCCATGCATGGGCTTATCGGTATGCACCTTGAGCAAGGCCTTCTGCTCGGCTTTTTTTATTTCGAGCTTGAGGACGTCTGCCTTCAATGACAAGATGGTCGTGTCATTGTCGCTTCCGTCGGATGACGGGTCGAAGTCGAGTCCGGTTTCGTCCGCTGCCCTCTTTGCCGCCTGGAAGAGAAACGCCCCTGCTCCCGCACTCTCGTGATCACTCACGAGATTGAGCAGGGGGTCCCTGCTTTTCAAAACTCGGCAAGCTGTACCCAGGACAACTCTGTTGTGGAGACATTCCAGACTCAATAGTCCTCTACCACCTACATTGCGAGGGAGATACAATCTGGCGACGGAAGATTTCGGATGAAGACTTCTATAGATGGTCATCATCTTCCTCGTTCCCCTATCGAGGTTCTGCAACTCGTTGACGTTCCATTTAATGCATCCGAAGGTATAGAGCAGTGTAGGAACCGCGAACATGTTCGTGGCAAGAACCTTGTTCTTGCCTGACAGCTCAGAACTCCAGATGTTCCTGAGAGTCTGTCTGTATTTGGCGGTGAGCCTTTCCTTCACTGCTGTAACCTCCTGCATTCGGCGCTGGGGGACGCCGAGATATTCATAGCTGTCATCGTCCTCGAGGTGACGAATGACGCTCCCGTCAACAAGTTGCACGTCTTCCTTGATCTCCGAAAATCTTCCTCTCGCCAAGTGGATGGATGCACACTTGTCCAATCCGAACTCCATTCCTATAGCCTCACTGTATTCCAGTACGGTGTCCAGGGCAGTGCGAAGGTCTTTCGCATTAGAAGCGTACAGCTTCAGGTCATCCATATAAAACAATTGGGTGACCTTATGCTTCCTGTCACCTGGAACACCACACATGTATCCTTTACCTCGTCGCAGCCTAAGGGACAGGGGTAGGAGGGAAATGCAGAACAGTAGGGGGCTCAAGCTGTCGCCTTGAAAAACGCCACGGTGGTATGTTACCAACTCTGTGGAAACTGACCGCTTGCCTGAGGTCAGAACGAAGCGCGTTTTCCACAGTGGTAACAGGCGTTGGATGCAGGACACAACCTCAGGGTGGACTTTCATCAACTTCAGCATGGCGATCAATAGCTCATGCGAAGTGGTGTCAAAAGCCTTCTTGTAGTCCACCCAAGCCATTGATAGGTTTAACTTATGCCGGATGGCATCCTGGCATATGCACCTATCAATGAGCAGGTTGTCCTTGCATCCCGCGATTCCCCGCTTTGAGCCCCTCTGCTCGTACACCTCCTCCCAAACCGGCTGGACTTGGTGTAGGATAAGGTCGCTCAAGATCGAGGTGAACGCCTTATATACAGTGTTGAGGCAGGTTATAGGGCGGTAGTTCTTTGGATTGGACAAGTCTCCCTTCTTAGGTATTAAAACCGTGCGTCCCTCAGTCAGCCAAGGTGGAATTGGTTTTCCACCATTTAGAAAGGACGTGAAGATTCTGGCGAGGTGTTGGTGGGTGGAAGTAAATTTATTCCACCAGAAGTTATTCACGGCATCCATTCCTGGAGCCGAGAAATTCTTCTTGCCAGAGAATGCCTTCTTCACGTCACTTTCGGTGACTGAAAGAGGTCCATCCACATCTTGTAGGTGGCGGTCACAAACCTCTTTAAAGAGGCCTATGGCCGGAGTGTCTCCGTTGAATGGCTTCGACGTTTCGTATATTTCCTTCCAGAAACGTTCAACCTCTTGGACGGGTGGCGGAGATTCAACGACAGGCGGAGGTGGTCGAAAGAGACGGGACGGCTGAAGGAGAAAGGTGGCATTTTCTCTCACGCCCCTACTCCTCTTCAGGAGTTTTTTCCGGGCCGTGGTGAGTGCCCGTACTCTATCGACCGCGTGCTGCTTAATGGTAAGCAGCACGCTTTTATTCAGCGTGTGATGGTTGTACCTGAGACTGCGCGCTATGCGCCGAACTTTAGGAGTGAAAGCTCGCCCAGATGCGATGTATTCCATCACACACTGAATTCTCGACGCCTGTTGTCTCGCCTGCGTGATCTTGGCCTCCAACTGTTCCAGCCTTTTTTCTGCTTTTTCCTCCCAAGAGGTGTTCTTTTGGGAGTGAGCCATGATTTTGGCAGCAGCGTAGACCACGCAATTGACCGTCCATAGGTCCGACGTCTCTGTCAGGATTTCGTCGATGAGGCCATTCAAACGGGAAAGGTGATTACCCCGCAGAGAGATTTTTTGGTGGATATCTCTCGGCCTAGGTTGTCCATCATCATAAGATATTGTGCTTAACAACCGCGTTCGTAGTTCAGCGACGGCCTGACCAGCTTCATCTCCATTTGGCATAGACTGCGGCATGAGTGCCGTTCTAGCCTCAGGTGGTGCAGAGGCTGCCTGTGTCGGGGAGAGTGGTCTGGCCGGTGGTGTGTTCCTCTGAACTGGCGGTTGGTGGAGAGTTTCCTTTTTTCGCAGGTGGTTGGCATAATCGCGCAGATTCTGCTGCGATAGGTGGTCGTGCTCTGGATGCATCTCACACCACAAAGAGTGCATCCTTGCCATATACCCCCTGCGTTCGGGCTCGCTGGCAGCATGGCATGCGAGGAGGTCGCTCCTTAGGGTTTCCGTCCACTGCATCCGGGCTCCCGTAACGGTGTTATTCGTGTTGCCACTCCCAACGTCACTAGGGCCCCCATCCGAGAGGGGCCGGTTGTGGGTGGCTTTCTCAGAATTCCTTTTTGGAACCAGTTTTACAACGTGTGGGGTGGTTAGCCCCACACGCAGACGTCCACCATTAGCCGGCAAGAGCCGTTACCAGGTACGCCACGTGGAGGCTGTTGGTCCGGCTTCCGTACCCTTATTATTATTATTATTATTACCTTCTGCAATGTCCCTCTCTGAAGTTGCTCATGCCACCTTGAGTGATCCCGAGCTTCAGGAGCTTGCTGGGAGTTTGAAATCTAACAGGTGGGACAAGCAGCAGCGCTTTTATCAATTAATCGCCCCTGAATTTTCTGTTGTTGGTGATGTCCTTGTTGTGCGGGTAAACCGCATTATACTTCCCAAGTCACTGCATAAACTAGCTCTAGAACTAGCTCATGAAGGACACTTAGGAGCCCTGGCGATGAAACAACGCCTTCCGGCCAAAGTATGGTGGCGCACCATCTGTAAGGATGTAGAGGAGTTTACTAAAGCCTGCTTTGGGTGCCAGCTGGAATCCCAACGCACACCGCCTGAGCCCATGGTACGTACACCCTTGCCAGAAAAAGCATGGGATGCACTTGCTGTAGACCACCTTGGCCCTCTCCCTTCAGGAGAATATCTACTGTGTCACTGATTACTATAGCAGATATCTCATTGTGGAGGTTACTATATCCACGTCAGCAGCCACAACAGTTAAACTGATGACCAAGATTTTCTTATTAATGGGTTACCCTGAAATCATAGTCAGTGATAATGGACCAGCCTTTCGAGAGGAATTCTCAGACTTCCTATTTAAACTAGACATCCAACACAGGAATGTTACCGCTCTTTGGCCACAAGCCAATGGCCAAGTTGAGAGAGTAAACCGCAGTATTGAGAAACGCCTGAGGATTGCATCAGCCCAGAACCAAGACTGGAAAACAGCACTTAATGTCTATCTGTCTGCCTATAACTTTTCTCCACATTCGGTTACTGGTGCGGCCCCTGCTGAACTACTTTTCAACCGCCCCATCAAATCCAAACTCCTTGAAATCTCTCGCCATCGCATCGGGTGGTCAGATGAAGAAGTAAGAGACAGAGACATGTACCTAAAGGACCAAGGCAAACGCTATGCTGATGCCCAACGCCATGCTCAACCTTCAAGAATCAGCCCTGGTGACCTTGTCCTTGTTGAACAGAAGAGGGGGAACAAGCTAGCTACAAGGTTCAACCCAGTCCCAGTTCCAGTTGTAGCTCGTCATGGTCCAACAGCAAGGGTCTTAATGCCTTCAGGAAACGTTTTAGAACGTAATTTTTCACTATTGCATCGTCTTAATAACCAGTCTTTTGAGTCTTTCCCAGCCCCTACTGTCGGAGATCAACCCTTGCCAATACCTGACATCCCCAGTTATTCTCAACTGCATCATGAGCTTGGTCTTACAGCCTCCGCGAGCCCTCCACGTCCAGGTGATGGCTCCAGTCAGCATACTCCCCACAACAGTCATGGAGGGAACCTAGATGCACCACCAACCCGTCTGCAAAGGGATCGCCGACTACCAGCTCATCTCTCAGATTATGTTGTTGATTTCAAATAGAAAAATATGCACATAATGACAAAAGATGTTTACTGCTTATGTGTTTCCACATTTATGCCCTTATACTTCAATTCTTTATGTTAATTCTGTTAATGATGTTTACTGCTTATGAGTTTTCAAAGTTATTCCCTTTTACTTCAATTCTTTATGTTAAATCTGTTTGAATAATATTTGATTGCATCCAGCGCACTCCTGTTAAACTTGCCATCCATATTCTCTTGTTTAATCATTTAAAGAAAATGAGGGATGTAGGATTGTATGTTGGTAGACCTGTCAATGCCGATGTAGAATTGTATGTTGGTAGACCTGTCAGCAATCGAGTCAGCCATGTGCAATAAATGGAGTTACAAAAGTCACGTTAAGGTCTAGTGTTTATTATTCGAAGTATCCTTGCTCATGTACTTTAAGGACTAGTTACACTCACCAAGTATATAGTTGTTTAGTTAGTCACTATTTATTATTGTGTGACAATCCAGATAACTCTGGCTTCGCCCGCTGCCGGACACGACACCCGGCCCACTGGGCCGAGTCCCGTAGTTGCCAGGATTCATTTTCATTTGAGAACCGTCCATTATTTCAAGTTTTTAAAAATTAAGATAGCGTGTGGTCAGGTAACCGTGGCCTTACTCGATAGCGTTTTTTACGTGACACCATCACTTGAGAGGCCGCCCCACTGGGGTCAGACGCCTTTTGCAGCCGCCTCACTGAGGTACAGACGCGGACTAGGTAGTACCATATGCGTCGGTCTCCTAACCTTCGACCTATCTGCGGCATGGCCCTACCAGGAGCATTGCTCCCGCTAGTTCAGCTCTAGGGGTCATCGGATCACGCAAGCCCTTCCACCACGACAAGGTTGTAGTCAAAGGGAAGAGTGGTAAATACCCCCTATGTTAACTTTTTTATCAATGGGGGACGGAGTTACAACCCCCCGCCCTGGATACGCCCATGGTTTGTCAAGAGATACTTATTTTCTCTTCCTCCAGTACCAATGAGGAAAGTGAACAAATAGAATACAGGATCCGTTCTATTTGCGCACATCCTCCCATGGTAATACAGCCTTATATGTCTCAGAACTTTAGTTTTTTTGTCGTTCCAATTAATTACTCTGGTTACTTGTGGTGTGTATTTTTTCCTCGATCTTTAAAGTTCTCACTATGATTTTCAACTTACATGAGGTCTCTGCAGGCAATTTATAAATCCCTCGATTTCCCTCCCTCGATTGACTGGAAGACATATAGTTTCAAAAATGGCGGCAAAGATAAAGAGTTGTGCGACACTCTATTCCACACATTCACTTCTAATTCCTTACATCAATTAGTCACAAAACCGACCAGAGGAAACAACGTTCTAGATCTTTTGGCGACTAACATACCTGAAAGCGTCCTTAACGTAGTAACAGTGAACGGAATTAGCGATCACAGAGCAGTAAAAGCTAGATTCCATATTAGTACTGACAAAAAGCCACCCATAAAGAGGAGGGTATATTTATTTCACAAGGCGGATTTCGAAGGCTTAAAACAAGAACTATTGACCCCGTATAAAAAATTTAGTGATATTAGTGAAAACCGTTGTACTTGACTATACATGGAATACTTTTCGTAACATCACACAACTAGCCATAACTAGCGCAATACCAAGTAAACTTAAAAAGGTCAATACTGAACCTAGGTGGTATAATGCGGACGTCCGGAAATCTCTCAAGCGACAACGAATACGGCACGCAAAAATGAGGAACGCACGACAGGATCTCCCCGAAGAGGAGTATAAGAAGTTATGCGACAAATACAAGAAAACGAAAACAGCAGCTAAGGCAGCATTTCAAAATGCATTAACGAATTTCAAAAATAAAATATTGGGAGAATATTTAGAGGACAACCCAAAGGCGTTTTGGCCATACGTGAGGGAGGTTCAAGGCTGCAAATCAACAGTAACGTCACTAAACAACAATCTAGGAGAAAGAGCAAACGACAAATTAGATAAAGCAAATATCCTCAACGCCTTTTTTCAAAGCGTCTATACCAAATGTTCTCCAAACGACACCACTACAATGCCTAGGCTATATAAGCACCCAATGCAGTCTATTAATATCACTAGTCGTGGAATAGAAAGTCATCTGAAATCCATTAATTCCAAGAAATCACCCGGTCCCGATCAAATTCCCGCCCGAGTTTATAAAGAATTAGCATCAGAAATAGCACCATACCTTAAAATAATATTTGAAAAATCTCTAACACAACATCGTGTTCCTTACGATTGGAAAATCGCGAACGTTACACCAATATTTAAAAGTGGCGATAAGGAAGAGCCCAGTAACTATAGACCGATTTCCCTTACGTCTATCTCGTGCAAGATATTGTAACATATAATCGTCAGTTCGATTATGGGGTACTTGGATAGTCAAAACTTGTTAACGCCAAATCAGCACGGATTCCGGAAAGGCAGGTCATGCGAAACCCAGTTGGCCCTCTTCCTTCACGACATTCTTTCCTCGGGAGAAAAGCTTGTCCAAGTAGACGCAATATTTCTAGATTTTAAAAAAGCTTTCGATAAGGTCCCTCATTCAAAGTTACTCGTTAAGTTGGAAGCATACGGAATACACCACGACGTAATATGTTGGATAAAAGAGTTCTTAGCCGACCGCGAACAGAGGGTAGTTCTAGATGGCGTTAGCTCAGATGTAGTGAAAGTTACATCAGGTGTACCTCAGGGAAGTGTCATCGGTCCCTTATTGTTCCTTTTGTATATTAATGATATCACTACCGTTGTTGCTAGCAAAATTCGCCTCTTCGCAGATGACGCAGTGTTGTACAGGGATGTAGACAATGAGTCCGACAAGATTGCGCTACAAAAAGACCTAGATGCTATAAAT
Organism: Pyrrhosoma nymphula; assembly: GCA_963573305.1. Taxonomy (NCBI): domain Eukaryota; kingdom Metazoa; phylum Arthropoda; class Insecta; order Odonata; family Coenagrionidae; genus Pyrrhosoma; species Pyrrhosoma nymphula. The sequence goes on from OY754332.1 coordinate 153,046,383, forward strand.
GAATGGTGCAATGCTTGGCAGTTGGAATTGAATTTTAAAAAGTGCGTTGTTATGAATTTTTGGAAAAAGAATAACTCGGTCAACGATACGTACACAATTAATCAAACAGACTTATCAAATGTAGAGTCAGTTAAATACTTAGGTGTGACCCTTACTCAGGACCTGTCTTGGGGGAAACACGTTCGGGAAATCTGTGGAAAGGCTAGTCGCAAATTGGGATTTATCAAGAGAATATTAGGAAAATGCGACGAGAGCGATGTTATTTTTCACTCGTGAGACCTCGCTTGGAGTACGCCGCTAGCATATGGGACCCTTACGAAGTAGGACTAATCTCTGAAATAGATAGAATACAACGGGGAGCAGCAAGATTTGTGAAAGGTTGTTACGATAAACTTAGCAGTGTTACCGAATTGTTGAAGGAATTAGGGTGGGAATCTCTTACTGGTCGAAGGGAGAAATACAGATTAAATCTTTTGCGCAAACTCGGAGCAGACAGTTTTTTGCCGGACGTTCAACACATACTGCTAGAGCCAACGGTAGAAGCGATCACAGGAATAAAATAAAGGAAATTGACTGCAGAACCGATAGATTTAAAATGTCATTTTTCCCACGTACAATATGGGATCATAATAGTTGCGATAGATCTATCACTTGAAACTCCCACCCTCAATAGGTAGAGTAGAATTTTCACTTGTGCTTAATAACACCACAAAATTACTAACTCTTCACACCTGTCGATTAGTCCGGCATTATTTTATTTTGTTCTTTGCATGAGGTAGCATCTCGTAGTTTTAATAATTAACAGTATCAGTAATATTAACCACTAGATGTGTCTCTAGCATTTTTCTGCATGTTTGTATGTTCTTTTACGTATCACTCTCCCAGTTTCCGGTTGGACTGCGCACTGTTCTCCTGACTACCTTTGGCCTGCGCCTAGAGCCAGGGGGAGCGTGCGAGGTTCGGAGTTGTTCTGGGACGAGTGCTGCATGCCTGGTGTGGAATCACCCCGTGCCACACACCCTAGTGGTGGCTTGCACGGTACATCGTAGATGTAGATGTAGATAAATCAGTCAAGCAACAAGTTTTTTTTCCAATACCGAATTTTTCATGCATTACATTTCTCGATGGTTTCGGGCTTCACTTTGTGAAAATCCATTCTAATGAATTAAAAAAAGATATGGTACTTATATCACAGATTTTTATTTCAAGTCAACCGGTTTCATCGCATAGGCGACATCATCAGGTCTTCATTTGTATTCATTAAATTTCTGTTTCTCGCCTAAAAATGAAACCGCTTTTTACGCTTAAACATCATTCCAAGAGTAAAAATAGCCAAAAAACTCAGGGAAAACTCGTTTTATAGGATAATATCAAATCGCTCACTAGCCAGTAAACACACATGGCTGCAGCAGCGCTTCACAAGGATGTCAGCGCTGCAAGTGCAGCACATGTCAACTGAAGCGCGTCAGCAGCGTCTCAGCAGCGCTCTCATAGAGCAAATTATCGAGAAACGCATCTAATGCGCATTCACTGCTCGTGTTTGAAGTGCAGCAGCCGCAAGTTGCGGACGCACTGCCACAGCGCTGCAGGTAGTCTTTTGAATAAGGGGAGATGTTCAAAGTCTCAATCGAAAGAGGAAGATATGAATACTCATTCTTTAAACATTTACTATGTGTATCCTTTGTTTTTTTTATTTAATGAAATATATCCTTGATATATAGTAACATGTTTAGCCTGTGGTTCATTCATAGACCGAAAATTTGGCATAAATTGGAAAGCTTTGACACGAATCGGAGAGACTTGGGTTCTGCCAGTAACAACACTTCATTGATAGCTTTGTGTAATTAATTTCCGTTGTACACTAAATTATTGTTATGCTTTTATTGGTACATTCATCAGTTTTCACATTTCCACATTCGTAACATTGAGTATGGGCCAATCCATATTAAGTGGTCCAGAAAAAGTTAAATTTGTTGCTTGGTGATTTTTAATACTTTTACCATACAATTGTATGGTATTCATTATAAAGTAAACATTTGGTGTATAGTTATGGAATGACCAATTTTAATATATGGGTAAGGTCTTTGAATTCCCAAATATTCTTTATATTCTAAGGCCTGCATTTACATTTTAGCTTAAGTTTACTATAACAAATATTTACTTTACCAAATGTTTACTTTATAATGAATAACTTGTAAAATTAGGTGAAAAACTGATTAATGAGTTATGATAATGATTTTAAAGGCATCAAGCATTACTTAAGAGCAGGGGCGGATTAAGGTCGTTGTTTTGGGTTCACTACTTCCCGCGGCGCCTGGGGGGTATGCAATACATATCAACAAAATAGAGGTCCGGGTGGACTTCCCTCGGAAAATTAAAAGAAATGTAGCGCTTGGAACGTAGTTTTGGTGTGGCTATATTATATACAAGAGATGTGATAAATTATTGAGTAAATCTATCTGATCAAATTTGAAAAACGTAAAAAAACGATGTAAAGAATGCCATTCTTGTGAAGAAGTGAAGTGTCTTCCGGGTTTTTCACCGTGTTTCCTCGGACGAGAGTTTCGGCGGCGTTTCAGTCGGCTTCTTCAGGTCGGTGGAGTGAAGGTGCAGCCATTTGTCGTATTATATATCTCACCCGTTGGAGTCAGGTCTAACGCTTGAGATATATAAGACGACAAATAGCTGCACCTTCATTTCACCGACCAGAAGAAGCCGACTACAACGCCGACGAAACTGTTGTCCAAGGAAACATAGACCAACGCGGTGCAAAAGGCGGAAGACCTTCATCTTCCTATACATCAACCCGCGGCAGCCTACACAAGGATTTCGAACTCCTTGAAATAAATCTTCTTTAATGCCGTACAAAATGAAAATTAGTTGGAATGAAATAAAAATATAAGTACATATTCAGAAAATACTATTTTCTTTAATATTTTTATAATTTTTTATAATGCCTAGCTACGAAAACGCAGTAATGCCCGGAAGTTACCGTCATTCGTCAAGGGCTCTTCCAATGATAATGCACCGTCGCGTCGTCCCGATGACCTCTGAATGGTATGTTCTGACGGCCAAGAAAAATCACATTTTTAAGTATCAGCTTCAGATTTTCTCCATTTTCCTTGATTTTCTCCCTTCTGTAGCCGTCCAGTTGGCTTGTGTTTTGATTTTCAGGTTTTTTGTATTTTCCAGAAAATTCAGGGCCAACTGGGCACTGCACCTTTGTGATAGACTGTGTGTTGGTGGTTTTCCAGATCATCTAGTTTCCCTAGCAGTTTTGAAAACTTTAACCGCTCTGTATCGAGGGATTTTAACTGCAAATTTGTACCGCAAGCTGCCGTTGATTGGGAAAAAAGGGCAATACCTACAAAAAAGTCCATTCATTGAGGGAGAAACCACAAGCCAAGGGTACTTTTCATGATGTTCTACCCTCACGTAACGACGCTCTTCCGCGGTTCCCTTCCTATGAGTTGAAAAGGGATACTTGTAGTCGCTTGTGGATGTCCAAGGGCCTTCCAAAAGTTCTGCTTTTTTCCTATCATCAGGTCTTTCCTTTCCTGGTACAATGAAGAGACCTATGCCACAGCCAAAGGAAGTGAATAAATTGAAGCTTCAGTTGATTTTTCGTGGCTACGTGGATGGGATTGTAAAAGGACCATTGACTCAGCTTGAGTCTTATTGTCAGTTGTGCAGCATGAAGGCATGATATTAACAAATTATGCATTTCCTCCTGCTGCTTCTGGTGGCTTTTGTTTTTGGACACGAGAGAAAAAGCTTCGAAGGACCGCAGAGGTACTATTAGTTTTCCGCATTGTACCAGGCTTTTGTTTTTGGACGCGAGAGAAAAAGCTTCGAAGGTCCGCAGAGGCACTATTAGTTTTCCGCTTTGTACCAGGCCTACTAGAAGAAGACGCCTGTAAACAAAAGTAAACCTTAACTATTCCTTCTGCGATGAGTTGCAAAAAACATTATAAGCATCTTTTTCTCACCCTGTAGCGTAATACTTGAAAATTATTTTGCTTAGAGAGTCCTCAATTTTACTGCTATCAAAAGGAGAGGGGACAAAACTACGGTGGGTGGACCTCTGACAGCATTTCTATGATAACACAATGAAGATGAAAGTCCAATAGGTGTGTGTTCAATTCCTTGATCAAAAAGCAGATAAATAGCAATGGAGGCTAATGTGGGCCCGAGCTTGAAGCCGGCCTTCCGACCCTAATGGCGAGCGCGAGAAAGCGGAAATAAGTTATGTCTTTGTAATTAACCGACTGAAATTACCATCTCTGGCAGAAAGGTTGATCTGCACGTCAGGTATATCACAGAATAAAGGAAAAAGGACGCAGGGTCCTAAATATGTGAAGAACTCTTGAACTTGTCACTCACTACAACTGAAACAATACACTCGCTAGAGCCGGGCAACTGACATGTCGCGGCGAGCACGAGAGCAGAGGGTGTCGCATAATAATAGGCAATGCTGTAGGAGGGCGTGGAGACTGTATTCCCCTCTCGCAGACTCACTGCGGCTCAACTACCCAAACTCGCGGCACTGCTCTCTGCATGCATATTAAAAAGGTGTATATAGGTCTGCATACATAGTATAATAGCTTATAACTATTCCGTTACGGCACCAAAGCTTTCACAACACTGTTCATCAAAAGGCCTACTAAAGTACAATTGCGAACAACGAGGATACTGTGTCTGTTCAGACAAGTGGCTTTTAGATATTTTCCAATTATCTTTAAACATTGTGCATTGAGCTGGTGAAATAAAAACTTGCATCGGAGAACCACCATGATGATTACCATTTTTCTATTTTCCCGGGAATTATGGGGGGAGGGGAGGAAGTAACCCCCCCCCCTTAATCCGCCCCTGCTTAAGAGGGTACTAAATGGTGCCGTGTTGATGTCGACTTCGTCGATATTTTGGTACTTTTCAATGTTTAATATCTTTATAAATAGTTGAGTCCACTAAACAAAATTTTTACTGGTTATTCCTCATCTAAAGGACTGTAAATGGGCTAAAGTTCAATTTTTTATTTTTATGCCCAACAAAGATAATGGGCATTAAACTTTGGAAAATTTGAAAAATCAAGAAATTTAAAAAAATTTAATAAAAAAACCACTGAAGTCCACAGCTTAAAATTCTGCAAACTTAAAGCATGGCTTTATACCTTTCAAATAAAAAAATTACAAACATTAAGTATCCTGCCTTCCTATTTAAAAAATTGTAAAAATTGATTTTTTAGTTAAGTGATGAAAACTTTGAAGCAATATTTGGACCCTAGAGTTAATTTTAGGTCGATACATCACCGGACCTTTATTTAAGTTCATTATTTTTTGAATCGATTGGTTTTTGTTTGATTGTTCTAGGATACACAGAATTGGAGATATTTGCTTTAACTGCAGAACACTGAAATCGCCCAAAATCGGTGTTTCGTTAGCATAAAAATGGCCACTATCAGGAAAAAAATAAAATAATGACATATTTGTATTCACTATAAATGGTAATTTGTATGGTAAAAATATAAAAAAAATATTAAAAATCATCAAGCAACCACCTCTGGACCACTATTAATGGATTGACCCGTATACATGCATATTCACGTTCGTAACATTTGCGCGAGTAAGTTACGTCTTCATTGAAATGTAAACAAAAGTGTGCATTTGGAAAACATCTTGTTTATTATTATTAATATTGGCTTTATTTTCATTTAATGTGGCAACATAGGTTCCAGTTAATTAATGCCTGAAAACTGATATCGTGATTGGATGGTACGTTTCCATAAACTATCACGGCATTGATATTTAAAAGTTAGTTCTCGCAAACACATTTACGCACGGGAATGGCCGTATATATACAACTTTCAAGAAACAGATCTAGTAGTTGATAGTTGGATATGGCGTAGGTAATTGCGTGATAGGCTTAACGTAGATAGATGTGAGGTTGACCGTAGGTAGATGCGAAAATGAAGTTGAGTCTATGCAGTCCGGAGATACCATCTACTTTCGGTCCTTGAGTAAACTATTTTTGCAGGTTGAAGCGATCGTGACACGCTTGTGCAGCGCTTATGCAGCGCTCCTGACGCGCTTGTGCAGCGCTCCTGACACCCGTTAGCAGCGCATTCGACATTCAAAAAAGGGAAGTTTAGGAGTGCTAGGCGAGCTGCAGAACTGTCTTCGTGATAGCTGCAGCGCTACCGCGCAGCACATCAGATGCGCATCTGCAGCATTTTGTGTTTACTGGGTACAGTTCAAAACTAGTACTATAGCTCACTATAGTTATAAGTAGAGCGCGGAAAAAAAGTCTTTTGACTTTTTGTAAAAGTCGGACTTTTGTGGTTTTAAATACACATCTTCACCAATCTCATCAAATAAAACAGTTTTTAATGACTTGCTTAGAGACTTTTTTGGCGTGGCGGGACTTTTTTGATTTTAAGAGACTTTTCTGGGCCTTTTTATTTAAACCACATGCCTAAGTTAATATTTGGCTGTTGTGATCACATTTGTTCAACTTTGTGTTGGACACATCTGTGTCTTTCATGCGGTACTACACGGAGCAGAGATGTACTGTAAAATGTAAGCTCCTAACAATTGTTAATGCGGAATTTTATTAATAGCTCGGGAAACTGCAATGAATTCTTTCTATTGCTCCACCGTTCATGAAATAATCACACTCACTCAGTGCTTCAACCCGAAGGTTGGTTTGGATAGGTGAGGGTAGAGCTCACCCCGTACTTATCCATTTGCATTTCAAATTCGCATATTATTCCTTTCCCTGGGCTACCTCGCACTTCGAGTTTTTTGCTGAGGGTGTCCAAAGACTTCACAAAGGGATAGATTGATCTGAAAGAATGCATGGATCTAATTATGAACCAGCTTATTTGAACCCGGGTGGTCTACTGACAAGCCGACAGCGCTTACACTGTATGCTAGCACTCCGCTTTGGTTTAGGAGATTAGTGGAAAAATGATACAATTATATGAAAGATCATCTAGAATTTCCGACGAGGTGAACGCGTCACATTGTGTGCAGATGGTCATTAAATGAGCCTACATTGTAGCGAGCGGCAAGCAATGCGCCCTTAGCACTCGATCGAAGAGGAAAAATGAAGGCTTAACAAGGACCGGTGAATGTGTGCACATTGCATGAACGCTATTCTCTTTTACATTCGAGTAAGCCACGTAAAGTCTCAGTCATTTGCTGAGGTTTCAAAGCGTCGTAAGACCATCGTCCGCTCGTTTGTGTAGCCCAAGGTATTGAGTGAATTGCTCAAGATATAAAGAGAAGAAAATTTATAAGGTGAAAGGACAGGCGTCTTCAGGAGCCAAGCTTACTGCGTATGCTTCACTATGCAAGTATCTGCAAGTACTGAGCAACAGTATTTACTGCAATGCTTGTGAAAAAACCGTGAGTATCAATACAACTTTTGAATCTGACGACTTTAATAATTATAATAATTACCTTAAGAATCGTTTGACATTCCCGAATAAGTCAATATTGTTAGATACATCTTTAACTATAAATTACGTGTGTATTTAATTATAATTCTTTATAAAAATACACAGACCTATTTTAAGCATTTCTGAATTACTACTTTTAAAAGTAATTCTGATAATAAATTATCTTTCTCATTATTTTTCAAGACATCGGACAAAAAGTCACTCGTGAAACAGCACATTGACAGCTCATCGCATCTATCTCAAGTGAAAATAAAGGAGACCGTCAGCTTGCAGAGTTTACGACAGAGCCAACTATCGTTTGCATCCACCAGCGATGAGTTTGCTTTGGACTAGTGCGAGCTATTTGTGGAATTGAACATTCCTACTCACAAATCAAAACACCCTTTCACATCATTTATGGAAAAATATTTAAGGAGGACAGTTCCATCTGAGAGTTCTCTTCGGTAAACGTACTTACCGATACTCCACGGAAAGGTATGAATTTTTAAATACTTTTATGTAGTAAATGCTCTACAAATCTTTTACATACCTGCTCTCAGGATAGAAGCGTTAAAAACTTTGGTTTAATACGATTTCAAAGACAAATTCAGCCGTATTGTGTTATAAAAATAGTTCACTAAAATATAACAAGGTAAAAGTTAGTTTAAAATGTAACTTATACCTTGAATACATGCAATTCAACATGCATAGTTTGCGTCGGAAGTAATATTATTTATTGGAATACCTTTACTATTTCCTGGTGGTAAGCCGATTGGAATAAGATTAACAACGAAAAAGTATTAGCTCTTACGAAGAAAGTAATTATGTGCCCATGCCAATTTTTTATTACTATTTTTAGTGTTTGCCTTCCTTATTATTTTTTAAAAATGTTCTTGTGCTTTAGAACACGAAAAGTATCAAGGATGACCTAAAAGAAAGCAAATTATATGCCATTGCTGATGAGACAACTGATGTTAAGGGTCGATATGTGTGTAACATATTGGTAGGAAAATTGACACTAGATGAGCCCTAACTCGTGGGATCCAAGCAACTTGAAAGAGTAAATAATGAAACGGTCGCGCGCTGTATTGACGAATCCTTAAGTAAGTATTGATACCTAAATTGGTATGGTGAAATGTTTGCTGAAAAAGCGAGCATATTCAAATTAGAACTGAAATTAATTTACGGTATGACTTATGTTGATGAGTTTTTTGCCGCATCTTTGCCTTATTTATCGTAATATACTCGCCAATTTTTTGCAGCCTCCTTGTTTGGAGATAATAGTGCTAGAGAGAATTTACTTCTTCTCCTAACCGATGGAGCGGCGTACATGGTTAAGGCCGCCAAGGTTTTGGTGGTTTTATACCCTAAAGTGATTCACATCACTTGCAAAGTGCATGCTCTTCACAGGGGATGTGAAGAAATTCGCAAAAGATTTCCCACTGCAAATAAGTGGGTCTCTACCATTGAAAAGGTACTTGCTCTTAATAAAACTAAAAATAAAATTTCGTTGCTAAAATATTACTGCAGAACTCATATTTAATATTTTCGTAGGTATTTTTGAAAGCACCATCGCGCGTGGAAGTATATAAAACATTTAGCTATGATCTGCCATTGCCTCCGGACCCAGTCCTCACGAGATTTGGAACACGGCTGGAAGCTTGCGTGTTCAATGCCCAACACGTCCAAAAAACTAAGAATGTAAATAACTATCTGTAGTTATATTTGTGACTGATGAATCAATTCCATTATAAGTAATAGAATTCCTGCCAGTTTTGCTCACTTAATAATAACTACAACTGCACGTTCGAAATTTAAGAGGAAAACTGCATTTTAATTTTTTACTTCAGGTTATACAGAATATTGACCCTGAAGATGATGCAGAATGTGTAGAAAATGCTCGAGAACTCTTACAAGATAGCACACTTCCACTGTATCTGATATGTATTTCAGCATCCTTTGGGTTTTTGGTTGAAAAATCAAATAGTTGAATCTTCCATCCTGAGCCTCAGTGATTCGGTGTCGACAATTATGGATGTAAAGAAGAAAGTTGCATGTGCAAAGGGTGAGCAAGCCGTAAGTGTTTATACTAAATTGTGTAATGTTTTGAGTAAAGACGAAGGCTTCCGAGTTGATGAGTGATATTTCTCAGATTCTCATTGGAGAGCTCAACGGGGAGACATCTAAGATTTTCCAAAAACTCAATGTAAGTGAAGTGGCTACGCTGAGGTATGCTCCAACGACAACCTGTGAAGTTGAGCGATCGTTTTCGATGTACAAACTTATTTTGAGCGGCCATCGCACAACGTTCACTATGAAAAACATGGAAAAATATCTTGTCTGCCACTACTTTATGACGCGTCGCCGAGGCAATGCAACTCAAAGTGAATGAAAGTACGTAAATATTTTTCCTATATTTTATATGATGCAATTAAGAAATAAAATCTGTCATCTAAAACTTGTATTTTAACTTTAATTTCCCCTTTCCAAAATAATGATAGATATTAATCAGCTATAAAAATTACAGGGATTAACATTTTTCTTCCACAATTGCTGATCATCAAACGAAGTGTTATTCAAAAATGTTCAAAACTTCAAAAAATATTTTGTAAATTATGGTTTTTCCTTTCTTGAAGTCCATATAATAACTCAAAACCAATGAATCCGCATCTCTAGGCTCTTTTCTCCAACAATTCAGTTAAATTCAGCAACTTTCTCACGGAAATAACTCAGACTTTTGCGAGACTTTTTTCAAAGATATTGGTGACTTTTTAGGTGACTTTTTTTTTTTTTTTTGCAAAATTGAAGACTTTTTTCCGCGCTCTAGTTATAAGTTCAAAAATTCTGAAAAAAGTGATTGAAAAATTGGATTCGGAAATTTTGCTCCAAAAAATCACATCTACGGAAAAACAGGTTTCTGAAAATAGACATTTATCCAGATGAATTCGCGAAAAAAGATAAGGAAAACTCTTCAGCATCCGATGGAGATATTCCAATAATGGGGGATCAGGGAATAGAATTCCCTGTATAGATGACTCAATTGAGCACGGTCGTAGACAAGAGTTTCTATATTCATGGGAAAAAGTTTCGTAAGTGGTTTTGCCTTCTAGGGAGGCAAATATGAACAGCGGGAAATGGCTATTTTGTCCCGCATTATCTGATATGCATTTCTGGATTACAATTTGTGTCCACGGGAAAGGCACTTGCATGTTCATAACATGATTGAAAAGGTCAATTGATCAGTTCACTTTCAGGCGAACTATTTATTTCGTCACTAATATCGAGAACCAAAGTACGCGATACTGAAATTAGGGAGTAACGAAGAGCTTCACAAATCTGCAGATACTCCTAGTTACTGATCTGGTTGAGTAACGAGTAGTTACTACTCGCCCCATAATATTCCACCAGTGTTTTTATGGACGTACACCCGATTATATCAATAGCGGAAACCCTGATGAGGGTAAACATATAAGAAATTGTCACAATTGTAACCTTCATTTCGTAATTGTCCTAATGAAGCCAGATTTTATTCGGTTACCCATATTCACCTCCTGAGATACCATATGCCACAGAATTACTACACATCTTTATAAAATTAATACACTGATTAGGATGAACAGCCTTCTCCACCACTTGACTGCATTCAATACGAAATAAACGCATATGCTCCCCAAGTGGGTACCGATTTCACAATGGAAAGAACATCAACCCGAACACAACGAAATGTGTCACAATCGTCACAATGCCTCGCACAGCAATATACCTCACGCAATAGGGTATAAAAATGACAAAAGAATTCTCAGTCACCAGTTGCACTGTGCAATACTTCATTGAAAATAAAATTGACTCACAATCTGTCGTTTTTTCGTGAACACACAAGTTAGTCCAATAACAATAAGCTAGACCGCAGCAACTAAGGAATATGTGAGACACGTTGTCCGCAAAATTGTCAATTGAGCGCAAATACTGAGTCTGAAAAAAGAGGGAAACATAAATGGGAAATTTGGAAACCTAAGCGGGCATTGTTTTGAGCTAGTATAACTGTTGCAAAAGACTCAGGCCATAAAACGGAGCAGCACACAGAAGATGCATCGCAATGGGAACACTTCCTTTAAAAAATCCGATAAACATAAACGAAAAGGTTGCAACTAAAGATCACTTCTACCCCAAAAAACTCGATCCAACACATTCCCGGACCAATGTTGTCTTCTTGAATACGTTGAACCCAAACCTCAGTTTAGCACCAATACGACCAATACACGCTTCAGTGCGCCAGTGCGCGCCGTTCTCGCGTGCTCCCAGCTGCTCCTAACAGTGCTCTCAGCGCACTCCCACGACCATGGGAGTCCAACTCAATGTTATTTTTCATTGCAAAAGCATGTGACGTCAATAATGTTTCATACCTCACATCTAGGTGGCAGCTAAGGCACGCCCCAGTCGCGGCGCGCAATTCGATTTTTCGATACAAATTTCCTTAGGTACTACGAATGGTAAATGTGGTGAATGCCACAATACAAAGCAAGTTATCACTGTAAAATTTTAATTTTTCCTTAAACATCAAAATCAGACTACTTAGGAACAATGAAAACTATTGTTGAAGCGAGTAATGACAAATACTGAGTAAAGAACTTTTAATGAAAAGTGGTTTACTAAAATGTGAAAATATTTATAATGGGAGTATCGTGAAAATATTTTTAATGGCATTGACGACGTTGGAAACACAATTTATAATGATATGAAAGAAAAAAAACTATTTAAAAAATATAAAATAAACTTCCAGGGCAGGGAATCGAACCACCGACCTTGTTGTTAGAAAACCTCTACGTTGCCACGAGGCCACCGCTCTCCTATATCAGTCGTTCTGTCACAGGGTTATTTCTAGTTTTTCATTGTCTGACTTGGGTTAGGAGACGACTGGTCGGTAGTACTATTCCTGCAATGGTTATAATTAAGATCGGTAGAACTGAAATGCACATCTGGGAGAAGAAAAGGGTAGGATTTCAAGTCAGCCAATTGCATTCCAAGCCCGCGCGCAACATATGATTTGGTGAGGTTGGAGGTGGCGAGGCAGATGGGCCATGGCGGGCATAGATGGTTTGAAATAATAATTTTAAAACAAAATATTAATACCTTAATGTTGACGAAATGGATTTAAATAATTCAATGAAGAAACTATTAACATTATTGTTTGAAAGTATTACTTAATAAAGTTTCGGGTCGCGCGCCCCACTTATAGGTGGCGCTGTTTTCAGGCGGAAATAAATTTGAATTCCAGTGGGCCCCCCATGCCCACGACTCCAACCTCGCAAGCCCCTACGTGAGCATTGAAGGGTCGTCAACCAATGTGATGGAAGCAAATTCCTCATTCTCCAAGACCACTGTGCGTCTGTTTTGATGTACGACAGGAAATATTTGACAATGGTGAAATTCTACCTCCGTTATACTCTTTTCGCTCTTCATGTTTCTAATTATGGTGATGCTAGTTCACACTAGTGGTGATTACTGGAACTTACCTTCTACAATCGAGAACAAGAAAAATTGACGGTCATTACGATTGTTGTGAAGTAGTACGTTAGCAAAACGAAGATTCTGAGATTTTTCTATTAGAAATTGGTTCGAGTTTTGTCTCAGCTATGAAAAGCTAACATATTTTAATAGTCTTTCTAGATATTTTAATGCTCACTTGATGGTTTTATGTTAAACAGCCATATAGAGAAAGTAAGATGGCATTTTTCGTGTGTGTTAGTTAGTAAATATGACTTAACCATGAATATTCTCGTGAATTCATCTATAAATGATCTAAGCACATGAATGTGAAGCAGGTATTAATGTACTCGAAACATTTGTCGAAGTAATTGAGATTTGATTTTGCTGATACAACGGAAGCATTTTGTTGATGTGGAAAGGTATGTCGTGAAAGTGGTACACTTCGTGATTTAAACAGGTAGTGCACAATGACAGTTTTTTCATTGAAGATTTTAAAATGAAGTTCCGCGTAGTGTGTGGTCTATGTCTACTAGTACGGGAATTCAAAGCTGATTCTGGCTGCCCTCGAACTGCTCACCTGTGAGTGTCTGGTTGTTTACAATACACCTGAAAGAGTGAATGAAATGCACATAGTCTGTGGATGAGTAATATGTTTAATTAAACATTTTTAATGCCTAATATTGTGTACCATATAGATTTGAGCTACATTTGTTGAATGTTTCCGCTCTATGGGGTCAACTATTTCTAATTCCTGGAAATCATTTTCAGGAGAAGATATAAGCTTTTCATGACCTTTTGTAGGTGTATAAGGTACTATATACAAGCACCACATTGGCCATGTCGAGGAACAGCATCAAAGATAAAAGTGAAAACCATAACAGGAGGGTTCACTCCATTATGAACCAAGATGATATTGCATCAGGGAAGAGATCAAATTGGTCGGAACTGGAAATATCTGGTAAGGAAATTCATTAAATTTGTTTACTCTTTTCCCCGTTAATAGTACAGGAATGGGGTTAATTATCTATGCATGACACTTTTTGTCTAATATCTTCATCTGCCATATTTTGTATTCTGCCATTGTATCGTAGCGCCTTAAATGAATTTTGGTGCTGTGATTGCTCCAATGTTGTTAAGCATGCATAGTTATAAGTAATTCCCATGCTTGAGGTTGTCTTCGTATTATATTCAGGAGCACTAAACTGGTGTTCTAAGGCATGCCATCATCTGTATGTAATTGTAACGTACAGGCATTGAGGAATCGGTTAATTAAAAACATCAGCGGACTGCATTATGTGAGAGGAACACATTGACTCCCACGACCCAGCTGGTTTCCCAGACTGCCTCGTACATCCAGGGTCTTGATACCCGAGGAAGTGGCGCGAATGTTAGCCAATCATATGTATACATTACATTCATTCATTTTCATACATAACATTCCTCCCTCAAAATTTTTTAATGAGTTCTGGATCTTTACACAAATATCTGATACATGAAAAAACACACCTGGATGAAAAAAATCACAAGTTATTCATATTGCAATCATAAGATGTGGATCAACTCAATAAGAAAACAAGCAAGAACTCTTTCTATAAATAAACATTTCTATTCTCACAACAAAACGAAATAATACACTCAATCACAATATACAAAAAAATCACAAACATTTTTACTTATAAGTTTAATCTCTCTACTGGTTTTCTTGTACGAGTAGGATAACGATTTCTGACAGGGGAAGGTGGTGGCAGAGACGGACTAGGTGTGGGTAAAGGCATAGCACTATTTTGAGGAGGTGGGTGTAGAGAGGTAGTCAGACTGTCTGGTGATTTCATGACATGGGAATCGCCAACCTTGATTGGAGTAGCAGGGACACATGCCTCGCCAACAACAGGCTCATGTGGTCGTGAGGACAGCTGACCCTTATTTACAATATTACTGTCAAGGGCAATCAGCTGATCAATATGCCTGTTCCAAATTTGCCCTGATTTGACCATAACAGATAATATAACGCTACTCAGTTGTTGCAGAATGACACCCTCGATCCACTTGTTTTTACTACGGTAATCCCTCACTAACACAGGTTGATTTCCCACCAAAATACTCCTTCTGTTTTTCCTGTTTAAGTTGAACGGTTCTGGCTACTTTGGGTCTCAAAAGATCCAGTCTAGACCTTAATGGTCTGTTGAACATCAATTTTGCCGGTGACTCGTTTGTTGTAGAATGAATTGAGTTTTTATAATCGATAAGCATTCTATTTAAGGCTACTTTTATGTCTACATTTTCCTGGAAAGCTAGTCTAATTTTACGCTTTGCATATTTTACTGAATTCTCAGCTTGTCCGTTGGACTGAGGATGATAAGCAGGTGAAAATGTATGTCTAATACCATTTTGTTGCATAAAGTTCTTAAATTCCAATGATGTGAATGGAGGTCCATTATCACTATGAACTGTGACTGGCAGTCCAAATCTAGAAAATAGCTCTCTCAGCTTCTCAACAGCTAACTTAGCACTAGTAGAGCTCACTTCAAACACTTCTAACCACTATATGCATCAACAATTACTAAGTACATCTTGCCATGCAAAGGTCCCAAATAATCTAAATGCAGTCTTTCCCAAGGCATAGATGGATAGTGCCAAACATGTAAATGACTTTTACTTGGGTTAGATCTCTCCATGAGGCAAGAAGAACAACTGTTTGCTAATGACTCAATATTTTCATCTATATTTGGCCACCAAATATATGATCTTGCAATGGACTTAATTTTCACTATTCCTAAGTGACTTGCATGCAACTCATTCAACACATAGCTACGCATTTTTCTGGGTACAACAACTTTACATTCCCACATTATGACACCAAGCTCTACCGTGAGCTCATCCTTCCTTTGGAAGTATGGCAGTAACTCACCATTCTCTTCCGACATAAAATTTGGCCAACCATGCATGACATAGTTATACACTTTCTTCAAGATAGGATTCTTTTGGGTTTCACTTTGAACAGTTTCAAAAGTTAATGGAACAGAACTTTTAGCAATGCAATGTAAATAGGTACCCTTCCATTCTGGATCATTGTTACTATACATATGTTTAGTTGTTTATGGCAAAGGTGACAAAGCATCTGCATTTCCATGCTTTTCTGACTTTACATACTGAACATCAAAAGTATATCCAGACAGAAACAGGGCATATCTTTGAAGTCTACTTGCAGCAAAAATGGGTAACCCTTTCTTTGGCCCAAAAATGCTAAGTAAAGGTTTGTGATCTGTGCATATTGTGAACTTACGACCATACAAATATTGGTTGAATTTTTTTACACCATACACAACTGCTAAGGCTTCTTTGTCTATTTGTGAGTATTTAAATTCTGCCTGAGATAGCGTTCTGGAGTGGAATGCAACCGGTTTTTCCACACCTTCATTGGTCATGATGCTTAATACACAACCGACACCCATAGAGCTTGCGTCAACAGCTAGTTTTTGTAATATATCAAGTCGGATGCTAGTTGTAGAACTGCCAATTTATTTCAGGACAAAGCACACATCGTACACACGATTACAGAGCCATCTATCGGATGGAGTTTGAGAGCCATATTTGGCGGGTTTTCCAATATACTACATCCCTCCTCCGTTAACTTTGACTAATAAATACATAAATAGAAGCAAATTACATATGAATGAAATACAGAACATCAAAAATTACGTATGAATGCAATACAGAACTTCAAATTCACTTAAGGTAAAACAATTATTTGACATCACAAGTTCATCCTTATCACAGGCTTCCTTTCCCTTAGTGGGTATTTACGTTCTTGGGGCATACTTGGGCTTTGAAAGGGAAGGCTGCGCTTGTTCACAGGAGTTTGGGGATGGGGCGGTGAAGGATGAGGAAGGATATTAGTGCTGGGACTCGTTCTTGGGGGTTGAGCAGGAGATGGGTGAGGAGTTTTGTTTGTGTTTACATCTGCCCCTTCCCTGCCAACAGCCTGCTCCTGTGCCATCACATCTGGTACAGGAGATATGTCCATGTCATGATCAGCTGATGGGTTTGACATACAACCATCTAGTGCCACAAGCTGATCTATGTGACGCTTCCAGATTATGCCTGCCCTTACTCTCACCAAATAAGTTACTGGTCCTAATACTTTCAAAATGATACCCTCAATCCACTTTTTGTTTGGTGAACGATAGTCTCTCACCAGTACTATTTGATTAGGACTTAAGTGTCTAGTTTTACTACCTCTACAATATTCAATTTGTTTTGACTGATTATTTTCTACAGTTTCAAAAAACTTCGGTTTAATTAGATCCAATCGAGACTTAAGGGGTCGATTGAACATAAGTTGAGCTGGAGACTCCCTTGTTGTTGAATGTACAGAGTTGCGATAACTGAATAAAAATCTAGTTAAAGCTAAATTTAAATCTACAGAGTCATGAAGAGCACATTTCAGTTTGTGTTTTACAGTTTTAACAGCATTCGCGGCTAAGCCGTTTGCTGATGGATGATAAGGTGGAATCAGTGAGTGCTTAATTCCATTCATTGACATAAACAATTTAAATTCATTAGATGTGAATGGTGGCCCATTGTCACTGACAATATGATCTGGCAAACCAAATCTTGCAAACAAATCTCTTAGGTGATTAATGGTATATTTAGATGCAGTAGAGGGTACTTCTAGAACCTCTAACCATTTTGTATGAGCATCTTTGATCAACAAAAACATTTTATTTTTGAATGGACCAAAGAAATCAATATGCAATCTAGACCAAGGTTTGACTGGATAGTTCCAGACATGTAGCACACTTTTAGAAGGATTTCTTCTCTCCATTAAACAAGGTGTACAGCTATCTACAAGACGTTCAATATCTGCATCAATGGACGGCCAATAATTGTAAGACCTCGCCAACGCCTTCATTTTAACAATCCCTAAGTGACTAGAGTGAAGCTCATTTAACATGGTTAATCTAAACCTTGAAGGAATTATTACTCTGTGTCCCCACATTAGGATACCTTGTTCAACCGTCAATTCATTTTTCCTTATAAAGTAGGGGGTCAGGGAGTCATCGGCAGGTTTTTCATTTGGCCAACCATACCTGACATAATGAATGATCTTACTTAAGACTGAGTCCTTTTGAGACTCTTTTCTAATGTCTTCAAAACTTAAGGGAATATCATTCTCAACAATACATTGTAAATATGTGCCAACAATACCATCATCAATTGTACATTCATTACACTCCGCTGACTCTAGAGGTAAACGAGACAAACCATCAGCATTTCCATGCTTATGAGATCTGACATAGCAAATGTCAAAATCATATGCTGAGAGAAATAATGCATACCTTTGTAGTCGACTAGCTGCATAGGCAGGAAGTCCTTTCTTTTTTCCAAATATGCTTAGCAAGGGCTTATGATCAGTACATATAGTAAAGGATCTCCCCCAAAGATACTGATTGAACCTCTTCACTCCACAAACCAAACTTAACGCTTCTTTATCAATCTGAGAATACATCTGTTCACTTTTGTTCAATGTACGTGAGCCAAAAGAAATGGGTTTTTCTGTGCCATCTGGCTGAATTTGAGACAACACGTAGCCTATTCCATAAGCTGATGCATCGCAGGCGAGCTTAATTGGTAGCTCTGGGTTGTAGTGAGCTAATACATCTGATGACACGAGCTTGTGTTTAATTTCATTAAATGCTTTAAGACACACATCATCAAAAACAAACTTGACATTTTTCTTTAGCAAATTGTAAGGGGGCCTAAGGTAGTTGACATGTTACGAATGAACCTAGCATAGTATTGAACTAACCCTAGGAATGCTTTTAACTGAGTTACATTGTTAGGAATGGGAGCTTCTAAAATAGCCTTAGTTTTATTTTCAGTTGGTTTAATACCAGCTTTGCACAAAGAGAACCCTAAATATTCTGAGGTGTTTGAGAACAGGCTGCACTTGTTTTTCGCAACTGTCAAACCTTTTTCCTTAAAACGTTTGCATACCTCTCTGAGCCTATCAAGATGTTCCATCTCATCACTGGCTGTAACAAGAACATCATCCAAATAAATTGCTATTCCGGGAATACCCTGTAGCGTTTGCTCCATAATACGTTGGAATATGCCTGGTGCAGAGGCAATTCCATGCGGCAATTTGTTGAACATGAACAACCCCTTGTGGGTACTTATTGTGCAATACTTTTTAGATGCCTCATCTAGCAAAATTTGCGTGTAAGCTCCCTTTAGATCAAGTAGAGAGTATGTGACACCACCCTCCAAATTAGCAATAATTTCCTCGATCTTGGGTATAGGGTACCGATCAATGACTAAGTTAGGATTAACAGTGATCCTGAAGTCGCCACAGATTCGAATTTGGCCATTACGCTTAAGAACAGGGACAATTGGTGTTCCCCACTCACTTGAATCAACCGGTGTTAAGATGTTATCTTCTTGCAAGTTTCTTAACTCTTTTTCAACTTTATCCCTCATTGAAAATGGTATCGACCTAGGCTTGTAATACTTAGGAACTGTGTTAGGTTTCAGATTAAGTTTCGCCGGTTCACCTTTATACTCTCCCAGTTTCTCAGTAAATACTTCTGGGTATTCTTCAAACAACTGGGCAACTAACTTGGACTTGGTATAATTAGTTTCGACTATTTTCGAATTTTGAAAACTAGTTTCAGGAATGGAAATTTTAATGCGTAGAGCTCTGATCCAGTCCCTACCCAGTATGGGGTTAGCTCCATTTTTAATTACATACAAATCCAACAATTTAAAAATAGTTTCGTACTGCACATTTACTTTAATAACCCCTAATGGGAATATTTTTTCGCTAGTATAGGAGCTGAGAACTAGATTAGTTGGAGCTAAATCTAAATCACTGAAATTGCTTTTGTAGCATTCATCTGATATCGCACTGATACCAGCCCCCGAATCTACTTCAAATGACATTGGTTTACTTTCAACACAGACATTTACACTAAAAGGGGGTACTTTTTCCCGAACACCATCCAAATTAAACAATTCTGAAACATCATAAATAGTATCATCACCGACGTTACTTACACTGTCATTTACAAAGTGTTGATTACTTTGATACTTTGATTTAGCTTTTGGGTTTTGCTTTTCTTGATCAACATTGTAACTATTCACATTATTACGATTAGTCGGCGACTTGCCAAATAGCTTAGCACGACAGACCTTTTGCATGTGACCTTTTATTCCGCAGAAATTACACACACAGCTTCTGAAATAGCACTCGGGTGTCGCATGGTTATTCCTACCACAACACCAGCATTTTTGATCACTTTTCACTGCAACACTTCCTCTTCCCTCCCGTTGAGGATGAGACGAAGTGGGTTTCCTTGTCAATTGGTTTGTCGCGGGAGCCATCCGCTGCAGTCGGTTGTGGTGCTGTCCTTCTGCGCTGCCTGCGAAGGTCAGGGTCGCGGCATCCTTCTCCGCCGACTCGATGGACGTTGCTATTTTCACCGCCTTGTCGAATGTGAGGTCAGGCTCTGCCAACAGCTTTTGTTTCGTGACCTCGCTGAGAAGTCCACTGACGAGTCGGTCCCTCAGGTAGTCTGGCAAGGCTTCTTTGAAGTCACAGAAAGCGGAAAGTTTCTTTAAGCTTGCGATATACTCCGAAACGGTCTCATATTCATGCTGCTTCCTTAAGCTGAATTTATAGCGCTCTGCGATAAACGATGGCGTAGGATAAAGGTGATCCTTCACTATTTTAACAAGTTCATCGTAGGTTTTCTCTGACGGTTTGTGCGGCGTACAAAGGTCCCGCAGTAAATTAAAAGTTTTTACCCCAACCACGGTTAGCAACGTGCTCACTTTTTTCTCGACTTTGAGATCGTTGCAGTCAAAGAATAGCTCGAACCGTTCGATGTACGAGGACCATGTTTCCTCATTACTGTCAAAATTTGACATGGACCCAATCATTGCCAATTCCTCGTCGCCAGTTGTAATATATCAAGTCGGATGCTAGTTGTAGAACTGCCAATTTATTTCAGGACAAAGCACACATCGTACACACGATTACAGAGCCATCTATCGGATGGAGTTTGAGAGCCATATTTGGCGGGTTTTCCAATATACTACAGTTTTATAGGTAAACTAGGATCATAATGAGCTAAAACAGGGGCTCTAGTTAACACTTCCTTGACATGGTTAAAAGATGTTATACACTCTTCATCAAATTTAAATGACACACCCTTTCTTAACAAATTATATGTCTCAAAATTGTTGACATGTTACTGATGAACTTTCCGTAATAATTAATTAAACCAATAAATGCTTTGACTTCAGTGACAGTCTTAGGAATAGGTGCATTAACTATGGCTGATATTTTAGACTGAGAGGTGTGCAGTCCCTCTTTGTCTATGATAAACCCTAGGTATTCTACCTGGTCCGCAAAAAACGTGCATTTGTCTTTTCTGACTGAAAAGCCTTTTTCACTAAAGCGCTTGCATACTTCTTGCAATCTACGAAAATGAGTTTCGTTATCAGGAGCAGTGATAAGAACATCATCCATGAACATTGAGATACCTTCTAAGTTTTGCAAGGTTTGCTCAATTACCCTTTGGAATATTCCAGGGGCTGACGAGATTCCATAGGGCATTCGGCAATAAGAAAAAAGACCCTTATGCGTACTGATTGTACATAGTTTTTGAGAGTTTTCGTCTAACTCTAATTGCATATAAGCTTGGCTCAAATCTAATTTGCTAAAACTTACTCCCTGCTGTAAATTAGCAAATAAATCTTCAATTCTAGTGATAGGGTATTTATCTATTTCCAAATACTGGTTTAAGGTAACCTTAAAATCACCACATATCCTTATGTCGCCATTCTTTTTTAAAACAGGCACAATTGGTGTTCCCCACTCAGAACTATTTACAGGGATTAGAATGTGTTCATCTATTAAGCGTTGGAGCTCTTTTTCGACTTAACCTTTTAAAGAAAAGGGTATTGGTCGTGGTTTGAAGTACCTTGGCCTAGCGTTTTCCTTCAGGTTAAGCCTTACAGGTTCTCCCTTATACTGCCCTAATTTTTCAGTAAATACTTCAGGAAATTGACTGAATAACTCTGATTTCATTAAATCAACATTAGTGTCATTACTGATAGGTTTATCAATAGCACACAAGTTACTCTTAAATGAAATGTCAACTCCAAGTATCTTGAGCCACTCACGACCCATTAATGGATGTGAGCCTCCCTTAATAACATAAAATCCAAATTTCTATAATGCATATTTTCATAGCAAACATCGACCGTTACCTTTCCTACAGGTAAAATAGGCTCATTAGTGTACGAACGCAGTGAGATCACAAGGCAACAATGTACAAGTACTGAAATTATTTTTGTAAAAATGGTCACTACAAACAGTGACACTGGCTCCCGTGTCAACTTCAAAAGTTGTTTCCCGACCTTGAACTAAAACCTTAATTTTAATAGGGCCAACCTTAGTTCCTTCTGTTACTCTTTCACACACATTGAATAAATGCTGTACATCTTCAACATAATTTTCGAAGTGGTCGTTACCCGTGATATTTTTGGAATTACTCACATTAGAGTGGTCATCACTCACAAAATTGTGTTGCCCATTATTTGCATACCTTTTATTCTGAAATTTAGACTGATTAGGCCCATTTTTCTTGAACTTAGAACACTGATAGTCTGGTGTCTTACCAGATTCTACTGACTTACACACTTTAGAAATGTGATTTCTTTTACCACATTTATGGCACACAACACCAAACAACTTGCACTGCTTTCTATAATGGCCATACTGCCCACAGCACAAACACTGCACTCTCTCAAATCTTGAGCTCCGGCTTACGCCGCACCCATCCTTCGTCTGTGGACGTTGTTGCACTGCCATCCGCTGGACTCGGCCGCTGCTGCCGTTGACCGTCAGCGTCGCTGCATCCTTCTCCGCCGCCTCCACCGAGCAGACGATTTTCACTGCCTGGTCGTAGGTAAGGGCTGCCTCTCCCAGTAATCTCTGCTTGGTTGATTCGCTTCTGATACCGCTCACCAATCGGTCTCTGAGGTAGTCATTAAGAGCCGCGCCAAACTCGCAGTAGGTGGATAACTTTTTGAGGCTGGCGATGTACTCTGCTACGGATACGCCATCATGCTGATTCCTCTTACTAAACTTATATCGCTCGGCAATGAACGATGGCTGAGGATACAAGTGTTCCTGAATCAACTTCACTAACTCGTTAAAAGTTTTTGAAGACGGTTTTGCAGGCGTACACAAATCCCGCAATAAACTATAGGTTTTCACACCTACGACAGTTCGTAGTGTGCTCACTTTTTTCCCATCTGCTACATTATTGCAGTCCACGAATAGTTCAAAACGCTCAATATAAGAGTCCCAACTTTCCACGCAGTTATCGAATTCACCGATTCAGCCAATAATACCTGACATAATTGCTCCGTTTTCTTAATGAATAACGGCCTAATATTCACCGTTTCATGTTCAGACATCAAAATGTTCAGATTTTGAGTCCAACACGTGGCGCATGGTAATGGACATACAACTTCCTTCCGTTCTAATTTTCGTAAAAAAAACTAACCGCGTACAATCGAACTGGTTGCATTGCACACACGGATTGAAATTACTTTAAGGTAGGCTACGAAAATACACACCTCGTCGCCAATTGTAACGTACAGGCATTGAGGAATCGGTTAATTAAAAACATCAGCGAACTGCGTTATGTGAGAGGAACACATTGACTCCCACGACCCAGCCGGTTTCCCAGACTGCCTCGTACATCCAGGGTCTTGATACCAGAGGAAGTGGCGCGAATGTTAGCCAATCATATTTATTCATTTTTCATACATTACATTCATTCATTTTCATACATAACAGTAATGGTAAACACTCATCAAAGTGTGGGCTAAGTTCTTTTATTATTTCAATAATTGTTCATAGAAATTTTTATCATATTATTGAAAAGCCATCAAAGGAAGCCTTAAAACTTCAATCCTCAAGTTCAAATTTTAATACTGTCAACTTGCCTTTGTGATACTTGTAGGAATTCTCTGGATAGTACCATACTCTTTATTCTTTCATCAATCGTAATCTTCTTAAATAAATTGATGCTGGCGTTCTTGGCTTGAGAAAAAGTGAAATCCCTCACCAATTTTCCATGTGCGACACACTAGTAGTGTCAGCTACGCCAGCAGCAAATGATTTAAAAAAATGGTGATACTAGACAGAATGCATTCCTATATTTGGTCTTGAGGGCTAGTTACAGTGGCTGGTAAAAAGTTAACTCATGTCCTTCCATCATTATTGATGAGGGTCCATGCAGCTAAGTAGATGGTTAGCATACCTACAGCACCTAACAAAATTCTGTAGCATTCTAGCATTGTTGATCCCTCAGACTAAGGGTATTTTCAATTTTAAAAACTAATAAATTCCTTTGATAGCTTGTAACAAAAACCGGGTAAGTATATGAATAATATGACAAAAACTGTGATTAGGCAATGTCACACACTAAGAGGTTGATTGAAAAATATGACTAATACCAACTGTATTCCAAGAAATGGGTGATATAGTTGTATGCATGCAACTCTACTAATTTTACCCCACCCCTTTCCATCTTAACTCCAATTGGCATGTGGGCGTGCATCTGCCACTAATGGCTCTAATGGCATGTGCCACTTATGGAATCAGGGCTCGAACCGGGGACCTCCAGACTGCTAGATGAGGACGTTACCTTGCCACAACCAAGGCAGTTGATGATTGAGTGCATGATGATGACATGATTTTAACTACCTTGCACATAAACCCAAGGAAGTCTTCTGCCAGGGCAATATCGACTGGTTCCGATAATTTTACTATGAATTTTTTAATGGCATGTGAATCACTAGCTCGACATTCATAACAATGGGATAAAAAACATCCATTTGGAGTAACTGGTGCTAAAAATTTGGAAGTTAATTGACTTTTGTATTATGGACACATAAATACTCAATGGTCCACCCTATATAGTTGTTCAATTTTGATTTTGTACATTTAACAACAACCTTAGTTTGAGGAACATTCCTGTGAAATACTGTGGTTATTATGTTTCACACATTTGGCTTCTTTGGCAATAAATAGAACCTCATGTTTTATCAAGGAGCATCTATAGAGCCTCCAAGAAAATTCTTGTTGGGGTTTTTATGTGGATGGAAAGCAGTATGACTAGAATAGAACAATTCAACCCTAACTGTAATTTCATCGAAGATAGTTACAACATAAGATATTCATGCCTGCTGCAAATACGGCGATGAAATACAAATCTTTGCTTGGGGTGACCAAATAATATTTTGCCCGCAATTGTAAAATATCTTTGGCTGGCACTTCACAGGGAATTGATTCTGCAAACTCCCTAGGGAGAAATAATTAGAGAGAGTAAGGGAGAATATGGCAATAAATAAGCATTCACCCTTTTGCAAGAGTGAAAGGGAAATGTTTTGTCAATATTTCCAAGGTTCAAATGTAGTGCATTGTTGAGAGCTCAGAAGCCAAACTAGCGTAGATTTCATTCATACTTCTTGTATTTTAAATGATATAAAGGGGCAGAAATTTTTTTTCATAAATTCATCTTCCATTATGTCATTCACATTGCCCTGTTACTCCTGTAAAAGTATGTTGATTGAATGCATGTCATTTGGAATGCATGCCACTTTCACGTAACACAAATGTAAAATCTTGAGGAGGATATATAAACGTGGGCAATGACGTCCAATAAATATGTAAACTCAGTATGATAACTTTGTGAATGTTTTTTGCTCATTTCTGTGCGGTGACAATCAAAAGGTGACACTGTTTGTACAATTTTTAGAAGATTGTTTTGTTGTTATGCACAATTCTCTCACTTTAATGCACATTATATCGTGCTCATATATTTACACTTTGCACTGTTTGAAGGTTCATACATTCAGCACAATAGTCAAAAGAATAATCTCATTTTTTAACCGCTTTGTCCCCGGAATACTTTTCTCACTTTTTTCACCCGCGTGTCACACAAAAGTAGCAATTACGAAATATTAAAAATGATCCAGTACTTTTTCAATGAATAATGATTGGAACAAATAATGGTGTCCATGATTAGATTTAACTAAAAAAGTTTGATTTATTGATGTTCCTGGCTCGCTGTCGCTAAAAGAAACTCATTTCTTCTGTTTCCCACTTATGTTTTTGTTGCTTTGTAAATATGTGTTTTTGTAAGTATGTTAGTTGCGTGGACAGGGTATCATTTCGTGACTTGGCCCATTGTACTACGAAGAACATCTAGCATTTGATTGGCTGATCATATTTGAGGTATAAAGTAAATGTCATGCACCCTCTCTAGCATTTTTTTTTCATAATACATAATAATGATGTCATTGTGCTTGTTTTGAGTTTAGCTGCATGGGTGCCGCAATGATGGCCTTACTGGTTGCAAAGATGTAATTATTGGGGCCTATGATAAAACTCTTTAATATAGTGAAGCTATAGGAATGAACAAAACAGAGAAAAGATACTTTTAGTTGGTAGGACATGATATTGATTTTTCAGAAAAATATTAGCTGGCTTACTTGAAAATGCATCTTATTATGTTGCATAAATTTTTAGTATTTTAGTCAATATTGACTATCGGTATGTTGGTTTAGTCAAAAAGGTGATTCACAACTGGTGAAATTTGCATTCATCGGTCTGTGTAGGCCTGCTGGTGTTGTCCAACTGACATAAAATTCCAGTTATGTTGTGTGTCATGGAACGCTTTACTTACATAAGTCGGAGTAGCAAAATTAGAGTTTTAGTTATAAATATGCCCACATGTTGTCACGATTTTTGTACCCATTCTAAGGATATTCATAATTATGACAAAACCTCAACTGAGTCTCTCTCAATGGGTGGTGTCTTTTTTTAGGCCTTTTAAAAGTATGAGTTGTGCAGAATTGGCCCTCTTCTTTGAGCCTTAGTCATTATTTAGTTCTACAACTCTCAATAGGTATATTATTTTCTTCTAAATCATTCACTTCAGCCTTTATGTGTTTATTACTTTTCGTAAAAGCTCACAACCTCAAGTGTTTTAAAAGCTAAACTATGAGCTATGGTGTTAAAAAGCTGACATCCCACCCCCTGCATAGGTTGAGAAGAGTCTCTCAGAGAGCAGGTTCTTCTCCATTGGGTTTTATTAAATTTGATTCTCCGCCATTTGCTTGGGTAAAAATAGCTGTATTGATGGAAAGGAAGAATTCCTTAATGAGGAATCTTGTTTATTTTCTTATTTTTTAACTTTACAGGAACCATTCGAAATTTGAGCCCTCATCTATGGAGACTTCAACATTTGACTGTGCTCTATCTAAACAACAATTGTTTGTCACGAATACCAGCTGACATCGGTAAACTGCATAACCTTCAACACCTTGACCTCTCAAACAACAAACTACGGAGCTTACCATCCGAACTAGGAGACCTCATTTGTCTCAGGTAATACTACTGTTTCAGTTCTTTATTAAGTTTGATTAATTGAAGGCTCACCAAGGAGATATTTTTATACCTTTTGCAGGGTTATCTTGAAATATTTTCCCTGATTTTTTGTTATTTTTTGTCAGAAAAAACATATAAAACTTTTAATATGTTATGAGTCAATAGACTTAATTGCCTTGTCACGAAAATGAAAAGAGATGATGTGAGTCCACTTTTTGGTGAAATGAGATGAGACCACTGTTCCTGGACTCTCAAAAGTCTCATGAAAATGTGATGAAGATGTATGAATAAAACCTTCCTTGGCAATTCAAAGAGCTCACTCCAAAAACTTAGTTCATTCAGCCTCTAAACAGGGACTTGGGGGTATTAGTAAGGATACAATATACAGTAGAACCTTGTTATAACGTTACTTTATGTAACGTAAAATTTAATATAAAGTCAGCTGAAGGAAGGAACCAATGAAACCCCTATGTTTGCCAATGTAACAACCTTGATGTAACGTAAAATTTGTTATAACGCTATAACGTAAAGCTGTCAAAGAACCACCAGACTTTGTTATTACGCAAACAGGATTAGTTCCCGCATCGAGTGTTGATGGCGCTGAAGTAGTGACACGCGGGGAATACTGCCCGATTCAAATCTGCATACGAGTATTTTTTAAATTGAATTTTGGATTCATAGAGAACACTGAACCCATTGAATACGATAAATGTTTTTAAATAACTTAACCAGGGGTAACTGTGACTAGTAAAACACATTTTAGAGGTTAATATATCATCTTGCATGGTAAAGAAATACTCGTTTTCAAACAAAACAATGGTGGAGTGCAATACCATGGAATAATCTCGAAGCTACCAATGCGATAGCTTTGAATAAGCTACAGGAATTGTCTATCTATCAACCGTATTCACTTACTCGATGGACTTTTCTCAAGAACGTAACAGGAAGTTGGGAGAGGGTTGGTGGAAGGCGGGTACGAGAATATTCTTGAAGAAAATTCACGGAAACTCCATTTCTGGTGATGCCATTCTTAGAACCAATATAATAGCGCATCTCAATTATCGCGCTCCTGCGTAATTTTTGACCGCTCAAGTTGATTTATTTTCTCGGACACTTATAAATGCCGTCGATGAGAATACGGGTGTAGAGGCAATGAAGACGTTTACAAGTCTGGCAAAATATGCTCAGTTCCACAGTGCAAAAAAGCAGAGCACAAAGCATCAAGGTGGGTTTGAAGAGGCAGGCTGCATCAACATTATCTGAATCAACTGAAATGGTGAGCTCGAGGTCTTCACTAAAAGAATTCAATTTCAAGAATCACTGCTTTCTCTGAGCAGACCCTGTAGAGAACGAGAAAAAGAAGGCTTTTTAAAGGCGGAAAGTGGTGTATGACATGCGAAAATTAGCTACTATATACAACAAACGTGTATGGAAGCTGCAGCCTTTTCTGGTCAACCATGGTCTTGCGAGGAATGACAAGAGTGAAAAAGTTATTGGCCGGCAGTCCTCCATAAATGATTTAGTCGCCGAGGAAGTTATTTACGATGATAAATTCCGTGTGAATTTTATTAGACCTCTATACCTGACTAACGAAATAAAAAAAATCTGCAGAACGGCCCAGGAAATTTGTCAAGGGTTTGCACAGCTTGTGCACAGCCAAAGAACAGTTCAGTGAACGGTTCATTTTCACCAGGGTGATAACTACGTTTACAGAGGAATGGAAGAAATTTATTCTTGCATGGAAGAGATCAGTAACTGCCAGTTTTCCATGGACGAATTAATGGCCGCAGTGACTGGGAAAAATATCATTAGGCAGAACATCCAGAGTTAAGTGTTCGATACTAACACATACCCACCTGTATCACACAAAGAAATGTACCACGATTGCACCAGCCATTACCTCTGTGCTTCGGCCGCGGACGTTCCTGTCCTCAATATTGAGTAGCCTACTACTTCACAGAAGATTTTCATCAAAAACTTAGTTAACATTCTCGCAAGTTTGGGATTTTGTTCATCTTACTACCTTAGTCCAAGATTTAGAAATTTATGATCCATGCTCAACCAGCCTTGAAAACACGATCATTCAATTAATTTGTTTTTGACAATGCTGATATTAATGTAAGTACCATTGAATACTTTCCACTCTATGGGTAGTGGTATTGTTGGAAGCGGACTAACACTTGTGAAACCCCTTTTTGTTTGCCATGATCCGCCAATGAATGTACCCCTCTGTAATTTCTTCTTCCGACGCTCACGATAGCTGTAAAAATAAGATACACAGATAGATGAACGGGATAGAGTAATGTGCGGTTTCCGTGCAAAATTTCGGAATTTTCCCAGAAATTTCCAATTGCTGTAACTTTTGACCAGTTGAAGGTAAAATATTAAATGATGTTCCACATATTACTATGAGCAGTACAATGATCACCGTACTAGCCTAGCCTAGGTATATTAACAATATACAACCCTAGAAAACGAGAAAGTGCGATGTGCTGTTTTCTTACCAGAGTCCAGAATTTTCCCTTACATTTCAAATTATTGTAACTATTGACCGGTTGAAGATAACATATTACATTATGTCTCATTTTAAAGATAATTTAATTCTGTACAACTATGCTCCCGAAGACTTTGCTGTAAAAGTAAAGGCTGAGCCGCTAGAAGGAAATGTTTGTCAAAAAACGGGAGGAAATTGAGCGTTTTTCAAATATTTACAATTTTCGCTAGCGTATATCTCGATAACTATGAGGAAAATAAATAAATGTATAAGAAAATATTTTGTAGTAAATTTAAATAGCTATAATTTTTATTCCAGTAATATTTTCGCTACCACGCACCGTTTTCAAGATATGAGCAAAAAACAAAAAAAAAGACATTCTGCGCCTCCCCCTCCCTCCCGCACACCTCCTTGGTCCGGGGACTTTTAGTATGTATACCACGTTTACCATCAATCAAATCTAAACAAATCACTTAAGTTTGGTCTCTGACCTCTTCCATGTCCTCTACAACTCCTTCATTGACTGGACTAAGAGTAATTCAAGGCGACTACGTTCGTATGTCGTACTGACATCAATCCCCTTGATCCCCTCTATATCCGCCACGACACTTTTCAGTGCTGCTCTCTATCGGCCGGTTTATTTGCCAATAGCATTGAAAATCTGAACTTCGACAATTTATCAATTTTTTTTCGCTAATAGAGAGACATGTTGGTATTAAATTTAGCTGAAATAGTATTATTAATCATGGCGTTAATGATATCTGTTTTTATTAGGCATCATCAGGCGTTTTAAACTACGAGATCTTGATTTCAAAACATAAAATTTCCGCAGCACCGCCATGTTCCCTAGATGTAAGCCCTAATAGTTACAAATTGTTCCGTAAGCGTCTGTGTCGTATAATTCCTATCTACGGCTATAAATTAGTTCTAGTTAAACAAATGTTATTAGCTGCTCTATGGACCTTCGATAACTCTATTTTGTAGTATTTATTGCAGTTAATTATTTTTAAATTACTCGATGACGAGATATATTGAATTTTCTCATAAAATTACGATACTGAATTAGAGTTTCTGAGTAGAGTTATAGATGGTAAACTAGACGCTAACCGCGCCATGAAACATGATATTTAGTAACTTTGATGCGCGATGTTGGAGTAAGCAAATAGTCAACTATAGTTGTTATCAAATTATGTATAGCAGTATTATTTAGTAATTCCATCGATTAGTATTAAAATTAAAATAATCTGCAACAATTTTGTGAAGGACATGACTAAGTTGTGGCACACCACTATTTTACGATAATGGGATGATTTCCTCTATTAAAGCATATTGCATTCTCTTCGGGGTAAACCTTTATCCTTAACCGGAAAAATAAATAAAAAATATTGCAATCTGGCACGAAACACATC
Source organism: Pyrrhosoma nymphula (assembly GCA_963573305.1). Lineage (NCBI taxonomy): Eukaryota > Metazoa > Arthropoda > Insecta > Odonata > Coenagrionidae > Pyrrhosoma > Pyrrhosoma nymphula. The sequence continues at coordinate 153,077,687 of OY754332.1, forward strand.
CATTAAGTGAATTTCCATTTAAAGTATGCAAAGCGGGCAGGGTAAAAAATACCAGCCCATATGTGTTTATAGCTTTGGTAAAAAATACGCTGCCAGATCGAGTTTATCGACGGAAAAATTCGATGAATCTCCGAGTTCCATAAGTAGAAACTTCAATTTTCTCACTCAGAATATACGTTAACTATAGAAATAATGCTGGGTCGGTACATTTTGGCATTATACAGAACAAAAGATAGAAAATATCATTTGGGACCATATGCAAGTACACACCATGTATTTAGAGGAAGTATTAGGTTTGGAATATTATTCTTTAAGCCATTATAACTAAATTAAATCCGCATTTTGTATTTGTATGCCCACTTCTGAAACTATCGTAATTCGTAGGACCGCTGCCAACGACGTCGTCTGCTACGGTAATACGAATGCGTTTTATGAATCAACATTGGTCACGAGGTAAATAAAAAAAATTAGGAGAGTAGTTGACACCTCAAAGCAACTATCTACTGTGAAAAGAGTGATTAACACAATCATAGTAAACAGAAATAATCCATTCATTCTTTCCTTACGGGAGAAACTGCTGTAACGCAGATTTGTTTGGAAAGAAAGATGGCGATCACCATGGCAACCGGGGGATGTGACGTCACACTTTACCAGTCCATTGATAATCCTTTCCAAATAATCTCCACCCTCCTCGTTTTAATGTTTGCAGAATAGTTTTTGAAGGAGCGGAAATACATTTTGCTGTCACTGCGTATGGAAATCACGGCCTTTCGGGTTCGTAGTCGACAGGGCCACTGTACAGGGTCAATCCAACCTAATTAAAATTCGTGAATTGTCCAACAAATACAATTTTGTTTTACATAATTGAATGCTTTTGGACGTTAGATCCGTACCCATTACAAAGCAATTAATTCGCAGTTTCCGAAATGTTCATGTAAAGTACAGCGAAGCCTTTTGGGAGAAGAGGAAAGGTACCAAGGCCTCGAGATAAAAAGAATAAGAAAGAGATACATACTGCAAAAGGTTCAAGAGCTTCAAACCAAAATAACGTAATTTCTTGAAAAGCCGAGAAATTTGTTGCTGAAATTGAATCGGAAATGCACTCGTTGAAAAATGTCACACCAGTATCTTTTATTTACATGTTCTTTATCAATCTAGTCTGAATCTACTTTATTGTGTTCAAATTGCACCTGACTCAGAATTTTGTTGTCAGTTAACCGTTTTTGTTTATTTGTTGGTTGAAATAAAACCCGTAATACTCCACATTCCTTGTATACTCGTACGTTTTTAACTCAAAGTAGGGACCGAAATTTCTCGTTTTTTCATGTTGGCAAAATTCTGCCAATTTTATTAGAAATTCATTAAAAATATGTTAGAAACAATGCGAAGCAAGACCCTGGAAAATGCAAAACATTTGCCTGGAAAACTGGAAAACTCAGGGAAAAAAGAAATTGAGATTCACCGGACACCCAGTTATTAATAAGCTAGTTGCATGCTCAATTGAAGCATCCTTTCGCCAGATAGCTCCGTAGCTTCGAGTTATAGAGAATAGACTCCCATGAAGCTGGTAAGCTAGACAGTTATTCAAAATATAACATTCACAAGGCATATTGCCAGTACAGACACGAATTAACAATGCCCTAGGATAAGTGATTTTTGTTTCATGTTGATGGAAGCTTCTTAAATGTGCACACCTTTTATCTTCAAAGTATTTCCAACCCGAAAGCCAAAACAAATCTTTTAGGCGAAGCACAATCTATTCCTTCGAGAAATCCCCTCTATAAATAATATGTTGGTAAATACTCCGACTGCCAATCATTGCCATCATGGATGAACTACCTCTAACGAACGCAGCTATTGACGGCGAACGCGAAGAAATGAACTCAACGTGGCAATTCATGCTTGTGCAGTCCGTCTCGCATATAGATAAGCCGTACAAAATAGCCGTGGACAAACGCGCATGTTTTGTCTTCATTTCTTCATCTCGGGGAAGATAGCTCCCAAATAGCAATATGCCGCTTGGCTTGGCGGTCGCTGCAAATCGAGAGAACCACCTATCTGGAAAAATTTAGCTTCGTTTTCAACAGATCCAAGTTTTACGCACATCAATTTAGCCTCATCACCAAAATTTGTACGCGGCTACGCTACGAAACTTACGGATCGCACATATTCCTTGTGAAACACCATTTCATGGCACTAATTGTAGAAAAGCTGTACAACGAACTACTAATGTCAATTTTTCACATATTTCTTCATTTTTGTATGGGCTTTAGGATTCTTTTCCGTTAATCAATCGTTCTTTATACGTGTTTCAAAGGTTCTATGGAATGAAACTATAGGGCAGGAAAAAACTATTCAGGGCTGACTACAATCATTCAAGGGGGCAAAATTCACTAAGGGCCGGCAAAAATCATTCATAACCGGCAAAAATCATTAATAGCCGGCAAAAATCATATAGAGACGGCAAAAATAATTCAGGGCCTTCAAAATCGTTCAAGGTCGGCTAAAATCATTTCGGCCGGCAAAAATTATTAATGGCCAGCAAAAATCATTCAGGGTCGACTAAAATAGTTCGGAAATCATTTCAAACTATGTTCCGCGGAAGGCTAATGGGTGTTCCGAGTAACCTATAATGGCTTTATATGCTGCTACCTAAACGCAATGGTTTAATATATGCGAAGTCCACAAGGTGTTCCGTTAAAACATCAGGATTTACTAAGTGTTCCATCGCAGGAAAAGTTTGGGTAACCCTGTTGTAGCAGATTACTTAGAATAAATGCGCATATTGCTTTACCTTTGTTCGACTCACCTCGGAGCGGAGAGCCACCGATCATAGATTCCGATAGGTGGTTATTCCACTAATTGTAAATAGATAGCTCCGCAGCGCGACGAGCTGTGTATTGCCTGTTATCGCCGTAAATCGAAAGCACCCGATGTCATCCTCCCGCGATTGTTATCTTAACACCGGTTATGCTACGATGAACTGCAAACTTCCACATACCTCAGGAATATTTGAACGCGAGTTCGTTTAAATCGAATTGAGAACATTTGCTTGCAATTTTAATGTTTTTATTGCGTTTGAAATGTGCTTCCAACCATTTTCTCACAAAACAATGAAAATTCGCGTTTTGGGGCACAATTCGCGACATTTCGCGAGCTCAAAAGTCATTACCCCAGTCAGTACGGAGTATGTTGTTACTAACTAGGACATTTTTGTCTAAATTCGCAAAATTCACGATCGCGAAATTTTCCTATCCCTACCTATAGCTTATGTACAAAATTTCAAATGAGACATGAAAGCAATATTATAGGTTTTTTAGTACTGCATTGCAGTAATTGCACGTTGCGTGCAAATTCGGCAATTGGACAAAGTGCACCCGGGTAGCTGCCTTACTATTCCGCCATGGCGGATTTCCGCGTGACCGCGATTCGTCATTGCCGTCAACATCGCTATTTACACGCCCTACACCTAGGCCAGCTCGTATCATTCTCACACGTCGCGAAAATAGAGATGAAATTGTCGAAAAATAAAATCGGTAAATATCACTTAAAGAGACTGACTGACACTGACTGGCAGGCCTACCGGAAGATCGACAGACGATAATCTATTTTTTCTAATCGATCGATGTTTCATTTTGGGTGTTTTCGATTTGCGGCAATTGCCACGCCGTGGTGCTTTTGATTTAGCTGAATCGCCGGCTGTTTCTGGCTCTCTGTTCCGTGGTGAGCCGGCGATCGACGGCACCTGCGTCCGATAATTATCGGCTATCGCCGTACTCAAATGAAAAGCACAGATAGTGTTTTCATTGCTTAGAAACTTCGGCTTCGTTGCAAGTGCCGCGATCTGGTAGTGCCCCCTTCACTCAACAAAACAACTAACCTAACGACCTTCGTCCTTACCGTTGTAGGCGCTAAAAACCGTTTGAATGTGCGTTGGTTAACGATGGACAAGTACTTCCGGACGCTACCACTTAACAGTTGTCAGCGCTCGTGTAGATGGCGGAATTCGGAATAGATGAAGTACGATAATCAAATAAGGCAATCAAAATGGAGAAGGGCGAAGTATTATTTTCGTAAATAAGCAAAAATGAGTGTAATGTGATTTTAAATTCCTATAAAAAGTGTTCAAATGTCATATACATCAAAGTAGCACCGTATGCTTCACTATTTTGATTGATTTTTTTGGTTATCGTCCTTAATCATTTCCCTTTTCCGCTCGTGACACCAGCACCTGACCACTGTTTAGTAGCAACGTTAAGAACTACTACTCTATCGGTACCCAACGCTCGTTCACACAGTGGTTAGCGCCTACAACAGTACGTACCACGGCCGCTACGTTAGTAGTGTAAATGTGCGTAACATAGTTACGGTGGTACGTACATTAGTTGTCTGTACGCGTGCATAGCCGATTTCATACCGGAATTTCACGATGGATCAGTCGATTAAATTCAAATTCGAGCGCCAAATACCCGACCTGAATTTTTCGGGAGACGATCGAGTGTTCGGATTGGACACTAAATACCCTACCCGAATTTTTCGGGAGAGGATCGAGTGTTCGGATCGGACACTATATACCCGACCCGAAATTTCGGGTACCCGCACACCCCTACCATGAATACGAAGCATTGGTCGAAACACTGGCGCGGACAACTGTTTGTGAATGAGCGCATGAATTTTTATCATGTCCAAGCCGCTTGTTAATTCATGGTTTTCTCGCAGAAGAGTTGTCGCGTTTTGGATTGGTGAAATAAATATTTTTACTTGTTTATAGAAATAAACGTCACAGGGTTGGCAAATCAGAGTAAATTTTGGCGGAATAACCTTAGTAGCATCAATATGTTACTTTCAGCGCAGCTGCTATTTTTCTTATTTGCGGCCTTGTTAATAACAATATTCGACTGTGGCTGGGGTGTATATGTCCCACCCGCCCCCCTCCCCCTACCCACCTCAAAAAATTTCCCAAAATATGCTTGGTTCCTCTGAAATTTTGGCTTTTTACCAAATAATAGCTTTTTTTCGCTTAATAACAATGCCTGCGATAAATAATTAACAGCGATGGATAGAGGAGTAGATTTACGTAAAACGATGCTTATAACATTATTTCCATCCCGATAGAAACGCTTAGTTTTTCGTTTCTTTTTCGTTGTCCCATACGAATTCTTCAGCTTATTCTCGCGAGAGAGGTATTCATAGAGTCATGCGACCGACCTTCAAGTACTTGCTCGCACTTCCTGGTTTCAACCCCCCTCTCTCTCCGCTTCTCTCTCCCGCGTTTACGAAGGAGGGTGGGGAGGGAGTAGGAGGGAGTATTTCCTCGCTCTTTGACTTCGAAGTAGACCTCTGATTATTGCTAAATATCTTTATTGAACGGTTGGTTGGACCTGAGATTTGATTACTTTTATGTGTAGAGAATTAAATTGTCCACAAGATACAAACTTCATTAGGGGGTGGTCCGTAAACAATACCAAGAATGTCAATTTTATGTTTAATGTCAATCCCGCAACGTTGATGCAAAGAGATGCTTAAATAAGAGTATGTGGCTCGCATGGTTTAAGCACTCTTCAGAGAGACGAAACTAGTCTCTTATTATATTCACGATGAAACAAATGAAGATCGAACGGTGTGGACATCATAAAATGCTTCAAAATAAGGTTGTATCCTAAAAAATAGTCGTGAACTTCTCTTTATTTATTAACGATAATATTCGACTTGTTTTTGGCAAACATAACCCTCTCAACCCCACCAACCACCTTAATAAAAGTTGTAAATTACACGCGAGTCTCATTATTTTCTACTTTATTTAAGGCATTATGGATTATACCTTGCTTAATAATAATCAAATAATTAGTATCAATGTAAAGGACAGTTATGTATGCCATGATTTGTTAGCAGCCCTAATCAATCATGTCTCACATAACTGTGTATTTGAGGTTTAGATTTATAATAATACCACGTATATCTTAGTCGTTCTTTTGCCCGGCAACCGATATATAGGTAATATTTCCACTCCCTCGACCAGGATGTTTTTGCAATTTTGCCCCAGCGTACTGCCAGCGAACAAATCTGAACTCATAGTATTATAGGCGTCCGTCAGGACTAAACTATACATTAGAGTTCCTTATAACATTCGTCCCATCCCGATAGAAACGCTTAGTTTTTCGTTTCTTTTCGTTCTCCCATATGACTACATTTCACTGCAAGCGTCCTTGAAGGTCACAGCATCAAGCTTACGCATATATCCCATCAAACATATACCGTTCACCCTCTATCACGTGGTAAGCTTCAAGGTTTCATGCCCCACTCATAGACGCCACATAAGTGCAGTCACTTGTTTTCATACACATATTTACATCGTAGACTTTAACACCACACTTCTCCAATCGTGTGCATAAAGATGGCTCCTAAAATCGCCAGTTTGCTGAAGCTCCCCACAGCACTCGTTAAATAATAATCTCAGACGCACACATCAAAGAGGAGAGGGTTTTTGTCCCGAAGCACCACTTATTTCCTTGCCAATAACCCCTCCCCCATGCGTACATACCTCAGCAAACGTTTAATAATAATCTCAGGCGAACGCATCAACGAGGAGAGGGTTTTTAAAATGAAAAAATCACATGGAATAGTTTTGAAAATTTATTTATTTATTTATTTTGGTAAATCAAGCAGGATAATTTGATGCAAACAAAATTTGATGAGGTACAGAGAACGAAAGGAGAGCGCTTACCTCCCCTCACGTGACCAGCTCCCCTCCTCGCCTCTTACGAACCTCCCCTCCGCGTATTCTTCCCTCCCTCCCCCACTCACAACCAGTTACGAAGAGCTACGTCAATAGCTTACGTTAAATGATGGCATCAGTGCAATCATTTGGCACCTCCGTAATCGTATTGTGGGAATACCAAATTACGAAGGAAAAGAAAAAGGCGAATCATTATTACATATTTACTATACATCTTCTGCAAGAATTACCAATACATGACGATATATTGACTTAGGATGAGGCAATCGCAGTTATTATATTTGTATACATACAATCAGAAGTGAGTTACACCGGTGAAATGAAGGAGCTTAGAGAGAGAGGGGGGTTGAAACCAGGAAGTGCGAGCAAGTACTTGAAGGTCGGTCGCATGACTATGAATACCTCTCTCGCGAGAATAAGCTGAAGAATTCGTATGGGACAACGAAAAAGAAACGAAAAACTAAGCGTTTCTATCGGGATGGAAATAATGTTATAGGCATCGTTTTACGTAAATCTACTCCTCTATCCATCGCTGTTAATTATTTATCGCAGGCATTGTTATTAAGCGAAAAAAAGCTATTATTTGGTAAAAAGCCAAAATTTCAGAGGAACCAAGCATATTTTGGGAAATTTTTTGAGGTGGGTAGGGGGAGGGGGGCGGGTGGGACATATACACCCCAGCCACAGTCGAATATTGTTATTAACAAGGCCGCAAATAAGAAAAATAGCAGCTGCGCTGAAAGTAACATATTGATGCTACTAACCTTAATTGTTTAGGTAGGTTCATTGGAGTCGTCCACAAACTGTTCATCGTACAGTGCCTGATTCGTTTGTCCCGCCCAGGAATCGGTGAAAAACTTTTCTTTTTTCGCGTATGGCGCCATTACCTTGTCCAAAAACAATTAATACGTGCTTGTCAAAAGTTTTCCAGATTTGGAACAAGTCACAAATATGTTTTTGTATCGGTCCATCGCACCTTCCACCTCTAGTGTGACTCTTGGTCCAAACTTTCCTGTTACCTCTTGCAAACAAATATGTAAACACTTTTGGTAACAGTTCACCAGAACCTGTCACACTGTATTGTGCTGTGTATGAATGAGTCATTTTCTTTAACTGGCTCACACACACTTCTGTAGCTTTTTCTCCTTGATAAGAAAGCGTACGTCTAATTTGGGCACGGTACTCGCATCCCGTTTGGTCAGTATTAATTACTAATGATGGTTCAAACATTGGAATAAGCTTCCTGCTTTGTTCCTGGAACAGAAGAGCTACTTTCATTGTGTCCTATCCTTTTGACTCATATATCGGGTGACTTTCCTCTGTTGAATCTTATGTTTTCATTTAAAACGATTTGTCCACGTCATAGAAGTGTTGAACTGAAAATCCTCGAAAAAAAAATTGAGATGCTGCTGCCACAGCTCACTGCTGTACCATTCTTATCGTCACATGCTCGCTATTTGCTCTGCATCAGCAAAACCTGTCATAAGTCCATTTGTCGATCAAATCCCACTTATCTCTCTTGGTTCCACCGGAACGGATATCTTATTCCCAGGATTGTAGTTCCTCAAGGCGTTTTAACCGTCGTGTCACACGGGAGCGAAGTGACTTCAATGAGCACCGACGATTGAGTTTAGCCACAGTAACCGCTTTCATTTTCGTTTCCAAGGGGACCCTGCGTCTTTTCTTTGGTGAAGGTCCGATGTTAACGTCACTCAAACACGACGACTTCTCCTCTCCCCCATTGTCGTCCTACGTCGAAGGAGACGATAATTCCAAATAGGTTCTTCTCCCACTTCTCCCACAAGTTCGTCAACCGTTTCAAAATCCATTTCATCCATCATTTCCAAAATTCTGGAAAACATTTCCTCTCCTACTGCTACGGAGCGCGGGGAGGGCTCTTCATTAGCAAACTCCGAAATATATCCACCTTCACGCAGGAGAAAGGCACAATGACGGAAGGCTTCAGAAAACATGGTGAGATTTTCTTGACCATCTTCATTTCTGGTAGAACTATTTCTTTCAGAAAATGTTCCAGGTACCGAATCCACAAGTGGGATGAGCCTGTAATTTACATTATACTTTGTCATACAGATGCATACCAAAGAAATTTCTTCATTAATTTAATTTACCATAAAATAATTTAAATTTGAGATATGTGTATTATGAATTAAAACTCAAATTGAATACCTAAATTCAGGATTTTATGAAACCAAATATCCTGTCGGCAACTGAAGACTCACGACTCCGACAAGAAAAATCGCAGAGGCACAACTGCTTGAGAATCACAGCTCCTTGTGGTTCAAATGTTGACGGTGAATTAAACATGCAACGAAATGCACTCTCTTTCTAACCCTGGCGAGAGTTTTTGGAGGAAGGGTCGAAGGCTCAATAATGCCTTCGGAAAACAACCGTTTGATGGTCGAACGGATGCGCTGGGAAAGGGGTTCCTTCCTGCGCTGCCATGGAAATTTTCTTCAAGTGGTCACTCTTGCCATTTATAAAACGAGCCTTTCTCGACTAGCCTTATTACAATGTATTTAGTTGTATGTCTTTAGATCGAGAAATGGTGATTCGATTATAGAAATTACTAGATAAGCCGATCACACTTTCACCTCCTTTTTTAATGCACGACCAAACAAGAAAACGGGGATCTTTGATCGTGGGTCTTATAAATAATGATGTAACAATTATTTAGACTATTGTATAATTATGATATCAACAGGAGGTCTTGCAAATGAAGGAACAAATCAAGTTTGCGTGGTAAAAGAATGGGGAAACAAAGAAATTACGTTGACTTCGCGCAAAAGAAAAAAAAAGCCCTACGGTATTCGCGAAAAGAAATATTTCCTCTCATTAAAAAAAACTTTGAATAGAAAAGTAAAAAATTAGATTTTAGCATAGAATTTCACGAAAGAAAAACAAAAAAAATAAGCATAAAAAAATTTGTCGCCAATGGGAATCGAACATGGTCCCTCCTCACCGCAGCCCCGTACAATGACCACTGCACCACACCACCCTTAATGCCCGAGACTGATAAATAGGGTTTTTTATTACATCTATAAATATTTAAACGCCTTTTTTGTTTAAACTATTGGATTTATACGCCTATATGTTGGGTGATTCGTGAAAAGCATTCGGAGTTCTATATGCATACGAATTTTCATCAAGATCTGCGACCCGTTTATCGGACACTCCCCTTGTACGTGTTTCATAAAAGCCAGTCCTTATAAGGGAATATCTACCGTACTAACTGCACAACCACTAGTCCTTCGTTGGAGTTAATATTCTAGTAGCCATTATTCTAGCCTTACCGCCACTGATGAACATTTGCCTCGTTTCTGCCAAATTTTTTACGCAGCCTCCCTATTGCCGAGATTCTCCATCACTTCAATGACTTTCAGCTTCTGCATAACAGTAACCTGGCTCTTGTTGTGGATACACCTAAAATATGTACATAAATAATATTCTTGAATGCGATTATATACTTTTAATTAAATGTAATGAGCTTCAGTAAAAGTTTGCTCATACCTGATCAATGGAAAAGGACACTGGTGTGTGTGTGGGAAAAGTATTTCTCCCTCTGTCACAGCTTAGCATCCAGATGGCAGCTACCACTTAAACGTTTCAGATATGCATACTATCTCATGGAATTTTTTTATTGTGAAGTTACAAAGTAACATCTCTCTTTGAGTGAAGAGAGAACAGGATCCAAGTCCAACGAAAAGGGAAAGAAGGGAGAAAGAACAAAGGGATCGTCCTGATCTAGTTATATGTTTGCAAATATGTAGTTGCATAACACAAAGGCATACTGTAGAGGGTAACCTGAAACTGACAGAATGTCACTTAAGGACTCAAAAGAGTGGTACTTATTTTGAAGAGCGCCAGGACTTTAGCCATAGGGGCAGCCTTCTTACTTTCGTATGATTTTACGAGTGCCGAAATAATATTGTTTAATGCAGGGATCTCTAATCAAGGTGTGTATTATGTATGGAAATATAAAATTCTCAAATTCCATGAAGTCTCACAACGGTTGAATTGGGGCGGGGGGGGGGCTCCACTCCCAAAGTCAGATTTGCTGCCATTGATCCCCTCCCCACCAGTTGTTTTTTTTCTGCTCACCTTCCTTTCATGACCTTACCTTCTTCCCCCCCCCCCCTTTGTGAGACCGTGCACATATGTATACTGCTTTATCTGTCACTCCTTTCGTTAACTCTTAATAATGGCCTGAAAAGGTTGAAACTGGTCGATTTGTAATAAAAACTTTGTGTAATATAACCAAGGTTATTTTTGAAGTATCGTGTGAACTCGCCAACCATTGATTTCATACTTTCAGCAAATTTTCAGCTGTAACTTTGTTCTTCACCAAGTAAATCACAATCCTCCTATTTCTTTTTTCTGGGCTTTAGTACATGACCAGTCTTTCCCTCTGGAAAACATCACCCTGCTTGAGAGTTTGTCTTCTAATTTGAGAGGTTCTGATTCAGTCCATACTCCCTTATTTGAAATTCTCTTCACCTTACTACTTTAAATCCACTCTTGCTTGGATTATTGATTTCAGTATTTCCTCTTTCGTGTTGTCACCCGTTTCCATTTCTTCTGACCCAAGGAAGATGAGGACCGAGAACATGTTTAAGTGGCGACAGGTTTTATCACTTCCACTTTCAGTCACTACAATTTCAGAAAAGGAAGGAGCATTTTCTCTGACTGACTCCCTCATTACTGTTTGTAGGTCGCTACCCTTGCTGTTTTGCTGTTCATATGCTTCTAATTTTGAATTGAACTTAACGTTTTTCGTCACTTGGTCATAAATGACTCAGATTTGTTCACTAAATCATTGCACTTCTTCGAGTTATTTTTTTCGGTTGCAATGACCTTATTGCCGCTTTTCATTTTTGTCTCTGTTTGTATCATTTATTTAATTCTGTCCGTCAGTTTGGCCATTTGGGCCTCTAAGTCACATTGCTTTTCCGAGGCCACCATGGAAATTCTTCTGCTTCCTCGCAGCCACGAGGAAAGCACGTAAATATAGACGGGGGGAAGATAAATGTCCAGCAGTAGCAGACCAGCAATTGCTGGCTGCTGATGTGTGTTTGTTTGTTTCACCTCTGGAAGGATAGCTGGATATTGTATTAAATGGAAAGCACAATATGGAAATCACATTTGCCACATCACTATTGCCACAAATGGACAGCACCTACTATGCCATGGTAAACCTTATGATTCGATATCTTGCCATGGAATTATTGTCTGTGGCCAAAATAATATTGTACTGCAGAAGTGTTGATTATATATGTGAAAATTCATCGCAGCAAATATATGAGTGGTAATTCGTGCATTAGTCATGTTAAATTTCACTTAAAAATTTGGCACGTGGTGTATGTGCTCTTAACTTTCCATAGCACCATTTTCAAATGACATGTACATATTTAGACCAAAATGTTTGTCTTTTATTGTGTTACACTGATGGACCCTAAAATTGGCATTTTGTTTATGAAAAAGAAGTTATGAGCTGCAGAAAATATATATCTAAGCCTAGAATACCTTGTTGACTAGTTGTACTGGAGCATTGAATGTATTTATGTTACTCAAGGTAGATTTTATTAATTTTTATGATTACAAATTCCAATAGAAATTATGTCCAATATTTGGTTATCAGTATCGCAACAGTAGACTTAGATAATTTTTTTTCAAATTCCAGACTGTTTCAACTTAAGCTGTATTCATATTTCCGGATTTTATACTTTGTATTGTCTTATTTACTGGGAAAAATTGTTAAAAATATGTGCCCCATTCAAAATTAGCCAAAATAATTTTAGCTGCACTATTGCACAAGAAAGATTTTTCATCTCAGCAAATTTGGTGTTTTATAAGACCAGGGGAGCATTGAACCCAAAAAAGGTTACATAACTTTTTAGTGTAAAAATTTGCACTGATACAGAACAATTGTGAATACAGCGGACTCTCGTTAGCACGTTCTTGAAGGGACCTGGGATTCTGAACGTGGTAGCCAGGAAAACGTGCAAAACAGGGTAGGCATTCCATGGAAAGTCAAATACGTATTAGTAGGTTGCATAACCTTCAGGAGAATGGTATCCTGCCGCTCATTTTAGCTCATGTCGTAAATACTGTTGATCATTTATTGTAAATGTTTCTTTTCCACCCATTCCGCCTCCCAAGAAAATACGTACGATACCTAACGTTGATGCGTACTCAATTATTAACGATGACGACAGTGACCAAACAGCACAAAGTTCTGCGGCAAAGTTAGTGAAGCCACCTAGCGATATTTTTCTCTTCGAACTTCCAATGAAGTAATTAGGTTGGAGAACAGATGAATCCAGGGTGCGAATGTATGCTTCATGTTTGTGGAAATCGTGAATACAAAAATAAAATTGCTTGTAGTAAATTACAATGATTGCACAAAAATGCTATGTTTGTATTTACCACAATGAACATTTTTGTGAACAAATATTATAGTATTGTAAAGATTGTGAGAACTCGTAGGAAAAATAAACAAATAGAGCTCCTAGCCCAAATCATCCTCTTTCCCATGTGTAATGGTGTGAACTTGATTGCTTGTCACAAAACAAAAATGGAATTAAATCGAAACTAGAAGCTGTGACGTGGTGGAAGGGCTCCATATTATCAATGAAAATACTTTGTGACTTCCACAGTTTATTTATTTTTGAACTACGGGTTTCGGCTGTCAAGCCATCATCAATTCAATGGACCTGATGATGGCTTGACAGCCAAAACCGGTAGTTCAAAAATAAATAAACTGTGGAAGTCACAAAGTATTTTCATTGATAATACAAAAATGGAACTTCCCGCGTGTTCTCTAAAAATATTGAAAACCAAAATACATAATTTTACGGAAATACATATAAACTTATGAGGGCTGGAAGAATCTGTTCAAGGTGCTTTTCTTTCATTTTGATCCCTAATTCAGTGTCCAGTACAGTCCATCTTTTTTAAAGCATTTGTCACACTTACATCGACCTCATAACTGGTGACAAACTGTCGCACTGTCTCCATCGCTTCCACTGCTTTTGCAATTGTTGGAGGAGATTCGGTATCTGCTTCATCTTTCCCACTGTCTTCTTCTTCCTTTCTTACTTTCTGTTCGTAGACCTCATCTATTGACATCAATCTACAGATAAAAATACGTGATAATGTGATTCACAGACTTTTTCAATTAAATTTAGGAAGATGAAAGATTAAGTTTGGAATAGATATTATTCATTTTTTTCGTAATTATCACCATAAATAAAGCTTTATTTTTAGTTGACACATAAATTCCAACAATAAACCTGCAGACTTCAATTTTGGCATCACAGGCGACGTACTCGTCGAAGGTCATACCCTCCCCTTCTCCGAACAGCTGATCCCAGCCCTCAAGGGTGTGCTCATATGCTGTCTCATCACTCAGCGATGTAGAATCGTCCTCGTTTGTGCTGCGATGAAATCCAGAGGTCTGAAAGCAATTTCTTATGCTCTTGGCTTTGACTGAGTCCCAGGCATACTTCACAAAATGCATCGCTTTCAGGATATCTACTTTTCTTGCTGTCTCGTGAAGGCTGGCCAATCTCTCATTGAAAAGTAGTTTCCTGTACTTATGCTTCATATATCCTATGATGCCTTAATCGAGGAGCTGAAGAACACTCGTGCAATTTGGAGGGAAAAATAACACTTTAACATTTCTTAAAAATGCAGTGTCTATTGGATGTGCTACACAGTTGTCAATTAGCAACAAAATTTTACGATTTTGTCCACCCATCTTGGCATCCAGTGCTCCCAGGAACTTTTCAAATGTTGTTGTGGTCATCCAGGCTTTAGAGTTGCAGTCATACATGCAAGGTAATGTTTGAACATGTTTGAAGCATCTGGGTCGTTTATATTTCCCGATCACTAACAAAATCAATTTTTCCCTTCCACTTTCATTGCAACATAGGAGGGAATTCAGCCTCTCCTTACTCATCTTACCTTCATGACACTAATCTCCTCTAAATGCCAGTGTTTTATCAGGAAGAAAATTAAAAAATAAGCCTGTCTCATCAGCATTAAATACGTCATTCGGGCTGTAGTTTTTGATGATGCTTGGGAGAGTGGCATCTATCCATGTTCCATGGTGTTTTTTTAAATCCCTCAACCCAACCATTCGAAGCCTTAAATTCACTTATGCCCATTTTATCATCAAACTACGAGGCCTTTTCTCGCACTAATACACCATCTAATGGCACATTAGATGCGAGTGCTTGTTTGAACCACTTCAGCAAGACATCCTCCCAAATCACAAGATTTTCCTCCTCAAACTCTTTTTTTCTGTTCTCACTCATACCTTCTGGAGCTGAATCCTCAATTTTTTCCCTATTTTTAATAATGGAGTTTAATGTCGATGGTGGAACTTTCATTTTTGCCGCTACATATTTCGATGCGCTTCATATGTGGATTTTCGTCTACCTCTCGGAGAAGGTTGAGCTTCTCAATCATCGATATTTGTCTTTTCACCACACGCTTTTCCATGGCTGAGCACTAGTTCTTCAAGCACTAGATTTTCACTTTTAATATCACCTTGATCACAAAGTACATAGATGAAGATCACATGCACTGTTGCTCGCGCAGTTTTGATTTCATAGCCAACGGCGACAATGATAAAACAAACAAATACTATCGCAATAAAGTCATGCATTGAGTAGGTGATTCTAATGTTTGGGATTGCTTTTTTCTTATTTCATAAACATTTTTTTAACCATAATATGACTATCGAAATATTATTGTAAGCGATAATGGTCGTTTTTAATGCAAGAAGTAAACCTCTTGAGATTTATCCATCGTCTGATTAACCTATGAGGTGGTTATTTCCCTAGAACAATTTGGTTTGGTCCTCCTCCAAACGTGCTAAAGAGGTAACCAAAACGTTCTAACCATCAGTACATGCACTGTGACGCAGACCTGAGAAAATGAACGTCCATATGAGGAAAACGTGCTGTCAAGGAATGTCCTAACGAGAGTCTGCCGTATATTGTTGATTTCTTACCAGGTGTATTTTGATCAATTAAGTGAATTTTTAAAAACTGCGGTGTGGATATTTTTCAGAGCTTATGTCCACAATCTAATACTTAATTAGGTATACAATATTTATTGGGTTAATTAAACAAAATATTGCATGAGTTTATCTGCTAACCCCTATAATAAAGAGTAAACTCTCCACTCTTTAATCCACAAGTCTGTGCAGGTGATGGGAAAATTCTGTCTGGGGCTTATGTTACCAGCAAATTTTACTCTACCTGTTAATAATTTTATTGAGGCATTTGTAGGGCATCTAATGTTTTTTTCTATTATTTTACTCTAGCATTTAATCATTTCTCTAGTCCTCATCCGTAAATGTGGTTAGTTTAATGGAAGAATTTGTGGACACATTTCTGTTGTAAAGTTTGCTGTCACAGTAAGAACTATCTAAGGGATTAAGTTGAACCTGGGTAAGATCTTACCTTTAAGACTAAGTCTTTTCAATATCAGATGATGAATTTTTACATGGAATCCTGATTCTACCTCTCATGGCATGTAAAGAGCTCTTTAAGTGCAATACTCAATCCATTGAATGGGATGCTTAACTGTGGATCCCTTGGCACCTTTTGTTAAGAGTAGGCTAATGTTCACGCTGACACTCAGTTTCTCTCCAATTCCCACCACGTATATACTCGAGTATAGGTTGAGACATTTCTTCCTTTTTTTTGGCCAATGAAAACCTTCCTTCAACTTATAATTAGTTGAGTCAGTAAATAGGTTGACGTTCTTTGGGTCAATATTTCCACGTATAGGCTGCATAAAAACTTTAAATGTATATTAATTGCTCACAAGCCATTGAGAACATTTGCCGAGAAATGTAATAAATTCTAAGATTTGTATTAGGACCTACCACTGCCAAATACACTTGTTTCTTGCACTTTGTGATATTAATGGATTCAACTTGGATAATTCTAATGCACAAATATTGCATAACCAACCTGTAAACTCCAGGATTTCCCGTTTAGCTGCCAGTGACTCGGAGGCCATAAATTTACTTATCAATATGTTGCATATTTTTTACATTCTACGGAAGAAAATAACTTTTTTTTAATATTATTAAATAGGTAACCTGATAACAAAACTCAATGATGAGATGAAACGAAAGCATGTCTACTTCTCTCATCACGAATTGCCCAGCTTCTTCCCGATACATGGCACACTCACAGATGGCCACGTGAGTCAGTTGAGACTCGCTGCTAGCTTCATGAATTCTGTTTAATATAATTCTGAGACCCAAACATTTGGAAATATCTCACTTATCTGGCAAATATTCACATTTCTATGGGTACTCCAAGCACCAAAGGTATCTTGCTGATGGTGGATCTTTGTTGAAGTCAAGCACAGGGAGCCGGTAGGAGCCGGTGTTGAGAAAAATTCTGAAGAATCACTAATATCTTCTCATCTAACTTTGCTTTATTTATCCTCTTTGACAGATTTTAGGATACCTGATCATACAAAAAATCACTCTCAGTTTATACTTCATGGCAACATTTTACACCAGTAGCTCAGATGACATCTTGTCACCAACCTATCCCTTTTCCTGCAGCATTACCAACTGTTGTGCTGTCAACACTGTGAGTTCAATAGCCAGGCAGATGGTGTGGAAGATGATGAAACCTTTTATCAAGATGATGATAAAGGCGTAACTGCCTCATCAAGCAATGACATTGACAATTGTGTGGAAGGATGCTGTAGACATTATGTGACCGATGTTATAGCAGCTGAAGATATTATCAATACATTTTTTGGAAGTGTCTTTATTTTTTTCAATGCTTGTCACTGTTTGCTTAAATATTCACTAATATGCCTTTAATAGTTCATATTCTTGTTTTGAAACAAGGAGCTGAAGCAATTTTTTTACCTTGACTTATACTCAAGTCACCGATTTTAATTAATATTTTTTACTCGACAAGAAGACTTTTACTTGCACATACTCAAAGATATACAGTAGTCCTTCCCTCATCAACCACTCAACTATCCTTACAGGTGCCAGAGATCTTAGTTGTTAGTTGCTTCCCAAAGATTCCAACCAATAACTATCAACTAAATACACTCTACAAGTCAGGATTCTCATCATGGAAGTACTAAATATTTATTCTAGGGAACTAAATAATTCACAATGATGTCAGAGGATAGAAAAACACATTTTAGAAAATGAAATTGTGAGAAAGTTCTATTTTTTCACATCATGGGATTATAATTTGGAGAAATTGGTGAAATTGATGTATTTCAGGAAAAATTATTTAAAGTCATGTTTATTTAAGTTAAAACAATTTGAAGTTTAATTTTAACCAATTTTGAGGATTTAACCAGGATTAGCCGTGGTGTTTACCTTTTTACGGAGTCACCCGCGTAAGTGCACATTAAAGTGCAATATTCCAAAGAGGAAAAATCATTTGCCTAGACGAGGATTCAGGGATCACAAGGGATCCCGGTCAAGGAGCATTTCCTCTCTGCAATATCGCACAAGTTGAAGTTAGAAAAACAATGACTCTTGTTTGTCATTATACTGTTAGTTAATGATTTAATGATAGCATTGCTGTTGTTAATGTTGTACCTATTTTGTTTTTGTTTTCAGGGAGCTTCAGTTAAATAACAACGTATTGCGAGTTCTTCCATATGAAATTGGAAAATTGTTCCAGCTACAAATTTTAGGCCTTAAAGGAAACCCCTTAACTAAAGAAATACTAAATATATATGGAGATGGAATGGGAACTTCTAAATTATTGGCATATATGCTTGATAACTTGACAGGTATGTATTGAGAATATTTCTGCATATAAATAAGGTATGAGAAACTCACAAGTATGAGTCCCTAATTGGAGCAAATTGTACTTTAAGGATTCCAGTGAAATGACTCAATTTCCCTTTAGACGTAGTCTTAATCAGACATTGATATGACTAATCATATTATGTATTTGGTCTCAACACATTTTTTTCATCTCTCAATTTTCCTGTATTTACTGTGCACATTTCATTTATTTAGATCATTAACATTTTAAAGATAGTTAGTTCTGTGTTGTTGACTTTAGAATAGGCAGCAACTCGCATTTTTTGTTGAAGATTTTCTTCTCTTATGTCCCTTTCCCCTACCATTTTTGTATTTCACAGATTTAGAAGTTTATGGGGTAGTACTTATCTTGGAGTATAGCCCCCTGCCCTTTAGCCCAAAACACCCATCCTTCTAGCCCAAAACAATGGTGGAAATGTAGTGGAGAGACTACGCATTTGTTTAATCACTAAAAAATCCAAAACATATGCACCAATATTAAGTGCAGACGAGTTCACCTGGTAAAATAAGATCCAGATTATGGATTTTATTTCCACAGCTTAGATAATAGACTAACAATCATTAAAGGCAGTAAAGTTATAATTGAAATGACTTATGAAATGTATTCCTAATGATTACTGTACTTAGTTAGGGAATTAGATTAATATTGGAAGGGGTAAATTATCATTAAAAATATGGCCAGAATTGAGGCACATATAGGGAAAGGGAAGACATTTCCGTGTGAATGAAATCACCATCTATAGCTCAGGCAGGGCCCAATACTGTTTTCAATAGTTATTTAATTAAGCATAATTAATCCATCATTTTTATTTTTCTATTTTATTTTTGATTGTGCACGTATTATTTAATATTTTTGATAAGTAAAAATTAGTGTGACACTGAAAACATATGAACTCCATTTTCATAACTGCTGTGTTGAGAACAGCAGGATGAACATCGTTTTCATTTCATGTTGAGTTTAGAAACTTTGACCAACTGCGACAATTGAACGTAACTAAGAATAGTGCTTTGGTTAAAGGTTTCTTTTTGGTAAAATTGATTGACATCCTCAAAATGCGCAGTTCTTGTGCGGTTGAGGGATGTGAAGCCTTCATATGAAATTTTTTTCAATTTCCTCACTATGGGATGAGGTTAAGTTTCGCCCTTATTGTAGTGTAAGTTTTTTTTGGTGTAGCTGTGTTGAATGGTATATGGAACAAAACGAAAAGTGGTAATAATAACTTAACTTTTATTTGCAACTTAACATGACAGACTGGAGACAACAAAATACTGCACGTCATTGCCAGCCGAACTCCGATTTGTAACTGCCATGACTGCTTGGCATATCAGCTGATGCAATGACAATCGATCATAGACAATCGATAGCTTTCTCAATCGATACACACAAATTATTACGAATACTAAGAAAGATATTTGACAAGAAAACTACCAATTAGAACTCAAATATTTTCTAACAGGCTGTATTCATTGACTTTTTCATAGTTTCTAATAGAGTGATTCCTCTTAGAAATTATATCCTTTAGTGTAGTTAATGTTTACCCTAGCATTCATGCGAACATGACATTCGTTTAAATGTAATAACTGATGTTATTATGGGCGTCTTATAAAGTGAGATGATCAGTTATGAAATATGCAAATTATTTAATAAGATTTTAAATTCACTGTTGCAGTTGATGTTGAAGTACAAAATTGAAACTGGGATGCAAGTAACAGCGAGGAGCAAAGACATTTGCGCCTCGCTTTACTTGAGTGCCGTGTGCTGGATGAAGCACGTCCTCTCTGGTACTTGTTCACTGCCCACATTATGTGAGAATCATGATAGGTACAATTGTGGGCGTAAAACTGACATGTGGCAGATGATGGAACCATTAGAAAGAGAGGAGATATAAGCAAAAAATGAGAAAAAATAAGTGTTTAACTATTGATGAAGGCTTCCGCGGAGTGGTGGAATAGGCGTGGCTAATTTTCCAGAATTTCCTCTGCGTCGATACATCTTTGCACAAAGGTGTAGGAAATCCTGGAAAATTAGTCATGCCTAAGCATTTTACTGTCTAATTGTGAACATTCTTATGAACTAATTGATATTTACACCCCCAGGTAAATATATCTTCTTGAAGATATTTTTGTTGTATATTTATATGTAATCACACAATTTAGTTTGCATGCACTCTAATTAGGTATGGTCTAATTGGATTTGTGGATACAAATTTCATTTTATCGGATGCCAAAATTGCATCCAAGTATGCATGGTAAAAGTCGAATCTAGATCGAAGAGAATGAATCTCATGCCCCATTGCAAATGAATTCAGAGTAAGATTTTGGCATTTATATCCCGAGTTAAGAAATGTGTAGGCCTGTAGTTGGTGTACCTACTGATGATTAGTACCTATAGTAGATCTGTCATTCAACAACGGGTATGTTTTCAGATACTTTTCTCATAGTTTCTCCCTCAAAGAGTATAACCTGTGTTTGGCTTTTATAGCAGGCTATAGAGACTCGTGCATAACAAGTTCCTGAAACTGAATTTTATGGATGCTAGGGCCATTAGCAAGATTTTCTCTGGGTCAGGACAAAATTTCAGTCTCTAAAACCATTCACTTCCAATTACCTTTTACTTAATTTTTCTGAAATGCTGGTTTCTGAGTGGTATCAATGCTATGCAAACAAAACTAGCTGCCAATTAAATTAAATATACATGTAAACAAACTTTTCAGTCTTTACAGGCGTAATTTTATTGGAGGACAGTTCATATCTAACCTGATTAAATCATTCTCAGGATGATGGAAAAGCATGCATGGAACATGATTTAATTGGCTGTCAATGCATGTCATAGATGCACATTAGACCCAGAATTTGCTTCATGAGTGAGATATATTGTTAGTGCCCAACAAATTTAAGTATTTGGTTTGGTGAAAGTTGTCTACTGCTGTGTGGGGAGATTTTTCTTGAAACTAGATGAGCTCTCCATGCGACATTTGTCTGTCCTGTGATGCAGAATATGTATTGAGAGGTAGTGCAAAGTCAGCTTTGTGACTTTTGAAGCTCTTGTGCATATGAAATGTTCATCTAATAACCAAGAAAAATAGACGTAGCCAGCACTACTTCACCCTATGTGAAAACATCTTGTACAGTGGAGCCATTTGTCTCTCAAGATGGAATCTTGACTTGGTCACCAAACCTAAGAGTCTGAATCTCCATTTTTAAAATTCTATTCCTACCAGACAATCCTGAATCCAAAATAATGAAGAGGTTCTGGATCTGGTATCTAAAATCAATACATATACAGATCTTGAATCGAAAATAAAAACCTGAATCTGGAACCTTAAAATAGTTGAGTGAGCCAATCCGTACTAGCACCAATTTACCTCCTCTACAAAATGTCACATTTTTTCCCAAATTATCCTCTAAGGCTTAGAATTAGTTTCACTCGATTATTTCTGTCCATTTTGGAGTGGCATTTGCAAGGCAGATCTGAGCAGAGCTTTGAGATGCATAAGGAAAATCAAACTTGGAAGTGACATTGGTCTCGTGAGCGCCAGGTTGACTCTGGTGAAGGGAAGTGTGGAGACTCCATTGGGTACCTAAAGAAGAGCCAGCTGGCTGATGTTGCCCCTCAAGTTGCAAGCACACCTAACTAGTGCCAGGGGTGGTGGTGAAGTCTTCTCTTATGAAAATGCCATCATGGTGGACGTCACCTCCTACTCCAGCACTAAGCATGCTAGGGGAGCTAGTTTCAAAGTTGCAAAGAGTGATGATCTAAAACGAACAAATCCAATTGGGATAAAATATTCTGCATAATGATCGACTCCCAACCAATGGCCTCTTAAAGCTCCATTAGTGGGATGCATCCAGTGCCGGATTACGAATAAGACAAAGTAGGCAGTTGCCTATGGGCCCCGAGGCTTTGGGGATCCCAGAGGGGCTCCGAGAATTTTTTCCCCATTCTTCTCTTGAAACTTGTTTATGAACTTGGGCCCCATTGCTTGTACTGCCTACAGGGACCCCAGGTGTGTTGATCTGGCACTGGATGCATCCAACCTGTTGGGCTCCACAGTAGACAATGCCAGGGAGATTGAAGAAAAGGCACGACTCCTGTTTTTTTAAACTTCTTGAAAAGTTCATTTTAACTATTGTGGAAGCTGGTGATTTATAGGCCTTTACAAAAAGTTGAGAAAAATTATTTATGCAAGCTAATTAGTACGCTTTAAACTGATGAAACTGCAAATATTTTGCAGGTTTTAGCGTTGATGTGAAGGATGCAAGGGAGAATTGGGCTCTTGTGTGCAGTAAAAAGAGATGGCATTTAGGAGTAGCCAGTAGGATATGATAAAACGAATGCACAGTGTGACCCTTCTTTGGGGAAAATTTCACCGTGGATATATTGACACTGGCAAGTGTGTAGCTGGAACTTACTCGGGGGACGTTGGTGCACACATATGGTTGGTTGTACACACAAATTAGCCACCTATAAAAGTGGGTCACTCGAGGACTAGCGGCGCCGTGTGTCAGCTCCAATTTCGGACTCGTGAAAGCACCCTCGTGAAAAAAGTTCGAATCACTCTCAGGGATGTGTGGAAGGCTCGCGAAGAGAGTCGGGCCGAAAAATGAATCGACTGTGGGATGTTGGCCATCCAGTCTTCCCGTCGGAAATGAATGATCCTCGACATGTTTCCAAATGGCTAGTTACACGTTAACTATCGTGGGATTCTCGAGCGGTCGTGTGGCGGGCTCTCTGACCTCGTTCGCCCCTCCAAATGATGCCCGCGTGCGAGGAGGGGGCGGAGCGGGCGACGCTCTGACCCCGTGACCCAATCCCGACCGCCGCGAGAGGGGCGGGAGGAGGAATCGCTTTGGCGTAGAGGCGGCAGTCGGCCGCCGGTCGCCGTTCTCACCGGTCGTGTCGTCGCGCAGTAGTGATATGCCCGTGGGCCGCCGCGCTGGCGTCGCCTCGCCATGAGCGTCGCACAGGGCAGCTACTATGTGGGCACGTGCCTCATCTCGTCGCGCCAGCACGCCAAGGGTCCGCGGAAGGGCGGGGCGTGGAGCGAGTCCCGCGGGCCGCCGCGGGACGAGGGCCGCTGGGCCGGCGGGGCGCCCCTGATGGCGGTGGCCCTGTGCCCGCGGCCTGCGTGCCACACGCGCGGCGCCCCGCTCATCCTGTCGCCGCGGGACGGGCGCAAAACGGCGGACGTCGCGGCTCCTCCGAAGGCGGGGGCCGACGGCGCTCCCAAGGCGGCCCCCGGCGCCCCGCCCCCCCTGCCGCGCATCATCAAGCCGAGGAAGCGGCGCAAGAAGGAGCGGCGGCCCGCGCCGCCCGAGCACCCGCCCGCCTCGCCGGCCTCCGCCACCACCACCACGGCCTGCCTCTGCCGAGTGTGCGATCCCGAGGGGCAGGTGTGGGGTGCCGCGGGGGGCGGCGACGCGGCCACGGAGCCCGGCGAGGAGGCGGTGGGGGCGGGTGACGGTTCGGTCGAGTGGGGCGGCCGCCTCGAAGTGTCCACGGAGATAATCACGTCGCCCAACGGACACCGGGACCTGGAGATTAAGTTCTACTCTTGGAGCGGCGAGGGTGGCGGGGGCGGTTTGCGCGCCTGGGGCGGGCCCCCGGGCGGCCGCTCCACCGAAGAGTGAGGGGAGGCGGGCGGGGGGAGGTGCCGTGTTGTGTTCAGTGCGACGGCTTCAAAGTGACACTTGACGCTATCAATGAGCGACTTCCAGGGATCAAGCTGTTGTTATGCATTTGTATGTAGTGTAGTGTGATCTGTTATCTATATAAAATAAGGTATTTTGTGCAGCGGGTGTTTCATTCATTGGCTGGTTCTTCTGAGCGGCCCCCCGCGCGAGTGTGGTGAATAGCGGGCCGCTCTTTTACCTTTCCAACCATTTAGTGAACGATGACGTTATTGCCCACTTATCTGGTTTTGCCCACATCAATTGGGATGTTTGTAGCAGCATTTGACGTTCATTAGCTTCATGAATACGTTTTCATGTCAGAGATTTTCATCGTAGTTATTTATATGAATGTTCCTTTTTCGATTGTTTTTAATGTGTTGCTTGAGGTATTTTTATCTCGGCCTATTGGAAATAGAGTCTGCTGAAGGGAAATCTGTTGCTCTATTTTTTAAAGAATATTTTCGTATATGGTTGGCGAGTTAAAGGAAGATAATGGTGAAACTTTATTACGAAAATTTGAATGAAATCGATTCATGAAACCATCAATAAACATAATAATTAATCTACTTCTTGAAACAAGAGTTCGTCTTTTTCATTCGCTCTGGTTGTCACCCTCACCTTACGGCAGTCGTGCAATTTGGCCAGTTTTATAGTATCTAGTTAATCTGTATATCGATGTTAACCGCATCATTAATTAAAAGTTAAGTTTTGTATTCGACTGATATGTGAAATCTGGACTTGAATTTGCACGTCAGGTTACAGACGGATTCCCAGTGGCTAGGCAGAAGATTACTGGGCTCGCTTATTGGTATCACCAATCCCTCTTTGACCAGATGTATTGTTTGAAAGGTGGACGAAGAGACAGAGGATGGATATTTGACTTGCGTCTAGTTTCCTCGTTAGTCAATTTTTTTTTCCAATAATCTCCCGCTCCTCCAAAATCAGCTCTTTGGGTAGTTTTTGCTCCTCAGCCGTAGAATTTGCGCCCTTTCCCACTCGTTTTTCCCGCACAATCGGTATCTTGTATGTACGTAACTCGAAGTTGAGTCAATTCCATTATTTCATCTACGTAGCTCACTCATTTGTTCGGGCAATTTCGCTGATACGCTCTTCTCGTAGCCTTAACGGCCAAAATTGCTGAAGACTTATGGAGGAGATTAATATAAAAGAGCCTACGTATTGAACGGTGGCAGCCAAGCCCCGCCTCTCGGAGTCATCTCATAAAGATTAGAATTATCCGTACTTGTCGATGAGCTTCGGGGAAAACTACGTGTGGCTCTCCAATTGGACAAATCTCGCTGCTTATCAAAAGCAGTTAGTGGCTAGACGACGTGGTGTCCAGGGAATTGAGTTTCCTTGTTAAACATTTCACTTACGAGCTTCTGAACCGCGGCCCATGGAAGCATTGTTTTTTCTCTGGTCGTCTGATGAGAAGAGCGGTCGGTCAGTGGTCACGGAAAAGCATGCCATTCCATCGCTTATTATGATGGATCTTTGTTGCGAAGGGTTGTAATTGTAAAAGAAAGCAAGCAATAAAAAGTGTTAGGAAATCCCCTTTCTTCTTCCATAATAGTATGTTATTGAGCATGAAATAGAGTTGCGCTAATTCAATGATAATGTCATTTCATCTACTATTCTCAGCTGTGAATCAGCCATGAAAACGAAGAAATTTTCTTGTCTCCCTTTACTTATAGGTTCCTAAGACGTGTGAGGGGCTGGTTTTGTACTATCATCCGTTTTTTGCCAAATTCGTAATGACTATTGAATTATTTTGTGAATTCCCGCATGGACGGATTGAACCTACATGTTTTCGTTTTCTTGCTAAATTCAGTGAGTTTTCGTTGGCCCTTCATTTGTTACTTTTACTGGAAATTGAGATAGTTTCATTGAAAACGGTGCAACTAAAATAAAGTTTGCAGTTGTACTCTTGTCATGGGAGCGCATTTCATTCTGAAAGGTCTGAATACAGAGATTGGTCCAGGCCTTGACTAGTATTAACTGTTCCACGTTGGACTCTAATCCCTTGATCAGCGTCGGGACGGAGGTGTGTGGTGCGGGGTGTTAGGACACGAGCTGCCGTGAAAATATGAGGAATGTGGAAAAGGGACACGGAGAGTGAGCGGATGAAATTGAAGCTGTATGTTGACGGAGTTTCTTACAATTAGTGCCTCAATCCGTTGCATTCATCAGTGGAGAATGGGAAGGGGGGAATGTCCGTGCCTGTCAGTTCGGCAGTGCATCCCTCTTATTGTGTCGCTTCTATCAGTTCCAGAGATATAGTGTGAGGTAAAAGTAATATTCTCTGTGTCATCTTGAAACTCACCTGATCTGAATTGTTGGAGTAATCTAGGCCTAGAGTCTAGCCTTGCGAATCTTAAGCGGCTCCCAACATAGTCTATACACTGCTGTGTTACACTTCCTGTTCACCCGTGGCAGTTTTTAACAAAGCGTGTGAATTTGCTTTGTATTTTGTTTACTTCGCTTTTATTTTGCTTATTTACCACTCTGCAAAGTTAAGAGATATGGCATGCCGTAGTAGGTACCGCAATGGAGACCCTTTTTATCCCACGCGCTGTTCGTGGGTATTACACTGCTGAAGAATGAGCTCAACCTGTCACATTCATCTAATTGCCATGTTTCAACTCTTCGCCGTTGTACTTTACTGAAAAGTGACCCAACACCCCATGACTCCTTGGAATGACTCACCGGGTTAAGTGTTTATTCAAGAAGTGAGTAATTGATAAGTAAATTTCAATTGAAGATCAATCCAAATTGTTGATAAAATCAAAGGAATTTTGTCCCCTATGCATGCATGTCAGTCATCCTGTGACCATCGACAGGGATAGTTCAACTCTCCCTGTCGATGGTCACCTGGAAGACCGAAATGCATGCAAAGCAGTCAAAATTCCTTTGTTTTTATCGGTGATATGGATTTATCTTTAATTTAAAGGGTTAAGTGTTTGGTAAGCCATTGAATGAGCCGTCATTAGAAGTGGTCGCTGCTTCGTGATCGCCAGGTTGAAGATCGCGGTTACCCCAAGGGATTTCAATGCGAAGTTGGAGCTACTTGAGCGGTTGCTTCTGGCGAGCGGCTATCACGCACTTGAGGCTTACGTCAACTCGATCGCAGTGAAATACCCACTGACAGAGACAAGTCCTGCGGGGATCGGGTTGCTGTGGTCGATGGAGCACTGGCTTTTCCCATCCCGAGGGCACGCGATCGAATCTCGCCGGTGGCCAAGATTTTTCAACGGAATCCCTACTTCCATGGAGAGCACCGCATAGTTTACCGACCGTCGGATGGGACGCTAAACCGTGGTCCCGTTGGCGCCTTTTGTTAATATCAGTCTAATGTCGACGCTGGGTTTCTCTCCTCCTTTTCCCACATAATCCTTCCCTCACCAACCAACCCGCCTACTCTCAATTGTGCAAATGATCTCAGTTGTCTGTTGTATCCCCCAAATAACTAATGACTACAAGGCCTGCCGAACAAATGGCCACCAATAATCACTTAATCGGGGAAGTTACTCGAGGGTCGTATAATTTAGAATCATTGGTGGATGATTTGATGTGGATGTGTGTGACAGTCGGCTGTTTATTGTGTTGAGGCTGTCGTTTGTAAATTTTTAGGAACTATTCGCCGGAAATATACCAATGAATACCTTAAGTTGATGTCTAAGTGTACCAGGTGCGTAACCAGGAATGATCCTATTCCCCATTTGTTATTCAATGCCTCTCCAGAATTTGCCTAGTACTTCGTTGTATTTCATGTAATGCCAGGGTCATTAGTTCGTTACGTGAAGTGTGAATTTCTGAGATCATCCCTGGAATCCGCTGATGGCGCGGGCTCAGAATTGGCCCACAACCCCGAACTGTCCCCGAAAGGGCTAGCACGTGAAGAGACAGTCACATTGGTTGGTGAGGTACCTGAAATGCCATTTCCGCGGGCCGAGATGTGAGACTCGACTTTGGCTAAACATTTTCAGTGGTATCCCTTCATTATTGCCGCTTTTAGATCACACATGCGGAACTGCGCCCGGCGGATATGTTAAAATCCTTTGGCGCCCTTCGTTTCGAGCAGGAGCACACGTCCTCTTCATCGCTTTCAGTTATTTCCAACAATAACAAGCAAATTGGCTAGTATTCAATTATGGCCTAATTTTAAATCGTAAAATACGTCTTTCAAATTTCGGCGATGTATTGCAAAACAAAATCCGTGGGGCCGAGATAGCAAATGGCAAATAAAAATATAGTGAAGTAGACATGGGAATTTCGGGATAACGACTCGCATAACAATACTCAATAAAAGAAAGACTTGTATGTCGAGACTTTGAAATCCTTAAAAATGTTTTTTTGGACGTATCTTCGCACAAATTCGCACACCTTCCTAAACTTAGCTACGCAATCACTCTTTATTTCTTCCGCGAAGACAATCATTTAAAAATATCTCATCTTTCGTTCCCACATTGGAAAAGCCTATTCTGGATCTGCACCCAATAATCCTGCGGACACGTCTCAATGGATCAAGAGGTAGTGGAGCCTAACATAATTTTTTAAGCGAACTAACTCAATGGATGGAACCCCCGTTAGACATGGTATTACACAATGAGCAATCGAATTAATACACAGGACAGGAGAATTAGCGGCTCAGTTTGCTCATTTGTTCATCGACGTGGGAGTGAGTTAAGATACAATTAAAAGTAGGCATTCGAGATATGGTGGATAGACCACTTGAGATGCCGCGTGATTTCATCTATTTCTATTGAAATGCCATTTAACATAAAAAGTATAGCGTGGTCGCCTGAAGATTCTTTACTCGGTCTGCAGGGTGCTGCAAACGCATTGAGTATCGAAACTCCTCCCGTAAAATCCTTCTATACCTAATTAAACCTTAAAAAACACCGCATCAATCATCCCTTTTCTTCCCCCAGTCCTGTTTCTCATACCTTTCCTCAATGTGGCTCGTGTCCTAACACCCCCTGCCTCACTCCCTTTGGTTGGCTCGTGGTATAGATCGTAGATGTAGTAGGACCCACGGATGCTTAATGACGTGGGATCTCGGAAGTTTGTGGGTCGCAACACACACCCTCAGCGAAATCGCCTTCAATCGCCACGCACGATACGTTCTCTGTCATCGCGGAAGTGGGTCAGTGTGCCTCGCCCGGCTTTCGGTAAATCTCGGGCCCGTCTGCCTCGCTCTCTGCCCCACTTCGGAGGCGGATGCACGCGTTCTCAGATCGTGGCGATCCGTTCGGATACGCCTCTGCCTCCCGGCGTCCACTTGCGACTTAAATGGTGGAAGAGATCTCTTGCTCTTCCGCGGGCGGAGTTTCGAAGGACTTGAGCCGGAGGAAAGTCGGGACGCCACAATTCTATTGCCGTTGTGAGCGGAAATATACGTATACCGCCTCAGTAAGACCCTTTAGGTGTACTCTGAATGATCAGGGTGTCTACAGGTCCTTGAAATACTTGAATTGTACTTGAATTTCAAATGTATCATTGAAATCCTTAAAATGTACTTGACAAAATATGAAAGCGCTTGAAAACTTATGAGTATTGAGTTAAGAGAAAATTTAATCTCCGAGATCAAATGGAGAAGCGCGAACAACAGAGGTCGCTAAGTTACGGTAATCTTCCTCTTCCTTCGTTATCTGACTTATACTGCTTGATTTGAAAAGCGCCAATTATCGCCGGATATGCGTACTACATCGGCTAATGGAACATTCAAGACACATAGGCTTAGTAAAGCTCACGCTACAAAGGCATAGAATGTAACATTCTTTATGAGTATTTATAAGAGGAAATTTTTGTGGATCAAAGACAACAGGTATAGGAACAGTGAATAACAGTGTATTGCAGTGAATATTATAAGGGATGAGTGGTCAAGCAGATCTTTTCTTCTTCTATATATTTAGCTTAAGGCTATAACAGTCCTCTTATGCCCCCGCGCCATCATCACCCGCACCCGGTCATTGATAATGATCAAGCAGATCAAGTAGCGAATTGGGTTTCTCGACATTATCCTGAAACACGTTTTCAAAAATCGATTGTTACCTGTGGTGAAGAGAAATACACTAAATCGGATGATACTGTTATTTTATCAATAAATTATTCTTTATCTGAATCCATTTCAACTGAACATCAATAGATAGTGAACCAAAAGTACAAGATATACAAATATCATCAACGACAAGTGATTTACTCATCATGTATATTTGAAAGCCTGAATCATATATGTATCGATTAAAATTTAGACTAAATCTACTATGTAAGTTCCAAACCGGTCTATTCTATGACGACGTTGATAATATTTTACGAAATCCGACATACTACGGTAGATCTGATCATGAGAGTAAAATTAGGGAACTAGACTGCAGAACGGATAGATTTAAGATGTCATTTTTCCCACGAACGATAAGGGACCATAATAGCTGCCATGAGACTTTTATCTAGGTTTGTCGTTAGGTAGTGTAGCTCTTAGTAGTGGTAGTACTCCTAATACTTGAATCCTTATCTGTTACCTAGTACATACTAACAGCACGCCTAGCATGTTTTCTACATGGGTCTTGAGTCCCTGTCCATCTGTGTAGTTGTAGAATGCATGTATATTGAGGTCACTCTCCATTTTGATGACATCTGTAGTGTAGTGTTGCATGCTTGTGAGGCTTCGCCTCGTGACAAGCATTAGCGATTTATGCTAATGCATAATTAGTCGTAGTTACACTAACTTTAGGGTATAGTGTAATGCATGTTGGTGATTAATCACCCCCTCTCACACACCCCTGAGGTGGCTTGCAGGGTATTTTGTAGATGTATATATATATATTGTAACAGCACGGGTGCTAAGAATACGGTCACTTCACCGGCCAGGCTAGCGCAGCAGGGGAACGGGCCGTGGTATAGGTTCTCACCTGAAAAGCCACACACACAGTAGTATGGATATAGGTCTCTAGGAATTACTGTTTCTATTCTTATAACAAATAAACTTATTGCATTCAACAAATTAAATCCTTCGAACATTCAAGGTACTGAATCCCCCGTCCCTCTCGGAATCACCGACCCCACATGGATAACCAGCACGAGACATTTACAAAAGTAGACACCGAACCGTAAGGAAATGCATAACAAACACCGTCCGTGTTCTTTCCCACGAGAACCACCAAAGAAAAGCAAAGTTTCTAAATTCACTCCCATCACGCACAATGAGTCTTCATTTAAATAAGCGGTGGGTATTGCTGACCCCCTTTGGAACTAGTTCTTACCAGGGACGGCAGAGGGGACTTTGGCCTCACACATTCTGCTGCAGGAACGAAGTTCAACGACACGATGGAAATGTTGAAGGGTGCTCCAGCTGGAGAGGTAATGCTCCCCACGACTGGAACCGCTGCTCCTCCCTTTTGCAATGGGCAGCCTACTCCCGCTCCTCCAGCTGTCTCCCAACTTCTGCCACAAAGCGAGATCCGTCTCCTTCCATGTTCTCCCTTTTAACCCCCCTTATACGCTCTTGGTTCGTTTTCCCTTAATTGTATCACCTTTACATCAAGCTGGTGGAGTTGCAATAAATAAATATATATATATATATATATATATATATATATATATATATATATATATATATAAACACAAATATAAATATACTTTTAAAACACAGGCACACGAAAATTAAAAAGGACACTCACAGAATAATCTGACGTTTCGACGGGCAAGCCGCCATCGTCAACGACAAGAGACTAACAAGAGTTAGTCTCTTGTCGTTGACGATGGTGGCTTGCCCGTCGAAACGTACGCAAATTATTCTGTGAGTGTCCTTTTTAATTTTCGTGTGCCTGTGTTTTAAAAGTATATTTATATTTGTGTTTTTATTCGCCGAGTGCGTTTTCTCAGAAGACATTATATATATATATATATATATATATATATATATATATATATATATATATATATATACATACGTTACGATAACTTCGGACCTATCGTGGGGAGCACATATAAGAAATATTTGTGGCAGAGCTCTGCAGAAGCTAGGAGTCGTCAAGCGTATTGTGGGAAGATTTTCAGATGAAAAAGTAAAAGAGAGGTGCTATTTCGCACTCGTCCGGCCACACCTTGAATATGCAGCGAGCATATGGGATCCGGTGCAGAAAGACTTAGTCCGGGAACTTAATAAAATACAAAGGAAAGCTGCGCGATTCGTTAAAAACAGCTACGGGCGTACAGACAGCGTTACACAGATGTTAAACGAATTAGGCTGGGAGCCGCTAGAGACTCGGAGGCTGCGCGCTAGGCTTAGATTACTTGAACAATTGAGAATAGATATCTTTCAGAGCGACACGGAGAACATCCTATTAGAACACCACTATATTTCCAGGTCCGACAGAAACGATAAATTAAGAGAGATATTTTGCCGAACGGATAGGTATGGGAATTCGTTTTTCCCCCGAACAATAAGGGACTTCAATAAATGCTAGGCGTAACTTCATTAGAGCGTTTCCTTTTTATATGCAATCGGCTGGTGTCCTAACACCTAACGGCTGGTGGCCACATGCCTATTGAGGCGGCTTGCGGGGTAATATGTAGATGTATATATATATATATATATATATATGTGTATATATATATATATATATATATATATATATATATATATATATATATATATATATATACAGTATATGTAATAATTTGAACAGAAGGTGAAAGAAAGAGATAGGAAACATGTAACTAAAATTGGACGAAGACTTATTAACTACGAAGAATCGGGAGGTTTCGGGTTCGAGTCCCGGTCACGGCACATTTTTACCCTCTGATTTCTCGGCTGTACCATCTTCCACATCACCAGTGTCTTCGTCCAATTTTAGTTACATGTTTCCTATCTCTTTCTTTCACCTTCTGTTCAAATTATTATATATTTATTCGCCTAAAAGGCGGTGTGTGAGTGAGTGAACGATATATATATATATATATATATATATATATATATAGTATGTGTGTATATATATACACACACACACATAGTTATAAATAGATAAAGATAATATTTCCTTGTTATGGTCAAAGACATTTAGCTTTATATATATGCCATCATCAAGGTAGATCTGTCCTGAGACAGGTTCCAGCTGAACTCCTCCAAGCTTCTCTATTTTATGCCCACATTTTCGCCTCTTGATAACTCCTATTCTCCCTCCAATCCGTCAACATATCAAATTTTCTTCTTCCTTTCTTCCGTTTTCCTTTCACTTTTCCTTCCATTACCTTGATCAGGAGGCAGTCATGCCTCATGATGTGCCCTAACCAGTTTGCCTTCCTTCTTTTTATTGCATTCATGAGTGACCTTTTCTCGTCAATCCATTCCAAAACTTAGTCATTCCTCACCTTGTCTGTCCTCGCCTCACTCTCATCATTCTTCTCCATTACCACGTTTCAAAACTCTCAAGATATTGCACTTCTTTTTTTCCATAGGTCCAAGTCTCTGATCCATACAGGACCACGCTCCATGCAAAGCATTTGACAAATCTCTTCCTTAGGGTAATAGGTATTTTTTTGGCAGTTAACAGAGCTTTTGTTTTTTCAAAGGCTTTCTTTCCCATGGATATTCTACTCTTGATTTCTTCAGTAGAGTTCCCATATTTATTTATCAGACTACCGAGGTACCTGAAATATTCTACCTGCTCTAGTCGCTGACCTTTTACTGTGATATTAACGTATGTGGTATTAGCATGTATATCACAATTAAATGGCTCAAACATGCAGATTATTTCAGATTTTGATCTGTAGGTGGCGGTAAAAACTACCTCGAAAGGCGAGCGAGAAAAACATAACTAAATAGAACTTTCCAGCTGATTTTTTAGATCATTTTTCACGAAAACTGTCCTTGAATTTTATTAAAAATGATTCTCGAAACCCTTGAAATATACTTGAAATTGAAATACAATTTTTTGTAGACACCCTGATGATGCCACCTGGTGAAACATGGTATAGAAAAGGTAGATTTTATTGAAAGAAATCGCCATGGGTTAAGCCCTCCTGTCTACTGGCGTTTTACTGCTGTAATGGTTCCTGCCCGAGTCATCCTGTACCATGACGTCCTAAAAATGCATTTAGTGATGTACCTTTGCTCAATTAACTTAAAGTTGATGCAATATATGTTCAGTTCTTTTTGTTTTTCGTTGCGGAAAAACAGGTGCACCGCGTAAAGCTATCATGAAGTCATAACTGATTGAAACTTCATAAATTGCAATTGTTTTCATTTGTTGACTTCGTGAGAAAAAAATCTGCTCATGAATTTTACGTCGATGTTACATGAACTTTGGGTGTAGCTCTACCTTTGAGGCCGTGTTTTAAACTTCAGAATTAATTTCTTGCAATCGGCAACGTGGCTGTGTACCAAAATGTTTGATTATGACTCATGTTTACGTGCTTTCAAATATATTCAAAACTGTGTGGTATTCTGAATATTTCCTTTGTGAGAAGCCGCGAGTGTCCTAGAAAAAAAACGGATCCACTTATTGACGTGCGAACTTCGGCCGTTGGTCTCCTCAGAGCACTCAACCGTTGCGCGAATCCGCAGCCCTTGGTTAGCCGAGGAGAATCATTTGAGCGTGCGAGATGTGGGGAAATGTGGGTCATATATCCAGGGATGCTCCCTCTCTCTCTCGCAAGCTCCCGTTAGGCGGCCCTCATCCGCTCGACCGAGACAACACGACCAAGCCGCCGACAAATTCGCGCCGCCGGTGCTGCGAAGCAGTCCCCGACGTGGAATCTCGGCCCTAGTCAGGGAATCGGCGCTCTGACGGGTAATTGTTGTGAAATGCGTCATCGACGGAGAAACCTAACCTCTCGTCGATGCGGGCCGTGTCGCTCCTCCTCTCCCGATTCCCAGTCACGCCCGTCGTAATCGTGCCCGGTTCAAACAAATATGGTACGCACCAATGTCACGTCCCCACACGCATTAATACTACCCCATCGTCACTCTGTGCTGACGCCTGCAGAAATCGCTACTAACAAGTGAAAAGCAAGTAGCTAATTTCGAACGTAATTAGAATTCCCGCAACCCTGTGACTTTTGGAAACTTTTCAAAAGGGTTAAAATGCAAATACTCTCCTCTTGGCTCATTCATTAAAATAACTCGAAACCCTTCTCCATTTTGCTTGCTTTATTTGATTAGCGCATTGAATGTTTTCCGTTTCCACCCGCGACTCCAGCGCTTAACCATGGTAAGTTGGGAGCGTTAGCAAGTACCAGAACGGTGGTTTCCGAGGCGTTTAGGTCTTGTGATGGTCGGTACGCTAGGGAAGTGTGAGCTGGTTAATAGCAACGCCGAAAGTGTGGATTCTTCCCGCTCTCTCACCATCCCATGAGCGAGTACCCATGGACTATTTTTTGAATGCTGTAATTTTACATCTTTGCGAGATGGAATTTTATATCTTTGTGGTGCAGTCACCGACCGTAAATATATTGCTGCGCCTTCCATTAATTATGCGCCATGAGTTGCATGAGACTCCAACTTGCTGTACGGTACCTATTCTGGTGTGGGTTTACAGGTAGGGCTGCCAGCCGTCCTCATTTTTCCGGCCATATCCTCATTTTTTTACTCGTCATTTTACGCAGTCCGGAAAGATTCGTGCGGGATTTTGACTCTTAAATCTGAAACCTTGGAAACGGTTCGATTCGGAAAAACTCCGTTGCTACTTATGGGAAATGACCTCCGCTTAGTCAGGATAGGATCGTCGGAAAATCGGTGCGCATCGGGATGCCAGAGAGATAAGAGTGGAGCTTTTGAGTTTGGTCGCCGTGGGTTGAATTGGAAGGATGCGGTAATTCAATTTGCTGCAGTAGCCAGGATGGTGGCAAGCCGTATCCGCAACTCGGAAGTCGCGGCCTTGAACCCCACCGTGCGGGCGTGGTTGCCGTTGGTGGCATTGGTCCTGGAATTATGGTCTTTGGTTGGACGGTGTGATTGTAGCCTTATCAGTCGGGACTCCTAAAAACAGTGATCGACTATTACTCGAAAGCCCACACACCAAAAAGTAAAAAAAAAACTCATGGGCAATATTAATACGATTCGTGGTATTTTACGGATAGGCGTCCTCTAAAGTACTTTTTTTTATCCCATTGCCCTCTTTGAAGAGTTGACATCCTTATTTTCCTGACAAATATTTAAATTCTCTTCAATAATATATTCAAATGAATATTTATTGACGCAATATTCGTTGATACCACAAGAATAAATGTTTAATAAATTCAAACGTGTAAATAATACAAAAGTAAAATATGATTGATAGGACTGCATAAAACAAAGAAGCGTTAGAGCCTGCAATTGTTTTGTACCCAATGAGGCTAGCCTGTATTTGGGGAACGATTTCAGAGGACGCCTGGTCACAAAAAAAGAAATATTAACAGCTGAGAGAATACTCGCTCAACTGACAATATAGGAAAAAATTAAGGGAAAAATAGTAAAACTATGAAAGCAATTATCAATCGATTTTCATATCGTAGGCAATACCTTGGGAAGTATTGTTTACTAATGTGTAAAGAAAAACAAATATTGCGAAGCGCGAGATTAAAAGATGTTTTTTAACTTCCATAATTGAATTTACATTGTTTAAGGTGTCTTGAGAAAAATAAACCTGCCATATTACTTATGTTCTGAATGTTTTCCGGTTATCTATTGAGGAAATTAGATCCAACATGAGCATGGCCGTGCTTCACATTGGACGTTAACGTTCGAACACATCCAAAGGCTGCTTTAAACATGGAAGTGAACTTCTATGCAAGTAGTGAATGTAGCTAAGTCTCGATATGTGTCGCTACTTGCAGGTCACCGTTCTGCTTGCACATTACTTCCGGTTTTCCCAAAGAAATAAATGACGGAAATAAACAATGGATTTTGTTACTGCGAAAATCGCACTATTTCACAAACCATTGCGTTTGCATATACATCGCACTGGTCAAGTTCCACAGGCATTCCTATTAATGAAATTGAATATATATGTGCATCTTTAAAGCGTATCATGTGTGACAAATGCTATAATTCTTATTATCCAATACTAGAACCGTCTTAAGTCTTACCGTTGTGTTTTCTTAAACATATAAAAACTTTCCGGTTACAAATAAATATTAACAAGCAACACGGCGTCGTGACTAAGGATCTTTGGTGGCCACTCAATCGTGAAAGCCGCGAATTTTGATGACCGTGGAAAAAACCTTATATTTAGCCGTGAATTTGGGGTGTGTTGGGTATTTTGTGTCATCGATTGTTTAAGGTGGTGCAAAAGTCAGTTTTATTTCCTCCTAGAAACAAGTCTGGGTGGTCTCCTGTGAATGCTATGCCATTTCCTGTTTCTAACCTTTTAATTCTGCTCCTACCGACTTATTTATTATTTACTCAGCGGTGATACCTTGCGACTCGAGGAGGGCTATTACGTGTCATCGGGACGAATTTTGTCGCCATCTACATTTCGCCCCCTCCGAGTCGCTCGTTGCTATCAAGGGGGTCACTTATTGTAGCCGGCGACTCAATGGGCGGTAACCCCGTGTATGAGAATTTTCGGAACACCCCCCCAATAATTCTCCGGGCCAATGAACAACCTGATACAAGTCACAGTAGCTGCAGACGAGGGACCAGCATTACAGCATCACTTTGCTCTTTTTAATTATATATTTCGACTGAATTGTGCACTTTTTTGTTGCCTATTTATTTTTATACGTTTAAATGTATGCATATGTCGTGCTATAGGCAGCAGTCCATAATTACATTTTATGTGGTTACAATGGACATATAGATTGCATGGTAGGAACTTATGATATAAATGACGAAATAACAGTTTAGGAGATAAACAAGGACATTGATAAACGTTGACATATGATGTTAGATCGTCAATGTACAGAAAATCAATGGTTCGTTTTATGTATAATTTCCGCGTAAGATTTACCAGTGATTTCTCGCAGTAATAATATTGCGTTAGGTACTGCGCGTAAACTTGCTCAACGAGTCTTTCTCGGGCCTAACCTTCGCGGCTACAGTTTACTTTTACATATGTTTTATATTCGTGGTGGAAACAGAACAAAGCCGATTGAATACTCAAGTAGGCTAAGATTAAAACAATACTTGTCATAGAGTACCTATGGTGCAATGGATATCATGGGTACATTTCCCATAGGCCGAGGTGTAATAATGAAAGAAACTGCTCCATATGTTTTTAAATTGAGCAAGTTATTTTTATAAAATATCTTGGAATAATAATAGATGAAAACCTCACCTGGAGATTACATTTCAACAAACTGAAATTGGAAATGTTATCCATGTTAAGGAAAATCTGTTGCAATATGTATGTCCATTAACAGTTGTTCGTTCCGTCTATTGTGCTCTGGTTGATTCCAGATTGCAGAATGGCATCTTGTTGGGGAGGAGCCTATATTACCAACATTAAGCCTCTACAGATTGCCCAAAAGAAACTGATAAGAGTGATATTCAAACAGCCAAGTACTCAGCACTCGTTGCCTTAATTCAAAAATCTTGATATACTACCACTAAGGTATTTATTTGTCTTTAAGGTGCTCAAGATGTTTTATATTCGTGGTGGAAACAGAACAAAGCCG
Source organism: Pyrrhosoma nymphula (assembly GCA_963573305.1). NCBI lineage: Eukaryota > Metazoa > Arthropoda > Insecta > Odonata > Coenagrionidae > Pyrrhosoma > Pyrrhosoma nymphula. The sequence continues at coordinate 153,116,554 of OY754332.1, forward strand.
ATTGAATACTTAAGTAAGCTAAGATCAAAACAAGATATTTCTTTGTTAGGCTTAGGCATTGAAATACCTAAGCCCAGGAACGAAGCCTTTAAACAAACATACGCATACACCTTGCGCCAAAGTTGTTCTGCTCCCTCCCTATTGAATTGTGGAAACAAAACTCCACGGCTATATTTCTGCGCAAATTAAAACAATGGCTTCAATCCAAGGAGAGTGATGAAGTGGAAAAATTATTAAAAGTTGTGTGATCTTTCTGATTTTGAATATGTACTTTCTTTTGTCTTTGTGACATGTCACTACTGTTATATTTTTATTTGTCAACTGAACACACTATGATGAAAATTTAAAATTAAAACTGCTCAACTACTAGGTAAAAGGTGAGTATGTATTAGCACCAGCCGCTGCCATCGAATATTGATGATGGTAAGCCCCAACACAGGCTATCCTCTTGGGCCACTACCTATATTCCCCCTTAAATTGTGTGTATTTACTGTACTTGTGTATTAGTTAAGGTGGAGTAAATTTATTATTATTTCGTCCGAACACAATCTATTGAACAAGAGAATTTGAAGTGTTAATAATACGTACGATGCATATATAGATGAACGATCAAGCCTGGGAAACGGAATCGTTAGCTATATATATTATTCATATATCATGCTATCAAGTATAACTCTTCTATAAAGGCCGTTCTACACGGTACATTTGTTTGTACAATCTATCGTGCGAACGCATGTATCAGGAAATTGTACTTGTGTAAAGCGGCAAATTGTGCGAACGCTTGTGCGAATGTATGAACGACTGAACGGAAAATAGAACCTGTTCTAATTCCATTCAGACAACCATACAATTTCGATCCGGTTTTATTCAACAGATGGCGCAGATATTGAGAAAACTGTGGTGCCTGTGTTAAGATTGAAAATAAACTTGTTTGTAAAAAGGATTAACACTTTCCCGTCGAATAATATGAGTAACTATTATCCTGTGTATATAACCTTTAATGAGTAAACTCTTCTCGGGCTCTCCACCGGTTTAAACTATTTATAACTGTCGACGTTTCGAGAGACGACTCGTCACTCATTCTCAAGGCAAGAATTAATTACGTCGGGAATTATGAATAGTTTGAACCAGTGGAGAACCCGAGAAGAGTAAACTCAAAGTTGCTCAAATGTTTACGTCGTCATTTCGTCGTGTTAATTGGTGTTCTGGTTTTGCAGTGTAATCGCGATCTTTGCGTTTGTGTCCTTTTCCACCAAAATTATGACTGCGGTCGCGCATTCAAGTAGAGTTCGTGATATCCCTCGTGGTATAATAATAACCATTTTATTTCTGTTGGTTAGCAAGTAACATAGAAATCATAAAAAAAAGACAATAAAACATTGGTACAAATACAAGGGAGGGAAATTTGGAGGGACTAAAGAAACGTGTGCCGTGCTCGGCTATACCACTTGATTATAACACTTCATCACAGACACATAATAAACCTACGAAATGAGTCTAGATCAGGAGTGGAGATCCGGCGAGACACGTCAATGACTTGTCGCACTAAAATCCAGAAGAAAAAACAAAACGGTGCAAAGGTCGAATATATATGCAGAGAGAAGAGTTCAAGAGAGCTTTGTCTAAACCGGGAGAACAATCAGTAGGCAGATGGTCGAGTCGAGGTTACGAATTTCAGGTGATCAGCTTTTCAAGGTGTCAAATACGCGAGTGAAACTAATTTTCATGAGTGAAACCAAGAACACTGTATACATGGAGTGTTCTTGAGTGAAACATAAACATGATAAACAAAACACTCGCGAATTCCGATCGATTTCTACCGCTAAATTGCACGGAAAATTGTGCGTTTGCACTCATCGTGTAAAGCGACATTCAGTCTGATTCAGTCGTTCGTACAATATTTTCTTGCGCACTGGACTGTACATGCGTTCGCACGATAGATTGCACAAATAAATGTACCGTGTAAAACGGCCTTAATAATGGAAGGAGGAAAAACTTCCTTGCGCCGGTGCTGCCAATGAAAAGTACTAGGGTAGACAAAGGCCACATTATGCAACAACTGTCGACAGTCAATCATCATAGTTTCAATCATTTAAAGTTTATTAGTCATTTTTAGCCCTTATTTCCTAATACCAGAAATTAAAACTTTTAGTGATGGATGGATTAAAGATGAGTCTATTTGTGCTAACAATTATACCGTAATTTCAGTTGCATGACATCAATTGTCATGACGTTGTGTACGTAGGTATATATCACTATAGGTATACGCACTCAACTTAGCTATAGCTAACATTAACACGAATATGTTAATAAAGAGCAGGTATCATGTTTGAAATATAATTATAGCTATCAATCGTTTTTATTCATAATTTCAAAAACAATCTTTGCTGGTGTGCTGTTTTGTTATGGGTTGTCAGCTTTATAAATAATTCATAAATGTCGCCCTTTTTGTGAAAAGATGAAGTCACAAATAACCAACATAGCCATTTATTTTAATTTGATCAATCATGATATTGCAAAGGACTCCATCGATCATTTTTAAATTAGCGATGCGGGAACAAAAAAGTGACACAACGGCGGTGGTGGATTTATCGGAAAACTTGCCACGGACCCACCGAAATCAGTCGCGACTCAAAATCGCCCAAGACCGATTTGTCGCCCGGCGACTCATGATACGTTATAGCCCTGCAGGATATCAAAATGCGTCTGGGCAACTTTTTTTGTACAGCTTATGGAGCAACGATGTACCATATGAATTTTTTCATTTCTGCTTTGTCGAGATGTCATTGTAATTTGACTCGTCGAGTCAGAACCCTTCGAGTTTCCCGACGTGCAGAGAACCTTTTGACTTCGCATTCTTCTGCGTTTCAGCAGAGGCATATACTGGACGCGAAGAAGGCGCTTGCTGTAACCCACTGGCCACTCAGGCGAAAGCTTCGTCAGATGCCGCCTCTTAACTGTAAGAAATCTTTTACTGTTACCACCCGTTGATGATCTTCTGCAATGGTGTCCCTCCGGAGCTCTTTTATATCGATTACACTTCAGGGCGCTGCAAGCAATAACGTAAGCGCAGGGTGGCCACTCACCCGGGAAAGTCGAGACAAAACCGGGAATCAGGAACTATCGAGAAACGGAACCGGAAAAAGCTGGAAATTCCCTTGAGTTTCAGGGGAAAACGATATCTCTGTAAGATTCGAAGGAATCGTAGCAATTAGGCAGTTGCTTTCTAATGTTCGAGTTTTCAGATACGTGCAGACACCTTGGTATAATTTTGAAATTTAAGGAAAGCATCTTGTACGAGCATAAAAAATGGAATTGTGGCTAATACATTGAACGCGCGAATGAGCCTGAATAGGAGAAATTGGATATCATGGCCACCTTGGTACTAAACAAATTGTGGACAACCCCTACTGCCTCGCCTCCTAATCCTGGGGTCACGGCTTCGAGTCCCGCGTGGGTTGTTTTTTCTCCATCCTGGACATGGTGGTCTCTGTCAAGTTTTGTCGTTTCGATCTCTCTGAAACATGGTGACAAGCCGAGAGTGGCTTATCAGGCACCGGCAGACGGACCACCAGTATCGCCCGGAAAGCAAAAAAATGTGCATGGTAAATATGTTTGATTTCGAGACGCCAATCCCTTCGAGCCCTTCCGCAGTGTTATGTTTGATGATTTTTTTTAAGGAAGCAGGATCACGAGAACGCTTCACATGTGGACGTATTTATGACTAATATGAAGAAATGTCTCCAGTTGAGAAAACTTATCTCTGCCTACGAGCATCCAGAGAACGCTTCGAAAATTTAAACGCTGGGAGATTTGAGGTATTGTGAAAGGAAAGCGAGATTTGCAGTATTCTGCACGCATTTTATTATTGCACTGACCGCTGTATCTAGATCTTGGCATCGAGATTAGAATTATACCATCTGGTTTTCATTGAAGTGATTGGTTGAGGTAACTGGTCGAGAATAAAGTTTCTCTTGGCGATGACGCCAAGACGTTGGAACTGAAATTGTGACGATGATAACAAGTGTGTGGATTATTGCAAAGCTCGTTTTCATTTCGCAAATCCTGATTTTTAGTCACAGCGAACAAAATACCGCAGATGAAAGAAATAGGTGCCATATCTCTGTATCATTAGCAACGTATATCGTGCTTATAGTAAAAAAAATCAAGAGTTACCCTACATTTTTGTATTCTATCTGAGATTTTCTATTTTATAATAAAAATGTAAGTCCACTGATGGACGTTAAAATACCTCGAAGGTGCCCTTTAATTTTGCCGAATGATAAACCTTCCGGGTCCAGGTTGTCACCGGAGGACACCTTCCGTTCCCATCAGTAGTCAGTTCGTTCACGTTCGAGATAATTGGGTATTTGGGCATTCAAACATACTACCATTAGGGTACATCTACATCTACATCTACAAAATACCCCGCAAGCCACCTCAGGGGTGTGTGGCAGGGGGTGAGTAATCACCAACATAAATTACACTATATCCTAAAGTTAGTGTAACTACGACTAATTATGCATCAGCACAAATCGCTAATGCTTGTCACGTGGCGAAGCCTCACAAGCATGCAACACTACACTACAGATGTCATCAAAATGGAGAGTGACCTCAATATACATGCATTCTACAACTACACAGATGGACAGGGACTCAAGACCCATGTAGAAAACATGCTAGGCGTGCTGTTAGTATGTACTAGGTAACAGATAAGGATTCAAGTATTAGGAGTACTACCACTACTAAGAGCTACACTGCCTAACGACAAACCTAGATAAAAGTCTCATGGCAGCTATTATGGTCCCTTATCGTTCGTGGGAAAAATGACATCTTAAATCTATCCGTTCTGCAGTCTAGTTCCCTAATTTTACTCTCATGATCTGATCTACCGTAGTATGTCGGATTTCGTAAAATATTATCAACGTCGTCAGAGAATAGACCGGTTTGGAACTTACATAGTAGATTTAGTCTAAATTTTAATCGACGGTCTGAAAGCTTTTCCCATCCCAGTTGCTGTAAAAGGTCAGTAACACTAACGAGATTATCATAACGGCCTTTAACATATCTTGCCGATCTTCGCTGCACGCGTTCTAACTCAGTTTCCAAGCCTATCTCATAAGGATCCCAAATACTGGCGGCATATTCTAAGTGGGGTCTAACGAGGGAGAAGTAGCTGATTTCCCTAACTTTATCGTCGCACTTGCCAAGTACTCTTTTAACAAATCCCAATTTACGATTAGCTTGACCGGTAATTTCTCGAATATGTTTACTCCACGATAGATCATTAGTCAGTTTAACTCCGAGGTACTTAACCGATTCTACGGTGTCTAGTTTTATGTTGTTAATGCAATAGCTGTTACAAGGAGCGTTTTTCCGTTTCCAAAAATTCACAACAACGCATTTTTTCAGGTTTAATTCTAGCTGCCACGCATCGCACCACTCTTGTATTGCCTCGAGGTCCTTAGTTAGCGCTTCCTTGTCATTAAAGCTACGAATTTCTCTATACATCACTGCGTCGTCAGCAAATAATCTAAGCTTACTGTCAACTTTGTCACTAATGTCAATAACTTTGTCAACTAAGCTAATGACATCATATATCTAGCAGTCCTGACCACCATGCTCCTATAAAGCCACCAAATAATCCGCACGGAAGAAGGACGCCTCGGCAGCGTAACTGGTTCAAGCACTCGGCGCGAAATTGAGGGATCCGGGTTCGAATCTCGGTCAAGGCGAATGATTTTTCTCCTGTGGAATATGGCACTTCCATAATCGTCAACCGTCAACCCCAACTTCAGAGGATATTGCGGTAAATGTACCTACGCTTTAAGGTAACTTTTGTCAGCTACTAAAGCAATAATGCAACACGAGGATGTCTACCATTATTCACAATTTAGAATGTTAACTCGTTAGATGAAAGTTAACCTGGAAGTTCAGTTTCACCAAAATTACCTTGACGATTAAAAACGCAGTGTCTAATCTCTTTGCTGAGTTATTTTCTTAATCGCACAAAGTATTACCCAGTTTTTGTGTTTATGCACAAGTAAAGCAAAGAATGGTCAATCAACTCATCCATCTTTTATTTTGACAATGTCGGTATGATAAACTGTATTCACGAGGCTGTCAAACATGTTATGAAATCAATGTCATGGGAAGAATTGTTGTTGCTATTTAGGAAACAAAAAATAAATACACAACAGCCAATGAAAAAACGCGAAATATTCCACAAATAATCACAGAGGAAAACGAGTTCATAAAAACTTGTACGGAAGTAAGCAAAGGCAAGTTAATATCCCATTTCAACCATTATGTACTCTGCATCAAAACGTAAAAGCAGGGTCGTCATGGCGGCAAAAAAACGCCACACTTACGAAAACACTAAACAATATTTGAAATGCCACAATTTGGTGAAAAATACTGAGTTAGCTAAGAAAGTAATGAAAAGTAAACATTGTTGTCACGATCATATAATGTATCCAAATGTCACCATCTAGTAGTCACCTTAATTGGTATCATTGATGGTTACCCCGTGTAGTGATAATTAACGCTGACGGCGTCAGCATATTGATATTGTAATGGACGAAAGAAAATCGTTGTTTCCGACAAAATTCTTCATTTCGTATGGCGATCTATCAAAATAATTAACACGTCTGGACTAGAACTCATTTTCAATCTCCTGGGATTATCAATGTTTCCTCTTAATCGCCCGATTAGTGGTAATCTCATACCAAATGTAGCATCCGTAACTCACCGGTCAGGAAACCGACGTGCCACTTAAATTGTCAAGACATTTTTAAAATTATGATTGGTGTATGATTTCAGGCTTTCCCGGCGAATGATTCTGATGAGTGTTGTTCTCGGGTTTCACACCGGGTTAGGCTCACTCCATGATTGCCGAGACGTTTCGGCCGGAGACTTTCCTGCCGAAACGTGAGCAATCATGGAAAGCCTAACTGGGTGGGAAACCCGAGAAGGACTCATCAGCGTGATTGGCTTGTATCGATTGTTTGCTGCACGTACGCAACAATATCGTTATGATTTTAGCGCCGATGTCAATGAATCAAAGATTAAATTCTAACTTTCATAAGTACTTGAAAATCAAAAGAAACTAGAAAGTGTCAGAGCTCTGGAGTGATCAGGGTATACATGTGCATCCATGGAAACCTTGCATTTGATGCACGAAAAGATATATTTCAGGAAAACTCTGCGCGCATTTTATAAATTGTAGCTACCATCCAGTGATACGGTGGATACTAGTTTGTTGCAAGTATCGTTTCTATTCCTCATTTTAACGCATTGAAATTTCCCCTGACTGGATTCTTCCGATTTCCGCCGCGTGGTTCCATCCGGGACAATATTTCGCCGGCTATCCTGCAGGGCAATCCTCAGGTCCATGCAGAATAGCTGGCAACATATTGTCCCTAAGATATTCACGCGTCCGCGTGGTTCACGCGGCGGAAATACCGGAAATCAGAAGAATCCACGTCCATCCAAGCCCCGCGGAAACCTACGTCAGAACTTTCTCCAAACTGGTTGCAAAATTGCCGGGAATAACAGAAAAGTAACAGGAAAAACGGGAAATTAATTTTTGTAATTGAGTGGCCACCCCCGATAGCGATTTCAGTCATTTTTATATTTCACCGTTTTGTAATGTTAACATTTTACCTTTGGCCCCCAAGCAGTACTGACTCTGCCTCACAGGAGGAAACTTGGGCCAAGATTATGATTTATTCGGCAAAATGTATTCACTCATTCACGTAACGTTTAATTAGATTCACGTAACGTTTAATTAGATAGCTAAAGAAACCTGCTTCAAAAAACGTCAAATATTCTCACCTTTTATTGAAATAACTGCGCCTTGTGACGTTAATGATTTACCAACCGCATATTTCCATTACATTTGTAATAAGAAAATTATTTTGAACGGCTCTGCGTACAACTCTTACAAAACCGTGAAAATGATAATTTTTGACCATAGCAAACCTTGAATAACCGTGAATTTGTTGTAAAATGGAAATTCTGTCCTGATGATGGCATAACGTGCTGAAATCATGGTCGGTTGATCAATAAAAATGTGGAAGTTTACCCGTGCTCTTTCTTCCTCTTTTGAAGATGGATATTATTTAAAGCCTGTTACACACTATTCGAAAAGTCTTGAATAAGGAACGTTGAACGCCTTAAGTTCATTCAAGTCCATTGGAGACGGCAATGCTTGAATGACTTCTACTGTGATTTCCTAAATCAATGACTCTGGAAAACAAGAGACGCAAGGTGTTTTGAATATTATTGACTAAATAGTAAATTTATTCGAACCGAGCAATATTTGAAGAGAGTTGTTTCCGGAATGAACTTTCAATTCGCTGGCGCAGTTGTCGTTGACATTCTGGTTTTGATTCGAAAAACGGGCATTGAAGAAACGAATGTTGCTATAGTTGTATTTTCGTTGACGTGACAGCAGTCGCATTGCATTCGGTGGATCCAAGAATAAATCATCGTAGCATTTGAAACGGGCAATGGGAATGACGAAGGCACGTGACGGGAAAATAGATTTTTGTTACATCGCGAATGGCAGACAAGGAATCCTGAAAGCAAACGATCATCATTGAAAGGCCGTCTTGAATGAACTTGAAGCGTTCAAGACGTCTAGCTCAACGTTCCTGGTTCAAGACTTCTCGATTGGTGTGAAGCGTGTTTGCGACGCTTTCTGGCCGAAGTTGAAATCCCCCGCCCCGCACGCACGTTTCCCAATCTTCGCCTCTCTCTCTCTTTTCGATCTACTGAGCTATGTGCCCTCCGTCGTCGATGTGCTGTCACAGCGTAATTGAAATTGCTTATGTATACTTCCTCATGGTACTAATACATTGGGTAGGTCGCTCCCGTGAACGAAAATGCGTCCGTTCTGCGCATCCAACGCTGTGACGTACGCTGGAGGACAAGCAGCGGCGGAGCATTTGAAAAGGAACTGGGTAACCGGTGGTCTCAACCAAACTACTTTTATGAAACTTCTTAACACATCCAAAATACCTAGTAAATAACTTAAAAGTCATCGCATGACAACTTAAAAAAATATTGAACATCGTTGATGTTCAATATGATATGTGGTGTTCGTTGAACGAAACGAATTCGCCAGATACCAACGGGTGCCGATGGAGTTAATGAAAACTTATTTGACATTAGGAGATGTTATGTCACTTTGATAACGCTGAGAATTATGCTGCTATGCTACGGCTGAGTGATAAAACGGCTTTTAGAACTCAAGAGAGCATGAAAACACAATGCTTGTGTTCAAGAAGTAGTACGGTGAGTGAGATTGTCGATAACTTACAGTATAAAGAAGAAACTGAGTGAGTGCTGCATTCATAGTAGGCATTGAAATATCAATTTCAAAAGAAGGCAGATACGATATTTTAGAATTTAAAATTCTTTAGACATCGTTAAAATAGATGAAACAATTGATATGCACATTCTTGGTCATGCGCATGATCATGCGATCAAAATTAGAACATGTTCTATTTTTGCTCGCATGATCCCGTGAATGATCGCATGATAGGAGCCAGTACGTCCATCTAGGTTGTTTTGATATTGAATTCACCTCACTTCGCTAAAGCAAACTCATAATAACATATAATTGAGGCAAGGAAATCCTTATCAATGTATTTGGAAATAAATATCTCTGTAGGCAGGATACACTGCACACACTTTGGTATACGTGGAATGGTCATTTGGTTAAAACTATCTTGGAGGTTTTGCAATATGAAAACAACGAAATCTCGTAGGATTAACCTAAATAGATCTAACCAGACCTTGAATTGTTTATTCAGGGCTGCAGTACAACGAGTACAACATATCTGGCCCTATTTTGACTTCAGGATGGACGGCAGAAAAATGTTCGTAACGATATCAACACTACTGCTTTCATCAAAGTTTTAGGCTAAAAACTATGGGAGATACTACCAAATGCAGAAACGCAGAACAGATCTTAGGGCAATGATCTCTCTTTGGACCTGTTTATTGAAATAATCATACTTGTATTCATAGTATATCATTCATTCCTCACCGCCGATTGAATATATTAGCTATATATTTGTATAAATACTCGAGCCTGAACAAGGTATGATGGACGAGTGGGTAGTGTGTCCGACTCCTGATGAGATGAGTGAGTGGAGACAGCCGTTTCAAATCTGCTGAATCGGTGAGAATGTTTTGATCGTTTTCCTACGTTCCTTTACAAACCTTTTTTAACATATCGTTATAAATTCATAATCCAAAGAAATGTGTTTTTTTAAAACGTTTAAAAACTTAAAACATTTCTTCCAGATCATAATCAGACCTGTTGCAAGCACCACATATCGTTTTTCATAGCAATAATTTCATTTTCATGTCACCGTGATATTAATATCGGGTGACCATCTTCGTTGTTTTGATAGTGAGTTCTTCAATTCGCAGAATTAAACCCTTATTATAAAATATTGGTGGAAACTATAGCAATATTTCATTGCAAATGATTAAAAGAACACTGTAGGCAGTACGCAATGCATAAAGTCGTCCTTTCGTCGGCATGCTCGAACCCACTTCATTTCCATAGAAGTTTCTTGAGGGAAACGAAAAAATTTCAATTTCCCCTCGCCATTTCTGCGGCTGTTGTTGCAGCCAAATACAGCGCAGGAAGACATCTTCACGGCAGATACTTTTCCTCTGGGAATAGGAATTACTCCGAAGAGCTAATCACAAAGCAAAACCCACAATGATCCACAATGCTCAAACCACGGAATTCTCTAGCTCTGTCTTCCACGCAACGTCACACAGTCGATATTATCGCAGCACAGAGGTATCGATAGATGACCGAGATGCGCAACGGCCTACCTATGTGTTAGTACCATGTACTTCCTCTTGTGAGAAACTTGAACTAGCTCGAGATGAATGCTCCTGCTAAATTATACTTGAACGTTGCGTGATGTCTGGCCGTTGAGATTTGCCGGAAACATTGTAAATGCGGATGTCGTTGAAATGCTAGTTGGTTTCACTTCTAAGTGGTTCTCGATTTAAATTTTGAGGAGGCCTTTAAAGTTCGGTTCACATGGGTGCGGAATCTGCGGAGCATGCGGACTGCTGGAATGCATCCAGCCAATGACAGAGTGGAGTGAGCAGTCTTATCTTCCGCAAGGGGCGAGTCCGCGGAGGGTGCGGCGCGGATAGAATATTTTGATATCTTCCGCTTTTCGCAGGCTAAACGTGACGTCTGACCCCTCAAAAACAGTCGCAAAACAACCGGCACGAAATGAAAACAACGAAACCATTTCGTCCGCAGAGCCGTGTAACTGAAATTCTTGTAGACAACTGCCGTGCGTTGAAGACATTATTAAAATTACAAAAATGGGAGACGACGATAGTGCGAATAAAATTGTAATACGTACCAGTTGCGTCGGAATCCCAAGCACTACGACCAGCGATTAGCGCAATATTTAAAGAGATCAATAACATGATTTTTGAGAGCATTTACGAGAATCGTTTTTGGCCCTCCTGTTAATGTTTCATGTCCTTCTAAGTTGCGTTATCCCATTCAGTTTAAATATTTATCAACTGCTGAAATTTAAAGTTGAGAAAACAAATCGAACGTTATCTTATTAAACATCTCCGCAACACATTATCTCTGGCGTCTATTTGCTCGAATCCATTGTTTTATGGTTTCATTCATGGCTATCTAACGTTGGACATTTAGGGGTTCAGAATCGGTGGGTAATCTTGTGGGAATGTTCGTAAATAATACGACTGAAGTAACGCACAGCCTACTTGCGGTAGTTAAAGGCTACTATATTATTCTAGGCTTTGTTTCTGGATGTCCATGCTACGTATGTAAAAGCTAGGCACCGTGGGAGCTTAAAGACCACTGGGCATTACTGATGATCGCCTTTTGTCTTTCCCCGTTGTCACTATCTCGAAGGAAAAATAAGACTCCTTGAAATCGGTGACTTTTAACAGTTGATGCCGTGGATAAGAATAGCATTTTCACTGGTAGTTTATATATCTGCTGCCTTAGGGGTATTGCTAAGGTTTGTAGGCTCTAATCTCAAAGGCGCTTAGCCAAATTCGTGAGAGTGATGATCAATAGAGTGCCCTTCGTGTCAGCGTTTCACGGCGTAGCCCTTTATACCGTATCCGCGCTTTCCGCATCGGTCATGTGTACCCAGTCGGGCGTTTCACCGCGTCCAAATAAGAATTGGTGAATGTTCGCGCCCGCTTGGCACCGCATCGGTCAGGGACTTCATGTCAATTTTCCGCAGGTTCCGCTCCGCACTCCGCAGATTCCGCACTCCGCAGATTCCGCACCCAAGTGAACCCAGTTTAAGGTGGCTCTACACTGACTATTTCAGTCGACACAACTACTGAAGTACACATTTATTTGGTTTACAAAATCCTGCTTTCGCTGATGAAATGGGTTACCCATTGAAAACCAAAATTAAGGTACCAAATATCCATAGTATTCCACGAATATATTTTAATGGCCACATTTGTCCAGCCATAGGAGCCGACTGCAGCGCCATTTATATGGGGCTACCACATTTTGACTTCAATTACGTCAGTAATTCGCTAATAACTTAAAGAAATAGGTAGTAAGATTTCTATATTTTATTTTTATTTAGATTTCCAGGTTATTTCACTTATTATAAAATGTTTTATTTTAAAGCTTTTATATGTTTTCTCGTTCAAATTGACGTTTTTCTGCTGTGATCTGACCAATTTCCATGACAGCCCATGGCCACTTTTTAGGCTGAATTATTATAAAACTACCCTGAAAAGCCCATTTTTCATCTCAGTTTATAAAACGCACTTCAAAGATGCTATATTAAAGTTTTCATAAAATTATAGAATAAGTGACCCTGAGGCCAGAGCCACCTTAAGGTAGGTGTTCTTGTACATTTTCTCGTGTGTAATCGCATATTTGTGCATCCCACCTGGCATAAGAGTCATCCTTCATGTCTTTCTTCTTCCTCGGTGGCTCGCTACTGCCGATAGTTAACGAATGAACGGAAATTTTATGTAATTCTTCCGCGTTGCTATGCGTGTGATTCCATTTCGGGAACTTTTTCCGTGAGTATAGGTGTTGGGGTCTAAGTAAGAGTTGGTAAGGGACTAATTTTGTTATTACCGCCATGGAATTCACCACTCGAGTAACCGCTGCCACTCGAGGTACCACTCTTCAGTTGTCTGCTTGTTTGCGCCACTGCTCGGCGGAAACGACGCTACGCCAGGCTAGGTATATATTTCTCCAATAGCCAATTAAAGTCAGCGATATTTTAGGGTGTCTAACTGTCCTTAAAAACATTGAATTGTCCTTGAATTTTTTTTTATCCTTAAACTCATTGAAAAAAGGCCATTTCTCTGAAAATCTCTAAGCATCCTTGAAATTATATATTCCGATCACCGGAAGGTGAAAAATCAATGTCAAATGCATGATTAAATATTTAGGGACAATCTAGAGAGTGGCATACAATTGTACAAACAATTATATGATATGAAAATCTCAAACTTATTAGATTATGACTGTAGATCGCAGTACCACTCACAGAAACTTATACAGTCGCCGAGCCCACGAAAGTGTTAGGGAGTACGACAGGGGAAATGAAAACTAGCGAAAACTATTAAGAACCATTAATGGGTGTATTTAAGGCTTGATACATAAATACTGACATGTGCTCACGGCACCGACTTTAGACACACACACAGGCATGAGACAGTGCAGGGGAAAAAACAAGTGAGTGAATTATAAACAGATTTAGAGTTCAGCCACTGAGGCGCTGCACTGCGGCGCACAATAAAAATAGCTCAGCAGCTGTTGGATTATATAATCACAAAAAACCAACACACCCACTTAAGCCTATAGCTGCTCAAAAAGAAAACACTGAAAAAGCAATCAAACACACTTAATAAATATTACAAATCAACTCTTGGCACATTTGAAATTATCCCTTTAACATATTTCAAAAAAAATACCTTTAATACATAAGTAGTAATATAAACGTGAATTAACACAATCCCATTCCTTGGGCACAGTGCATGTGTTTAGGCTTTGGCAAGGATTTCGTGAGAATGTCTGCTATCATTTCCTGAGTTGGCATATAGTGAAGGGAAATAACCTTTTCTTGCACCTTCTCCCTAGTAAAATTATGTTTATTATTAATGTGTTTGGTACGCTTGTGGTACACAGGGTTATTGGCTATTTTCTGCGCACTTTGATTGTCATTGTACAAATCAATTTCACCATGCAACATAAGCTTAATCAAATCACATTCACCTCTGATGAATTCAATTTTTATTGGATCCACACTAGAACCAATTAAGTCACACACAAGATTTTTTAGATGCACAGCTTCTTTTGCAGCCTCTGATAAAGCCACATATTCAGCCTCAGTGGAAGAGGTTGCTACTGTGCTCTGCTTGCGAGCTTCCCAAGTTACAGCACAATTTGCAAGTTTGAACACATAACCAGTATACCCCCCCCCAACCAACAACACTCTAGGAGTGAAGTCAGTTACCACCCGCTGTCAGCCCATTAGCCCATCCCCTTAAGGGAATAAAGTCGTAAAGCCTTCTGCACTCGTGAAAGGGTTTTTGAGAATAGAATGACTCCCATTAGGACTGCTCTTAACCTCTTCAGGGGCTCACCCGATCGCGAGTCCTTGGTGGCCCGGATCGCTGGGCTTGAGAAGACGGTGGACGAGCTCCGTGCTCTGGTGGAGCGGCTGGTGGAAGGTCCTGGAAGGTCGCGGAGGAATGAGGAGGGCCCTAAGCGCTCCAAACGCGTCAAGGCCAGGGGAAGCCCAGGCTCTGTCGCGGGATGGAGAGTGGAGGACCTTTCTCGGACTTCCGTGCCTCCGGTGTCGTCTCCCTCCGTTGCTTCGGGGACATGGAAAGTGGTCTCGAGGCGTAGCCACGGGGTCACCCTCCGAAAACGAGGATTGGCAGGGGCGGAGGCTGAGTCAATCCCCGTCAGCAATAGGTTCGATGTGCTGGCGGAGGCTGAGCCATCGGAGCTAGAGCTGGGAGGTGGGTCGCCGAGTGGGAGTGGAGAGGGAAGGGAGGGAATTTTAGTGATAGGTAGCTCCAATGTCCGGCGTATAGTGTCCCCGATGCGTGGAAAGGCCCGACGGGAAGGAGGAGAACCACGGGTCACCTCCTTGTGTATACCGGGAGGAAAGGTGCCACAGGTGACGAAGGCGATGAAGTCGGCGGTCAGGGGCGCGAACTGCTCCAAGTTGCATGTGGTTGCCCATGTTGGGACCAATGATGCCGTGTTTATGGGATCCGAGGGGATTTTAGGCTCTGTGAGAGACCTATGCTCCGAGTTCCGTCGTATTCGCGGAGAATCTGGTACCAACTTGAGGCTTACCATATGCAGCTTGGTACCTAGGACGGATCGGGGTTCGATGGTTTGGAGCCGAGTGGAAGGCATAAACCAGAGACTCAGTGAAGTCTGTGGGAGCGAGGGAGCGGAGTTCTTGGACCTCAGGCCGGTGCTGGATTCGTGTCGGGTGCCTATAAATCGCTCGGGTGTCCACTATACATCCGAGGCATCGCAGGAGGTAGCGCGCAGGATACTTGAGCACACTCGTCGAGTTTAACATAGACGGTAGGCTACAGGGCAGGTCAATTAGTGGGGTCATTAATTATGTGTTGCCAGTTAGTAATTTAGCTAAGAATACTCTGAATATAGCGTCCAAGAATAGCTTAATTGAAGACAGCAATCTTGAAATTACCCCGAATCGCATAAACAATAATCATGAAACATTAGTCGTTGCAGTAGTTAACTGCCGTAGTTTAAAAAATAAGATTCCAGAATTTCACCACCTTATTCATAGCACGGAGTGTAACGTCATTATTGGCACAGAAAGTTGGCTGACGGACGATATTTCTGATAGTGAAATTTTTCCTAAATCATTCAATGTTTACAGAAAAGATAGGTCCAACCGAACCGGAGGCGGAGTATTTATAGCTGTAAAGAGAACCATAGTCAGCCGAGCGGAAACCGTCCCAGATACCAGCATAGAATCTGTATGGTGCTCTATTAGATGCCCTAAATCAAAAACAATATTCGTGTGCGCATACTACAGGCCACCTAACACCGACGTCACCTCAATTTTAGAACTCGAAGCACAAATAAAGAACATCACATCCAGGAACACCGAAAGAAATTTAATCATAGGTGGAGATTTCAATACGCCCTCTATAGATTGGAGGACCTACAGTTACATATCAGGAGGAAGAGACAAAGATATATGCGAGTCCCTGCTGAACACGTTCTCATCAAATGCCCTACATCAGATAGCTACGACGCCTAACAGAGGGGACAACATTCTTGATTTATTGGCAACAAATATACCGCAACAAGTAATTAAGGTAAACACTGTTGAGGGCATTAGTGACCATAGAGTAGTTACCGCAAAGTTCTCCTTGAGTTTCATTAAAAGTTTTAAACAAAGAAGAAAATTCTACATTTTTAAAAAAGCCGATTTCAATGCGTTTAAGAGTCATCTAAAAAATTCTCTTCCCGAATTCCAGGAATCAAGCTTAAAGTTAGACACGGAGGGTAGTTGGAAAGCTTTTCTTTCGATTGTACATTCAGGGATAAAAAAATACATTCCAAGTAAAGTAAAAAAAGAGGGCAGCGAACCAAGATGGTACAATGCAGAAGTGAGAAAATCGTTAAGACGTCAGAGAGTATGCCACGCCAAGATGAAGAAACTCCGTAGAGATTTGTCCACTAGTGATCAAAATTTAATATTTGAAAAATACAAATTGTCTAAAGCCACTACAAAGGAAGCCTTTCGGAATGCATTCATGGATTTTAAAAGAAAAACATTAGGAGAACAATTACAGGACAACCCAAAGGCATTTTGGTCATACGTAAGGGAAGTTCAAGGTAATAGATCAACAGTTATTCCACTACGAAACGAAAATGGCGAATTATTAACAAGCAGTTCGGACAAGGCCAACTTATTAAATTCTTATTTTCAAAGTGTGTTCACCAAGTCAACGCAGAGTACATCCGTAAAGTTAAATGATCACTTCCAGCAAAAGATGCCGCCTATCGACATCTGCACTCACGGAATAGAAAACTTGCTAAAATCTATAAGTCCAAATAAATCCCCAGGTCCTGAAGAAATTCCTGCCCGCGTGTATAGAGAATTAGCTTGTGAAATAGCACCCTACTTGCAGAATATATTTAGTAAATCCATCAACGAACACGAAGTACCCATGGACTGGAAAATTGCAAATGTCACTCCCATATTCAAAAGCGGTGATAAGGAACAGCCATCGAAATACAGACCGATATCTCTCACATCTATCTCTTGCAAAGTCCTTGAACATATAATTGTTAGTTCAGTTATGAGAACACCTCGATATAGAAAACTTGTTAACAAAAACACAACACGGATTCAGAAAGGGAAGATCTTGCAAAACTCAATTAGCACTTTTTGCTCACGATATTTTAGTCTCGGGTGAACATAACGCTCCAGTTGATGCAATTTTTCTTGACTTTAAAAAGGCATTTGATAAAGTTTCCCACATTAAGCTACTCATTAAATTAAAATCCTACGGTTTGGACGACGACGTAGTTTCCTGGATTAGAGAATTCTTAAGTAATCGCGTGCAAAGGGTTGTATTAGATGGCGCTATCTCTAGTGAAGTAAAAGTCACATCGGGTGTCCCACAGGGAAGTGTCATAGGCCCGCTTCTGTTCCTTTTGTACATAAACGACATCGGTGACAAAGTTGACAGTAAGCTTAGATTATTTGCTGACGACGCAGTGATGTATAGAGAAATTCGTAGCTTTAATGACAAGGAAGCGCTAACTAAGGACCTCGAGGCAATACAAGAGTGGTGCGATGCGTGGCAGCTAGAATTAAACCTGAAAAAATGCGTTGTTGTAAATTTTTGGAAACGGAAAAACGCTCCTTGTAACAGCTATTGCATTAACAACATAAAACTAGACACCGTAGAATCGGTTAAGTACCTCGGAGTTAAACTGACTAATGATATATCGTGGAGTAAACATATTCGAGAAATTACCGGTCAAGCTAATCGTAAATTGGGATTTGTTAAAAGAGTACTTGGCAAGTGCGACGATAAAGTTAGGGAAATCAGCTACTTCTCCCTCGTTAGACCCCACTTAGAACATGCCGCCAGTATTTGGGATCCTTATGAGATAGGCTTGGAAACTGAGTTAGAACGCGTGCAGCGAAGATCGGCAAGATATGTTAAAGGCCGTTATGATAATCTCGTTAGTGTTACTGACCTTTTGCAGCAACTGGGATGGGAAAAGCTTTCAGACCGTCGATTAAAATTTAGACTAAATCTATTATGTAAGTTCCAAACCGGTCTATTCTCTGACGACGTTGACAATATTTTACGAAATCCGACATACTACGGTAGATCAGATCATGAGAGTAAAATTAGGGAACTAGACTGCAGAACGGATAGATTTAAGATGTCATTTTTCCCACGAACGATAAGGGACCATAATAGCTGCCATGAGACTTTTATCTAGGTTTGTCGTTACGTAGTGTAGCTCTTAGTAGTGGTAGTACTCCTAATACTTGAATCCTTATCTGTTACCTAGTACATACTAACAGCACGCCTAGCATGTTTTCTACATGGGTCTTGAGTCCCTGTCCATCTGTGTAGTTGTAGAATGCATGTATATTGAGGTCACTCTCCATTTTGATGACATCTGTAGTGTAGTGTTGCATGCTTGTGAGGCTTCGCCTCATGACAAGCATTAGCGATTTATGCTAATGCATAATTAGTCGTAGTTACACTAACTTTAGGGTATAGTGTAATGCATGTTGGTGAATACTCACCCCCTGCCACACACCCCTGAGGTGGCTTGCAGGGTATTTTGTAGATGTAGATGTATAGATGTATACGATTTGCAGTCGCTGTCATCAGTAGCAAAACTTGCATCTGCAAAACCTTTCAAGTTTAAACCAGTACTTCTGAATTCTAACCCTAGGTTCATCGTGCCCTTGAGGTATCTGAGAACCCTTTTGGCAGCAACCCAATGCTCCTCACCATGGTATGAATTAAATTGGCTTAAATAGGATAAGGCATACGTAATATCTGGCCTAGTGCAGACACTTAGGAACATGAGTGAGCCTATTAACTGTTGATAGGGTTTATTGTCAACTTCTTTAGCCCTCGAAAGTTTTACATTTGTATCTAGTGGAGTGCCTACAAGATTTGAATCAGACATCCCAAAGTTATGCAACAAATATTTGATGAATTGGGTCTGAGAAATTTTAAGAGTTGGGTGTGGGGTGGGTTGTATAATCACCAACGGGGCGGCCCTGCGGGCCGCCCCGTTGGTGATTATACAACCCACCCCAATGGTGATTGCTTTGCGTAAAATTATGGCGAGAGGGGAGTTGGTGATGAATTTTCCGTATGGAGGAAGTGGAATGAGGTACCTTCAAAGATTATAGGGTAGCTCCGAGAGGATACCCGTCCCTCTTGAGTGTGATAAAGCCATCGAAAAGCGGGAATAGTTTTAAGTTGAAGGCGGCAAAAATCATGGGTGGTGAATATAGAAAATGAAGAAACTGCTCGACCGCTGCGTCGTCTGGGGGAACTAGGAGGAAAACGTCGGTATTTCCAACATGGCGTCGAGAAATTGATTCACATCACAGGTTTAAGTAAATAGTTTACGAAAGAAAAAGGATTTATGAAGCAAATGAAAGGTTAGTATAAATGCGCATATGTAGCGTAGCAATATAAGTGAAATAGGTGGTATAAGGTGATCGGGAAGCAGGTGAAATTAATTTTCTCCCAGACTGGACGCTAACTCACCTTTACCGAAATCGGTTTAGGTAAAGGACGAATGAGGTCCTTTTGAGAAACAAAAGCTTTTTCATCAGTCCCCAAAAACCTCTGGCTCATCGACACCTTTTTGAAAAATTTGACATTATAGCCTGTTTTCTTCGCCTGAAGTATCTGGGCAATATAGTGCCTTGATGTGCTGCTCTTCTCCCCATGCACAACTACCACAGCATACCCTCCTTCAGTTGCTATACAAGGCTCCTGTGGCTCATTGCCAATTTCATCTAACATCCCAGTTTCCCCATAATTACAACCTAAAGACTCATAAACTGTACAGTGATCCTCTTTCTGTTTTCCTTTCTTTCTTTTATCTCCATATTCCTCACTGGACCAGCTATCTTCTTCTGGTTTATTTTTCTTTTTTTCAATTTGATCTTCATCATTTTCTGACCTGAATAGTCTTTTTGTCGGCAATTTCTTTTTCTGGTAACTTTCAATAAGCTCTGTCTTATAGGGTGTGGATGTAATAATGCAGGTTTTGCCTCTTCGAACATTTCTTTTCGTTGATGTTATCTGTTGCTTTGGAACAGGCTGCAGGTCGAATGGATACACAACAGTCTTTGACCCTGAAGGCTCTGCTGTGGAGGTTGTTGGAGTTGCTTCGACAGCAGCAGGAGCTTCTGGCAGACTGGTCTTTGGCTGTGGTGCACATGCATCTTTTGCTGAACTTTCTATTCCACTCTCGTTTTTTAAATTTGCATGGTCAGTAGTGTCGGCTGGCAAAAAATCTTCATCACTGAAGATACTCCTGTTCACTGGCCATAAGCCAGTCTTTCGAAAACTTCCCAAAGCGTTGGACATCGTAGCAGCCTGTATGAATGCTTCCCCTAAAAGAACAGCAACTTGGTACAGGGACACCATTCTCCCTGGATGAAGACGTAGCAAAGTCCGCACTGCATTGCTGTAATTCAGGGATAGGGACCGCATGAAGCCAACATCACATGGCTGCAGGCGATGCGTACAATGGGGTGGAAAGCAAAGCATAATAACCCCATTTTCCCGTGCGTGTTCTATTACGTCAAGATTTTTTATGTGCGTGGCATGACCATCAAGGAGTAACAGCACCGGATGTTCTTTTTTAGCCTGCGAAAAAATGACAAATTTTTTGAACCACTCGAAGAATATTTCAGCCTGCATCCAGCCTGATGGGTGAGCGACACCCCAGGTTCCGTAAGCTGCTCCTTCTGTAAGCTCAGGCTTCATCCTCACTCGCGGGAAGATCATCATAGGTGGCATGAATGTGCCAGTGGCCGAAAAGCAAACTTCCACAGTAATAGTCTGTCCACGTTCTGCCGAGGTCAATGTGCCAACTTGGCGTTTCCCCTTGGTTGCTATTATTCTGGAGTGGCACTTAGGTACAATGGAAATTCCTGTTTCATCACAGTTCCATATACGATATGGGGTCAGCTTATTGTCGTCAAAAATTTCTTCGTAGAGGTCGAAGAAAGAAGCGACAGCTGGGCGATTAAACCCCATAGCACGGGCTCCAGACGTTGCCTCTGGCTTTCTTAGTGAGAGTTCATGATGACGCTTGAGAAAACCATCACACCAATCTTTCCCGGCAGCTTCATTTTTGAAGGGGTGATTCAAATTGTTTTTTTGGGCTAGCTGATAGGCTAATTTTCTGAGGTCCATGGTGGTTAAGCCAAAGAGGCGTTTTTCCATTTCTTGAAGGTATCTAACCAGCTCTTTTTCTAGCTCTTCACTGAAAACAATTTTTTTGGATCCCATCCCTGAAAAATACAAAAATATTGAATAGTGTAACTTATGGAATTATAAACGATTAGTAGGAACCCCTACCAATGTTACTTAAATATTCAAAGAAATACTCAATTCGCAATGATTCGCCCTATCACCATTGCACTGTAAATTGGGTTGGTGCGGCCCGTTAAAGACATATTAATTAAAAGTTCCCCAAGTA
This sequence comes from Pyrrhosoma nymphula, assembly GCA_963573305.1. Classification (NCBI taxonomy): domain Eukaryota; kingdom Metazoa; phylum Arthropoda; class Insecta; order Odonata; family Coenagrionidae; genus Pyrrhosoma; species Pyrrhosoma nymphula. The sequence continues at coordinate 153,138,350 of OY754332.1, forward strand.
ATAAAAGTAGTAGCAATCACAACCTACCTTTCATTCCCGGATTGACATCACCCCTTCTCAATCGCAACACTCTCCTCTCTCTAGTTGCTTTTGGAAGATTAAATTCTCTAGCAGCCTTCCTTGCTCCCATTTCACCCCCAACCACAGCATTCACTGCTCTATTCATGGCCTCCTCTGACCATGACTGCCTTTCAGTCTTCCTTTTATATGTGCGCATCTAAAATCCATTACGTACATACTTTATTTACAATTATGTGTACATACAAATAATCAATCCTCGAAGTGGGGCAAAATGACGACGGCTTCATTTTGCCCCCCGAAAATGTCATCATTTTACCCCGGACGCCATCTTAAAATTAAACCGGTCGTTGCACACTTATGATGATACCAATTCTAAAGCAATTCTTACGAAAAGAGAGCACGAACATATCCTAACCAGATGCATACATTTCAAAGTATAAAAATAATTTATAGCTTACCTTTCCACGTCTCAAAAAACACCGAAACAAAATAAGATTCAGGCACAAAAACGTTAACGTCTTCTAGTGCTCTCTGCCATTGAAGAATCGGCTTGATTCTTCTGCCACGTGGTTTTGAGTACTACCGCTAGTAGTTCATGGGATTTCTGCTTGATGGCAGTGGTTAACTGCCAGGAAATTGACATGTCCTCATTTTACCCCTGTCATCATTTTGCCCCACTTGCCCCTACCATAATAAGCACAGAGTAAAATATAAACAACAGCAGAGGATATGAACTAAGCCATCAGATGAATCGCCTTTGTATTAAGTCCGAAAATTACGAAAAAATTAAAAAAATTCGTAAATTTCTGATAGTAAACCTTAATTTTATAATTTCAGTGATTGTAGACATAGAGCTATTTTTGGGTTGCTATCAAACAGACCGCCCAATGCTACTCTTCATGAGAAATTACTTATTCAATTTATTTAAGAGTTTGATGAATAGAATTATTATGTTGAAGTATTTGCAAATGGTAAGTCCGTACCTGATATTTTAAATGCTGATTTAGCAGTTAAATAAATTTTGTCCTGCAGACTCTGTGGATTGCATTTTTTGCGATTGCACGTAAGTTGAATGATGTTAAAGCTTTAGAGAAAATGCAACTTAAATTGAATGCCAAAAATTTATTTTACATATACTTCAACAACTGAAACAAAAGTGTCCTCTTTCGTCCACACTATTGCGTGGTGCGGGTTGTTTTCCACCCTACGTGATGGAATTAGAAAATATTGCAAAACAACGAGTAGATGCTGCACTCAGCTATTTGGTTGATAAAAATCATATTAAAGCAACCGATGCTGATCGTGTTAAAAGAGAATGTGTATAACTCTTCTATTTCTTCTGATTCATTGAAAACAATTAAGAGAATTTGATATAAAAAAGGACAGACTCGACTCTTTTTTTAAATTCACTTACCGAAGAAAAAGCATCATATGCTTTTTAAAACTTTTTGTTTACTATTTTTATGTTATTTCATGCCAATGCGGCAGTTGAGAGAAGTTTTTCGTTAAATAAAGGAATTTTAGTGGTAAATTTACACGAAGATAGCTTGATAGCTCAGCGCCTTATTCATGTTGCTATGCATGCAGCAGGGGGCATTCGTAATGTTCAAATATACTTTTGGTTAAGGGTAGTTTTCTGGGACCATGTCCCAGGTATACGCCAGTTGGGTGTGGTGCACCTCGCGAAGGGTCGAAATGCGAGACCCTTTCTCGAGCACTCAGGCCCAACGCTGGCCTCTCTCCCCGACCCACGCGGTGGGGGGCTACCGCAACAAAAACTGACCTTACCCAGTACAATTTAAACTTTATCAACTACGCCATATTGTAACAAATGCTATTTTTCAACGTACTCTTGATAATCGTGCAAGTACGCACGTCTTTTAATCGTCGTTCTACGATGAGAAATAACCGTTTTATAGATGTTCGTAAAACTGTTAAAGATTTTGGTGGAAAAATCGCAACGTCGCAGTGAATTGGAGGCGGTTGCTCGAAGTTTGAATACGTCTCGGGTATTTTCTGACGCTTTCCTCATTGTGTGTACGTACGTCTATTGAGTGTAGTTTTGTTTTTGGTGTTATTGACGTCGATTAATGATATTTAACACTGTGTTTACCGAGTTGTTATCGAGGGAATGATTCCAACATTATCTGTACCCCATTTTTATTGGTAAATCAACACTTTGTCCGCGATCGCTTCAGAATTTCCTGATCCAAAAACTTACGTCGTTGTCTAACCCTAAAATAATAATTTTTTAAGTTACTTTCTGTTAGACAAATTATCAAATATATTGTATTTCTTCGCTTTCTGCTTATCTTTTGTTATATACAACGCACGAAGAGCCTACAAAACAACCCTCTAGTTAGGTTATCTACTTCGCCTTACCTCCTCCTCCACTCTCTATATTGCTCTCTCACTCTATGATTTATTTTACATTTCTTTGGGGATCGGTTTGGGCTAATGGCTAGGAGACTTGCTTTCCGTCCTTAAGAAACCGGGTTTGAATCCCTGTAGGGAGTTTTTTTTCGATCCCGATTACTTTATGCATTATTCACGAGATATCGATCCCTGTGTCGCCTGAGGAATATCTTAAATATAGTGCTCCTTCCGTCGGATGGGACGTTAAATTTAGGTTCCTTCGGTGTTTTTCGTCAACAGTAGGCTAATGCCGACGCCTGGTTTCTCTTAATTTCTCCTCTCCCAAAGCCACCGCGCCCTTATCAGCACTGTTACTCACCAAATTCCTACCCGCTAGCCTTTAAATACGAAAATGACCTCAGTTGTCAGCCGCCTTTTCAAGTAAGCATCCACCACTTAAATTTCTTTTTGCCAGTTTTCCGCTCATTCGTTTCCGAATTTGTCAATATATCCTCCATGGCAGCGCCCTTCTCTAGAATGTGCAATTTGTGCCGCTTCAAATGTGATTGAACCTATTTCAAAACATTATATACCGATCAGAATTTATTGTAAAATCACTGTAGTGTTATAATATCGTAGTATTACATTTGCACAAGGTTATGAGATTGGTGGAGTGAATGTCATAATACCAGTTGGATTATTTATATTTTTTCTGTTTATATGAAAATGTAAAGATGAATCTTGTGTAATCATGAAGAGTAATCCCATTTTTTTAAATGATGCTAGATGTGTGCTACCTGTGTTAAGTATTAACAATTAATACTGAACTGCTGCTGTCTCCTTCTTAGCTATCGCTTTCAGTTTATTTATCTTTTTGTTTTTTTATTGTTTTTTTTTTGGAATTGTATTTTGTCATTGTATTTATTAGGGAGTACTACTACTAGTTTTTTGGTCATACGTAAGGGAAGTTCAAGGAAATAGATCAATAGTTATTACACTACTAAGCGAAAATGGCGAATTATTAACAAACAGTTCGGACAAAGCCAACTTGACGAATTCCTACTTTCAAAGTGTGTTCACCAAGTCATCACAGATTACATCCGTAAAGGTAAATAAATTCTTCCAGCAAAAGATGCCACCTATCGATATTTGCACTTAAGGAATAGAAAACTTGCTAAAATATGTAATTCCTAATAAATCCCCAGGTCCTGAAGAAATTCCTGCCCTCGTGTATAGAGAAATAGCTTGTGAAATTGCACTCTACTTGCAGAATATATTTAGTAAATCTATCAACGAACACAAAGTACCCATGGACTGGAAAATTGCAAATGTCACTCCCATATTCAAAAGCGGTGATAAGGATCAGCCATCGAACTACGGACCGATATCTCTCACATCTATCTCTTGCAAAGTCCTTGAACATATCATTGTAAGTTCAGTTATGAGACACCTCGATATGCAGAACTTGTTAACAAAAACACAACACGGATTCAGAAAAGGAAGATCTTGCGAAACTCAATTAGCACTTTATCCCACGATATTTCTCGGGTGAACATAACGTTCCAGTTGATGCAATTTTTCTTGACTTTAAAAAGGGATTTGATCAAGTTTCCCACAGCAAGCTACTCATGAAATGAAAATCCTACGGTTTAGACGACCACGTAATTTTTTCTATGTTTGTCGTTAGGTAGTGTAGCTCTTAGTAGTAGTAGTACTCCCTAATACTTGAATCCTTATATGTTACCTAGTACTAACAGCACGCCGTGCATGTTTTCTACATAAGTCTTGAGTCTCTCTCCATTTGTGTAGTTGCAAAATACCTCTATATATTTATGGTCCCTCTCCATTGTGATAATATCTGTAGTGTAGTAGTGCATGCTTGTGAAGCTTCACCTCGTGACAAGCATTAGTGATTTCTGCTATTGCATAATTAGTCGTAGTTACACTAACTTTAGGGTATAGTGTAATGCATGTTGGTGAATACTCACCCCCTGCCACATGCCCCTGAGGTGGCTTGCAGGGTATTTTGTAGATGTACGACTAAGAGCTGCACTACCTATCGACAAACCTAGTTAAAAGCCTCATTGACATCTGTTATGGTCTCTTTTCGTTCGCGGGAAAATGACAGTATAAATCCGCCCGTTCAGCAGTCTATTCGGAGGCAACTGATTTCCCTAAGTTTATCGTCACAATGATCTATTTTTTACAATTATTTACAATTATATGTTCAAGGACTTTGCAAGAGATAGATGTGAGCGATATCAATCGGTGGTTCGATGGCTGTTCCCTGTCACCGCTTTTGAATGACAATTTTTTTTTTTTAGTGACAATTGCAACTTTCCAGTCCATGGGTACTTTGTGTTCGTTGATGGATTTTAAAAATATATCCTGCAATTAGGGTGCTATTTCACTAGCTAATTCTCCATACACGTGGGTAGGAGTTTTTAAGAACCTGTTGATTTGTTTGGACGTAATGATTTTGACAAGTTTTCTAATACGTGAGATGAAATATCTATAGGCGGCAACTTTTGCTGGAAATGATCATTTATTGTGACGGACGAAATTGTGATGACTTGGTGACTAATGTTTTTCTTTTAAAATCCATGAATGCGTTCAATGCAATGGGTTAAAAATGCAATTATTTCTGGTTTTCCTGACTTGATGTCGTCGCTCTTTCTGTGGTACATTAAAGAAACCAAACAAGCAGCCCTGTTTCTCTTCGGAACATAAGACTCTACAGTCATGTTGGCCGAGAATCCGTACAGTGAAAAGCCCACTGCACGCCCTTTGGATGACCCGAAATCACTAGGTATTTCCCTTTTATTTATTTCTGATTGTGCCAACGTACAGCTCTCGCGAAAGCTTACGGCGTTCGGATGCGCGGCGTTTGTGTTGTCCGCGTCATACAAATTCAATTTTTTGAAATGCACTCATGCATGGCCCATGGTTTTATTATAATTGTTAATAAAATATATAACACGCTTCACATTTATAGAACTGGTAGCGTGATTTTTCCTAAATAAAGCAGGATTTTTCTTTTTGTGAGCGCCTTCAGCATCGCCTTGGATAACTATTCTATTTAACTGAACGTATTTTCAAAAAATAAATAAATAAATTATCCAAATTGCGTGACTGACAAATGACATATTTATTTGCCTAAGCACAAATATTTGATCAGTAGTGCCCCTGCCAGTCAAAAATCCTCATTGGTATTTTCCAAGAATATACTCTACGTTTAGTTTAATTCTTTCACTAATCAGGCCAGATAAAATCTTATACACCACGCAAAGCAGTGTGATACCTCTATAATTGTCAACTATTAATTTATCCCCCTTCTTGTGAATTGGAAAATTTATTCCAGTTTTCTATTGGTGTGGCATATTCTCAGTTTTCCATATTCCTGTGATCAGTCACTTTAGGGCGAAAATGCGTATAGCGGTAGCCAGAATTCTGGAAAAAATGTGTTTAACGATACTCAGAATGTTGCTGTCACACTCGTATGCTATTATGCAGAAACTTGTTAATGCATCCATGGGTCAGCTCTCCGCGGCGGTAGATATCTTTGTGGGTTACGAGCACTGCGTGGTGGGTTTTGAGCGAAGGAAGCGGTTGCCCCGTTGCGATTTGAGGACTATGGAAACTCAAAAGGTTTGCAGAAGGGAACTAAGATCCAAAAGATCTTTTCAAAGACAGAGTGATGAGTGCAGACTACACCCCACCTCGACATTACCCATTTACCCACCCTTCACCTCACGCTGTCTCAAAAGCGCCTCGCACGCATGGTCGTTAGCTCGGAGTCCGCGTTTCCTCCCCTTACCCCACCTACCACCCTTTTCATTTACTCCACGCGGCAAGGGCGCCCACCCAGAGAAAGGAGACTGCTTATCGGATCTTCTCTGGCATTTCCTTCATAGGGAATCAGCAAAGCAACACGGAAAAGTGGTCTAAACAAAACCGCATTGGCACTAAATTTGCATCCGTTCTAATGTTTCTTGCCGCACTTCCATTCGTATTTGCCCCATCCCTTCCGATTTTTCTCCGTCGTGAAGAAGCAGACGTATCTAGTACGTGTTATATGGTTTTTAATATTTTTCAATGATAACTAGCGGAAGGTACCCGTTGAAATTCAACGGGTGTGGAAAACATTGAACTTATTTTATATGAAAACCACAATACCTGAAGAAAAACTGTCAGCGTGGTCATTTGAGGAGGACCTATCTTGTATCTTGTGCTCGTTGTAGTAGACACGCTGATCGCTTTCCAGGTGCGACAGTTCGTCGATTTTAAAAGAAATATATTAGGATAACAGCTACAGGATAAACCTAAAGTCTTTTGGTCATACGTGAGGGAAGTTCAAGGCAATAGATCAACATTTAATCCACTAAGGAACGACAAAGGTGAAATATTATCAAGCAGCTTGGACAAAGCTAACTTATTGAACAACTAAATACAAAGCGTATTCACCAGCTCATTGGGGAACACATCAGACACGGTTCATGGCAATTTCCAGCGAAATATATCGCCAATCGTCAGCATTGTCCGCTGGAAGTTATCTACATATACATCTAAAAAATACCCTGCAGGTGTTTCGAGATATATTTCAGAAAGGTGGCCAAAGGATAAATATTCCCCGGAAAAACAGAGAGAGAAACCCAGGATAAGGTGGAGGGATTGATTCAGAAGTAAAATGGAGGAATCCCGTTAAATACCTAAAAATATCATGATATTTCTAATGATAAAGAGTCCACCAAATACAGTTTCTAAGCATCCTTGTAAAGGAGAGTGCTAGTTATTTGTACTAATTTAGTGTTCAAACTTGAAATAATTCAGTTAATCGATAGATAGAGAAAAATCTGTTGCAAAAATTAAATGTATTGATGTTTTTGCCTAATTTGCCTCATTTTGTGGAGAAAATTATGGGAGGATTTATTGGCACTCAATTTCCATTTTATTTCATTTCATTTCAATTTCTCGATTGAAATCATGTTCAGTTCCATTTATGTTCGGCAGCGAGGAATTCGTTTTGAACAATGGTGTCTGTTCGAAGAGTGGAGATTAGTCACAAGCCTGCTACTAATATTTGAATGCGTACCTAGCTGATTAACAACCAAGAAAATAAATAACGGTAGCAGCCCTGGAAAGAGCTTTGCCCTCTAGCAGCCAGAATTCTTGTCATGAAACTAACTACCTTCCCTCTTCCTAAATGTGGTGATAGGGAACAGCCATCGAACCACCAACCGATATCGCTCACATCTATCTCTTGCTAAGTCCTCGAGTCCAGTCCTCTTAACAGACTGCAGAACGGATGGATTTATAATGTCATTTTCCCGCGAACGAAAATAGACCATAACAGCTGCCAATGAGACCTTTAACTAGGTTCGTCGATAGGTTATGTAGCTGTAGGTAGTTGTAGTACTCCCTAATATATCTACATCTACAAAATACCCTGCAAGCCACCTCAGGGGTGTGTGGCAGGGGGTGAGTAATCACCAACATGCATTACACTATACCCTAAAGTTAGTGTAACTACGACTAATTATGCATTAGCATAAATCGCTAATGCTTGTCACGAGGCGAAGCCTCACAAGCATGCAACACTACACTACAGATGTCATCAAAATGGAGAGTGACCGTCAATATACATGCATTCTACAACTACACAGATGGACATGGACTCAAGACCCATGTAGAAAACATGCTAGGCGTGCTGTTAGTATGTACTAGGTAACAGATAAGGATTCAAGTATTAGGAGTACTACTACTACTAAGAGCTACACTACCTAACGACAAACCTAGATAAAAGTCTCATGGCAGCTATTATGGTCCCTTATCGTTCATGAGAAAAAAGACATCTTAAATCTATCCGTTCTGCAGTCTAGTTCCCTAATTTTACTCTCATGATCTGATCTACCGTAGTATGTCGGATTTCGTAAAATATTGTCAACGTCGTCAGAGAATAGACCGGTTTGGAACTTACATAATAGATTTAGTCTAAATTTTAATCGACGGTCTGAAAGCTTTTCCCATCCCAGTTGCTGCAAAAGGTCAGTAACACTAACGAGATTATCATAACGGCCTTTAACATATCTTGCCGATCTTCGCTGCACGCGTTCTAACTCAGTTTCCAAGCCTATCTCATAAGGATCCCAAATACTGGCGGCATATTCTAAGTGGGGTCTAACGAGGGAGAAGTAGCTGATTTCCCTAACTTTATCGTCGCACTTGCCAAGTACTCTTTTAACAAATCCCAATTTACGATTAGCTTGACCGGTAATTTCTCGAATATGTTTACTCCACGATAGATCATTAGTCAGTTTAACTCCGAGGTACTTAACCGATTCTACGGTGTCTAGTTTTATGTTGTTAATGCAATAGCTGTTACAAGGAGCGTTTTTCCGTTTCCAAAAATTCACAACAACGCATTTTTTCAGATTTAATTCTAGCTGCCACGCATCGCACCACTCTTGTATTGCCTCGAGGTCCTTAGTTAGCGCTTCCTTGTCATTAAAGCTACGAATTTCTCTATACACCACTGCGTCGTCAGCAAATAGTCTAAGCTTACTGTCAACTTTGTCACCGATGTCGTTTATGTACAAAAGGAACAGAAGCGGGCCTATGACCTAAGGGCTCAAGTTGGTTCATTGATTGAAACGTGGCGCCATTCAAACCTAACCATGGCGCTGATCAACAGAAACCTACACGCATTGGGCTTGTGATGCTATCGTCCCTCATTGAGCACCAAGCTACTAATTTCTGTAGATGTTATGCATGCACCCTAATTTCATCATTGTCAATGCCATCGCTGGATGTTTATAGTAGCGTTGAAACAGACTTGAGAGAATTAAGGCTATCTGCGGATATGAACACCACGAAGTCATTTTTATGGAGTTGATAGCTTCTACATGGGATGGGAAAAGCTTTCAGACCGTCGATTAAAATTTAGACTAAATCTATTATGTAAGTTCCAAACCGGTCTATTCTCTGACGACGTTGACAATATTTTACGAAATCCGACATACTACGGTAGATCAGATCATGAGAGTAAAATTAGGGAACTAGACTGCAGAACGGATAGATTTAAGATGTCGTTTTTCCCACGAACGATAAGGGACCATAATAGCTGCCATGAGACTTTTATCTAGGTTTGTCGTTAGGTAGTGTAGCTCTTAGTAGTAGTACTCCTAATACTTGAATCCTTATCTGTTACCTAGCACATACTAACAGCACGCCTAGCATGTTTTCTACATGGGTCTTGAGTCCCTGTCCATCTGTGTAGTTGTAGAATGCATGTATATTGACGGTCACTCTCCATTTTGATGACATCTGTAGTGTAGTGGTGCATGCTTGTCAGGCTTCGCCTCGTGACAAGCATTAGCGATTTATGCTAATGCATAATTAGTCGTAGTTACACTAACTTTAGGGTATAGTGTAATGCATGTTGGTGATTACTCACCCCCTGCCACACACCCCTGAGGTGGCTTGCAGGGTATTTTGTAGATGTAGATGTAGATACATTTTCCGGTTGGACTGCGCACTGTTCTCCTGACTGCTTTTGGCCTGCGCCTAGCGCCAGGGGGAGCGTGCGAGGTTCTGACTTCTGGCTGAGACGAGTGCTGCATACCTGGTGTGGATTCACCCCGTGCCACACACCCTAGTGGTGGCTTGCCCGGTACTTCGTAGATGTACATAGTATATTACGAGATGATACGGACGATATCATACTATTTGTTTTAAAGCAATTGGTAGTATTATATTACGCGATACCCGATATTAATTAATATGATTTGCGATAATTCTCAAAATGTTGCAAACTTATGTGATATAATGCGTTATTTGCAATCGGTACATCATGCGATACACAATACTGTACTGAATCATATGATATAGTTGAATAATATGTTGCGTAATATTCGATATTAAGGAATATACAAGGAGGTGTTTCGCTAGAGAAAAAAATTAGGCATTGCGAAATCAATTGCCATCGTCCACTTCGGGTGTCATCATTTGATGAAGTATTTTTACATGCAATGCCAACTGGGAGAAAAATACTCCAAGGTAAATCCATTTGAACCGGTCCAAGGGTGGTTGCTTGACCAATTTAAAAAAATTGAAACTTTTCTAGTTGTTTCCCTTATGTTTTAAGACGATAAAACTATTTTCTTTCAAATTTTTATCTCAAGCGGTTTACCTTGGGCGGCCATTTTATAATGTTGCGCGAGCCTATGTTTGCGTTTGAAAGGATTACGTAAAAGTCTATAACTATAAAAGTATTTATCCTAGAAAGATGTAACAAAAAGCATTTTGTTTGGAATTTCTCAAGGTAAAACATAAGTCCAGTGATTTGTTTACCTATCTCTATCCTTTCTAAGGTAAAACTACAAACAAAGTTACGATTGAAATTTCTATGTTTGACATATTCTTTCTAATAGCAGGAGAGGATTATACAGTTTGAATTATTTTTTTATTTGTAGATATATGCTAGTAGGTGTACCATAAAAAATATCAATAGTGATATACTTACCCTTGAATTGTTATACATTTTTAAAAAGTCACTTTTTTCAAAATTTTCAAAGTTAGGCTTTGAATAACTCGGATGGGGTTTGAGATAAAAATCTCAAATTAGCATAACTTAGTCTTTGTGTATTTGTACATGACATATAAAAAAATTGTTATGTACTTTATTAAAGTTACCTCTCAAAAATGACAACAACTTTGTTAATGCGAAACCTTGTGGCACATTGAGTAAGGTTTTGTAAGGCTTTTCTGATCTTCTTTATAATAGGCAGTTCTATCCTTCATTCATTCAGTGATATTCAACCCGAAGGTTGGTTTGGATAGTTGAGGGTAGAGCTCACCCCGGACTACTAGCCACAGGCGAGTGAATTTCACACATTCAGGGTAGGGGGACTAGTTCCTTTCCCCGGGCCACCTCGCTGGTTTTTTTGGGGCGTCCAAAGGCTTCACCCTGATTTGAACCCGGGACCCTTCGATCAGTAGCCATGCGTTCTACCTACTAGGCCACCACGCAATCACACGCAGTTCTATCCTTAACCTATCCTAAATGCTAGTGAAGTAGATTGTTTTAATTATTCAAAAGTTACGTTTGTATTTTGTTTTTAATATTTCTTTGTTACGGTGTAGTAGAAAAAAATTTGAAAAAATCTTGGCAGGGCGTTGCAGGGAGGTGTGCTGGGGTGAGGGAGGAGAGTCTCGAGGGTTTCTAAGAATCGGGGTTTTCCCCTAGACACAGGGTTCTTTGAAAGGGAGAGTAAAAGGGAGGGGGGATGAGAAGGGACACTGTGGGTGGTGCGGTCAAGGGGGGGGGTGACGCACGGCCTGACGCGACGGGAGGAAAAAACGGGATGGTCCAGCTAGTGACGGTCTACGAGGGAGAAGGGAGGGTGAAGCAGAGAGGAATGCTAGTCATGTGGATGAATGTTTGTTTACGCGGTTGGTTCAGAAGTGCAAAGAAGGTGTTCCAATATCTGGTCCACTTTTACAAGCACAGGCAATTAAATTAAAGAAACAAATAGGCTGATGATTTTATTGCTTCTGCTGGCTGGCTGTCGAGGTGGAAAATTTGCCACTGGATAGCGCAAGTCAACATGGAAGAAGAATCTCGTTCCAGTGACAGTGAGGTACCTAGAGCGTCCTGTGGGAGTTTACGCAAGATGATTGATGAGGGTGAGTACACTCGAGAGCAATTGTATTACTGTGATGAAACTGCCTTCTACTACAGATTGCTTCCAACAAAGTCACTCCATATTAAGAAGTCGACAAATGAATCCGGCATAAAAATGAGCAAAGAAAGAGTGACTTTATTACTCTGTGAGAACAAATCAGGAAATCACAAAGTAAAACCTTTCAGTATCAGTAAAAACCGAAGTCCTAGGTGTTTCAAGCACGTTAATATGACAGCACTACCTGTCAATTTATAAAAACAGTAAGAATGCGGATGACTCGTGATGTATTTATATCGTGGTTCAATGAAGATTTTGTACCATCGGTAAAGAATCACTTACGATGCAAAAAGTTAGAAGAAAAAGCACTACTTCTGTTGGGTATGTGTTCAGACCATCCTTCTTCTGGTAAAATTGTGGCAACGTTTTTACCAAAAAAATACCACTGCCCTTTTTCAGTACTTGGACCAAGGGTTTATCAGACCATTTAAAGCCCACTATCGGCGGGAATTGCTCACTGCTGTCATAAACTCAGAACTGCAAGTACAAGAATTCCTGAAAACAGTTACCCTGAAGACTATGGCGTACAATATTGGATTGGCATGGAAGAAAATAACTTCAGCTACAATTCAAAATTGCTGGTCAAAGTACATATATATAGTGGGCGATAGCATGGAAGACGGATACGAGTTGCTGGGTTTTACGGAAGAAAATTCATGTTAAGCTTCAATGTTTTTGCTGCTAGACTAAATGCGAAAGATCTCGCAGCCTGGGAGCGTGAAGAGGAAGAAATTCCTGTTACTGCCCACAAGAACGATGAAGAAAACGTGGCTGCAGAGCCGCGGAAGAACAGTTGCATTGTCGGAAGATGAGAGCAAGAATTAAGAAGTGGAAGACGAATGTGAGGAAGAGATGCCAAAAATAGGCAAAGTATTGGATAACATCAGTGAATTGATGAATTGGTTATAGAGACAGAGCGATTACGATCATCTTCAACTTTTACATTTGAAAAACATGAAGACTTATGTGACAACTATCAACGATCGCTCCAAAAGAAAATACGGAGTATGTAACTCCCGTTAAAGTAGGGCGTGTATTTAAATCAGAAAACATCAACTGCTATTGTATTACGCAAATAAATTAGTTATAAAATTTAGCTTTACGGGAACTAAGACTAAGTTTTCATAACTGCATCATCTACATCTACATCTACAAAATACCCTGCAAGCCACCTCAAGGGTGTGTGGCAGGGGGTGAGTAATCACCAGCATGCATTACACTATACCCTAGAGTTAGTGTAACTACGACTAATTATGCATCAGCTTAAATCGTTAATGCTTTTCACGAGGCAAAGCCTCACAAGCATGCATCACTACACTACAGATGTCATCAAAATGGAGAGTGACCTCAATATACATGCATTCTACAACTACATAGATGGACAGGGACTCAAGACCCATGTAGAAAACATGCTAGGCGTGTTGTTAGTATGTACTAGGTAACAGATAAGGAATCAAGTATTAGGAGTATTACTACTACTAAGAGCTACACTACCTAACGACAAACATAGATAAAAGTCTCATTGGCAGCTGTTATGGCCCCTTATCGTTCGTGGGAAAAATGACATCTTAAATCTGTCCGTTCTGCAGTCTAGTTCCCTAATTTTACTCTCATGATCTGATCTACCGTAGTATGTCGGATTTCATAAAATATTATCAACGTCGTCAGAGAATAGACCGGTTTGGAACTTACATAATAGATTGAGTCTAAATTTTAATCGACGTTCTGAAAGCTTTTCCCATACCAGTTGCTGCAAAAGGTCAGTAACACTAACGACATTATCATAACGGCCTTTAACATATCTTGCCGATCTTTGCTGCACGCGTTCTAACTCAGTTTCCAAGCCTATCTCATAAGGATCCCAAATACTGGCGGCATATTCTAAGTGGGGTCTAACGAGGGAGAAGTAGCTGATTTCCCTAACTTTATCGTCGCACTTGCCAAGTACTCTTTTAACAAATCCCAATTTACGATTAGCTTTACCGGTAATTTCTCGAATATGTTTAATCCACGATAGATCATTAGTCAGTTTAACTCCGAGGTACTTAACCGATTCTACGGTCTCTAATTTTATGTCGTTTATTCAATAGCTGTTACAAGGAGCGTTTTTCCGGTACCAAAAATTCACAACAACGCATTTCTTCAGGTTGATGAAAATCACGGGAGATGAAAATAATAATAACCCATGCGAAAGTTGTAGCATTTTAGGACAAATTCCATTTAACAGATGGAAGACCTTAACTTCTATGCCCACACAAGAAACAGTAGCTTTACCATATTTTAAGCGCAAAAAATCCCCATCACCAGAATCTTCATCATAATTGTCAATACTAAATGATTTAAAAAAAAATTCTCACAGAGGTTAGTATTATTACCTTGAATCTTCACACCTAGACTTTCTTTAGTTTTTCAACCATTATCATGAGATGTATGATGTAATAATTATCATGATTTATGGTGAATTTTTTTATTGTTACATCTTCATCCGGGGGTTAAATAGGTAAAGGTAAGAAACATTCACAAGGCGTACTGATAGTGCACGTGACACAGAGCGCATGACACTGACAGGAAGAGATGAAAAGGAGAAGAGAGAAGACGGAGGAGACATTCCGTCGAGCCAGACCGCTGCGCGCACGTCAAGATAAAAATGCAAATTGCTGTAAAAATGGCACCTAGAAGCACCTCAAAGTTGTTTTCTCTTATAGAGGAAGCCTTTAACTAGCGATACTATGCCAGAAAACCCGATATTACACGATTTTTTCTAAAGCCTAACTGAAACGGATAAGTTGAGTGGTGTTGCATCGTTTAAGAAAACCATATCGCTGTCACTAAATATACGACAAAGTAATTATTTAGTAATAAATTAATATTTTTAGGGTGCTAAATCGATAAATTATGCAACAATCGCAAGTAATAATTTCATTGCTATTTGTAATCCGATTCGCTATTCTGGCGTGAATTTACGATTTTATCGTGGTAACCTGTTCCCATCTAGCATCTGGCAGTATTAATTAGATTTGGGTCATCCATGGTGAAAATTCGTCAAATAGGTAATGATTTACCTTCATTTTAAGGACAATTATGATGAAATTTCAGAGAATTGAAAAAAAAATAAGTTTTTGACCAGAACACTGGGCTCTCAGATCACTGTGCAACTTCTTCTTCGTTCCGAGTTGTTAGGAACCAAAAAGAAATACTTCTCGGGTGTTTTCTGTGACATAGATTTACAACTCGGCACACAACAGTACACATATGATTTTATCTCACTCATATTTAACACACACGGCCACGCTAACCACTTTAGACTCTTATAACTGTTTGTGACCGCCACCAGCAATGCATTCCATGGGATAGTAGGAGCGATATCATATACTTTCCACGTCATCAACATGGCGTCGGCCGAGAAATACGTTTTCGGCGCGGATTTCAAATTGAAATTTCAAACGGCTCTAGGAGCGTAATTATTTGGTTTTCGAGGGTAAAACTCGGTAAGTGACTTTTTTGCGTCTCAAATATTATAACTCAAACGTAATCTGAAGTAGTGTGATCCCTCCTACTCACGAAGCCGACGCCTTCACGGCAGTCAGTGCCTTCCTTTGACACTTAGGTTTCCCGTGTCGGCGTTCGCCAAATAACGGAAAGCATCCACAGGAAATGAGATCTTTCATACGCCACGCTAAATCGGCCAAAATCCTTCCCTAGCACCTACGGTGGTTTTTTGCCCGTACCTTCGTGACTTCTGCCTATATCCCGAGCGCAGTCGCGTGCCTTCCATTCATATATATGCAGGTCCCGCAACGTTTCCGTCCAATTGAATGTTTCGTGCGCAGAAATTAGAAATCGCTAAAAGTAGTACTAAAAATAAGTATATATGTTGGGCTATTTTATCAGTAGGCTAGGTTTAGCTCGGGCTTTTCAAATGCTTTTGTAACCCAAACATGAGAGTACTCTCAAATGTTTACGTTAATATTACCGGCGGATTTCTGGAAGGGCTTCTAAGATGACGAGTGACGAACAATCGTCGAAGGTTTGGTAGTGGGAGGCGGGATGGCAGTGGGGATGGGATCAAGAAAGGGTGGAGTTTTGGTGGCATGGTGATTGTTCATGCGAATATTGAGAGGTGTGGTACATTTTACCACGTAGAAGGCAGAAAATGCAGGAGAGGCGGTAGATACATTTTGCAACGGTGGTGCAATCGGCCGTAGAGGAAGATCTTTTGGGGAGGGGGAGGCAGAAGGGCGGAGAAGGGAGCAGCATTTGCAATAAATAATATATATATATATATATATGGGTCATTCCACCTCAATTCAACAAACGTTTGTCCCTTAGGGTCTCAGATTTTGATAAAAATTGGTGTATGGGTACAATATTACCTCAAACTGAATACCCTCAAACCGTTTTGTGAAAAAAAAATTTTGAGTGAATTATGCATATTTTAATTTTTTCGCATTTTTAGCAAAAATCCGAGCCTTAAATCATGTTATCACTTATATCTCCGCTTGTAATTGTCATAAAACAATGGTTAATAGCTTTTATTAAAGCTAAATCTTTATTGAATGCAAATATATCAATAAAAAATTATTTTCTTCGAAACCCTATTGTTGTAAATTACTAATGTTTAAAACATTGTTAATAACCTTTTCTCAAATACTCCATCTCAGAATCGGCCGAAACTTTTTTTCCGTAATCTAAACATATTTAGCTAACTATTCCAAAAATAAAATGTAGTGGCAATTCATAAATGCGTTTTTTAAAAGTGTTTAAACATTTACAATTTTCTCTCGCGCTGCCCGTGTTTAAAAAATTGTTAATAAACCTTTCTCAAATACTCCATCTCACAATCGGTCGAAACTTTTTTTCCGTAATCTAAACATATCCAGCTAACTACTCAAAAAATAAAATTTTGTAAAAATTCATAAATGCGCTTTTTATAAATATTTAAACATTTACAATTTTCTCTCGCGCGGCCCGCCAGCTTCCCATTTGGAATACATGCAGCAGACACGTGATGCAAGCCTAAACATTTCCCTATTTGCTCAAGGTCGAGGCTATATGAGATAAAAATATATTATAAACTGTGAATGTTAACAACAATTGTTATTCGTTCTGTTAAATGGATGTTTTCAGAGAAATTTACCATTGAGCCCCACTTTCTCTGCGCGAAGTTTTTTCTAAATACTCCGACACAATCGATTGAAAACTCTTTCACGGCGTTAATTACAATGGAAAACGGACACATAAACAGAAGACTAATTTTAGGAAATTTGAAAGAGATATTTTGTAATTTATGGAAAAATATCCCGAAGATACTGTTTCATTTTCAAAATTTGCATAGCTCAGACCTAAGAAGTGCGTTCTTGCGGGAGCATCAGGAACTCATACCGTATGCGTGTGTCTGGTGCATCAAAATATTAAATTAATGATTTTAGGTGCAAGGTTGTCACCACTAAATCTAGGGGATAACACCGAGCCGTTGTTGTCATATAAATACTATTTGTCAGCAATGTTGTGTTTCCCTGCGACCGAGGCATGCCATTTGAACGAATGTAAAAACTGCCCTGGGCCGAGCAAAATTCGGAATTCAGTAGAAGAACACTTTGATGGAAATTTAATTGATAGCATTACTTACCACCAATGGGTGCAAGCTAACCATTGCTCCCTAGAAATTTTTACAAAATCTACCGATAACTTTTTGAAACTTTTATTGAAAAGTTACAGAAACTTCAGCCACATGACTACATTGCTAAAAATCAATCTGATTTTCTTAGAAATGTGAATCATAACATCCAAGTGGGGCAGGTTCTCGTCATTGAAGATTTTCCAGAAAATTACGCTTTCGTTTTACAGGACAGCATGCAAGGTATGCACTGGAATAACGGCCAAGCAACAATTCACCTCTTTGCTTGCTATTACAGCCCTAAAGTCCAGGATAATGTAATCCCATTGAACTTCGTAATCATATCAGACAGCCTGAAGCATATAACATCAACTGTACATTTTTTTCATAAACTTCTCCTTAAATTCTTGAAATTGAAAGTTCCGAACTTATCTTTGTCTAATGTTCTTTCATCTAGATTCATATGTCTATTACCGCTGCCATAAAGCTTCTCCACGTATTCTCTCCACCTATCCAGAATATCTTCTATTTCGATTAGTATCTTCCCTATTTTCTCCTTAACCTTGATATCGTTTTCCCTCTCTAACCGCCCGATAGCATTTTCACTCTAGTGTATAGCGCACCCACTCCCCCCCTTCTTTCTTTTCGTTTCCATTTCCTCGTATTGTCCTTTACACGAGTTTTCCTTTGCCCGATTGGTCACTCGCCAGAGTCTATTATTTAATTCCTCGCACATACTTTCTCTTGTCTAGGTCGGTGTTGACGTTATTGCATTTACTTCTCTCCTCCATTTTCCTAATCTTTTCTTCCGTAAGCCACTGCTTCTTTACCCTCCTAGTTTCGA
The DNA here is from genome assembly GCA_963573305.1 of Pyrrhosoma nymphula. Lineage (NCBI taxonomy): Eukaryota > Metazoa > Arthropoda > Insecta > Odonata > Coenagrionidae > Pyrrhosoma > Pyrrhosoma nymphula. The sequence continues at coordinate 153,156,927 of OY754332.1, forward strand.
CTGCTCCTATTGTTTTCCCTGCCGCTCTTATTATGCCGGTTTCTATAATCTCCCATCTTCCCTCGATTTTTTCCATTTGCCTTGCTTCACCTATGTTTTCTTCCATTAGCTCCTGGTATTCCCTCCTTTTTATCCCTTTGTTATCGAGTCCGCATCCGCCCTCGGATAGCTGCGCGAGTTTTTGACACCATAGCTCAGCCTCTGTTTTACCATTATATAATCAATTTGATATCTCCCTGTGTCCCCCAGCATTTTCCACGAGTACCTACGCCTTGGGGTGATGTTTAAACCAAGTTTTTTCTGACTACTAATTTATTTCTACAAAATTCAACTGCTTTCCCACCGCGGCCATTTCTTGTCCCTAGCCCATACGCTCCCACTTCAAATCCATCCCTCATTTCCTCCGCCACTGCATTCCAGTCGCCCATGTCTATCACGCTTTTCTTTCCCGGGAATTTTCTAAGAATCTCTTCTATTTTCTCGTACACCCCATCCACTTCTTCCTCCCTGTGGTTATTAGTGGGCATGTAAACCAGGACCAATACGAAATTCGTCGCGCGTGTCTTTATTTGTACCACTAATATCCTATCGTTCGCCTGTTCAATTATTACTACCCCCATCCTTAATTTTGTATTCAGTACCTTAGCTACCCCACTTTAGATTACCCTGTAACTATCACGTCAATTGTCCTCGCTATCCCTCCATCTCACCTCGCACACCCCTCAAGCATCTTTTTCCCCTTTCTAAATTTCTTGATTAATATTCTCTAGCTTCCCGGCCCTCATCATTGTTCTTACGTTCCAAGTTCCTTTTCTATCCCTGCTTACCTCCTCCTCTTTCTCCTTCTATTTTATTTCTCCCTCCTATTCCTTTTATCCTCTGATGACATTGTTACGCAAGGATTTCGTGTGACGACGACCGCGGAGGCCATGCCACCTCCCCCGCTGCCGGGAACGACACCCGCCCCAGTGGGCGGCGACCCGCAGTTGCCAGCATTGAAACCTCTATGAATGGCTATCATATTCTGGGTAATTGATAGTTGGGAGGGAGCTCCCACCCACACTTCCCGACGATGTTTTTAACGTGACACCATCAAATGAACTACCTTTCGTCCAGCTATTACCCTTCGATCTATCTTCTGGCATGGGTGGGCCCTACCAGGGGCAATAGTGATTGGTCCTGCCAGCTCGAGGGGTTATTGGAACGCGCTAGCAGCCCTCAAGGTTGTGGCTCAAGGGAAGGGAGGCGTTTTTAAACCGCTGTAATGGAATGGCCTTTGGAGGATTATTTGTTAATCCCTATGTTTAATTATTTTTTTCGGATACCTGTTACCTCATTAAATGAGTTGGCAAATCGTTTTATAACCCTTCTCTCCATATCGTAACCACATCTGCTACAAAATGCAAAAAGTTTTTTACTCGGGACCATACTGCTTAGCGACAAACAATTTCTAAGACGTTAAATCAAGCGAGTCCCGATCATTGGCAACGCAGTGCACTATCTTTGAAATGAAGATATCGTGAGTGGTGGAGTAAAAAATGGGTACGTGTTTTTTTTTTACTTGAGCACTGAGGTGCCATACTCAAAATGAGAGTTCGCTATTAAGAATACATTTTAGCTTTTTGTGCATAGAGTGCGCTAAAAGTTGGCAGAGCGATTTACAGTATAGTCAATGTAGTGCAATTTTTTCTTCAAGGAGGTTTAACATAGGTACAAAATTCATCAAATGAGACACAATACAGAGCAAAAAAAATCATATAGCATAGATGTAGTCAGCCCTCCTGGTCTTCTGAGTAGTATGAATGTTTTCCATAAAAAAATACCTTAAATCTTTTGGGAATCTTCTTGAAAGATTCCTGTGGGAGAGAAACTTACAAAACATGGAATTTTGTTATAGATCACCGAAGCAGAATGGTGCTCTCTATTTTGACTATTAATTCAGCCTGTACTCCAATCTATGTTCGTCCTCATTTTGCGTACATTGCATTTATGCTGAAATTCATTGAACACAAATTCAGCTCTTAAAGCATAACCTGAGCAACGTAAGGTGTATTGACAAGGAAACACTGCGATGTTTATGGTAATTCTGCGGTTGCAGCTAAGTTCAGTGGAGGCTAAATGTGTACTAGTTTGGTAAATTTGTGCGGATAATGTTCGCACATATAGCAGTAGGCTGCGTGTGTTTCTCCGAAATATTTAATCATTTTACATTCGGCCGTCAAACTTGACCGTCGTGACCTTACAAAATTGACATGTTCACGTTTTTCGCCGTGTTTATTAGTGAGAAGAATCTTTGCGACGGGGATTATCATCAAATATCATGGGACTTCCTCCAAGCACAAAACATCGAGCAGTTGGCATGCCACTGCTCAGTGTCCGGATTATATGGCGCAGAAATTGTATTGCTTATAATACAGTCACGAGGAAGCGTTGGGATGCTGGAGCAAGAGGATAACTCGCGTATAGTCTGCTTAAATTAACAAAACTTTAATGCTGTTTTGCCATTGGAGCCACTTATTTGAGTATCCCTATGTAGAACGTGCAGATGTGGGTAAATGTGTATTAAAGTTATTTGCACTTTTTACAGCCAAGTTCAGCCAGGGGCGTCTGGCATCACGCGTTCCCGTCCTTCGCCTGAACCGACCCTGATTATCACCGATGTTGACTTTTGTCCTGCGCTCTAGTCTTATTGATAACTAATAAAAAATACTTTTGGTGCATGTGGCGTTATTATTTTGGTCCTTTAGTCTTCACGTAACTTCGGTTTCTTTTTTTTCGGTTTAGGAATAGAAACTGATTTTGCTAAATATTTCGGCCACTCATCTTTCTTGTTATTCTACAAATATGCCTGAAGATTTTTTCCACTTCCTTTTTTCTCCACGTACTGGAGAAATTCGACTGGCATGTAGTGTGTTCCTTCAGCCATGATTATTTTCAAGTCCCTTATGCGTGGCTCCCTTGATTTCGCCATCATGTCTGCCTATTACCATTGCTATATCTACTTCTAAAGTAATGTGCTTATTCTCATTGATGTTCAGCTCCTCGGCGTATTTCTCCCCACCTTATCCGAACTCTTTCGGTTTGACAAAGCAGGCATTTTGCTTTTCCCCGGGGAGTCGATTTGTTCTTTATATCATGCTTCCGTGCTTAGCGTCGCAATGTGTAGTCGATTCCTCTGTACATGTACTTCTGTTCCCTGTTTACAAATGTTAATTTCCTTCCTTCGAGACCATTTCCCCAATCATCTCTCGCGTGATTCGTGGTTAGTTCTCTTATAAACGTGCTCGATCGCCTTAGAGGTTATATCGCCGAAAAACAGTGGAGTGACTGGAATGATTATCGCACTACCGTCACCATTTCTCATTGTTTCTATCAAAGTATATAATACCTCGTGAAAATATAGCGTTTTACGTTATTCTATTCAGAAAGTTAAGCGCGAGTGCCGTTCACGTTGGGTCTCGTTCGAGAATGACAGATGGCGTGCCCTTTGCAGCGCCCTTTATCTCCCTTTGAACCATGTTTCGTTCCCTTGCTCCTCTTTGCCGTCCCTAGTTCCTTTCTCTCAATTTTCACCGCAGACTGTGGCGTCGAGCTTAAGGCTCGATCTCAATCGATTGCTTTTCACGTTAGGAAGTCATAGTGCTCGGAATGCCGTCGTATTCTGTTTCCGAAGTATTTCATTTCATTCTCTGTGAAAGGTTTTTACCGCAGTATTGAAATTGGATCCGTGGGCCACTCACTCCACTGTGATATCTCTACGTATTTACGATGTACACGTTGATGATTCCACGTGTAAACGGTCCGCAGTTGGAATGAAGCTTGGAAGTGGATGAAGAATTACCACTATCATCTGAGGAATTTGTGCTTTAGAAAGTGGTGGGATATAAATTGGCTCATTTGGAAATAAATATGAAATTGGTTGTGAAAATTCTTGACTTATGAGATAGCGGAATTCTTCCAAGCGCCTCTGTTTATATCTGCTGGCATGGCGAACCAAGTAGCAACGAAATCGAAAACAAAGCTTCAGGTTTCTCGTTAGCATGTTAAGCGCGCGATTCGTACGGTAGCAAACTTAATTTTTTCGGTGTCGTCATCGAAATCACGTTCGATCCTCATGTCTCACCTTCCCATCCGTTTTTTTTCTTCAATTAATCCTACAGCACGTAAGGCTCCGCAAAGTGGCTGAGATGCATCGCAGGGTGACTGTCACGGTCACCCTTCTTCCTTGATTCTTTCGGAATTTGACGCAGACGCCAATCGACGGAAAATACTTCGATCATTCATTGAAGAAAATAGAACATCGTCTTACAAGCACGGAGGATGATGAAAATAAATTGGATACTCTAGGCTTCTGGTGCAGAGTGAGGGAACATCTTTATAAATAAAAGGATACTTTTATAGTTCGCTTTTTTATTATTGTGTTATTTTGTACACGAAAGTGTTATCTACCATCAATGAAATCGTCGTGCCTAATATTAAAGCTTTGACTTAATTATTGATTTAATTAATACTTAAGCTTTGATATAATTGACGACATTTGAGCATTTTGATTGGGCCAAGGGAAATGTAATGGGTCGCGGGAGGAGGAACCACCATACCACGAGGTGTGGGAAGCGTGGAGTAATGCTTGCGGCGAGGGAATGGCTACTTTCGAATACCATCTTTGTACATACCTTAATGTTGAAACGCGTCGTGGAGGTTTTATGGTGGGCAATGCGGCATTTACACTTTTAGGAAATGAGGAAAATGGTTAGTTACTTCATCTTATTTTAACCGTCACTGGGAAACCAATTTTCAAGTCGAAGACTAGTTTATATGCATTGGCATTCGGTGATACCAAAAATATCATGGTTATAATAGCCGAAATATATGCTTGTCTGTGGTGAAAAGTCATTGTAGGCGGCTCTGGAGGTTTCCTATAATTTCACTCGTGTAAAAGCGTCAACAACCTCATCTTTGCACCTGCTTTCCAGTCGGCGTCTTTCCCGGGGAAATGAAAGTTGGTTCGTCAGATGTGCTGTGAGGAGTTTTCGATGCTGCGGGGAGGTGGATCGATATTTGGCTGCCTCTAATCGCCTTTCTCATTGCCCCTTCTCAATGAAAGCGAGGGACATTCTTCAATGACTTTAGAATCTTTAAGTCACTGCCCTTTAGTTATTTTTGGTGAGGTGTAACGCCGTGGGCCCATTTCTGGTATCAAAACACAGCCCTCACGCCGACCTGGGGTGTTATTTTGTGATTCAGAAAGTTTGTTTTCTCTCGTCGAAAACTCTGAAAAATCGTTGACTGACTAAATGAATGGTTCTGGAATCGTTACGCGCTCGTAATCCACAATAGAGTTTTGGCTGTGGCCTATCACTACGGACCATTATCAAGGCGTTTAAAAAGAGCGAGTCATGCTCAACTGAGCAGTCAGTAAAGAAATGGAGTAATGAATAGAGGTGTGGTGAAAAAATAATTGGTTTTTTCCAAGAATGAATTAGATAACATGCCAATGTTAGGGTTCTTCATATACAAATGGATTTTGTGAATAGTTAACAAAGCCACTATTATTTTTTACAAAATGTGAACACAGAAAGGTGTATGGAGGAGGATTGTGTGGTGCCTCAAATTTAGAAAATACTGATCGCCCGAAAGACCGGCGTGAAGCATCAAATATCACCTTCATAATCCGCTCTTGCATAATAATGCATTTTTGGCGTATCCTTACCCACCCCAGAATAAGATACCTTATGTAAAATAGCTCTCTTATTTTGCAAAATATTCTTTAAAAATATATTGATATTTGTAAATAGGCGTACAAAAACGATGCACATAACGTCGACGCCTCAATCAGCAGCCAGAAACTTACAAAATTTTATGGAAGTCAATTATATGTGCTCGTATTTGTTGTTAAGCATCACTTAGCTTTGGTTTTCAGCGTATTTACCTGTCTTATAATAACTGAATATTTCAATGCATCAATGTTCTATTTTTTTTTACAACCACTTGATGGCAACACGATCGTATTACTTGTACTGGGCAGAAAAACAAAGAATTACGCCCTCTTAGAAATGTCTCCGTAGCACTGGTCCAGAGACAAACTTTGGACTCAGCTGCTCTCATAGTGAAGCAACGCGTTGAATACATGGCACTAGATTCATATTAATGATCGTAATATCTACAAATGTAACACATTGGCCATTGCCCAAGTTTTAGTCAGGAAACTCATGCACTCTGTAGTAACTCATTCCTAAAGCCATTAGTTCTCTTCCAGAAACCTTCGTTTAGAAATAAACAAGTGCGCGAGGCGGGTAAATACTGGCCTATACAAGTTAAAACGTATGAGTAACAAGATAGCGACCAGTCATGATTGATGCACTTTATGTAGTTTGTACTTCTTTACGGCCACAACTTTTACTCCTTCTGCCTGACGGCTCCAGCATCTCCACGCCTCTTTCATTGACTCATTGTCCGTCTTTTGCTAACATTCGCCCGAGGTACATAAACTTCATTCAACATCAATCATTTCACCATTCTTCCTCATTATACGCTATTTCTTCTCCTCTTTTCGACAGCAATCATTTCGGTCTTTCACGCGCTTAATCTCGAATGCTTTCTGTCAGTGACTTCATTGAATTCAATCAGGAGCCCAAGTTGCCTCTCAGACACAGCATCATCAGTGTACAGTGGTACTCGCGCATTTATGAATTCCATTCATTGCAATGACATTTTCGGTGCATGCATCCCTTTCGTGCTTATCCGATAGGCACTGAACAGTCTCGGTGTCATTACGAATCCTTATTTAACGACCTGTTTTATTTGAAACCAGTCACTCAAGCCCCTTTCACTCTCACACTTGCATTATTTCCCACTACCTTATATAGCCTTCATGTCATTCAGTATCATTTACTCCATATTTACTCAAAATGTTCCTTACTTATTTCTATTTACGCTGTCAGATGCCTTCTCTGAATCTGCAAATGCCCTATGATTTTTCCATCTATATATTCCTCTGTCTCTTGCCTAAGTGCAAAAATCTGATCTGTACATCTCCTCCCAAGCATTTATCCGCACTGCTCACCCCAGATTCTGTCAGCTGTTCTCTTCCTCACCCTTCAGATTAATATTTTCGTTATTACTTCCCGAAATACAAAAATATTAGTTGCTCTGTAATTTTGACTTTCAGTCATCCCACTCTTTACATTGCTCGCGGGAACTACTATCGAATTCTTCCAATCCGTTGGAACAACAGGTTTAAGAATAAATTATGCAATTGATATTACCGAATAATGAGTAGTACCCACACTGCTTCGCTTGTAGGATTGACTTGAAGGAAGGGTGGAGAAAAACCCGGCGTCGCAATTGGCGTACTCTCTGAGGAAAGGCGACCATGCGGGTCCGCTGTTGTACATCCCATCCGACGAGCGGAGTCGAGCTTATGTCAGAGCTAATGGCACAACGTGCGGATGGGACGAAACTTGAAGGGGAATTCCAAATGTGTAAGGCCCATGGAACATTCTTCATTTTCACTTGCATCCCCATGTGGTGGCAGTTGGCATAAATAGACTGGCCCACGTCAACACGGGTTTCTGTGTGCTGGCCATGAGCTTTCAGACAATCTCTTCTACGAAATTCTATCTCCATAGTACTCGAAATATGGATTGGGTCTGTAATCCTATTGATGGAATGACTGTACTTCAATCCGATACCGTTCCGGCTCTTTCGTGTGAAGGGTCCCTTCTGGCCCCGAAACTCCTAATATTCCTTTTCTTAAAGAGAACTTCCTCCTACGTGTTTACCCGTGTCTTTCTCGGTCAACTCCCCCTCACACCACTCGCTACCTTCCCTTTGTTTTGTTTCCGGCCACTCATCCATTCCTCGGCCATGACAAAACTTGTGAAGCATCACTTATACTGTCTACGGGAACCGGAACATCCAATCCACATCCTTTCATGCAAATTGTTCATTAGCACTACTTGTCTCTCCGTTAGTGGATTCGACGGTGTGATTGGAGTAATTTTTGCAACCTTAAAAATTGAAGTAGAGTAGGCTGTAAAACCGAAACGCAATATTTATTTATTTGATAAACGCAACTTCATAAAATTTGGCGAGATGCTTAATGATTCTTACACTGACTTCGTAGCTAAAACAGAGGATATAAGAACTGATTCATCTTGGAAATATTTCTTAGAAATTCTACGCCAGGGAATCAACGAATATATTCCGCAAAAATTGCAATGTGATAGTAAAGAACCTCGCTGGTATAACAACGTTGTTAGGAGGGACCTTAAGAGACAGAGAAAACTGTACAACTTATTCAAAAAGTCCATTACGTTAGGTGACAAATCGAAGGAACTTGAAGCAAAAGAAAGTTACGCTGCGCAACGCTCAAAAACCAAGAAATCAATGCGTACTGCATTGCGAAATTTCAAGAAAAAAGTACTCGGTGAATCACTCGAATAAAATCCGAAATCTTTTTGGTCTTATGCGAGAGAGCTTCAGGGAAAGTCTTCAACCGTAGATTCGTTATTTGATAAAGATGGCAAACTTGTCTCCGAAAATATTGACAAAGCTAACACGTTAAATTCCCACTTCGAAAGTGTATACACTACAGACGACACTGCATGTAATTTTGACATTTCATTCACTGAGGAACCGATGAAAGAAATCAATATTCAATGTGATGGAATAACTAAACAGCTACAGTCGATGAAAAATAGTAAATCTCCAGGTCCGGAGGGAATACCCGCGCGTGTCCTCAAGGAGTTAGCGCCACAGATCGCACCGTTCTTAGACATAATATTCAAGAAGTCATTGTCTGAAGGAAAGATACCAATAGACTGGAAAATTGCAAACGTTACACCGATATTCAAAAAGGGAAACAGACACGACCCAGGGAACTATCGACCGATTTCATTAACGTCGATTATAGGCAAGATACTCGAACATATCGTCGTTAGCAATATCATGACGTTCCTGGACAGTCGTAACTTCCTTCATGGCTGTCAGCACGGCTTCCGGAAAGGTAGATCATGTGAAACACAGCTCGCGCTCTTTCTTCATGATGTTCTCAAATCTGGTGAATCGAAAAGACAAGTGGACGCATTATTTATAGATTTTAAGAAAGCTTTCGACACGGTACCTCACAACAAACTTTTATACAAATTACAGTCATGTGGGCTAAACGAAACAGTAGTAAACTGGATACGCGACTTTCTGAGTGATCGTAAGTAAAAAGTAGTTCTTGACGGAATTAGCTCTGATGTAGTCAAAGTGACATCAGGTGTCCCACAAAGAAGCGTAATTTGTATTTTGTTCACACCTTTTGTTCATTATATACATAAATGACCTAAGCTCTCGAATTTGCAGTAAAATACGTTTATTTGCTGACGACGCTGTCATCTATCGCGAAATTAGTGATCACTCTGACTTTGAAATTCTATCATCGGATTTAAACAACGTTCATGTGTGGAGCCAAGAGTGGGGACTCGAACTTAATCTGAGCAAATACACGGCGGTACATTTCTTTCGGAGGTCGTCCAACTATCCCCATGTATATGTTGTGGATGGTGTTAACATAAAGGCGACAGATGAAGTGAAGTATCTAGGAGTTACGATAACTTCGAACCTATCGTGGGGAACACATATAAGAAATATTTGTGGCAGAGCTCTGAAGAAGCTAGGATTCGTCATGCGTATTGTGGGAAGATTTTCGGATGAAAAAGTAAAAGAGAGGTGCTATTTCGCACTCGTCCGACCACACCTTGAATATGCAGCGAGCATATGGGATCCGGCGCAGAAAGACTTAATCCGGGAACTTAATAAAATACAAAGGAAAGCTGCGCGATTCGTCAAAAACAGCTACGGGCGTACAGACAGCGTTACACAGATGTTAAACGAGTTAGGCTGGGAGCCGCTAGAGACTCGGAGGCTGCGCGCTAGGCTTAGATTACTTGAACAATTGAGAATAGATATCTTTCAGAGCGACACGGAAAACATCATATCAGAACCCTACTATATTTCCAGGTCCGACAGAAACGATAAATTAAGAGAGATATTTTGCCGAACCGATAGGTATGGGGATTCGTTTTTCCCCCGAACAATAAGGGACTTTAATAAATGTTAGTGTAATTTCATTGGAGCGTTCCCTTTTTATATTTAAACGGCTGGTGTCCAAGCACCCCCCGCCACACGCCTTTTGAGGCGGCTTGCGGGGTAGTATGTAGATGTACATTGGTGAGTTGCGTAATAAATATTCTAGGGTGGATTTCTGTCTATAAATAGAATGAGCCCTACTTTTCACGTGGTTTAAACAATTGTCTGTTCAGTGCCTGGCAGCTGACATTCGTTCTCCAGAATGCTCAAACTGTTTTTTTACCGCCATCGTATCTCATGTTCCCCTTTCTTAATCTCATGTGTTCCTAGAATACAGGTAATAGTAGGTTACTCTTCGTGAGAGTCAGCGTTGTGAGGCGTTAATTGGTGAGACCACTGCATTATTAAAGAAAAATAAGCGGAACACTTTGGAGATCCCACAAAACAATTTATTAAAATACAGTTCAACCGGTATCTCCAGCTGTAGCATCCTCGGGTACAACTGCGTCAAAGTGGCTTTGACGCATCTACATCTACATCTACATATTACCCTGCGAGCCACCTCTAGGGTGTTTGGCAGGGGGTGACAAGTCACCAAAATGCAGCATGCAAGCGGACCGCCACATGCACACCGCACGGTCATGAATATTAAGGATACTAACCAATTCCATCATTAACTAAAAACCATCATACAGCATGCAAGAGAATCCCCACATGCACGCCACACATGTACGATGACACATAATTTTCTACATGCTACTTAAGAGGGCAATCTGCCTATGAAGCTAGAACATGCAAAACATGCTGTTAGAATCACCATAAAACACCGCAAACATGCTTTAAGAAATACATAAGTTTGTAAGCTACACTACCAGTCAACTAATCTATTTCTAAGTCCTTACACAGCCGTTATAGTCTCTTATCGCTCGCGGAAAAAACGACATTTTGAATCTATCTGTTCTACAGTCTATCTCTCTTATTTTATTTTTATGATCTAATCTACCATAGTACGTTGGCGGTCGTAAAATATGATCAACTTCGTCGGAAAATAAACTACTCTTGAATTTACATAATAGATTTAGTCTTGTTTTCAATCTACGGTCTGACAGTGATTCCCATCCGAGTTGTTCTAAGAGGTCAGTAACACTAACAAGACTATCGTAACGGCTTTTCACGTACCTGGCTGCTCTTCTCTGTACACGTTCTAACTCTGTTTTTAAGCCTGTTTCATGAGGATCCCAAACACTGGAAGCATATTCTAAATGGGGTCTAACGAGGGAGAAGTAGCTTATTTCTCTCACTTTGTCGTCGCACTTGCCTAGAATTCTTTTAACAAATCCCAATTTACGATTAGCTTGACCTGTTATTTCCCGAATATGTTTATTCCACGATAGATCATTATTGAGCCTAACTCCGAGATATTTTACGGATTCTACCGTCTCTAATTGGGTATCCTGAATGAAATAGCTCTGTTGTGGGGAGTTATTTTTCCCCCAGAATTTCATTACTACGCATTTTTTCAAATTTAACTCTAGCTGCCACGCATCGCACCATGCTTGGATTGCAGTAAGGTCGTTTGTTAGTTTATCCTTATCTTCACTGCTACGGATTTCCCTGTATACTACAGCGTCGTCTGCAAATAATCGAAGTTTACTGTCTATTATGTCACCAATATCGTTGATATAGAGTAGGAAGAGGAGTGGGCCTATGACACTACCCTGAGGGACGCCAGATGTGACTCTAACTTCGTTGGAGGCTACGCCGTCTAATACTACTCTTTGCACGCGATCGCTCAAAAGTTCTCTGATCCAGGAAATTACATCATCGTCTAGGCCGTATGATTTTAGTTTTACTAATAACTTATCGTGGGGCACTTTATCAAATGCTTTTTTGAAATCAAGAAAAATCGCGTCCACTGGAATGTTGTCCTCTCCGGAGACTAAAATATCGTGGGCAAACAGCGCTAACTGAGTTTCGCATGATCTACCTTTCCTGAATCCGTGTTGAGTTCTCATTAACAAGTTATGCGTGTCTAGGTGTTTCATTACTGAGCTGACAACAATGTGTTCAAGGATTTTGCATGAAATGGACGTTAAAGATATCGGTCTGTAATTACATGGCTGTTCCTTGTCTCCACTTTTGAATATGGGCGTTACATTGGCAATTTTCCAGTCATTTGGTACTCCGTGTTGCTTTATGGATTTTGTGAATATTAGCTGCAAGTAGGGGGCAATTTCTGACGCTAGTTCTTTATACACGCGAGAAGGGATTTCGTCTGGACCAGGTGACTTATTTGGACTGAGCAATTTCAATAAAATTTCTATTCCGTGAGCACTAATATCAAGGGGAGGCATCTTTCGTATGCAGTGATTATCAACCGCCACGGATGAATTCTCAGATGACTCGGTGAACACGCTCTTGAAGTAGGAATTTAATAAATTGGCTTTATCGGAACTGTTTGTTAACACATCTCCATTATCGTTTCTTAGCGAACAAACGGTAGATCTTTTACCTTGAACTTCCCTAACATAGGACCAAAATGCTTTTGGGTCATCCCGTAACTGCTCTACAAGTGTTTTCCTTTTAAAATTCGTGAATGCATTTCTGAACGCTTCCTTTGTAGCGGCTTTAGACAACTTATATTTATTAATTATTAACTCTCGATCACTAGGAGACACATCATGAATGATTTTTTTCATCTTAGCATGGCACGCTCTCTGTCGCCTTAACGATTTTCTGACTTCCGCGTCATACCATCTCGGTTCGCTACCTTCTTTTTTTATTTTACTAGGGATATATCTTTTGATTCCTGAATTTATGAGCGAAAGAAAAACTTTCCAAGTCCCTTCTACATTTAACTCCATTACTGATTTTTGAAACACGGGAAAAGCATTTTTCAGATTAGTCTTGAACCCATCAAAATCAGCCCTTTTAAATATGAAAACTTTTCGTTCTCGTTTAAAACTTTTTGCGATATTTAAAGAAAACTTAGCTGTTACTGCCCTATGATCACTGATTCCCTCGACGGTGCTCACATTTATTACCTGATGTGGTATATTTGTCGCTAACAAATCAAGAATATTTTCTCCTCTGTTAGGAGCGGAAGCTATTTGAAGCAATGCGTTTGATGAAAAAGCGTGCAGTAACGCCTCGCAGATGACTCTATCTCTCCCACCGGGTATGAAGCTATAGGTCTTCCAATCTATAGAGGGTAAGTTGAAATCTCCGCCTAATATCAGATTTCTATCAGGATATTTGGATACTATGCTGTTTATTTGGGTTTCAAAATCTAAAATTGATGTTATATCTGTGTTTGGTGGTCTATAGTACGAGCATACAAATATAGTTTTCGATTTAGGACATTTAATTGAACACCACACAGATTCAACGCTGGTCTCCGGTAAGGTTTCCGCTTGGCTGACAATTGAATTCTTTACAGCTACAAATACTCCGCCTCCAGCTCGGTTAACTCTATCTTTCCTATAAACGGTGAAAGATTTTGGGAAGACTTCACTGTCTGAATCATCATCTGTAAGCCAACTTTCTGTTCCTATAATGACGTTACACTTCGTACTATGAATTAAATGGTGGAATTCAGGAATCTTATTTCTTAAACTACGGCAATTAATTACTGCCACGACTATTACTTCATCACTAATATTATTGCAATTTGGGAGTATTTTCGATTCGCTCTTTCCGATTAATTTATTTTTAGGCCCTGTATTCCTACTTCCGGGCACTGCAGAATTTTTTATCTCACTTTTTAAATGACTTGAATCTACTGACCTCTGATTTCCCGTTTTTGTCTCACCAACTGACCTACTACCTTTCCTTCCATTGACATTATGACGCAGCTGACGTTTCCCATGCTTAAAGGTACTAAATGTTTTATTGGAAATTAGTGATGCTGAGCCTGACACGCTGCTTTTCCTTTCTATTAATCTATTCTGATTTCTGGAGGAACTTTTGTTACTAAAAACTTTAGAATTTACCCCTTTATTTATCGACCCATTATAAGCACTACACTCTGGCCTTCTCTCTACTCTAAAAAAGACCTACAGTGCTCAAATGTGCATGTGTACCTGAGGATTCCATAGCTGGCGGAACCGGTTGAACTGTATTTTAATAAGTAGAGTTGTGGGACCTACAAAGAGTACTGCGTATTTTTCTTTAATATCTACTAGTTGAGAGCCTTCTAGCTAATATCCGTCGAAGTCAAACGGATCCATTCTTGCTTTTCACTAATAAACCGTTTCAGTTTCCAATGGTAAATAAATGTGATTTTAAATTGATAGAAAAACTCTGGATTGATAAAAACGACATTCTGCTCAGGAGATGAAGCAGCCGATGAATCCCTCTCTTTCCTACGCTATTGCTCCAAATTCCGTTCTTGAAATTGTTTTTAACCCGAACTTCGGTCGAATTTTGAGGGTACTGAGAAATTGCCAAACTATTATCTCACTCAAAAGTGCAGGGAAAATTGCGAAAATTCCTCTGAGGAAAAATCATGAATCTCGACTCATACCCGGTCGCACAAAAAAAGCCACGAGAGGACGCCTCGGTAGCTTGACCAGCTTAAGCATTCGGCGCGACAGCGTGGGATCCGGGTTCGACTCCCGGTCAAGGCGGAATATTCTTGGTATCTGGAATTTTCGCTCTACGGAACTTCTGTTGATGAAATTAGTTTTTGACCGGAAGTGTTGCATGAACTCGTTCTGCGAGAGAGCCCCGCTGCCGTCGCCGTTGCTGGGCAACGGAGGAGAGAATCTCGCTGTCCCGCGCGGAGGGCCGAGGGGAACGGGGGGCGGGCGAGCACCTGGCCGCCGCGAGATCTTCTTGTCGATGGCATGTGTGGGAATCGGGGCCGGGAAGTGGGCCGAGGGAGGCCGATGACCCTGCGAGCGACTCTTCCGGAAGGCTCTTGCGCCGAGCGCCATGTTGGCGGGGCATGTAGGTCAGTGGGCGGCGGTTGCCGTGTCAGCGGCGCTGTTTTCTCGCGTGTTGTGCTGTCGGGGGACGCTTCTCTCGCCCACCGCCAGGGCGCAACTCCGGTGGAAACGGTGTGCGAATCAATTAGCGCGCTAGAAGTTCGACTTACTTAGCCGTAATTTCGTGGAAACTGTGAATAATTTGGAAACATATGTGACCGTTTGGGAACCAGGGTAGTCCGAAAAATGAATAATGAAATACAAAAGAAAGGCGCACGTTTCGTTGAAAACTTGACGAGCGAGCTGAGAGTGAAATATATGACTGGCGTATTATGATGGGAGCCACTAGAGACTACACGCTAAGAGAAGTTTACTTGAAACGGTCAACTCTTGCGAGTTGCAATGTGACATGTGTGGTATTTATTATTTTTACTCCGATAACATCTCCGGAGCTGGCAAATGCGGCGGAGTGAGAGAAATACACCATCGAACAATGAACAAAATTTCCCCACTCACTGAAAAAGACTGCCACGAACACAGACCGAGACACTTTTTACTTAATTGGCATACACATTTCTCTTTTCGTCCTTTCCCTCTTCCCTGCCTTTTTCAATGCCATGGTGTTAATAGGTAACACCAGCCCTTCCACAGGTCCTTGCGGCAGCTCACTGAGGCACTCCCAAGCATGCTTCCTGTCATTTTAACTGTACCAAAAACAACAGGGTAGATTATTGATGGAAATGAAATGACTTTATAGAAATCGTTAACTGAATGCAAGAAGTAGGATTATGGCGAAAATATTGTGAACCAAAAAGCCTTTGGTTTGTCTTTTCAGTACTTGTTACAGTTCGCTGAAGTGAACTCACAATCAGTCAAGTCCTTTGGTGGCTCCCAGTTTTCTGTATCCAATGATTGAGCACTTCGGAGAAAGCACTTTTGTCAGCGATGTGATTGTGGAGGCCCCAACTTCAATCTGTATTTGTGTCTTTCGTTTTTGTGTAATAGACTTTCGTTTTTGTGTAATAGTAATAAAGGCAGCATAATCTGCCTCAATCGTTACAGGAGCCCATTCATCATCTGAACTGAAAACTGCATTGCATGCAAAGAAGACCAATGAAAGCCTTAAATTCAAATTAATCTTAAGGTTTTAACCACAAGACTATGGTGTATTTTGTTATTATTTCTTTTCAAGTTTGATGTTTGCCCAACTTAATATTAATTATCTCATCATAAATCTGTGCCCTTGAATCAATAGGTTGTACTACCTATCCGTGATATCTAATAGAGTGATTCAAATAAATGTTTCTGGACACAACTATCTCCAGAGGTGTACGTATACGCCTCGCCTCTTTAGATGATGATTCACACTGACGTCACCCGATAAAAACGGTGTTTCTCTGAAGCCCTCCCTCCCTCTGAATAACCATTTCCTTCACAATTCTTAAAGCATGTATCGTTATCACTTGTAATGTGATCATTCTATGTGTCACCTTACAGTTCACTTTCATCTTCTACCAAGTATTCAATAATCTGCTCCTCAAAAGCATCTTGTCATCAGAAAAGGACCGGACATAGGACTTATGAAACGTTTTCAGTCCAGAATTTACTTGTAGAATTCACGAACTGAGTGCAAATGCGATCTTAAATGAGCGGCTATTTTAATCCACCAAGAGTCAAATAAGTGCATCATATTGCTGACAATTGACCTTAGAAAGTAATCCACTGTTTCATTTCGTTTAAAGTAACCCATCAGAATAGAGTTAGTGGTACACATGCTGTTAATTGTAATTGTTTTGGAAACTTATGGCATATGTGCACGTGTATGCATACAGGTTCCGAGATAATAAAGAATAAATCTTCTTTTTTCAGTGACAACAGCTCACCCTCCTCAAAGGCCATGGATTCCATTGACCCGTCCAAGCAGAGCCAAACCAGCATGTAAGTGATTTCATTTAGTTCTTTTTATGCTATAAGTTGAATCAGATACTAAGACATAAGGCCTTCAACTTTTCATTTATGCCAATCTTACTTTTCTACTTCATATACTTCACATATTTGTGTTTTTTTCGTTGAACCTGTTTCGTTAAAGTTTCTATCAGCCTTGAAAACCAGTAGTACTTTTATAATAAAAAGACATTTAATTTTTCTTAGAGACTTGAAAACCTAGAATAAATTTGAAACTTTTTCATAAAAAATTGTAATTCTTTATAATGTCCTATTTTGGGCTTATTTTATAAATTTAATGTATCTTTTTATGATAATTTTGCTTTTTTGACTTTAATTCTGTGATTATTCTAAATTATTTCTATTAATTGGTAAAATCGAGAAGTAATATCACCTTGTTTAGCTTTTTCTGTGTTATATGTGTTACATGACCTCTATCTTGTGTGGTAGTAAGCCTCTACACCACAATTTCGTGAATTAAACCACAATATAATTCCGAAAACGTCATTCTTGAGCTGAACATTGCTCCCATAAAATCCGCAAACACGAAAATTAATCTTCATTTGCTCTTTGGCACTCGTGTCTTGCACGAAAGAGGAACTTTCTGTCATTCTCAAAGGGCACTGATGGACTCACCTAGCATTAGACAGCTGACGACATTCAGTTGTTTCGAAAAATGAATAGTACCTTAGGGCGAATGTACCCGAAATGGTAAGAATTGGAAAATTCTTTCTATCGAAATTATTAATTATTGTTATGCCAAATATTTCCTTTCCCTGAGTCAATAACCGTGTTTCGACAAAGTAGCACGATGCTTTGTCGACGTTCTTGGTGTTAGTACTTTTGAATTATGGGTGCGTCGGTATCAAAGGCCATTTTGCACGAGGTACAAATTATCTATCTGTGCTTGAAGGATTAGCACCGAATGCGGTGGCGTTGCTTCATCCCCATCGTTTTTGCCGAAAAAAGATACTTTCATCCTCTATGAATTCCTGGTTACCCAGTTTGGGCAATCCGGAGGGACCGGGGGAAAGACCAGGATCTTCTCGCGCCCGGCCGGCGTGACCCAGGTGGTTTTGAGTTGGTTCTTCTTAGAATAACCCTTACTTTTTAACGGTTTTGAGGCCTTGGCCGCCTTGGCCGAATCCTGGGCTGCTGCATTAGATGGTACATTCCTTATGCTTTCAGTGTGTATGGCTACACTGCTCTTACTGATGCTGCTACTACAGAGGCAATGATCTGGAAAAAGAAGGGGCAACAAGTTCTCGGTGCTTTTTCCGCGTTTCCAAGTAAGATATCCTGTCACGTGTCTTAATCTCCATTAGCTGACGTTCCTCCTTAATTTAAGGATAATTGCAAGAGTAGGCCGCTTGGGTACCCTCGGAATTCACCGACTGGATTGTTGTTGCACTCTGCATCCTCATGCTTCTCCAAGCCGCAGCGTGAGCAGGTGGCCTTGCCCTCACATTGCCTGGCCATGTGGCCGAAACGTTGGCACTGGAAGCAGCGCATGGGAGCAGGCATCAAGAACACTGTATACAGTGTTCTTAGCAGGTATAAAGCGAGGCACAGCACCATATTAGTAACCTACGAATACCGGATCGGGGATCTAGTGAGGGAGTTAGTGTAACTGAGTTGGTAATTTGATTTCTCCGTCCCGCTTGAGGCCAATTCACAATAGCCTTCGTCGGTGAGGGTGCGGTCATATCGTCAACCAATAGGAAGGCAGCGGCTGGCGTGAGCGGGTGCGAGAATAGCCGAATGTCTATTTTTCCGATCGAGAATCGCAACCGCAGCCAATCACGGAGTCTGAGTTAATCACGCGACCACGTCGTCTGCTGCCGTTGCGCGCGTTTTTGTTTTATTTTTGTTTTGCTCGCAGGTATAGTTGATGAGTGAAACAGAACATGGGGCCGACAAAGGGTTGTTTTCTCTTGGAAAAGAATGTTTGATGGTTTATCTCATTGAAAAGCGACCAATGCTGTGGCGGCCAACAGCATCGCGTAGTGTGATTGGACGAACCCACTCCCGCTAACCGCTCCGACGAACGCTAGTGTGATTCGGCCTTGAGTGGGAAGCTGAAGATCATCAATCATCCCCTGAAAGACCCTCTCTCTCTTAATTTCATCGACTTCCACATACAGTAGGTCTCAATGGCATTACCCCCCGACTTGTATTTTACGTACAGTATTCATCCAGCGCGACGGGAATATGTGGTAGTCGTTTCATTGTAAGAATTTTCTCGCATGAAAGAAGAAAAAACACGGTGAATTAGGCAGGGAGAATTGGTCCTCAGGGTCTTACCCTCCTTCGGGTACCTCATCACTGAAAACTTCGTGCACGCGGTAAGAAATATTTCTCCCCCGCCCATGTCCGGATGAAATCTTTTTAATGGAGGTTGTGTGATACAAAAGATGTTCCTCCACTGGGCTCCCCACCCACCACGGAGTAACACAATCTAAACGTCCCACCGCAAACCGGTGTGGTCGCAAGGCTACCCAAGATATATAGCACTATCGTTTTGGGGGCCTGCTATGGGCTAGGCCTCCAGTGCATGGGCCGTCCAAACCCATACACCTAAACCGCGCTACATAGACCCTCGCCATACCTGTGCTCGCCACACTAACGTGTGGGAAAGTAGATTTGCTAGCTCCCGGCCGCCCGATGACGGGATCTGGGGCCCAAGAGATGGTAATTCGATGGATTTTGATAATAACTTGGTGCACGATGATTCTAACTTTCACAATCCTTGCTTGGTGCATCAGGAACCTAAGTGTAAAACATAGTTCAACATAAGTCGTAAGCAGTTTTTGATAGATGTCCCTTACAGAAAATCCTAATTGACCGAACATGAAATAAATAAAGGACAAATGGATTTGAACAGTCAACAAGTAAAAGTAAGAGGCTATTAGGTAAATGTGAGGGGCTATATGTCACGTAATATTTCACCTTAATCCGTTAATATTTCACTTTAATCCGTAATATTATAAATATAAACAAGTGCAACCTTTTTCACGGGAATGAAGGAAACAAACTAGCGGAGAGACGGAGAAAAAGAGGTGGGGTAAGGTGGGAGACGGAAGAAGGGGGTAAGGATGGGGAGAAGAGGGGCAGGAGTGAGTGGGGGTCAGTGAGCTCGATTTAAGCCGGGGGCATTGTAGGCTTGGAATAGCCATATGCTAGCCATCTCTTAGGTTTTTAGTTGAAGTGGAGAGGCTGAGGGAGGGAGGACCGGAGGCCTACTTAAAAACATTTGTCGAAACTGAGGTTGTGGGAGGAGAAATGGGTGGGGACGGAAAGGAGGCATTTTGGGAGGAGGGGTTGCATGAAGCGCGGTGTCCATTTCAGTCGGGTGCTGAGGGCGTTAGTCGTGTGGCCTATGTAATAGAGTTCGCCTAGGTTACATAAGAGGCTGTAAATAATACTGTGGGAAGTGCAAGAAAGAGAGGGGATGAAATGAAGTGGATGGAAGTGGAAATTAGGGGGGAGGGGTTCGGTGATAAGGAGTGGGCACGTTTTACATCTCGCGCGATGGCAGTGGTTGATTAGGGTGTTGGTGGTGGAGTTTGATAGAGGTTTGGTGTATTTTATGATTCTGGAGAGGTTATGGGGCTTCTAAAGGTGAGAGAGGGATATTTAGGGAAGATGTAAGTGATGGTGAGATTGTCTGAGAGTAAAAATACCCTTACTTAGTGCATTAAAAATTGCTAGTCTTCTACTTTTGCTGTGCACCTAAACTTTCTCATCTGCTGAGCTGCAAGGTTCCTCGTTAAAAATTGTGGACGCTCATGATTTGGCTCTATAAGCGATCCCCGCAACCAGCGCTCTCGGCCACGGAAATGAAATTTAGTCTAGTTTCGACATTTTTAATTTAGGTACTATTTGCTGCTAATGTGGATGTCATTATTAAGCTCTTCCATTTGAGAAATTAGTGAGGACTAATTGTAAGACTAAGCAAAGAATGCCTAATTGCATCTTTTGAGATAACAGACTATTGAAAAAATAACGTGTATATTATTATTATTTATGTAACACAGCTTGCTCCATTGAATGAAGGCCGCACGCGGATTCAACCGCTAGGCGTCTTCTACCGCAGACCCGTGAATGGATCTTATAGAGATCGATCATCTCGGTGGTCGCGCCCTAGCCCTCAAAATAAGCGCGAGTGGTCCTCGAGTATTCTCAGTGACCCTACTTATGGACACGTCGCTAGTCGTTATGACAGTATAGCTACGTTTACATGCAGCAGTTTTCCGGACACGGCGTAGTCAATGAAAAACGAGATCTTCAGCGTAGGCTACTTTGCCGTCGGTGTTGCCCATCTTTCAACTTTTGATGGACCCTACGTCTCCGGAGTGAGGACCGTCGCTTCCTGCCTGTCTTTTGTTGGCCACGTGACTCTTTCCCAAGGAATTGTCTCAAGTTGAACTTAGGCGGAGCAGCCCATCCCCGTGAACATCCATCTTTCCTCTTCAACCCCATAACAAATGTTATACCTCCTCAACGAACAGGAATAATTAGGCTGACTGTGCGCCTCACCTTTTTCCATCAATCTTCATCCAATGCTACCGCTGTCATGAAAACGAAATATGTGCATAGACCAGGTGCACGCGAGCGATATGCGTTTGCGTTGACGCGGCGGCTTTCTGCCGCGCGTGTCAGCCATCATACCCTAACGACTTTCTGTAATGAGATCATGCACTTGGCACACGGTGAAGCAAAGTTACCGCTTCGTCCTCCTGCAGGTCGATTCTGTAAATGTCATAGGCGTCATAGCTATTACGGGGAAGTTAACACGGTTACGGCGTTTTAGCAATCACAAGCGATTCTGTAAGCCCCCGTCATAAGGTTTATGCCGGAGGAGCCGTTCAGGCCGTGCGAGCCGTTCGTGAACGAGAAGAACCAATGACAAACGCCGACACATCTTCCAATTCAAAAAATTGACTAGCGGAAATCAGACAACAATTGACGCATTATGAGCGTGTGTTTCAAGCATGAAAACAAAGTTCATAGAATTTATTTAATCTTATGTAATAACATATGCAAAATAATATACTATCTTATCAGTAATTATGATAAAGTGCCCATATTTTGAGCAATATCACTAATAAGGGCAAATTTGTCCAACATTCGGAACCTATATGCGTTGAAGAATCCAGTAGAGGTCAATATTTGCGGTACTATTTTAAACAAAAGCAGACGAAAACTATGTGTATTTCTGCATGAAGTTGTTATTTCAAAATTGTGACTTATTTGAAAGTGTTTAGTGTCAAATAATGTGATAGAATGAATAAAGTTCGTGGAAGTAGTAATAACCCATGTCATTTACATACCGTTCGTTCGTACGTACCGAGTTGTTCACAAGTTGTTTTAATAATCGTCCTTGTGAGACGTGCTAAGTATCACGTGAAACTGAACCGCATACACCAATACGCGAGGGACATCGATGATAAGATAGATGAGATGGTATTTTTATTACTGCTGGTTACATTCAGTAGCATAGTAATCGTCAATTTGAATATACAGACAACAATCAAGTCAAAATATAATAAAAAACAAAGAACACAATATAAATAAATTGAGGTGAGAAGGAAATTTAATCACCTAGGCCTCCTCACCGCAGGTGCATTGATTGTTAAAGAAATCACAGACACTGTAAAATGCTCTGCTTAAGAGATACTTTTTAAGTTCTAATTTAAACTTAGGCTAAGAGCATATTGTCTTTATGCTTTAAGGTAAATTATTAAAAATTATACACGCTGCATGGTGAGGTACCTTTATGGACAGTGAGAGATGATGGCTATACATATGGATATCATGTGTACTGCGATCATGGTATGAGTGGAAAGTACGATTATCAGGAAAGAGATGTGGATTTTAATTTGACGAAAATAGCACAATGTAGGATATATAGTGAAGGTAGGGTTAATATGTTGTGCTTCTGAAAAAGGGGGCGACCGGGGGGGCAAAATGGTAGCTGTAGAATTGCCTTTAAAGCTAGCTTTTGAAGGGAGAAGACAGTTTTACTAACCCTGAGGAAAAAGCAGAGTTAAAACGAGGTAAATCCAGTTAAATTTGAACTCGTATCACCTAGTAGGTACGAGCTATCACCTCGTTTTACATGGTTTTAACTCTCAAGACCCGCAAACATATTCAACACGCATGACAAGCAGTCCCGGTGAAAAATCGAAATACCTAGTTTCAACTCGTTCGGTGTGGAATTCGTTTCAAGTGGTTTCACCTTGTAGACGAGGTAACTTGTCTAAACTCGGTTCACCTCGTTAGAGGTGCATCTCGTATCAACTGGTTTTACCTCGTATCCCACGCTTCTCGTTTTTACTTGATTCACCTCGTCCGATGTGGATCTCGTATCAACTGGTTTTACCTCGTATCTCAAGCTTCTCGTTTTTGCTTGATTCACCTCGTCCGATGTAGATCTCGTATCAAGTGGTTTTATCTCTTACCCCACGCTTCTTGTTTTTACTAGATATCACCTCGTTCGATGTGGATCTCGTATCTACTGGTTTTACCTTGTATCTCAAGCTTCTCGTTTTTACTTGATTCACCTCGTCCGATGTGGATCTCGTATCAACTGGTTTTATCTCTTATCCCACGATTCTTGTTTTAACTTGATTCACCTCGTCCGATGTGGATCTCGTATAAACTGGTTTTACCTCGTATCTCAAGCTTCTCGTTTTTGCTTGATTCACCTCGTCCGATGTCGATCTCGTATCAAGTGGTTTTATCTCTTATCCCACGCTTCTTGTTTTTACTAGATATCACCTCGTCCGATGTGGATCTCGTATCTACTGGTTTTACCTCGTATCTCAAGCTTCTCGTTTTTACTGGATTCACCTCATCCGATGTGGATCTCGTATCAACTGGTTTTACCTCGTATCCCACGCTTCTCT
Source organism: Pyrrhosoma nymphula (assembly GCA_963573305.1). Taxonomy (NCBI): domain Eukaryota; kingdom Metazoa; phylum Arthropoda; class Insecta; order Odonata; family Coenagrionidae; genus Pyrrhosoma; species Pyrrhosoma nymphula. Next base: position 153,180,787 of record OY754332.1, read on the forward strand.
TTTGTACTTGATTCACCTCGTCCGATGTGGATCTCGTATCAACTGGTTTTATCTCTTATCCCACGCTTCTCGTTTATACTTGATTCACCTCGTCCGATGTCGATCTCGTATCAAGTGGTTTTATCTCTTACCCCACGCTTCTTGTTTTTACTAGATATCACCTCGTTCGATGTGGATCTCGTATCTACTGGTTTTACCTTGTATCCCAAGCTTCTCGTTTTTACTTGATTCACCTCGTCCGATGTGGATCTCGTTTCTATTGTTTTTACCTCGTATCCCAAGCTTCTCGTTTTTACTTGATTCACCTCGTCCGATGTGGATCTCGTTCAACTGGTTTTACCTCGTATCCCACGCTTTTCGTTTTTACTTGATTCACCTCGTTCGATGTGGATCTCGTATCAACCGGCTTTACCTCGTATCCTACGCTTCTCGTTTTTACTTGATTCACCTCGTCCGATATGGATTTCGTATCAACTGGTTTTACCTCGTATCCCACGCTTCTCGTTTTTACTTGATTCACCTCGTCCGATGTGGATCTCGTATCAACTGGTTTTATCTCTTATCCCACGCTTCTTGTTTTAACTTGATTCACCTCGTCCGATGTGGATCTCGTTTCTATTGTTTTTACCTCGTATCCCAAGCTTCTCGTTTTTACTTGATTCACCTCGTCCGATGTGGATCTCGTTCAACTGGTTTTACCTCGTATCCCACGCTTCTCGTTTTTACTTGATTCACCTCGTCCGATGTCGATCTCGTATCAACTGGTTTTACCTCGTATTTGCTTGATTCACCTCGTCTGATGTCGATCTCGTATCAATTGGTTTTATCTCTTATCCCACGCTTCTTGTTTATACTAGATATCACCTCGTCCGATGTGGATCTCGTATCTACTAGTTTTACCTCGTATTCCACGCTTCTCGTTTTTACTTGATTCACCTCGTCCGATGTGGATCTCGTATCAACTGGTTTTACCTCGTATCTCAAGCTTCTCGTTTTTGCTTGATTCACCTCGTCCGATGTCGATCTCGTATCAAGTGGTTTATCTCTTATCCCACGCTTCTTGTTTATACTAGATATCACCTCGTCCGATGTGGATCTCGTATCTACTGGTTTTACCTCGTATTCCACGCTTCTCGTTTTTACTTGATTTACCTCGTCCGATGTGGATCTCGTATCAACTGGTTTTGTCTCGTATCCCACGCTTCTCGTTTTTACTTGATTCACCTCGTCCGATGTTGATCTCGTATCTATTGGTTTTACCTCGTATCTCAAGCTTCTCGTTTTTACTTGATTCACCTCGTCCGATGTCGATCTCGTATCAAGTGGTTTTATCTCTTATCCCACGCTTCTTGTTTATACTAGATATCACCTCGTCCGATGTGGATCTCGTAGCTACTGGTTTTACCTCGAATTCCACGCTTCTTGTTTTTACTTGTTTCACCTCGTCCGATGTGGATCTCGTATCTATTGGTTTTACCTCGTATCCTACGCTTTTCGTTTTTACTTGATTCACCTCGTCCGATGTGGATCTCGTATCTATTGGTTTTACCTCGTATCCTACGCTTTTCGTTTTTACTTGATTCACCTCGTCCGATATGGATCTCGTATCAACTGGTTTTACCTCGTATCCCACGCTTCTCGTTTTTACTTGATTCACCTCGTCCGATGTGGATCTCGTATCAACTGGTTTTATCTCTTATCCCACGCTTCTTGTTTTTACTTGTTTCACCTCGTCCGATGTGGATCTCGTTTCTTTTGTTTTTACCTCGTATCCCAAGCTTCTCGTTTTTACTTGATTCACCTCGTCCGATGTGGATCTCGTTCAACTGGTTTTACCTCGTATCCCACGCTTCTCGTTTTTACTTGATTCACCTCGTCCGATGTGGATCTCGTATCAACTGGTTTTACCTCGTATTTGCTTGATTCACCTCGTCTGATGTCGATCTCGTATCAATTGGTTTTATCTCTTATCCCACGCTTCTTGTCACTAGATATCACCTCGTCCGATGTGGATCTCGTATCTACTAGTTTTACCTCGTATTCCACGCTTCTCGTTTTTACTTGATTCACCTCGTCCGATGTGGATCTCGTATCAACTGGTTTTATCTCGTATCCCACGCTTCTCGTTTTTACTTGATTCACCTCGTCCGATGTTGATCTCGTATCTATTGGTTTTACCTCGTATCTCAAGCCTATCGTTTTTACTTGATTCACCTCGTCCGATGTGGATCTCGTATCAACTGGTTATACCTCGTATCCCACGCTTCTCTTTTGTACTTGATTCACCTCGTCCGATGTGGATCTCGTATCAACTTGTTTTATCTCTTATCCCACGCTTCTCGTTTATACTTGATTCACCTCGTCCGATGTGGATCTCGTATCAACTGGTTTTACCTCGTATCCCACGCTTCTTGTTTTTACTTGATTCACCTCGTCCGATGTTGATCTCGTATCTATTGGTTTTACCTCGTATCTCATGCTTCTCGTTTTTACTGGATTCACCTCGTCCGATGTGGATCTCGTATCAACTGGTTTTACCTCGTATCCCACGCTTCTTGTTTTTACTAGATATCACCTCGTTCGATGTGGATCTCGTATCAACTGGTTTTATCTCTTATCCCACGCTTCTTGTTTTAACTTGATTCACCTCGTCCGATGTGGATCTCGTATCAACTGGTTTTACCTCGTATCCCACGCTTCTCTTTTGTACTTGATTCACCTCGTCCGATGTGGATCTCGTATCAACTGGTTTGATCTCGTATCCCATGCTTCTCGTTTTTACTTGATTCTCCTCGTCCGATGTTTATCTCATATCAACTGGTTTTACCTCCTATCCCAAGCTTCTCGTTTTTACTTGATTCACCTCGTCCGATGTGGATCTCGTATCTACTGGTTTACCTCGTATCCCACGCTTCTCTTTTGTACTTGATTCACCTCGTCCGATGTGGATCTCGTATCAACTGGTTATATCTCTTACCCCACGCGTCTCGGTTATACTTGATTCACCTCGTCCGATGTGGATCTCGTATCTATTGGTTTTACCTCGTATCCCACGCTTTTCGTTTTTACATGATTCACCTCGTCCGATGTGGATCTCTTATCTACTGGTTTTACCTCGTATCCCACGCTTTTGTTTTTACTTTATTTATTGAGAATAGGTGCGTTAAGATCTAGGTTTCCTAGTTTTGCGATATAGGTAATCTAACTTTAGGTAGAAAGGAAGTAGTTTCATACGACAAACTATATCATGCCATTGCGCAGTGGCATAGTCACAATGATTAATGGCAAATTTTCTTTTTTTTTGAGAGAGCAGCGAAGTCAGTGGAGAGGTAATACAATATGATTAGAGGTAGCTTGTACTAGATAAAACGGTCCAATGCTAGGTAACACGAGTTGATTCTTGCCCTTTATGAAACAAGTTAATACGATGTGAAACGAGGTAAGGTGATGCTAGCCGAAACCAGTTGAAACAAACTAATGCTAGAGCGAACGATTTGCTTTTCGTACTGGTCGAACGAGGTAATACAATATATACGAGCAACGTGGCACATTAGGATCATATTTTTGCTTTTACTCTTTTTACCTGAAGATGACGCCGCTGCGTCGAAATTAGTTGTACCTGAAAATAAGTTGGTGGAATGTAACAAAGATTTCCTTTTCATTTACGAGGTATTACAATATGAATCGAGGTAGCCTGTTGTAGATAAAACGGGCAAGTGCTAGGTAAGACGAGTTGATTCTTTCCCATGTGAAACGAGTTCATACAATGTGAAACGAGGTAGCGTGTTACTAACTGAAACCATTTAATACGAGATGAAACAACCTATACATCTCTAGGTAAAACAAGGTGATTTAAGCAGAATCGAGCTGCACAGAAACGACAGCTACTAGTTAATACGACGTCACTCAAGGTAATTCGAGGTCAATGTACGAGTTAAAGCAAGCAACAGCGGCCATAACCGACCTCAAACGAGTTGAGATAACGAGTCAAACCGAGTTGGAAACAGGTAAAAACATGCTAGCTGAATCCAACTCGTTTTAACTCGTACAATCCCCAGGGAAAGCTGTCATGACCCCAGAATACTATTCCGTAAGTCAGGAAGGATTGAATTTTTGCATGGAATAGCAACATCAAGATATTAAGAGAAATAATGGGAACCAGTCTTCTGGGGTCTCAATGGGAATCATGAAATCCCTATTGTTATGTTACTTACGATTCTCTTTATATGGGTGTGCCAGCTCAGGTCTTCACTAACGGAAAGACCTAGAAATCATAAATCTTTATTAGAAGGCTCGTGCTTGGAGGAGCCCTTTTTAAGTGAAATTGTAGATGTACTGTTTTCTGAATGTTTAGGCGTAGCTTATTTGTGAGGCACCACTGGGACATACTATTAATAGATTTTTTAGCTGCAGTACTCAATAAGGTGAATTCAATAATCTATGAAGTGAGAAATCCCTCACATAATTACCGATATCCGAGGGACATCGATGAAATAAAGTGAATTCCATACTCTTCAACGAAGTGAGAAATCCCTCGTATATAATTACCAATATGCGAGGAACAGCAATGAAATAAAGTGAATTTCATTCTGTATTCAACGAAATGAGAAATCCCTCGTATATAATTACCAAACCAATTATCGTAGCTAAATAGGTATGCACTTAATAATAGCATAATAGTGAGTCAGAATTATGGTGTTGAAAAACTATTTTCATACACAACGTAATTTGGTGATACCTCCGAGCATGAATATATGTAAATATGCCACCGAGCCTGTGATGTCGCTCCCTTACCCATCTGAGTACTTGACTGAATCTGCGATGCGTAACTCCTTACGTCACGACAACCATCACAGATGACAAAAGACAGTCGAAATTTACATGCTGCTGGGTGACATCTATTGGTCACTTGAACTATACTATAAACAAGCGTACAGTTACATTTCATATTAGGATACTGAAAATTAATACATTACATCTCTCCACCACAATTTTGAACAATGTGAGAAATGGAAACTATGACAACAAATTGATCAAAATAAATAAGTAACTTGGATAGAGTATATAAACAATAATTCAACATAATGCCACTGGTAAATCTTAACAATAATACAACAATGAATAATAACCTGAACAGTAATACAACAACGTTAACCGTAATACAAAAATCAACAAGACCCTGAACAATAAACAAATTAGAGGTCCAGTCTTACAATTGGTTTCCTTGGTCTGTTTGATCTCCTTAACATAACAGGAGACTGAGGTTTATTTACCTTGTGATCAGCTGAGCGAGGGTTAACAGGAGTGGATAGGTCTTGGCTTGGAGGGGTAAGTTAGTGACGTATGTGATCGGGAGAACAGGGTTCATCATCACTAGACACTAAAGGAGTGGAAACAACTGATTGCTTGGTTTCCACGATCAGCTGATCATCAAACCTATCATTTTCATGGGTAGCTAGCCCTGAGTCCATAGCCACAATTTGATTGATATGTCTTTTCCACAATAACCCTGAATTAATTTTAACTATGTACATAACATTGCTTATCTGTTTGATTACAGTACCTTCAACCCACTTATTGTGTGCTCTGTAATCTTTTACGAGGACACATTGATTCACACTTAAAAACCTGGTTTTCGTACCCCTTGCATGATCTTTCTGCTTTTCTTGTTTTTGTTCCACTACATTACTCACACTGGGACGTATCAAGTCAAACCTGGTTCTTAGTGATCTATTGAACATCAATTTAGCAGGTGTTTCATTGGTGGTTGCATGAACAGAATTACGATAATCAAATAGAATCCTACTGAGTGCAATTGATACATCACTTACATTATCCTTAAAAACAAATTTCAATTTTTGCTTAGCATACTTGACTGAGTTTTCAACCTGACCATTTGACTGTGGGTGATAGGGTGCCGATGTAGTATGCTTAATGCCATTGCATGCAAGGAATAATTTAAATTCGGCTGAATTGAAAGGTGGGCCGTTATCACTGTGAATTGAGACTGGCAATCCAAATCTAGCAAATAATGACCTTAATTCTTTAATGGTATATTAAGCCGCGGTGGAAGGTGTTTCAAGCACTTCCAATCATTTAGAATGGGCATCAATAACTACCAAATATATTTTCCCTTTAAAAGGACCCAGAAAATCTAGGTGCAAACGCTCCCACGGTCGACTAGGATAATGCCACACATGTAACTCAGATTTAGCAGGACTCTGTTGCTCTGAAAGGCAGGACGAACAGCTATTAGCTAGACGCTCAATGTCTAAATCTAGATTAGGCCAATAAACATATGACCTTGCTACACTTTTCATTTTAACCATTCCCATATGACTGATATGTAATTCCCTTAAGACGTATCCTCTTAAACTTTCTGGAATAATCACTCGGTACCCCCACATGAGTACACCTTGCTCAACAGTAAGCTCGTCCCTCCTTTGAAAAAAAGCTGATACATAGTTCCTTAACTCCCTCAGGCAAAAGATTTGGCCAGCCATGCATTACATATCCATACACTCTTTTTAACAGAACATCTTTTTGAGTTTATTTTTTAACATGATCACAATTTAAGGGAATTGAGCTTTCTTTAATACAATGCAGGTATGTTCCTACCCAATCTAAGTCATTATTAGTTACTGAATGTTTAACATTCAATGGTAATCTTGACAGTGCATCAGCACTGTTGTCCTCTGACTTGACATATTTGATGTCAAAATTATAACCAGACAAAAATAATGCATAGCGTTTTAATCTACCTGCTGCAAACACTGGAATACCTTTCTTTGGGCCAAAAATACTTAATAATGGCTTATGATCACACTTAAGAACAAAATGTCTACCATACAAATATTGGTGATATTTCTTTACACCGTACACAACGGCGGTTGCTTCCTTATCTATCTGGGAATAATTACATTCGGCAGGAGACAATGTCCGAGAACTATAGGACACTGGTCTCTCAACTCCCTGCGCATCAATAATACTTAATACACAACCTAGCCCTGTTGAACTAGCATCCACCGTCAAGACGGCTGGGGCATTTGGGTCGTAATGGGCTAACACAGGCGCGGTTGTTATAAGTTCCTTGACCCTGTTAAATGATTCCATACATTGCTTATCAAACACAAATGGAACGTCCTTCCCCAAAAGTTTGTACAGTGGACTCATAACACTACTTAAATTTGGAACAAATTTACCATAATATTGTACTAAGCCTGCAAAAGCTTTAACTTGTGTGACATTCTGAGGAACTGGTGCATTGATTATAGCATTAACTTTAGAATGAGAAGGGTGTAGACCATCCTGGTCTATAATGAATCCTAAATACTCAAGTTGTTTAGCAAAGAAATTACATTTCTCTTTTTTGACAGTAAACCCGTTTAAGGAAAGGCGTTTACATACTTCCCTAAGCCTACTAACATGGGTTTCATTGTCTGGAGCAGAGATTAAAATGTCATCTAAATATGATACAACACCAGGGATACCCTGAAGAGTTTGTTCAATTTTTTGCTGAAAAATACTCGGTCCACTACTGATACCATAGGGCATTCGCTTATAGGAAAACAGTCCCTTATGAGTAGATATGGTGCACAGTTTTTGTGAAGCTGTGTCTAACCTCAGCTGCATATAGGCCTGACTTAAATCTATCCTTACTATAAAATTCACCGTTTTGCAATTCACTGAACAGATCTTCAATTCTGGGTAGCGGATAACATTCTACATTTAGGTCCTTGTTTAAACTGATACGATAATCACCATGAACTCTGATGGAACCATCCCTTTTTATTACGGGAACTATAGGGGTAGCGCACTCACAACTATTGACAGGACACAAGATATCAGCATCTACTAACCGTTGAAGTTCGGCTTCGACTTTAGCTTTAAGTGAAAAAGGTAATGGTCTTGGTTTAACATACTTAGGTGTAGCATTGGGTTTTAAAACAAGTTTAACTGAATCACCTGTGTAACAACCCAGCTTATCAGTGAATACATTAGGAAATTCCTGGTACAATTCCGTAACAATGTCATTAACACTTTTTGTATTTTTAACTTCACCCTTTTCTGACAAAACCGAGTTTTCTACCAATAATGGAATAGTGACTGTGATTTGTAACTGCTGAATCCAGTCTCGCCCCATTAAAGGATTAGCTCCCCTTGGAATAACAAATAAATCTAAATGCCTTGAAACATTATTGTGATTAACTACTGCATTAATTTTACCATTGGTTTGAATTGATCATTTGTATACGAGCTCAATACCAAATCAGTCGGCTGCAAAGGCAAATGGCCTAAGTGCAATTTGTAAAAACTTTCAGATATGACTGAAACACAAGCACCACTGTCCACTTCGAAACACATTTGTTTATTTTCAACATTCAAATTAACCTTAATTGCCTCTACTTTCACTCTTTTGACAGCTATCACAGGTTCCTTAATGTTAAACATTGGACTTAAGTCAAAATCAAAATCATCACTAGGGTTAAGCTTATCGTTTACTTGACTTTCTTCCACATAATTTTGCCTATTCATACCACGCTTAAACTCCTTCCGTTGTGAACCAACCTGCTGAAAACTATGCCTACCCTTAGTATTGACATAATTAGGCTTGAAACCACTTGGAACAGATTTACTTGTATTTTTGGCCTTGCAGACTTTCTCTAAATGGCCTATTTTATGACAAAAATTACAACTGTAATTTCTAAATTTGCACTCTTTAGTTATGTGACCCACTTTACCACAGCAGTAAAACAATACATCACTTGACACTCCTCCCCATCCGAAGTTGTGAGGTCCTTGTGGCTGGCTCCTGTGCTGCGTTGACCGGTTGTAGCCCTTGTTAATGCTGTGTAGACGCCCTGTACTGCCGCTGCCCTGCGCAGTCAACGTCGCCGTATCTCTGTCTGCGGTCTCCATAGTTGTAGCGATCTGTGCTGCCTTCTCGTAGGTTAAGTCTGGTTCCCCCAATAGACGTTTCTTGATGGCTTCATTTTTTACCCCACTAACAATCCTATCCCTCAGATAGTCTGGTAACTTGTCATTGAACTCGCAATTCACAGATAATTGCTTCAATTGTACAATGTACTGCGCCACAGTTTCATGTTCGTGCTGGTTGCGGAGACTAAATTTATATCTTTCGGCAATGAAAGAAGGTTTGGGAGATGCTCTCCCACCAATTTTACAATAGCGCTTTAAGTCTTTGTTGCCGGTTTGTCTGGTGAATATAGGTTCTTGAGTAAATTGTAAGTTTTTACACCTACCAAAGTCAAGAGCGTAGATACTTTCTTCCCCTCCTTAATTTCATTACAATCGCAAAACAGCTCAAACCTTTCGACATATGTTGCCCAAGTTTCTTCCGAATTATCAAATGGCCCAACATTTCCTAAAAACCCCGCCATGTCATTTAGCACGTTACCGAACAAGAGTTCAATCTTAGAATTATTCCGCCCGATTGTTATGTACCGTACTACATAACCCGCACTTGCCAATTTCGCTTTATTGAAATACACCTTACTGTATTTCACAACGAGATATAACACATTTCGTTGACGCGGGACGTAATGTACCTTACTACACACGCCTGCAAAACTACTTTGCACAACTCGTCAACTGGGACACGATCTCACGCGACATTAGCCAAAGTCCTCGTCGCCACTGTGATGTCGCTCCCTTACCCATCCGAGTACTTGACTGAATCTGCGATGGGTAACTCCTTACGTCACGACCATGGTACTACTAATACGTGTAATGTATTAGTAATACCATGCGTCACGACAACCATCACAGATGACAAAAGACAGTCGAAATTTACATGCTGCTGGGTGACATCTATTGGTCACTTGAACTATACTATAAACAAGCGTACAGTTACATTTCATATTAGGATACTGGAAATTAATACATTACAGAGCCAGTTAGCGCAAATACAAACGATCACCCTTTATTCCATTTGTGTATTTTGAAAGCTTACTAGTAATACGATACGTTAATTGCACCATTTATTGAAGCTGCACTCTCTCTCAATGCAAACGAAATTGAGTCCCCTTACCCTGGCTCACAGGAGGAAAGTTATAAATTGCATAAAATGATAGGTACCACCGTCACTGAAGCATGCAATAATTAACCTTCATGTAGATATTAATATAAAACTCACCATCCTTTTATGGCCGCCATTAGTGATAGAAGGACTCCGATCGTCGCTGCTTTGTCATTGCAAAATGTTCCATGACCTTATCATGCCATCTTGGATCCTTTTCCATTTGGAGTAACAATTCTTTCTCTATTGACATGAGTGCTAGAGAAGATAGTCTCTCCTGACCCATAGTATTTCGACAATACGTTTTTATTCTTTTCAACGCAGAAAAGCTTCTTTCTGCACTAGCTGTAGATATTGGTAACGTATCAAATAAGCACGCCAATTTGTAGATATTGGGGAGGCATTGGCAAATGTCATTCTTCACAAAGTAAACTAAAAACTCTCGAAGTTCTTTTACAGTGTTGCTGTAGGTCACGGCTGCTGTTCATTTTTCAGGCTCTCACTGTCAAAGTGCTCAGGGTAGTAGTTCAGTAGTGATGAAAATGCACTAGTGGGGAAGTTATTAGAAAAATATTCATATTTTGCAGCGTCGAGTAACTTGAGAAAACTTAACTTCTTTAGGTCTTCAAATCTCACTTCCATTTGTAACGTCAGTGTATCAATGATGTTAAAATACAACTGACGGAAATGAGTTTCTGTATCTTCAGCCGAAACGCGTATTCTCTTGATGATAGGAAGTGAGTCTCCAGATTCATTAGTTGCTGATTTAACATGTAGCTCAAATGCTGCATCAATTCTTGATTTTTTCAGGAATTCAATCATCTCGCTTACACGACTGGCGCAGAAATCGATATCAGTACCTTTCGCCTGGAGAATATCGAAAAGAATGCTGGTTTTTGAAAACACTTACCTGAAAACCGCAAGCAAGAAATTGAATTCAAAGTCTTGTAATAAAGGGTTATATTTCCATCAGCTTCCTTGATTGTAGTGTCATCCCACTTCCTCGAGTCATCCTCTAAAATTGTTGAAAACATTTCTATAAGACTTTCCTTAAGCATTTTTATGGATTCAACTATACGAGATTTGAAGTTCCATCGAGTTTCGGCGTCTTTTGGTAACTTGAGTTTGGTCACATTGGTAAGTGCCTCCATCTGCTTCGAAGGCTGGGCAAAAAAAACTGGGACACCGCTGATATTAGCAAAGAAAACTAAACATTTTGCTATGCTCGTACAGCTCTTAGACAACACAAGGTTTAGTTTGTGAGCATGACAGTGCGCAAATAATGCCTGTTTGGCTTTTTTCTTGATCTTCGCCTGTAGACCGTTTAATTCTCCCGCCATGACTGCAGCACTATCGTAAGACTGTGCAACAAGTTTGTCCTCGTAATGAAATGGCTGCAGTTGTTGGTCCAGTAAATTTTAAAGGCCATTCATTGGCTGTTCTGTCTCCAGTGACATTGTGGAAAACAAAGAAACGTTCTTGAATATAACCAAATGGATCTACATACCTCAAAATTATGGAGCATTGCTCAGTAAGAGACACGTCTGAAGTTTCATCAGCTTCTACAGCAAAGAAGATAATTTATCGATATATGATTATCCTTGTCCAATTATCCTTGTGAGTGATTTCAATTTGTCCATTCGCTTGGACTCTTCAATGAGCGACCATCCCCTTAACGCTCATGATAACTTCCTTTTAGACCATTTTATTCATGCTCTCCGCCTACCTCAACATAACCTCCACAGCACCCGTGACGTGGCAACGTTGGACCTACTCCTCTCTACCGTTAACCCCGAGGCGATCACCCCCGGGCGAAATATTTTCGACTCGGACCACGAGTACCTGGATGTAACTTTCCACTTACGGGATTCCCGGAAGCTCCGCGGAGTACCACCCGCTACCCCTCCCCCCGCCTTGCCTGAGCAAAGGTCTGTTGGCTTGTCCGCAGATTTCCCGGACGTGTTTCCTCCAAGACAGGTCCTGAGTGGGGGTCACACCTAAATATTTGGCGGACTCCACATTTGATAAGTCGGTTTGATTAATTGTGTACGTTTCGTTGACCGAGTTATTCTTTTTCCAAAAAATCATAACAATGCACTACTTAAAAATCAATTCTAGCTGTCAAGTATTGTACAATTCAGTTTTAGCATCTAGGTCTTTTTGTAACGCAATCCTGTCAGACTCTTTGCTTAGATCCCTGTACAACACTGCGTCGTCTGCGAAGAGGCCAATATTGCTCGTAACAACAGTAGAGCTGTCATTAATATACAAAAGGAACAATAAGGGACCGATGACACTTCCCTGGGGTACACCTGATGTTACTTTCACTACATACTTGAATCCTTATTTGTTACCTAGTACATACTAACAGCACGCCTAGCATGTTTTCTACATGAGTTTTGAGTCCCTGTCCATCTGTGTAGTTGTAGAATGCATGTATATTGACAGTCACTCTCCATTTTGATGACATCTGTAGTGTAGTGTTGCATGCTTGTGAGGCTTCGCCTCGTGATAAGCATTAGCGATTTATGCTAATGCATAATTAGTCGTAGTCGTAGTTACACTAACTTAGGGTATAGTGTATTGAATGTTGGTGATTACTCACCCCCTGCCACACACCCCTGAGGTGGCTTGCAGGGTATTTTGTAGATGTAGATGGACTTCCTCTACGCTGTCCTCGAGAGTGTCACAAAAGATTTTGTCCCGATTGCCAAGCCCAAAACGAAAAAATTCCCCTTCTGGTTTAAATCAGATACAATCCACATTCTAGCTAACAAGAACCGTGCTTGGTATCTTTACAAATCATTTCCTAATGCTCATACTCGTCGCTCCTTTTCCGACCTACGCCGCTACTCCAAAACCTTGATCCGTCGTGATTATGAAGAGTATGCCCAAAGCCTATCCGCATCCGTTACTTCCAATCCCAAAAAATTCTGGTCTTTTGTCAATCGTCGACGTAATCGTCCTCGTATTCCTGATACCGTTTCACATAATCATCTCAGTGCCGTGGCTTCAGATAGGCCTAATCTATTCCTAAAATTCTTTTCTAAATGTCTGAAACCTGCATCTAGTGTCCCCATCAACCATGATCACGAGCTCTTTCCAAATACCAATCACTGCCTCTCCCAAATACAGACCGATCCTCGGGAAGTTTATACATATCTTTGCAAGATTTCTCCTCATCGTTCTCCCAGTCCCGATGGTCTCAGCCCTGTATTTATTCGGAATTGTGCTTCCTCTCTCGCATTACCCTTATGCTTACTATTCAATCGTTGCTTTTCTCTTGGTGTTTTTCCACCGCAGTTTAAATCTGCTAACATCATTCCTATACACAAATCTGGTTCAAAAAATGATGTCTCCAATTACCGCCCCATCTCTCTACTTCCAATTCTTTCATCAGTCTGCGAGAGAATTATTCTTAACCGACTTCATTATTTCACGTCCCCTTCTCTAACCACCAGTCAACACGGTTTCCTTCCGGGGCGGTCATGCCTAACCAATTTATCAGTTTTCCAACACCATGCTGTCGACTCAATATCCAAAAAAGCCCAGCTTGATACCATATTTCTTGACTTCTCGAAAGCCTTCGATTCTCTCAACCACATCCTCCTCATTCATAAGCTCAGTCGTAGGTTTAACATCCATGGTAATTCTCTAAGCCTCTTATCCACCTTCCTTAGTGAAAGAACCCAGCGCGTAATTATTTCTGGCAACTCATCTTCTTGGTCTCCTGTAACCTCAGGAGTTGCCCAAGGCAGCGTCCTGGGACCATATTTATTTAATCTTTACATTGATGACTTAAGGCTGGGACACAATCAACGTTAACGTGTGACGCGAGCCGTTGACGGGAATACGTGTAGAGATGGCTAACGGGAAAGTACCGGGGACGGACACAGCCAACGTGTCCCGGGAGTACGTGTACGTGAGAGATGGGCAACTTTCATCTCTCCACGTTTCCATTACACGGAGAACCAATCAGGACCACAGAAGTCAGAAGACACAAATTGAGAAAATGGCGGACGTCCAGTCCATATTTAGCTTTTATTTGAAGCTTTCAAAATATTTCGCGAGTTTCTCCAGCCATCCAGCCATCTTCTTAACCAAGAGTCAGTGCCACGCTGCTTAGTGTCTATAAATGCGTGAATACAAGATAAACGGTATTTTTGGCTCACAGTTTACCTTAAAAAATCCCGAATGCGCTTACGACAGTCAATTTTCACGGGAGGTGCACCGTGACGTCGATTGTGTCCGGTGGTTGAAATTTCCCGTCCCACGTAATACGGTTCACGGTTCCCGTCACACGCTAACGTTGATTGTGTCCCAGCCTTTAGCCTCCGTAGTTCACACCTCACAAGCCCGCATGCTGCTATACGCTGATGATTGTAAAGTTTTTAAAACCATCCACGCCCCAAATGACTGTCACGAACTACAGAATGCTATAAATATAATCTCCCATTGGTGCTCTACCTGGAAGTTAAACTTAAATGAAAGCAAGTGCAATGTCATGTCAATTCACCTTAAAAAAATCCCGCTTAACTTCAATTACACCCTAAATTATCTGTCGTCAGTAAAGGATCTTGGTGTACTGATAGATAACAAGCTTAACTTCTCAAGTCATATTCATACAATTAAATCCAAAGCTATATCTCTCCAAGGCCTTCTATACCGCTACACAGAAATTAAAGACCCCCAAGCTCTTACAGGGTGTCCGGTGAATCTCAATTTCTTTTTTCCCTGAGTTTTCCAGGTTTTCCAGGCAAATTTTCGCATTTTCCAGGGTCTTGTTGCACTTCGTTTCTAACATATTTTTAATGAATTTCTAATAAAATCGGCACATTTTGCCAACACTAAAAATGGTAGTACCTACTTGGAGTTAAATAATAGAGTATACAAGGAATGTGGAGTATTAGATTTTATTTCATCAAACAAATAAACAAAAAAAGTTAACTGACAACAAAATTTGAATCAGATGCAATTTGAACACAATAATCTATAAGAATAAGACTAGTTTGATAAAGAACTTCAAAATAAAAGAAGATACTGGTGTGATTTTTTTAATGAGTGCATTTCCGATTCAAATTCAACAACAAATTTCTCGGCTTTTGAAAAAAAGAATTATGCAGCTCTTGAACCTTTTACAGTATCTATTTCTTATTAATTTTCCCTTGAGGCTTATCACCTTTCCTATTCTCCGCTAAAGCTTCACTGCACTTTGCATGAGAATTTCGGAAACTGTGAATTAATTGCTTGGTTATAGGTACGGATCTAACATCCCCCGCCACCCTGATCGTATCGTGAATGGTACGAAGAACAACCAGAGAGGCTTCAGTTAAATTTTCAACAAGAAGTAAGGAGTTATCAGATAAACCTCTCTCAAGGCTGGTATTGCCATGGAATAGAATACAGACAAGTTTAATAAATCTCTTTAAATTGTCATATTCACTTTTTTCTCCAATAGATTTCAACCAGAATTGGTCAAGACGATCACGATCTTCGTCAAACTCTTTGAGCATGTCCTTCACTGACCTAATCTCCAAAAGGTTCTTGAATTCTTTATCAACAGCATCAGCCTCATAGCCGCCATTCTGTAAGATGAAGCAACGCTGAGCCTAAACGTCTCTTGGCAACTTCGGTGTCGATTGCCACTTTCGGATCCAAACATGTAATAGCCTTTGTGAAGGAATAAGCCAGGGGCGATTTATTGAGAATTATCAACACCATACTCTTCATAAATGTTCGGCATTCATGCCGGAACACTAAGATATCCTTCTTGGTCACCTTAAATTGACTCAGAGCTTTCTTGGTTCCTTAACCAATGTCAACTTTATGAGGTAGAAGCAGATTACCATCGTCAGTCAGATCTATTTGGATGATGGTCTGACTCTTCATGACTTCAGGTACCACAAATTTACTCATCAAATCTTTGATAAGAGATTGGAGGGAAGTATAAAGAAAAGGAACTAACGGGGCATCCGACTGAAATTTCGTTAGAAACGGCTCAACTATAGCAGCCATAGTCTCAAAGACGGCGAGACGAGCTCTCAGCATCTTGCACCTCAAACACTCACGCACTACCTTTAGCTGTTACTATTAGGTATTCCAATTGTAAGCTTTGGTTTTGGTTTTACCTCCCTCTGTTCCTTCTTTACCCTTTCCACTTCCTCTACATATGCTTCAACAGCTGGTAAGATTTGTTGTGCCCTGGCTGCCACTATTTTATTTTCGACCCACCACACGGCACAAAACTTCAGCGGGGAAACGGAGGTACCCGTAATGTTGGTAAAATCAGCTCGCCGAGAAGTAACATTTTTTGATAGATTACATACAGCTCTCAGATATTGGACTAGGTTCCAGCCAGCACTATGCAACCTGTCTTGAAGGCACCATGAATGGTATGTAAGCCCCATGTCCCAAAGTCCAGGATCCCCCGGGTCAACTTTGACTTCAATAGTTCCTTTGCATGCCCCTCTTCACGATATTTTTTCATAATTATATGCATTGTAATTTACATTGAGTTTTCCCGTTTAAAAATGTTTAGTGATCGGATAGAAACTTCAGAGAATGAGCTGCTCATTGAACCAATGTCCGGGCACCAAATTTTATGGAACATTGCCGTCGCTGATTGGAAAAACTAATTAAAGCAAGACAAGACGAAAAAATTAACAATGAAGCATGAATGACTCGCAGTAACTATAATTCTAACTTTACAATAATAATATAGCTATAATTACTTTTAATTCATTTATGTTCAGTTCTGTATAATTAATGGTAACTGTTTCCGGTAGTTACAGTCTTTCCGACAGTAGGTACTACCTACTCTTCCCCCTATAGCTCAGCATCAAAATAATAATTATTGTTTAGTACCTAAAACAGTCTTTTTGAGAAGGAAACGCGCTGCATGTTGCCTCTATACCAGTCTCCACTTCGTCCGCCACCTAGCTAACGCCATTCTCCCCAAATCCAGGAAAACATTTCACGCGACGTGATATATAACGATCCCACGGATTTGAGGATCGAATTCCGACACGCGCGACGGAAAAAAGCATTCCATCTTCAAATCACCCATCATAAATCTCAGAATGCGAATACATAAGTTTAGTAAGGGGAAAATAAATTTTTTAAGTGGGTGTAAAAATACTCTTCTTCAAATGCTTGCATAAGACAAATTAGAACTACCACCGTGCCATAAAATTTATTTATTTGTATCCCTCTCTCTTGAAATTCTTGGGTATCTCCAATTGTAATTTAGTTATCAGACATGAAACCAATTCCTACCTTTTTGACACCGATTCCAAGCCGATTGGCAATATCTAAAAACAAGTAATTGTAAAAATCAAGATCAGCTTACAATGAATTAAATACGGTATTAATGAATCAGAATACATACGCCGCGAGTTTCATAATACCTTCTCTAAATGGACACGTCTCTGTCAAAACTACAGCGTGTTAGTAAACAAAGAAATACTTACATTTCAGAAGACGTAAGCTACCAAGTCAACTTCTCCTGATCCGAAGCACGTTACCTTCACAGCTTAATTCTGATCACAGAACACAAATCTATCGCATGCGCCGTGCGAGTGAAATTACAAAAGTGTTGCAACCTCAACGTGACGAAGCGATTCACCCAAAATCTTCAAAATGTTGCATTTTAGGACTACAAAGTTTGAAGAGCGGCCCGGAAACCGATGCTTTGAAGGAGGATCTTGCTTCTTTGCTGCTGTAAAGCCGACTAGCCTCGCGGGGCACAGTCATACATCCCCTTCTTCTTCCCTTCTTAAATTAATTTCGGAATAGCGCTAGACATCTAGGCGCCGTGATATCAGAGGACACGCTGCACCATGATTCGGAAGCGTCCGCTCCGATATCACGGCCCTCAGATATCGCGGCGCCTAGATGTCTAGCGCTATTCCGAAATTAATTATAGGAGGGAAGAAGAAAGGGATGCAAGATTGTGCCCAGCGAGGCTAGTTGGCTTTCCGACGGTACCCCATTTCATAACGTCCATCTTTTTCAAATATTTCCAACGAACTCATTGAAATAATTCATCAATGTCTTCAATGTAATTTCACAATCAACATTGACAAATCATTTCGCCATTATTGGAAGCAATCAGGAAAGTCATTTTACAATTATCCGAAATTTCGCGAAAGAATTCTATTAGGACAAAATTGTATTTGTTGGACAATACACGAATTATAATTAGCTGGGGTTGCCCCTGTACAATAGCCCTGTCGGCTTCGAACCCGAGAGCCGTGATTTCAACACGCAGTGACAGTAAAATGTATTTCCGCTCCTCCATTCCTAGTGGCCATTTTACATAGAAAATATTCCGTGTGGAATTTGCCTTGTTATACAATCTGCGACTGCGGACTGCGCGGATGGAGAGGGCTACTGCACTGTAAGGGTGGTGGGGTGACGAAGCACAGGCTGCGGGCGGGTGCACAGCTACGAAAAGACTATGAAATGAACAGGGAGCGCAAGGCTACGCTGAGCCGAGCATAATGCAAGCAAAGGCGCTGGTTAAACCTCTATCTCTCTGCCTTCATGGAAATCGGCTGCCGAGCATTTTCCAGGGTTTTTCGGAAAAATGCAAAAATTCCCTGAGTTTTCCAGGACAAAATATTTCCCTGAGTATTCCCGGTTTTCAAGGTTTTCCAGGGCGCCGGACACCCTGGTCTTAAATCCTATTTTAAAACGAGTGTTCTTCCCGTGATCACATATTGCTCTCCTATTTGGGCGATGTCCGCTCCTTCCTATCTCGCAGCCCTTAAATCTGTTACCCATTTCTTCACAAGTATAGTGAAGTACAGACTCCCCCACATGCGAGATATGTCCACTAACGCCATTCTGTCTTCTCTCTCCATTCATAATCTTCCTTGTCTCCTCGTTAAAAGTGACCTGAAATTTGCTTACAACATCCTTAACTCCATCACAGACTGTCCCGATCTCCTCTCTTCTATGAATTTCCGAGTACCCTCCCGGCCTACGCGCACCCACGATCTATTCCATTTACCAATTCCTAGATTATCGCTCGCTCAACGCTCACTTTTTTCCGCCTCCCCTCCCTTCTTAATTCCCTTCCTGAGAGCGTTGATCCCTTTTTTCTATCCTCCAACATCGTTACAAACTTGGCTCTCTCTCATCTTTCGGAAAATAGCTAACAATACTCCTTCATTCAGTTTCCTTCCGATATTTCCTGTTTTGTTATGATATCTGTTATTATGTTATGTTTTTACTTTACCTGTTTTCTCTGTACGTTTGTTATTGGGCCACTGTAAATTGGCAACATTTGCTGTATGTGGACATTTTTTATTAAATAAATAAATAAATAAATTTATGAACTTCGTCCACTATTTCTCCTCTTATAAGGCAAGCAACCGATTCAATTTAATCATTTTGTATTGTTTTTGATAGACCATGTAAACGCTTTTGAATTGTCTAAATGCGTCTGGAGTACTTCGTCGCGCTTCATTAGCAGTTTAAATAGCTCGTGATAATTGCCTTGGTTTGACAATTTTTCACTTTCGTCGTGTCCTCTGAAAGACAGTTCGTCTTCCTAACAGGCACACAATGTCCACTAAACTGGATAAAACATGTCTATTTTTTTAACCTGTTAACGAGCCCAGAAACTCAGGCAGCTTCACTTTACGCTAGATCAATGCGATATTCCTTTTTTCCCAAATATTGTGAATTTTACTGAGCAATCGAGATGATCCCGTGATTGTTCATGCCTCTGAATCCCGCGGCCGAGATTTTTTATGTCACTAAATCCACTAAATGACCAACCATCCTTAGAATTTGAAAATCACGGGAAAGAGAAGAGAGTTTCTTTGTTCACAACCTGTTAGTCACGAAGCTTTTTGGTACAACGTAGTGGAAAACTGCAGCTTCCCGCCTTCGCTGGTTCCACATGCAAGACCACGAAGTGGATTATGCCTTCCCTTCTGTATGACTACAATCTGCTCCTGTAAACTTAGTTTCCTAAATTTCCCATAAAATAAAATATTTTCACTGCCATTCATCGTTGGATGGTTGTAAAAATAAATAACTATTAATAGCAAGAAAACTAACAACACTGCAGAACTTGTTGCGCTCACCACATGTATTAATACTGAGGTCAAGAACTGCTATGCGCAGGTTGGTAATCATCTGTTAGAAAGAAAGAATACTGCATATCCTGCACAGAGCATCCACCCAAGTCCTGGCGTTCGTAGCGAGCCACACTTAAAGCGCTTGATCTTAAAGTGCGGTCAACCTTGCGCATCTAGCCATGGTCGGTCTTTTTTTACATGGGAGAGATAGGGACTAAACATGTTTTCACGAGATAAAAACTAATTAACTATATTTCATCGAATTTGAGCCATGATAACTTGTGAATGATTAAATTGCCTTTTATACTACATCATTTTCATATCAAGTTTATCCTCCAAAATGCGGGAGTCGGCCTGTTTAATACGAGCCCAGCAGACGACTCAAACGGCAGCAGACGACGTCGTCTGCAATATGAGTGGAACGTCGCGATATTTTCCTCGCTCGTAAAGTGACTTCTCGTTGATAACAGGCGGAATGACATTTTAAAATGTTATAATACTACAGAAATATTAGCTTATTTGTTAATTAGGTATCAAAATCGACTAGGTATAGAATATTTCTCTGCAATATGAGTAAAATGTCAAGTCAATTCTCGACCATGAAGTGAATCCTCATAGAGAACAGACGGTGACCAACCTTGTATTGTCACTGGAATCTTAATCATTCTCAATTAAGGTTAATTTCACATCCAAAACTCCCTTAGATTCCCTGGAACTTCATCGACAGCGAGCGGACATACTTATCACACGGGCGACAATAATTGTGAGAGAAATAAATTTTGAGATACCTTGGCTTCGTTACGGATCGTACTCCGCACCGGAACGAGACTGTTAACGGCGGCTAAATTTAACATGCTACTATCTAATTTACGTTCTGCATTGTCATTGTCAAGTCAAGTGAGCATTTTGACAGGATTTACTCGATCAGCACTCCATGTTTAACTGAGGCACTGACCATGAGGCACGTCAGGTCAGTACAAATAATATCAAATATATGTAATATAATTATCTTTTTTTAAATAATATGATTAGGTACCGTGAGATATGTATATGGCAGCGATTAATCATTTCCACTTTATCTCCAGAGACACATGTACAGCAGCACTCAATATAAAGGAACAATACTTGGTAATGACATCAAATCGAGTAAATGAAAAAATAACTTTTGAGATGGTAAAATTTAATGAATGAAGCATAATGAAACAACTTACATTGCATAAGGAGAAAAAATCATCACCCTTTCGCTTGGACTCCACACTCACATTTA
The DNA here is from genome assembly GCA_963573305.1 of Pyrrhosoma nymphula. Classification (NCBI taxonomy): domain Eukaryota; kingdom Metazoa; phylum Arthropoda; class Insecta; order Odonata; family Coenagrionidae; genus Pyrrhosoma; species Pyrrhosoma nymphula. The sequence goes on from OY754332.1 coordinate 153,202,184, forward strand.
TGATTCTATAAATTAACACAATAATCCCTGTCAAGGACAAATTCAATTGGCTATTTCTAATTAGTCTGCCTTAAAACCTACCTGCCTTAAATGCAAACGGATTAATTATGTCAACAAAATCACATTGGACACAACAATTCAATGAAATAAAAAGATGACACTTGAGGTGGCAACATTCACTGAATGAAGAATAATAAAACACTACACTGTTTATCCCTTCACTGGGATGTAAACAACCACACTTTCAAGACCAGAGCAATTCACTAGTCACTAACTTCACTGCAATTCACATAGATTCCACATTTTAATTTTGTCAATAGTAGAAACAATGAACTGATTGCTGTTATGTCTTCTCCAACACTTACTACGCATTTTTCACACTTTTAATACCATTCCATAATTAAATACCATACTAATCAGTAAACAACAAAAATGAATGTAGGTGAAGAAGGGTTAATGCTCAGTTAATAGTTTGTACACTTACTAGTTATCGGATGGTCTTTCTTTGAAGATGGTCATTAGCTAGCTCTAATTGCCTTGGTATTAATTTGAGAACCTGAATGGTATCGATGAACATTATTACAGCATCTGGACGAATCAGTCAACATTGCCATAATTTCATTATGTTTGAGCTTGTTTTCAATAGCACTTGATATGTGACGCAATGTAGTGAGGGGCACACAATGTCATCAGCACAGTAAATATGGCACACAATCCTTTATAGTAAAGCACTCAATGTGTTTACAACACACAACACAACAAGCACACAAATTTACGGATCTCCCTCTTCAATGACATAAGTTTCCTCCTTAGTTCCTCAATTTCCTCTGTGACATTCTCCTTAGCAGGGGTGGAGTGCATCACCTGGTCACTGCATCCCAGGGATATATCCACTCCTGCTGCAGCTGGTATGCTCGCATCAGCTTGTTCTCCCAGTAACTCCTCTGCAGTTACATCATTGTGAAGATCTAGAGAGGAAACGTTTTAGGAGTTAAACATATATAGCGACTGAGATAAACAAATTATCCAGGAAAAATCAATTTGCACTTAGCTGCATGAAAGCAGCAGTAGACATATGAAAAGAGATGCTTTTGTGGACATGATAAAAAACCCACTCCCCTGATGTCTATTGTAATAGTACAACATCCGTTCATAGACAATCGTTTCTCATTGTGATCTTAATAAGATTAGTTGGCGTTACAGAACTAAGGCTCACGAGGAAATGTGTCAAGGTGTAAGACAATAAAAATAACAATGCTCTGGAAATGTTCAACTCCTGATTCGCACTAAAGAGCCGATTATGTAGGGAATCGTGTGTAATAAGGAGGCATATTTTCGCAAGCAAATCAATTTTGAATGGATTGATTACACTCACCACATAGACGACACCTCATAATTAAGCACGCGGTTTGTAAATTCACTTTTATCCACAAATGGTGTGTATTAACAATAGTAACATTCATTCACTGTATTATTCACGCGTGAGAGAAATAAAGGCACACATTTCTATCAACAACTATGCAAAAATAAAAAAATACCTATTAATTGCTCACGTGGTTTGCATTTGCACGTTTCTGAAGAAAATATATTTATCAATAAATCCAAATCACTGCACGAAAAACATATAAGTTATAAAAAGGCATGAAATGCTAGCGCTTTCGTTCACAATAACATCGTTAACAATTCGGAACTTACCTCACAAAGACGGGCATCCTTCCCTGGAATCCATGAGTGAGCTCTGGATATCATTTGCAGCCATTTTCTTCTTCTTAATCCATTCCCTGCTCCCGATGGGATAAGATATAACTTCGTCCCTTTCTTCGCCCGCGTTGAACAACCAACTGCACAACACTGAGGCATATTGACAAGCAAATATCAAAAAACCGCTACGCTGCTTCACGAAAAACACAACCACTCCAATGCTTTCTAACGGGCAACTGACGCTAACAAAACACTCGCATAGGCCAAAAATGTAGGGAACCAATCAGAAGCCTCGATTGTCGGCATTTTCCGAGATCATACGTTGACCGTACTTTAAAATCAAGAGCTTTAGCCACACTACAAGCTTGAAGGCCGCTCCACCAGTACATCTACATCTACAAAATACCCTGCAAGCCACCTCAGGGGTGTGTGGCAGGGGGTGAGTAATCACCAACATAAATTACACTATATCCTAAAGTTAGTGTAACTACGACTAATTATGCATCAGCACAAATCGCTAATGCTTGTCACGAGGCGAAGCCTCACAAACATGCAACACTACACTACAGATGTCATCAAAATGGAGAGTGACCGTCAATATACATGCATTCTACAACTACACAGATGGACATGGACTCAAGACCCATGTAGAAAACATGCTAGGCGTGCTGTTAGTATGTACTAGGTAACAGATAAGGATTCAAGTATTAGGAGTACTACTACTACTAAGAGCTACACTACCTAACGACAAACCTAGATAAAAGTCTCATGGCAGCTATTATGGTCCCTTATCGTTCGTGGGAAAAATGACATCTTAAATCTATCCGTTCTGCAGTCTAGTTCCCTAATTTTACTCTCATGATCGGATCTACCGTAGTATGTCGGATTTCGTAAAATATTATCAACGTCGTCAGAGAATAGACCGGTTTGGAACTTACATAGTAGATTTAGTCTAAATTTTAATCGACGGTCTGAAAGCTTTTCCCATCCCAGTTGCTGTAAAAGGTCAGTAACACTAACGAGATTATCATAACGGCCTTTAACATATCTTGCCGATCTTCGCTGCACGCGTTCTAACTCAGTTTCCAAGCCTATCTCATAAGGATCCCAAATACTGGCGGCATATTCTAAGTGGGGTCTAACGAGGGAGAAGTAGCTGATTTCCCTAACTTTATCGTCGCACTTGCCAAGTACTCTTTTAACAAATCCCAATTTACGATTAGCTTGACCGGTAATTTCTCCGTCTGTAATAGTACCATCTGGCTCTACCCGCTGTACTTTCAAGAGGGACACGAAGGGCACGACGCGCCGAAAATTTTCTCGCATGCGCAGAAGCAGGGGAGGACGTCCTCCTCAGCTGCTCATCTACTCGCACTATATCTCTACTTCTTTCTCTGGCCGCTAGAGGCATTTTTCTGTATGTATTACTGCAGTGGAGGAGGGATATCTGAGCTTTCCTCCTCGCTAGTCTGAACGGGGCATTATGCACTACTATCGTACCAACCATCGTCCTGACGATAGTTGCCGGAAATGGACTGGTAAAGTGTGACGTCACATCCCCTGGTTGCCATGGTGATCGCCATCTTTCTTTCCAAACAAATCTGCGTTACAGCAGTTTCTCCCGTAAGGAAAGAATGAATGGATTATTTCTGTTTACTATGATTGTGTTAATCACTCTTTTCACAGTAGATAGTTGCTTTGAGGTGTCAACTACTCTCCTAATTTTTTTTATTTACCTCGTGACCAATGTTGATTCATAAAACGCATTCGTATTACCGTAGCAGACTACGTCGTTGGCAGCGGTCCTACGAATTACGATATTTTCAGAAGTGGGCATACAAATACAAAATGCGGATTTAATTTAGTTATAATGGCTTAAAGAATAATATTCCAAACCTAATACTTCCTCTAAATACATGGTGTGTACTTGCATATGGTCCCAAATGGTATTTTCTATCTTTTGTTCTGTATAATGCCAAAATGTACCGACCCAGCATTATTTCTATAGTTAACGTATATTCTGAGTGAGAAAATTGAATTTTCTACTTATGGAACTCGGAGATTCATCGAATTTTTCCGTCGATAAACTCGATCTTGCAGCGTATTTTTTACCAAAGCTATAAACACATATGGGCTGGTATTTTTTACCCTGCCCGCTTTGCATACTTTAAATGGAAATTCACTTAATGGATGTGTTTCGTGCCAGATTGCAATATTTTTTATTTATTTTTCCGGTTAAGGATAAAGGTTTACCCCGAAGAGAATGCAATATGCTTTAATAGAGGAAATCATCCCATTATCGTAAAATAGTCGTGTACCACAACTTAGTCATATCCTTCACAATAGTGTTGCAGATTATTTTAATTTTAATACTAATCGATGGAATTACTAAATAATACTGCTATACATAATTTGATAACAACTAGTTGACTATTGCTTACCCCAACATCGCGCATCAAAGTTACTAAATATCCTGTTTCATGGCGCGGAAAGCGTCTAGTTTACCATCTCTAACTCTACTCAGAAACTCTAGTTCAGTATCGTAATTTTATGAGAAAATTCAATATATCTCGTCATCGAGTAATTTAAAAATAATTAACTGCAATAAATACTACAAAATAGAGTTATCGAAGGTCCGTAGAGCAGCTAATAACATTTGTTTAACTAGAACTAATTTATAGCCGTAGATAGGAATCAAACGACACAGACGCTTACGGAACAATTTGTAACTATTAGAGCTTACATCTAGGGAACATGGCGGTGCTGCGGAAATTTTATGTTTTGAAATCAAGATTTCGTAGTTTAAAACGCCTGATGATGCCTAATAAAAACAGAAATCATTAACGCCATGATTAATGATACTATTTCAGTTAAATTTAATACTAACAGGTCTCTCTATTAGCGAAAAAAAATTGATAAATTGTCGAAGTTCAGATTTTCAATGCTATTAGATAGGCCGTCTGAAGTTGTTTGGAAAATGAAACAGTTGACTAGCAATCGGCTGACGTCACCACTTTAACAGTCCATAGTCGTGTGAACGCAAGTCCGGACAGCGGTACACTTAGTTCCTAACGCTGCCACTCAACGATGGTATGCGCTGGTATCACGACCGGAAACCGAAAATGATGAATGGCGATAATCAAAAAAGTAAATCGTTATATTGAATTAGATGGTGGTACTTTGATGAATAAACAAAGATAGGTGTCATTTGCCTGTAAAACCATGTCGAAAGTCTTAAAAACGCTACTGGGATGCGGGACTCCCTATTTTGTTCGCCTTCTCTTTACTTGTTTGTCATGATTCCTGGTGAGGGCAGCACTGAGTTACGATAGTAGTGTGCATGGTCCTTATATTACTGGTTGCTCAACTATAGAAATTTTACATAGAAAGCGCTAGATTGCGCTGTTGCCGAGATCCTCCGACCCCAGAGAGTTCATTTTTTTAACGGGTGTGGCGCTACGAACCAAGTAGTCCGCTTCCTCCTGAAAAATAACATTGCTATGATAAGGGGAAACGCGGACACGAGATGTTTTTTTTTCGCCTTTACAGTGATAAGGAGGCTTTCTGTAGGAGTTATTTTTTGACAGTACAATACTGTGCGTAGTGGCAAAAAAGTGGTGCTATTAGCACATACAAGTCAGTGGTGGTTCTGGAGTAGTGACGGAAAGTAATTACAGTGCCGTCGGTCGTTGTGGTATCCCATTTACTTCCCCGTGAACGCCATGGTGTACGACAATAGGTCGTGTTCTGTGCCTGGGTGTAAGTCGGGATACAAGGCTACGAGGAAAGAAAATTCCAGACTGGGCATTAAAAATGCCCATTTGTTTAAGGCGGCGATAAGTACACTGAATGTTTCATTGTATTTTCGGAAAAGTTGTTTTTGTTCATGAATCTAAGCTGTGATAACGGTGGAGTGCCGAAGTCTCATTAATCTTAGCAACTAGCTTAGGTACACAATACGAATGTTTCAGCTGTGTGTCCTTAATAACTGCATTTGTGTGTAGGTGAAACTCCTTTTCTCGCTCATAATTTTCAGTAGACCTTATTTCAAGATGGCCGAAGGTGGTTTGAACCGCTTGTGGCAGACGCGTTGATTTTAATTTTGCTAGTAATCTGTGCCACCTATTGTCTATCGCATGGCACAAAGCGTGTTCGCATTGGAATTTAATACATTTAAAAACAATTTTTTGCTCAATCGGATGTGGAATTAAACTCTTAAAAAGTTATTAGGAACCTCGTAGTTGTTTTACCCAGAATGGGTCTGCTATCGTGGTTCGGGTTACATTTAGATGGAGTACTAACTGAGAAGCCCGTTGATTTTCATTAGGAGCGTGAAGAGTAAGAGATGTGTTACCTAGATTCTGATGCTTTCCCGATGTTCAACTTTTTCACCAAAACGTCATGACTTTCCGACACTACGTCATCATGTTCCAACTTCCACCAGAGAATCGTTCACTACATCGTTCAGTGACTGGTGGAAAGGCAAGCTGCCCTTCCACCCGTCATCCACTTGGTGGAACAGCGCTAGTGTCGTGGTGGAAACTTTCCGACGGAAGTAAGCGTGCGGAAGGTAGACATTGTTTTGTTCGCGTTTTCGAGGTAAGCTGGAAATCGGCATAAGTTTGTGATGTTCGGCTCTCCAGAGGGGGTCATTGAGCCGAGCATTGAACGGTTCAAGAGTCGTTCAATGAACGAATGGTGGAACTTTCCACCAGTCATTGACTGGTGGAAGATCAGAATCGAAGCCCCTAGTTCTTTCTGTGCATAATTAAGTCGGCCGTTGTGCGTGAAAATGCTGCTGTTCATTTCTCTTCGTCATAAGATTCGTAAATTTGTTCATCGTAGCCTGCAACACACCACTAATGAGACCTTTAATCACAATGTACTTCTCATTTATATTTAATATGACGCATAATTACAATAGGTGAAGTCCCCATTCGTAAAGCCAATTGCGTGGTTACCAAGGAAATACGCCATTGTTGACATCCGAGTTGTTTACATCGTTAGTTCCACATTTCCCCAAGTAGCAGCGCCACCGTAAAACTAGTCGTCGTGCGTCGTCACAGGCAACACTCCCGAGGGAAAGATGGACGACCATTTTACAGGGACCCCTTGGTGGTGTGAATGCGTGTGTGCTACAGTGGTACATCTGTGGTATCTCTCTGCAGTAAATGAACGAATGAATACACTGGGAATGCCAAAGCAATGGAGGCACACTTTCATGTGTGCAATGTTGGGGGCACAATGAAATGTAAACACTGCACGCAGTCTCTCTCTGCAGTAAGTGAAGGAATGCTTATACTGGGAATGCCAAAGCAATGGAGGCACACTTTCATGTGCGCAATGTTGGGGGCACAATGAAATGTAAACACTGCACGCAGTCTCTCTCTGCAGTAAATGAAGGAATGAATACACTGGGAATGCCAAAGCAATGGAGGCACACTTTCATGTATGCAATGTTGGTGGCACAAGGAAATGTAAACATTGAATGCAGTCTATCTCTGCAGCAAATGAAGGAATGCATATACTAAAACAAGATTTTGTTCTTTATGCCGAGAACTATGTTCCTCCTCTTTGTATTCGTGTGTCCTGTAGGGCATCCCGGCAAAAAAACAACTCCGCAAACCCATTTTGAAGCAAATTATCCTCGTTTAACTGCACAAGCACACACCAATCTCTATTCCCAGCAATGCAAAACTGACCGTAAATGTGGCTCGAGCTTCGCATCAGTGCCACCTATCGGCAAGTTCTGAAATCCTATTAAATTGCTACAGCAAATGTTAGCAAAAGATGGTCGAAAGCGCATCAAGAGAAATGTCCTTATATAGGGTTATTGGCTATAACGCAGCGTCAGGGGAAAGAACACTATATAAGGACATTGCTCTTGATGCGCTTTCGACCATCGTTTGCTAAAATTTACTGTCGCAATTTAATAGGATTTTGGAACTTGCCGATATGTGGCACTGATGCGAGGCATGTTTACGGTCAGTTTTGCATTGCTGGGAATAGAGATTGGTGTGTGCTTGTGCAGCTAAATGAGAATAATTTGCTTCAAAATGTGTTTGCGGAGTTGTTGTTTGCCGGGGTGCTCTACAGGACACACGAATACAAATTGGAGGTTCAAAGTTCTCGGCAAAAAGAACAAAAGCTTGTTTTAGTGTATGCATTCCTTCATTTGCTGCAGAGATAGACTGCGTTCAGTGTTTATATTTCCTTGTGCCTCCAACATTGCTTACATTAAAGTGTGCCTCCCGTCCTACGGCATTCCCAGTGTAAGCATTCCTTCATTTGCTGCAGAGAGACTGCATTCAGTGTTTATATTTCCGTGTGCCTACAACATTGCGTACATGAAAGCGTGCCTGCATTGCTTTGGCATTCCTTCATTTGCTGCAGAGAGACTGCGTTCAGTGTTTATATTTCCTTGTGCCTCCAACATTGCTTACATTAAAGTGTGCCTCCCGTCCTACGGCATTCCCAGTGTAAGCATTCCTTCATTTGCTGCAGAGAGACTGCATTCAGTGTTTATATTTCCGTGTGCCTCCAACATTGCGTACATGAAAGCGTGCCTCCATTGCTTTGGCATTCCTTCATTTGCTGCAGAGAGAGACCGCATTCAGTGTTTATACTTCCTTGTCCAGTTGTACCTCCAACATTGCATACATGAAAGTGTGCCTCCAATGCATTGACATTCCTAGTGTGTGCATTCCTTCATTTTCCGCAGAGAGAGACTGCGTGCAGTGTTTACATTTCATTGTGCCTCCAACATTGCGTACATGAAAGCGTGCCTCAATTGCTTTGGCTTTCCCAGTGCAAGCATTCCTTCATTTTCTGCACAGAGAGAGACCGCATTCAGTGTGTTTATTTCTTTTTTCCTCCAACATTGCGTACATGAAAGAGTGCCTCCATTGCTTTGGCATTCTCAGAGTATGCATTCCTTCATTTGCTGCAGAGAGAGAGAGAGACTGCATTCAGTGTTTATATTTCCTTGTTCCTTCTACATTGCGTACATGAAAGTGTGCATTATTATCTACCTGCTGCCTATCTTTACTGTTTCTGTTATCGTGGCTACATCCATGTTGTTCAACTGGAGTGCTACTGAGGTCTTCGTCCTAATTACCTAAAATCTTAGTTACTTAAAGGCTTCACACAGCCTTTGCATAGGACTGATATTCAAGATACGTGTTTCCTTATTGCAATGAAACTTCAAAGGTATATTTTTCATTTTGAAGTGCTAAATAGCTTTGACATGGACCCCTACTCTTTATTTTTAACTAATATAGCAACTTTGTATCGTATTATGTGATACAGAAAATTAAAATTAACGTCCCCAGTTTCAGGGACTTTATTGAGGTAAAGTTGTGCATTTTCATTTGACCTGCATCTTCTACAATAAATTTCATATTTTATTTGATATTCATAATGAATAAAAACACTTGGTAATCTTTCACAGATTTATTACTTTGGCACGACGCGTTTCACCACACTGGCATAATCATGCTCATGATTATGCCACATTGTGGTGAAACGCGTCGTGACAAAGAAATAAATCTGTGAAAGATTACCAAGTGTTTTTATTCATTATGAATATCGAGACCTTCCACCATATCCAGCCTGAAACAGTTATATTGATTTGATATTTGATCATACATTTTCAAATATATACTTTTATACAATCATTTCATATTTGATTGTTTGTTTATAACGCGTTCCAATTTGTTTTAGACATAGATTAAGTGTCTAAGGATTCTAATGAAAGCAATCAAGTGACTGACACTGTTTTTTTTCAATACCTAAAGGAGTATTTTGCTCGCTTCCCCATAGAAGTAAGAGATCAGGATAATGGATGCAAGGGGTTCACGATGAATAATTGGCTATTTCAATGGTTTATTTATCAAAAGTCATGACGACTTTCGGTACAAATAACCTTTTTTTGATATCTGGCCGGCCGGAAGCATAATCTTGAGAAGTACCCTTGGTACAACTGCATATTATGATGCCGTAACACGAAAATTAGCTTCATTACTCTTCTGTGTGTATACTTGTTCTTTCAATATACATTTTAATTTTGTATTACGCCCTACAAATGGGAAGTGGTTTGGAATCATTGTGATTGTCATGGCATCAATAACGTCAGCTGATTTCGCTAGCGGCGTAATCGAAATACGTAAATTGACAAGTGAACTAGCCTTAAAATTATTTGCGTTAATTATTATTTTATTGCACCGTTTGTGAATGTATTTTATCATAAATTAGAAATTTTCGGGCGAAATATGGAATAAGAACCCACCGATCACATCACCTAATTCCGTAGGCCCTTGGTGTAAATTATTTCTGTTTCGCGATGTTCTGGAGAGTTTTCCATTCAACGGCTCTTTACCTTAAGTACATAAAACTACTAGCAAATGCCTTAAAGTATTACTTGCAGTGTAACTCGTCATACTTCCGAACAGGAGAAGAAATTGGAAACTCAAAAACACGTATAGTTAGACATGTATCCGTCTGCTACATGCCTTACCGCCGATTGCAGCGCAGCCTGTGGCCAAAAGTAGAACTTCAATTCTTTCGCGGCCATCGGAAACGCGATTGAGATGGAAGATAGTCGTCCTTATACAGTGTTCTATGTAAGGGGGCCAACTTTTGTGGTGGAATAGTGTGTGTGAGAGCCTCTGACAGTGCACACGAGCTTTGGACGCCGCTGGAAACATTCGATGTCAAGTTTTTCATTGATGAAATTAAAAGTATTCCCTGAGAAATGGGATAATTCATGTGATGCCTACCACGACTAAAAAAGAAAATATCTTAGTGTACAAACAAATGCTCCTTTCAGAAGCCGCGTAATCATAAAATCATATCGACATAATCATAAAATAAGTAAACAAACACCACGTATTTTTGCATACAAGTCCATCACTCTGGCACGTAGTGAGCTGAAAATATTTGCTTCCAATTGGCGTCAAAGTGCTGCAGACGCTGTCGTGTGCACTGCCATGACCTGCTGGCGCGCCTTCAACGCAACGCGTACTTCGACGCTCGTGTGCATATCGCAGCGGAAAAACGACACAAAAACTGTTCTATAAGACGTAGCAATTACTCTTTATTTTTTCAATACAGATCGATGATGTAGATGCCATAGGCGTCATAAGAATCATGGCGAGGACGTTCGAGCGATCATTAAAGTGCCCGTCTTTCAGACAGCGTCTGCAGCGCTTTGACGCCAATTGGATGCTTATGGCGGATGACATAATATGTTCGCGCCATAATGCGATAAGTATATGAATTTCAAATTTCGCATGTTGGTAGTCTTCGTGAATAGGAAAAACCAATGAAGATCACCGATACATCCTATTCAAATAAAATAAGTGAATCGCGGCAATTCTGAAATAAAATAAGGTATCGTTTTGTTTAACCCTCAAATAATGCAGAAGAAAATTGATCGCCGTGGGATATTGTTATAAACAGCAATGGCAGCCGTAATGGAGTAAGTAAATTATAGGTTATACTCTAAACTATTAAGATAAATCTCACAGGTAACATTTTTAGGTGTAGTTTTTAAGCCGATACTAACATTGGAAAAGGCATAAAAGCCTAATTTTTTATGATTTTTAAATTGGAACTCGCTGAAGAACTTCACTGTACAGTATTAGATAGAGAACTTGTAGGTATTGATAAACTGTGTATCTGCATATCAAGTTTAACCATGTTCTATGATAGTTTTAGTGCTATAAGTGTTGTTGTATTAATCAATAATGAATTACCTCTGAAGGGCATGTTTTGTAATTTTGAATATTTCCATAGAAAATAATTAATGAAGTTGCTGGACATTTTTGCATTTAAAGCTGATTCAATAAAAAACTGTCGATTATCAAAATTCTATGACCAGTAAATTCTTATGTTGGGATTAATAACTAGCTGTACTCTACTTTACAGATTGATATTATGAAACTTGTGTGTAAATTGTCAATAGTTTACACTTACAGCAAGAAAGTACTAGGAGTCTCCAAATGGCAGCCTCCTCTATTGGCTGCTCTATGTTAATGCATAGTGAATTGGCTGTCGGTCACTGGTCAACAATGGAAGAAGCATGCTGGCCATTAAATGAGTGTGGAACATTCAAGGACTCAGTGCTGTGGAAGGTGGTAATTACTATTAGCATAAGTTTAAACTACCAAATTAGTTGTAGTTATTTAATACAGCTTAGTGATCTCATTACCTTCCTTTTGAACAGACATGACAAGGCCATCGGAAGAATGTGAGGGCAAAGGCCTCGAGAATTAGTTCTGAATCAAGGGCAACTGGCAACCTGCCTATGAAGGAGCTCAATGAGGCGAAGAGCCTTGCAGTCATTAGGCCTGAGGTGGCTGTGGGCATTCCCTCTGTCAAAGAGTATGCTTTTGTTTCAAAGGTAATATTAATTAAATGATCCTTATGGGATCATCTTACTTGAACTGAATATGCACTTCTATTGGAACTTAGGATACAGCTTGTATATGGAATTACCTAATGCTGGAATATAACAAGAAACTTGGGATAATTAATTACAATATCTTTCTTTCTTTTGGTTATAGAACAGTTCCGATATTTTGGTTGCCGCCAGCAGCCTTTTTCATAAGAAGGAAGGAAACATAATGGTGAGGAGACAGAGGACAAGAGGTGGGGTAGCGTTAGAGGGGGAGAAGAGGGGAAGGAGTGGGAGGGGTCAGTGAGCTCGATTTAAGAAGGGTTCAATATAGGCTGCAAAAAGCCAAATACAGGCCATCTCTAATGTTTTTAATTGAAAGGGAGAGGGAGGGAGGGAAGCCAGGATGCCTACTTCGAAGTATTTATTGAAACTAAGGTTGAAGGAGGAGGCATGGGTGGAGATGGAGAAGGAGGCATTTTGGGGGAAGGGATTGCAACCCGGTGATCATTCATCTTGACACTAATAGTTAGTTGTGAGGCCCACATAGTAAGCATTGCATTAGTTGCACAGGAGGGTGCATACAATAGTGTGAGATGTGCAAGAAAGGGAGGGGACGGAAGGAAGAGGGTGGAAGAGGAATATCCCAGGGAGGTGCTCGGTGATATGGATAGGTCAAGTTTTGCATCACCCGATGGCAGGGGTAGGGTTTTAGTGTTGGTGGTGGGTTTTAACAGCAGTTTGGTAGTTTTTAGGTAGAGATTTGGGGAGTGTCTGAAGGTGAGAGAGACATTTGGGGAAGATGTTAGCCGTGGTAAGATTGTAAGTGAGGAATGGAATAAGGTTTTCAATGATTTTTTTTGAGGGGCTAGACACCTGAGATGTAGGTGGTGTGGAGGGAGATGTTATGATTTTATTTTGAGGTGATTAAAGGATAAAGGGTTTTTAGGATTTGCTTGTCGAGAAGGGTCTCAGGATACCCTTGTAGGAGAAGGGATTGGTGTAAGGAGGAAAGGAGTTTATCTAGGGAATCAGGGTTATTGCATATGTAGTGGCCTTGTATGAAGAGAGAGGGTAGGGGAGGGATCTCTTGGTATGGGAGGGATGGCAGCTGTTATAATGTACGTGCAATTGCTGTTAATTGGTGGGTTTGATGTGGGCAGAGGGGCTGAAGTGGTGGTTGGAGAGAGTGATGTGTACATCATGGAATGTTACAAGGGAAGGGGATATATGGCATGTGAAAGAGAGGAAAGAGAATTCATTGATGGAGGAAATAAAGGAATCAACGTCATGGAATCAGAGAAGGAAAATGTTGCCGATATATGGAAGCCAGAGCTAGGGTTCCAGGGGTTGTGAGGATAGGAAGGACTCTTCGACAAGGCAGAGGAAAAGGTTGGCATAGGAAGGGCTGAATCTACTTCCCATGGCACAACCTTTGGTTTGAAATTATAAGCAGTCCTTGAAAGAGAAGGCATTAATGAGTCAAGATGAAGTGGGATGAGTCAATAAGGAAATCAGAGTTTGGGATAGGGAGCTAGCGGAGGTAGGGCAAGTATCAAGATAATGCCTAATGGCGAATGATCCTTCTAAGTGGGGAATAGAAGTGTAGAGTGAGGTAACATCAATGGTAGCCATGATGATGTCGGAATCCTTAGGGAGGGGGTGGAAAGGAGGCAATCTAGGAAATGTTAGGTATCTTTGATGTAGGAAAGGAAATGGACCAAAATGTTAAGGTAATGGGCAATGAAAGCAGAGATGCGTTCAGTTGGGGAGTGGTATGAGGATACTATTAGTCAGTCTGGGTTGTTGGGCTTGTGTATCTTGGGAAGGACATAATAGTAGGGATAATAATGTCTTCTTTATTTTCGAGCAAATTTAGGTCTAGATTAGATTAATTTGTTGGTGGAGTTCCTCCAAGGAGGACCTGGGGCACTTAGACCTAATGGTCCATTGTGCCAACCACCATTGGTCCATGTGGTCACCCATAGAGTCCAGTCGCCCTGCTAAAGGATAACATGTCCTCCACGGGGATACCCCTGACTTCATCTAGTTCCAAAAATGGTGAGCCCAGATGCCTAACTCTAGTCCTCATCAAAGCAGGACACTTGCAGAGTACGTGCAATGTTGTTTCGCCCTCTTCCTCGCACCATCTACATTTTGCCGAGTCTGTAATTCTCAGGAGATGAAGGTGCCTCATAACCTGATAGTGTCCGGTAAGCAGTCCCACTATCGTACGAAGTTGTCTTCTGTCCAGTGAAAGAAGCTTTCTTGCCAGCCCCGCCCTGGGTCCTTCTATCAGGAGCTTGGCTTGCCTAAGCCCCTGTACATTCTGCCAGATCTTAAAAGAGTGTTGAGCTAGGCTCCACTCTTTGATCTTGACAATCCCTGAAGAGGGTGCGATTGGGATGAAAGGCTCTGGTCCAATTGGGTTGCTATTCGAGCATTCCTTTGCCAGTTTATCCGCTATCTCGTATCCGGTTATGCCTGTGTGGCCAGGGACCCAGAAAATTTCTACATAGCTCTGTCTGCTGAGGGAGTCGAGTGCTTCCCGGCATTCCAGCAGCAGCCTAGATTTGCACCATGGGGATATGAGAGCTTTTAAAGCTGCTTGGTATTGGTGCATATGTGAATTGATCTGCCTCTATGGCATAATTCTTTAGCAGCATGGGCACAGGTCAGCAAAGCATAGACCTCTGCCTGGAAGACTGTAGCGTGCTCCCCCAAGGGAATTGAGAGCCTTTTGTCAGGTCGGCGGCAGTGAACCCCTGCTCCTGCTCTTCCTTCTTTCCTGGAGCCATCTGTAAACCAGACATATGCTCCGTTGTCTTTACCTCCTTCCTTGACCCACCATTCCCTCGTTGGAAAGTGGGTTTTGAAGAGAGGTTGTGTTTTGTTGAACGAGACTCATGTCATCTTTACCCATTTCACAAATGGGGTTCAACTCCCTGAGCTCCGTCCATAGTTGTCTGTGACCAGAGAGGTTTCCCCTGTCACTCCATTGTCCCTGTCTCTTGAGACGATAGGCCACCATCCTAGCTTGAGTCTCAACTTCCACATAAAGTGGTGCGAGACTCAGTAGGGTTTCGAGGGCCAGCGTGGGGGTCTTCCTCATGGCTCCCATGATACCCATGCAGGCCATTCTTTGCAGGTGGTTGAGTTTATTCCTTGCAGTAATCTGCCTAGTCTTCTTCCACTAGACAATTGAGCTGTGTAGAAAGGCGGGTTTTACCAGTGCAGCATAAATCCATTTGATCGCTTCCCCAGGTTTTGCCGAGGGCCCTCTTGCATGTCCATAGGGAGGCACATGCCTTCTTGTAATGCATAATTAATTCCTTTCTTACAATTAACTCATTAATACGACACATTAACACCCATGTCCTGAGTGGAGAAAAACCCACCCAGGCAGTAATCGAACCCGCGACCTTCAGGTTAGCATGTGACAATGCTACCTCGCTGCCACAGAGGCCGGCGGGGAATGAGAAGGAGAAAACAGAGAAATATCATTGCTTGTAAGGCCTTCTTTAGGGTCTTAGTCTTGAAGATATGAGATGATATCTTGATGGAATGTAGGGTTTGGGTCAGGAGAAACAGTGGCGTAGGAAGAGTGGTCAGAAAGTTGCCTATGGGCTTTGTTGATATAGCCTGAAGAGTCCAGTACTACAATGGTAGTGCCTTTGTCAGAAGGTGTGATTATGCACTATGTTGGGATTGTGAGAAAGATCTTTTAGGGCTTTGATTTATGCCAAGGAGATGTTGGGTGTGGGGTTTAAGAAATTGAGAAAAGAGGGATTGGATATTTTGGAGAGGTGGAGGTCGTGAAAATTTCTAAGGGATGATTTTAAAGCAGAGATTTCGGTTAATGTGCTGAGGGGTAATTTGAAATTGGTAGGGGCAGGACATACATATATATATATATATAAATAGACTATGCCACAGGTGGGGCGGAATTAAATATAAACACATAAAAAAAGAACACTCACAATATTAGTTGATATTTCGGTTGCTAGAACCTTTCTCAAAGGAAGACGGATACAGAATCTTATATTTATGTTATTAATGTTTATATTTAATTCCGCCCCACCTGTGGCATAGTCTATTTACATTATCGCGTGTGTGATTTTCCACGAACTCGTATATATATATATATATATATATGACTTTTTCTAAAGCTGAAGAAGGGCCTGCATGCCCGAAACGTCCCAGTAAGTCTTCTATCTTTTTACTTTTCTTTCCCCACCCTCTGTCAAGTGTTTTTATTATATATATATATATATATTTATTTATTTATTTATTTATATATATATATATATATATATATATATTCTTCTCCCCTTTCTTACCCCTTTCTCCTCCCTCTCCTCCTACCTCACTCTACCCCTTGTCCCATGCCTATCCATCATTCTGTATCCTTCCTTCTGTGAGAAAGGCAGCTCGGCTGCCGAAATATCAGAACGTATAGTGTGTGAGTGTTCTTCTTTTTTGTGTTTCTATATTTATTTCCGCCCCACCTGTGGCAAAGTTTATTTTTATTTATATATATATATATATTTTATTTAAAAGAAGTATGGGGAAGTGGCTGATGGGAGTGCTGGGAATCCCAGAAGAATTTTCATTTTCAGCAAAATTAAGAGTGCCGGTGAGGAGTTTGACGGGATTAAATTTAGGGGAAGGAGAGAAGCAAAGACTTTTGCTTAGAGCTGAGGTTTCAGAGGGGTTGAGGGAAGAAGAAGAGAGATTTACGACCACTTGTTCTGTGGGTATGTTTGTAGGAATCGTCGGCAGGGTGAGTGGGAGGGGTCGAAGGGTCTAAGAGCAAAGAGACCCACTGCCCTTCCCCTTCAATTAAAAACATTAGAGATGGACCTTATTTGGCTTTTTGTAGCCTATAATGCCCCCAACTTAGATCAAACTCACTGACCCCTTCCCACTTATCCCCCCATACCCCTCCTTCCCCCTCCTACCTTACCACACCTCTTGTCCTCTGCCTCCTCACCAGTATGTTTCCTTCTCTCCCGTGTAAAAGGTTGCTAGTGCCATCCGAAATATCGGAGCTGTTTATTTGTGTTTATTTTCTGTGTTCCTATGTATAAAGCCACCTTACTTGTGGCACTGTTTTGTGGATGATTTATTTCCATAAGAGCCAGTGGTGACCCCAAGGAGTCTTTTCAAATATTCTTAAATATAACTACCATTTGTTAAATAAAACAACTGAATAAATAGAATGGTAGTTATGTTTTCAGCAGAGTAATAGAACAGTGACAGTGAACTAGAAAGGCATTGGGCCTCATTGTGGATGCCATTAGCAAGGATAAGGTAGGTGAACCAATGAACACATAAAAACCTTAAAAGAATTTTGTGTATGGTGAATCTGGAAATGGGGCCCTTCTCTTTTTTTTTCATTCAAGCATGGAATATGTTTTCAGCTTCAATCTAGTTGCTAAGTGACTACATGTGAGTGAGTTTAATGCCAGATATTCAAATCATTACCATAAAATACTTTTTCCAGGCAGACAAAAATTTGAGGAAAGTAGACAACCTTGGGAGAGGGCCATCATTAGATTTGCAGAGGCTGCCGAAAGGCAAGCTGCAGCCATAGAACAAGCTGCTCCAGCAGAGAGGAGAGCTGAAGCAGCAGAAATAAGGGCAGCTGCAGCCAAAGAAAATGCTTCTTCTTGATGTAGGCGGGTCTCCTGTGCTTTTTCCTGAAAATTAGTCCTGATCTTGGGAGGTGGATTGCCAGCTGTCTTTCCATCTTTTTGGTGGTCTTCCTATTGGTCTCCTGCCCTGGGTAATGTGGGGCAGACTTGTCTTCGGTCAATCAACCGGCATCCCACTATCCTGTCTTTTCTTGACCATCCGATGATGTTGTTTATGTTAATTCAATGTATCTTTTTCTATCCAAAATTGTGTTGCTCATGATCATTTGTATTACCTGAATTTCTGTTGTGATCAATAGTCTTTTGGTATGCCTTTTCTCTGATCTCATTTCTCCACCGTATGTCATGATGGCTCTGACAAATGTTTTATATATGTATGGGCTATTTGCATTCCGTGCCTTTATATTTATTTTTCCAGTTACATAGGAAGTGAAGGGATCATTATGATACAATACGCCTTCATTTTTTGTGTCATTGACCTGACCAAGGCATTTGACAGAGTGAAAAAAATTTTGCTAGTCATCATAGGTGTACTCTGAAGAGCTACTTTCTAGATGTTTTTTTTAAGATGAGAGATGATCACAATTTGATCATGATGAAATGCCAACTTGAGTTCAAGGAAGTAAAGAGCTCGATGAGGAATCACAAGGAGGTGAAAGATAAAATGAGGCTGAACTAGATGAGCCAATGTAATTGTTTTAGAATAAGTTGAAGAGAGTAAACCTGTTGAGAAAGCAATCAAAGAAAAATGCCAGGGCATTGGCAAAGGACCATTTGAAGCAGCTGAAGAAGAATTAAGAAGAAGGTTAACAGAAAAAGAGATCAGTGGATTAGAGTAGTTTGATGACTGCTGAAGATGAGAAAACGTCCTAGCATGTATTTATTTTTTGTTTTATCCAATGCTTATTATGTTACTGATAAATTGCGGTAGGAGTTATGCTGATTAATTTTTGTAGTGATATGAAGTCAATTTTTATTGAACTGATATGACACTGTCCCTTTTGAAGAGACTTTTTTGTTTATTATAATCTTTTTAATAATCTGATGTCGCAATCGTAGTTACTTGATTTTTAAATTTTAATAATATAATATGGTCATGCTTATTTATTTAAGTGATGCTAGATAGTCAGTGTTTAAGTGACATTATTGATGGGTTTTACCTTTTTCTTTATTACCTGATATGTCAATAGTTTCGCTCATTATATGTTCATATTTTTATGGATGTGAAATGGCCCCAATTCTATATGAGGTATCATTTACATTTTTTATATTTTGCTGTTCCTTGAGTCCACCACATAATTTTACATTTACTTGTTGTAGATAAACAATTCCATACTTCTAAAAAAATTGTGCATATTCGTGCATTTCTTCTCTAGTCAGCAAAACAAAGGTTCTGCGATTTGGGTGAGAACAGCACACCACCCCTGCAACTTAGGGCTTGATGCATTGGCAAGCTTGCTTACAACCCAAAAAAATTAATACCACTTCAGGAAGTCACTAATGTGGACACCTTTAAATGGTGGTATATATATATATATATATATTTCAATTTTACAATTTAAACCAAACAACAACAGCCATCCATGAAATGGAGATATTTCTGTTTATTATTTAAAATGCCAAATGAGCCTTTGCACATTTAAAGCAGAGGCTAGAAGTCCGTTTCTGAGTTTGAAGTTATGCACTGGAGACAATTACACAGAAGATTTTCAGTCTAGTACTGGGTGGTTAATGATTAAAAAAAAATATTCTTTGCATAATGTATGTGTCACAGGAGAAGCAGGAAATTTACGTGAAGATTGCCCAAATTGCCGGCAGCAGGGTAAAGTCCACTCCTGCTAATCTGAGGATCGTGGGTTCAAATCCCACCTGGGTTGGTTTTTCTCTGCCCAGGGCATGGGTGTTTTGGTCAAGTTATGGTGGTTGAGCCACTGAGAAACCTGATTAGTGGTAAAAAATGGACCACCAATGGACAGAACTCCTAAATCAAAGGAGGAGGTTACAACCCGGAAATATATTCAACGTTGATGAAACCTGCTTGCAATGGAAATGTATGCTTCATTGTACTCACACACCATGAAGAAAAAAGGATGCCAGGATTCAAAGCTTTTAAGGAACTTATTTGCTTCGTGGGAATGCCGTGGGTTTTAAGCTGAAGCCTTTTCTCATTTATCATTCAGAAAAACCATCATGCATATAAGCACATCAACCAGCACACACTGCCCATTTACTATTGTCGAAACCATAAAGCTTGGGTGACTCAAGTACTGTTCGAAGACTGGTTCATGAACATCTTCATTCCCCAGGCTCGTGAAAATTGTACGAAGTTATCCCTGTTAAAATTTCATTGGTTTAGTGCAAAGCCCCTGGGCACCCTCTCATCTGGTTGACTTTCATCATGATAAGTGGTTTCAATGCTACCGTCTCTCATTCAACCCATGGATCATGGTGCAATTTCAGCATTCATGCTTCACTACCTCAGAACTACATTCACACAAACCATTGAAGTGATAGATTCTGATGCTGATTTATCTTACTGAGACTTTTAGAAGCAGTAGAACATTCTTCAAAATATCGAGAATATTTCGACGGCATAGGAATGTCTAACAAAGGATTGTATGTTGGAAGAAGTGTCCAAAATGTTATGGGAATACATACGGCATTCGAAGGAGTTGAAAAAGGAGAGGGGCCGGAAGTGATTGCAGAGGAAATATGTTTTTAAACTTGCAAAAATTCTAAAATTAGAATGTGAAATAGAAGATGGGGAACAAAAGCAAAAGAACTTGAGGATGAATAGTTGGAGTTGAAAGCTCAGAGAGTGGTAGAAGAAAGGAGGAAGAGAAGACGGGCCAAGAGGAGCCAGAGAAATAAATTCACTGCTTAGTGTTTATCAGATTTTTTTTTGTAGCAAAATACAGCTCTCGCCAGTTTAGAAGCAATCAATCCTAATGTCTCATGATTTATAAAGAACGAACATATCATTCAAGATGCTGTGCATTTTATTTTTAAGATAAATGAATAATAAAATAAACACTATTCAAGCAAAGCTCAGCATGTTCCTCACCAATAAAATATCTACTACCACACAACCCAAGACCGTGATATGATGACAATCCTCGGGCCAGTACAAGGAAAGATAAAAATTGATTTTGGAAATTTGATATTGTATGTATTTATTTTTACATTGATTTTTGTTTGTATTTTGTGATTGTAGTACATAATCTACAGTTATATTTCATATTATGTGACATGTAATTATAGATTATAGTTTTGTATTCTTTTAACCACTGTGAACAATAAACCATTTGAAATTAGAGAACGATTGAATTCAACCGATTGAAGTCAAGAGAGACAGATTGATGATAGAGAGAGATTGATGGGTAGAAATGAAGGTATGTACATGCATTTGAATTGCACACAATTGTGTGACCATCAGCGGATGACTTCATTAAAGTTCTTGCAGGGCCAGCTCTGCAGTTCTTTGAATTTGTCTCAGTATATGCCCTTGTGATTATTCTCTTGTTTCGGGGGTCTTCACTGCATGCATAATCCTCCAAATCAAGTGAACACCGTGTGTGTTGTCTTCCCAAGTCAATGGAGACGGTGAATATCCAGAAAATTGAGAGAATAATCACAAATCAAGGTGGCGGAACCTAAGAACCAATGTTAAACATCATTGTGTTGAAAATTGGTCTTTACCTCATGGACTGTGGTGCTTAGCACACGTACACACAGGTACGCCAAAATGTGAGGACAACTTGCATCCTAAAGCCTCAATGTGTGATTCACAGTGGAACGAGACGCCTGGCTAGCTTAACTGGTTAGAGTACTCGATGTCTAGGGGTGTGGGTTTGAATCCCCGTCCAGGCAAGTGATTTTTTCACTGTGAGTTTCACACCATGTTATATGACCATCAGCAGATGACTCCGTTTAAGTTACTGCACTGCTAGTTTCACAGACCTTTGAATTTGTCTAACAAGGAGAAATGGCGTGACTGATGTTCGGGATCCAAACGAGGCAATTATTTGCTGTAAATATAGAGAGAATGCGGGAAAAGTGTCACAGCTTTGTTCCATTTAGACCCGGGTTTAGGAGAAAAACGCAACTAAAGAATTTATCTTTGTATAAAATCCTTTGCAATGCTCTTGTATTTCAACAGAAGCCGTGGCCGAGTGGTTAGAGGCGCTGGGCCAGTTATCACCATGTGATGACCCGGGTTCGAGTCACAATCAGGTCAAACTTTTTTCCATCGGATATTTTACGGAATCACTGTAAATTGCCCACTCGCATACATTTACGGCAGTAACAACAATACTATTTTAAATTTTCAACCTATTTGCTGGTTTTTCAATCAACCCACTCGGGAGACTCTCGAAGCTAATTTCGGGATTCTTGTTTGACCGAAAAGAGATTTCACATGCCGACAGGCCTAATATGTTTTGATTTTGAAAATACTACTTCCGTGCATAGGATGGGCTTTGATTGGTCGTGGCTCTTTCTCTAGGTGGTAAACAATGCACTGATTATTACTTTTTAATATACCTGCAGCGATGGATGCACTTAAAATTCAGGGTAGGAGGAAGCATTTTTCGGGTTGGGAAGGGGTTAGCCCTTATGATAGATTTCAACTTTTAAAAATATCACGTACGGATAACACAGTATCGCAGGGTTGGTGGATTCCTGGGAAGGACAAACAAGTGGTGCAATGTACGACGAACTATTCACAAATAAAACCCGTGAAGCTACTTGCACGTAAAATATAATAACACCCAGGTGCAGGCCATAATGCCAACCCTGCGATGTATATTTTTACAGGCAGGTCAAACAATTTGTTGCGAGGCTGCAAAATAGCAGTTATTTGTTGAAAGAAAAAAGAAAAATTACATCCCGGGAGAATGGGATTAAAATACAATCATTGCTGCACCATCAGCAATCTTCGCCAGCATTCTGTGGCATGATGATATATGTGTGGTATTCATCAAAACTGGTTGAAGATAGAACAATATTCAGAAATCTCCGAGAAATGTGTTTCCCACAAGATCTGTGTTCACGCAAATGTGATATTTCAGGTGGGAGCTTTAAATAAAGTGCTTGGTGTACAATTATTCTTTGTTTTAAATGTTTTTACGATGCATATAATCCAAAAGTATGCAATTCAATGCCATAGTTGAAACACTACATTTCATCAACTAAATAAACATGATGTAGAAAAAGAAATACTTTGTTATCCGTACGTGATATTTTTAAAAGTTGAAATCTATCATAAGGGCTAACCCCTTCCCAACCCGAAAAATGCTTCCTCCTACCCTGAATTTTAAGTGCATCCATCGCTGCAGGTATATTAAAAAGTAATAATTAGTGCATTGTTTACCGCCTAGAGAAAGAGCCACGACCAATCAAAGCCCATCCTATGCACGGAAGTAGTATTTTCAAAATCAAAACATATTAGGCCTGTCGGCATGTGAAATCTCTTTTCGGTCAAACAAGAATCCCGAAATTAGCTTCGAGAGTCTCCCGAGCGGGTTGATTGAAAAACCAGCAAATAGGTTGAAAATTTAAAATAGTATTGTTGTTACTGCCGTAAATGTATGCGAGTGGGCAATTTACAGTGATTCCGTAAAATATCCGATGGAAAAAAGTTTGACCTGATTGTGACTCGAACCCGGGTCATCACATGGTGATAACTGGCCCAGCACCTCTAACCACTCGGCCACGGCTTCTGTTGAAATACAAGAGCATTGCAAAGGATTTTATACAAAGATAAATTCTTTAGTTGCGTTTTTCTCCTAAACCCGGGTCTAAATGGAACAAAGCTGTGACACTTTTCCCGCATTCTCTCTATATTTACAGCAAATAATTGCCTCGTTTGGATCCCGAACATCAGTCACGCCATTTCTCCTTGTAAGTAATGCCATTGTGATTATTCTCTTGTTTTCTGGGTCTTCACTGCATGTGTAGTCCTCCAAATCAAGTGAAAACTGCATGTATTGTCCTCCAAGTCAATACAGGCGATGAGTATCCAGAAAGTTGAGAGAATAATCTCAAATCAACGTGGCAGAAACCTAGGAACCAATGTTAAAGTAGAATGGGGCACCTGGTTAGAGTACTCGGTGCCATGTCGTTGGGTCTGGGTTCAAATCCCAGTTCAGGAGGGTTGTGTCTGAAATGCTTGAGGTAATTTGAATCATGTAACTAAGGAGTTACGTGGTACAATAACGAACTGTTCAAGATTTGAAGTATTTGAAATACTCTTGAAAATCTCACGCAGACTTCCCAATCGAGTTTCTATCACCAGAATATTGTTGATTGAATTGAAATAGCTGATTATTGATGTAATAAACAACATATCGGGCGCTGAAGTTATCCATCCGAATGGTTCAAACACACAAAAATCTCGAACTGTTTGTTATTGTGTGTACCCCCTGACTCTCTTGGTACATGAGCAAAATTATCTCGAGCGTTTCAAACACATCCCCAAAGGCAAGTGATTTTCTCACTGTGAATTTCACACAACTATATGTCCATCAGCGGATAACTCCGTTTAAGTTACTGCACTGCCAGTTCCACAGATCTTTGAATATCTCTAAGTAACGCCTTTGTGATTATTCTCTTGTTTTCCGAGTCTTCACTGCATGGGTGGTCCTCCAAATCAAGTGAACACCGTGTGTGTTTTCTTCCCAAGTCAATGCAGGCGGTGAATATCCATAAAATTGAGAGAATAATCACAAATCAACGTGGTAGAAATCTAAGAATCAATGCTGAACATCTTTGTGTTGAAAATTGGTCTTTACCTCATGGACTGTGGTGCTTAGTACAAGTACGCCTTATACGTGATATCTGTGAGGACGGCTTGCTCCTTAAAGCCTCAATGGGTGATTCGCAGTGGAATGGGACACCTGGGTTGCTCAACTGGTTACGAGTACTCGATGTCATATCGAGGGGTCTATGCTTGATTCATAGTGCGAGTGATTTTTTCGCGGTGAATTTTGCACAATTATATGACCATCAGTGGGTGACTCCGTTTAAGTTACTGCGCTGCCAGTTCCACAGTTCTTTGAATTTATATAAGTAAACACCCTCGTGATTATTCTCACTTTTCCAGGTCTTCACCGCGTGTGTTGACTGGGAGGTCAGTCGTTTCCCTGGTGTTTCAACCACCATCTTTGGGTCACCTGGTGCTTTTGCTGGATGTTGTAACCAGTGTCTTCAGATGACCTGAAGACACTGGTTACAACACCATCGAAACTTTTCATGTGCACTTGCTGGTGACTCTGTAAAGCTCCGTAATACTGTGACTAGTCCCAGTATCCTCAAAACTAAAGAAAATGTTGGATACTGGTAAATATAGTCTGCTAGATATGTGAAAAGAAAAACTTTTTGTAATTTCAAAAACTTTTCTGCTTCAGGCATCTTCACTGTGATGTGCTACAACATTCTATGTGACAAATTTGCCACAAGGCAAATGTATGGCTACTGCCCTGGGTGGGCACTTCAGTGGGACTACCGCAAGAAAGGCATTCTCAATGAAATTCGTCACTATGCAGCTGATATCATTAGTTTGCAGGTAAATAATCGACGCTTCTTACTCAAAAGAAAAATGAATCTACTTTCGTAGTACCAAGTTATCTTTTTGCTAAATCCTAACCGTGATCCATACATAATTTTTAAAATGATGTTGGCATAAATTTTTATTATATGCTATTTGTTTTTCATATATAATAGCTTAAAGTTTTATGACCTTAAATGGTGGCTGAGGATCTAAGCAACACTGAGGAGACTCTGTGCTTGTTACATGCATATAAAACCTTTGTTCATATTGATATGGAAATGATAATATTGTTTTAATTTTCTCCCCAAGTCAAACAGATGGCCATATCCTTGTGACTTAACTATATTTGATCTTTACAATTTTTGGCACTATGTAATATAATATGACAAATAGGCATTTTGCTAAATATTCGCCTAATATTTATCAATATCGAAGATATGGCATTTCAAATATCTGAAGTTAGTGCACAAAGGAGCTGCACAGCTCCTAACAACTCCTCTTACTGTCCATTTATAATTGAGTGTTGAATATAATGGCATATTCACTATCTATACTCTGTTTATCCATATGAACATTCCTTCACAACTCTTAGCATGGTTTAATTTCATGCAGTTTTTTTTACTCTACCCATGTTTGTGGACCAATAACAAGTGTATCAATCTTCAGAAAGCTCCCGGCAAAATTTTGCTGAACATTCACAGTGCATGATTATTCTTTGAATGCATGACCTTTTATTTATAGTGCCAAACCACTGCACAGTGGGGCAACAAAAATGGTGGAGAATTTTTTTTTTTTTTTTACTTTTGTGGCTTATGACAATATGTTCCAAAATTAGATTTACTGTATTTGATGGCATGGTAGACATACTTTTTTTCCAAAAATAATTGCCTGAAAATCACCCATGAGGCTTATATGCAAAGGCGAGTCCTTACGCAGGCTAAAGTCTCCAAAATGCTAATTTTGGTCAGATACCTGGTTTGTTTTCGTACGGGATGTTGACAAAACTTTTCCCAATCTAACTTCTCAGATTCAATAATGCAAGTGAATTAATCGAGGTAAACTGAACAACTACAACAATTGTGTAAGAGTGACAACAACCCCTGCTGTACCAACTTTTACTACAACAGTTCATGCCGAGTCGTTTGCTTTCACTTTGAAATTTGGCATGTTGCACATGTGCCTACATAGCCTGCCAGTGCTTGCACTGCAGACCCTAATATTTTCATTTTTTCCATACTGATGGTCACAAAAATTTCATTTTAGCCTTTTCTTAAATGAAGTGTTGACCTGCAGAACAATGTGCCCTGGATCTGTATATCCGGAACACTTTGTCAAACATTGCTTTTTCACAGTTGCAATTGTTGCTAAATTTTCTCTCCTCTGTTTTGTTGCCCCATTGTGTACCACACTAAGAATAGTCTTATGTCATAAATAACCAGCCAAATTTTGCCTGATACTTTCTGCAAATTAATACATGAGTTATTGGGCCCCAAACATGGATTAAATATTTAAAAATCTGTACAATGAAATCATGGTGTGGTCAGTAACTCAGATGGAAGTATCTCTATGATAGAAATGTGTTGTAATTGTAATGACATCGTTAATGTAGTTGTAATTGATGGAGTGGCCACCCTAAAGCATTGGCTGGGTTCTGCCTTCACCTATGAAACCAAATCTTTAGATTGAACTTGGTAGTGGAAGTTATAAACTTATCTGAAAGTTTTATTATTGCATCAAGCTAAAAATTACGTTGTAGCTTTTCATGTTGCTTAACTATAACATAAGCTCCGTTAATTCTGTCCATACTCTTGATTCTGGTTATTTGTTATGCAGACAATTGAGTCAATGTAAAGCTTTAGTACATATATTTTTACTATGCTCATAACTATTTATGATGCAGTCAATGCTTTCAAACCTTACAAGGAGACATCGTGAGACTTATGTTGAGGTCGCTAACGACACAATGTTTTTCTGAAACTAGAGAGAGAGAGAGTGGAGGGATAATGTCAGGGCTTTCTCTCCCATGGGCCTGGCTTCGCGAGAAAATTGCTAATATAGAATTTCGTTCTGTGTAAATTCTGTGCTTTACTCTCCTTCATTCAAGTAGCACCGTGGCCGGGTGGATTAAGGCTTTGGCAGAAAAGTGTGAGTCAGAGTCTAGAGTTTGCGGCTCGTATGTGGATTTTTTTTTGTTCAATATGTTTCGGAAACAACGTAAGATGCGTTATCTTGTACATGTACAACGGTAACAATAGAATTTTTGGTTTTCAACCTATTTCTTAGATTTACATCGAACCCTTCAGGGAGAGTAAAGTAGCCAAGTGTAGGATTCTATTCTTTGCCTAAAAAGAGACTTCACAGGAGGAAATTGTGCCATTGGCCGAATATTTTCGAGTGAAATTCGAAAAAATTTTGATTGAACGAAAGATTGCAATAAACGTGTGGGAAAGGAAATACTATGTTGTCATTACCCTAAATTTTTCTTGTACTGGAATGATTATCCTCCTCTCCCCCATGATCCACATTTTGCTTCCATACAATAATAATAATTTTATTTGTCACTTAAATGGCATTTACAAGCCACAATGGACATCGTCAGAAAGGTTATAAAAATAAAATACAATTTATACATGTGTTATGCGAAAATATTTACAGCGTCCGATTCAAAATATTCCTCCACTGAGTAAAAGGCATGGTCAATAAACCATTTACGCAATCCATTTCCATGAAAATTATACAATACGTCAATCCATATGTATTAAGCTCTTCACAAACCTCTTCTTCATACCCTTGGCAGCTGTTATCATCTCTCTCCTGCCAGTACAATCTTCACTATTGAAGGAAAAATTGAGATACAAATATCAGCATTCGAGCATAATTTCTACAAAATTCAAATTTTTACATAGGTTTCAAAAATACAGAGGTTTACAATTGAAAATTACATATTTGTCTACCGTTAATGGCCCCCAGAAAGATTCACAACTGAACGGAGTCTGTCTTGCCCTAAGAGTATCATCAGATTTTCAAAATCTGAAAATATTCGGCCAATGGCACAATTTCCTCCTGTGAAGTCTCTTTTTAGGCAAAGAATAGAATCCTACACTTGGCTACTCTACTCTCCCTGAAGGGTTCGATGTAAATCTAAGAAATAGGTTGAAAACCAAAAATTCTATTGTTACCGTTGTACATGTACAAGATAACGCATCTTACGTTGTTTCCGAAACATATTGAACAAAAAAAAATCCACATACGAGCCGCAAACTCTAGACTCTGACTCACACTTTTCTGCCAAAGCCTTAATCCACCCGGCCACGGTGCTACTTGAATGAAGGAGAGTAAAGCACAGAATTTACACAGAACGAAATTCTATATTAGCAATTTTCTCACGAAGCCAGGCCCATGGGAGAGAAAGCCGTGACATTTTCCCTCCACTCTCTCTCTCTCTAGTTTCAGAAAAACATTGTGTCGTTAGCGACCTCAACATAAGTCTCACAATGTCTCCTTGTAAGGTTTGAAAGCATTTGGTTTTGGTTAAAGAAATCCAGGAATAATCTATAAACAGAAATTATTGACGTTCCAATATTATAATACAAGGTTTAACTGTGCATACCTTAAATGTACTCTTACAGTGAAATGAAATTATGAAGAGAGATATCTCTTCATATGTTCCTCCCTTTATTTGCACTGCAGTACTCTTAAAGTACTTATTTACATGCCTTTGATTTAAAGTCAATGTTTTGCTAATGCAAAATTTTACCAACCTAATAGTCATATTTAGCATTGCACTATAGTGAAATAATTTTCACTTGCCACTCTGTTGTTTCTTAAGGAGGTGGAAACAGACCAGTTTCACAACTTCTTCTTACCTGAGCTGAAAGCAGATGGATACGATGGTATATTCTCTCCAAAATCTCGAGCAAAAACAATGGCTGAAAATGAAAGGAAATACGTCGATGGTTGTGCAATATTTTATCGACGGGCAAAGTAAGCTACTATTTATTTTTAAGCAACAGATTTGTAAGCTCTATCATTTTAGAGTCATAAGCATTCACAATTAATTGAAATCAAGTGTTAAGGTTGGTATTTATACTTAACCTGTGCCAGATGCATAAGTAGAACGAGTCTTATTTCTTGGAGGTTTCATTGACCTTGTCTTTCTTACCATTTTCAGAGACATCTTTTAGTTGCTTCTATGCCTTGGTCAAAATTTAGTGTATTTTTATGGGGATAAAATATTTGTTAATATTTTCAGAACATATTTATTTGTGATTACAGTGTCCTCGTTTAACGTTGTCCCGTTTAACATTGTCCCGTTTAACGTCGTTTCGTGATAACATTGTCCAACAATTATAACCCTTAATCGTTCAACGTCATCAGTGCTTCATGATAACGTTGTTCAAATTTTGTGCTACCAAAAAAATTAATAACGAATAGGACTTTGGCACATCTGATGCATAAGTTCCATTCAGCGGAAAAGTTTGGTGTTAACTCCCCATAGCATGTGTAAAAGGTTCACCTGAGTGAATAATTATTGCGTTATTTGTTTCATAACTGTTATATTTGCTTATTATTTACTACGCTGTTATTGGGGGGTAATCAATCGGGTGATTTAAAACTCAAACCAATGTTAGTGTACCATCTTGAATGGTATGGTATTAATAATACCCTGTCTGAATGGTAGATCCAGGGGCAGATATCTACGGGAAAAAATACCTGAAAATCCCATGCCTCCATAAGGTAAGGTTGATTCGCTGTGCTGTTTGAGGTGAATCGAAAACGTGTTTTTTGTGTTGAATTAGTGTGTAAGAGGAAGTTTTCTAAACCCTCCATGATGTAGTAAATCGTAGAGGGTGATACTGTTCCTAAAAAATTGTTACAAAATAACAAAAATTTTGTACACAGCACCCTACTTCACTCACTATTTAAATTGAATTCCTACGTCTTTATGATGGCAGCGAGCAACATTTTTGCCCTTCACTGCATTCACATGCGTACGCTCCCACAGTGGACAAAAATTTCTATTTACTCAGAGGGAAACCGGTGCTAACAGCACTAAATATCAGAAATATAGGAGGGAAACCTGGTTGTTATTGTTTTAAAAATGTCTTTTCAGTTTGTTTCATCTAAGATATGAAGCTCTCTGACTAGTGGTACCATCTGTTCGACTGCTCGCATAATTAAAATACGCCGTAAATCGGTGGAAGATGACGTGAAGTAGTCCATAAAAAACCTAAATTTTTAAGGAAATTGGCAATTTTTGTGTATTAAACCATTGATAACGCCTTTCAACCAGGTCCCCTGTATTTTTAAATATCAACAGTAAGTTCCTATCACCTGTAGTTTTCGTGCCGCCAGGATAGAGAATAATTCCAAAATTTCTTTTGTGAGTGAAAATATCAAAGTTTCACCATTAAAATGTTTTAGAAAATTAGTTAGAATGCTTCATTCAATAATGCCACATATCCATCCTTTTATTGCTGTTCGGAAATTGTTATTGTTATGAAATGAAGAATTGTTAAGTTTTAGAACTGATTTTAATTTTTACACTGTTTCTTATGGAAAATACTGCATCATTTAACATTGTTTCACTTAACGTCTTCTTTTCAGGAACGAGTTAACAACGTTAAATGAGGACACACTGTATTTCATTACTGCATTGTGTAATTTGTAACTTTGTGTTGCTCTTTGATCAATTTAGGACCAATTCCGTAGTATTCCGGGCCTTGCCTACAAGTCAAATTGATCATATGCGTAGTATTACAGGCACCATTTTTCTGAAGCATTTTACCAGCATATGCAAAGGATACCTAGTGATACTTTTCTCTTTATGTTAGTTTTTATGCTATGTATTCTCTCGAAGAGCATTTATGTAAATTTTGCGTGCATTGTCATGTTAACTTCAGTCATTTATACATATCCCCAAGCCGTGGTGAGGGAAGAGGGGCTAAGGACTTAAGTGGTCATTTACATCACTGCAGTTTGGTAACACACTCATTCTTTTCAGATAGGGATATTTAGTTTCATGTGCTCTATTGTGCATACTTTATTTTTCTTATCACGTGATGTTCCTTTTTTTTTATCCTCAACTGTGGAGCACGAACTTTGGTGTTAGATTGTGGTTGGGGGGGCGTTTGTCAGGAGCCCGGGCACTTAGACCTTTCTTGGTCCATTGTGCCAACCCCATGCCTGTCTGCCACTTGCAGACAGGGGACAAGAGCACCACGGTAGAGGTATGGAGGGTTGGCCTCCCCCTGCCTCACCCCAGTACCAGGTATGGAGGGTGTCTTCCCTCTAACTCTCCCGGTCTGGGTATATCTCCCATTGGCCTCCCGGTGGTCTGGAGGGAGTATCGCTTCTCCATCCACGCCTGGTGCAGGCATGGAGGAGGGTCACCCATCCAACCACTGTCCGGGCCCAATGTTGCTTAACTTTGGTGTTCTGACGGGAACCGGTGTTTCAACGT
Organism: Pyrrhosoma nymphula; assembly: GCA_963573305.1. NCBI lineage: Eukaryota > Metazoa > Arthropoda > Insecta > Odonata > Coenagrionidae > Pyrrhosoma > Pyrrhosoma nymphula. The sequence goes on from OY754332.1 coordinate 153,233,950, forward strand.
GGCTAAGGCCCTTGCCCCTACGAACTTTGGTGTGCGTCAGTGTGTATCTCTCGCTGCATAAAGGGAATATCCATTGCTCCCCTATTTACAGCTTGTATCGAAGAGTGAAGAAGTTTTTATTCAGTTTTATTAGTGTATTCATTGTTTTATCATCAAATCCGTACGTGGTTTAGAATCGCTTGTTGCTTTTTCTGTTTGGTGAACTTTGTCACGGCAAAGATACCTACTTGATGCTTCACGAGGGCATATTATTTTTTTTGGGTACTTATTTTTCTGTTGTCTTTGTTATTAGTCTAAGCACGTAAATATTGTTTAGAGATGAAAATGATTTGTTCTGAGTCAAATAAAAGACTACGAGTATGAGTCAGAGAGGGAGTGGAAGAATAGCACATATTTGGACTTTAGTATGCAATTGATAGAGAAAATATTTGAAGTTTATGGTCGTGAGGTCTTTACTACAAGAGTACGACACAGTTACAGGACCTCATCCTTTGACATGATGTGTCTCTCCCAAGTATGTACTTCAGACTTCAAAGAACAATGATGCAGTACGGGTATATGTCAAGTGCTCAAAGAAAGTAGATGACCTCGTTCCTTTTCTTCAAAAGTTTTCATGTGGGAAAACTTAGTTCTTTTTAATAATCGTTTCATAGGCTAGTAAATTTGGCATTTGTATTCATATTCATGTATTGTTATTAACACTTTCAGCCCGAAGTTTAAAATTTTAAATGCCACCGCAAATCTATTGATGGCGCTAGGTCTCAAAGTGTTATGTAAAAAATAAATAATTTAAAAAGTTACTGTTATGCTAATGTAAAATGCTTTCAAATTTTTTTATAAATCTATTAGTCAAAAAATCAATAAACTATGAAAAGAACCAATAAACCCAATATTATGAAACTGGTATCGTACCATGTAATTAATCATATCTCCAAAAACATGTAATCTTTTGTTATGCTTATTTTTGCAACGAATGTGTCCAAAGCTGTACATTTGTAGTGATTTTGCAATCGTTACACGAAACTCAGGGAGAATTTGAGCATCTGCGTTCTCCACCGATCGGGATAAGGGCACCAAAGAATTGAAATTCGTGCTAACAGTTCACGGGGAGTATTAATTAGAAATTGGATGTACAGTGGTCGGTGCGACTTCATCGCATAAGCCTCTACTGTGGCATTCCCCCGATCGTCCTGCGATCAGCATATTTATTACATTTCAGTCGTCCAGGCATTAGCGGGTCAACCCTCTGAGGGTAGGGTAATTTCAAAACCTCCCAGAGGACATGTCAGGTACTTCAGCCATTTGCGATAACAGCCATCCTATACCTCATTCAATATCACTTGGCATTGCAGCCGTCTTCTTGTGGAAATCTATTGAAGATAGTACAGTGCGATCTCGGTAATCCGATACATATGCAACCGTGACATCGCCGGGTTATAGAAAACCCCGGATTATTGGAAATGTAGAGGAAATAAATACGATGGACTTATTTTATTAGACAACTTGTTTTCTTTTCCCGATAGAGTGGGTCGTGTAACCAAAATTTCATACAAATTATGTACAAATGGAGCAACTGGACGTGTCTGATTACGGCAAGGCTGTATTACAGAGATTGTACTGTATTTGTTGCCTCCTTTTCTCGAGAAATCAATGACCTTCCAAGAATGCCCGGACGACTGCTAACCGTTAATCAAGGGTCACACTCATGTTTCCCAATAAGCCCAACATAATTTATATCGATTGATCCTATTTATAACTGGCATTTCAATACATAAGCATTACCTTTTAAACACGTAGTCATTACACATTACCCTTAGATGCACAAAATAACCCACAACAATACCCATTCAGTACACATAAACCTAAACTAGAAAAAATTGGGTATTTGTAACAGTTATCATTTTTATATTTGCTCCTTGTAGTTAATGTTTATGCTTCTTAAGTGTTTCAAAGCATAATCTAGTTTTTCTATGATTTTTTTTACACCTGAGGCATTTTCAGTTATTTTTTGACCTTAGAAAATATATGTACATATAATTCAAGGTGAATGTTAAAAATGTGTACATTTTAAATATGAACGTTATGGTGTATTATTTTTCAATACTTAAAAAAAATTGTGTTAACATCATAATCACATTTATAATTATGATTTGTAAAAAAAGCCTGTCCAGGATAGACAAAGGTCTGACGTATAGTTCTGCATGAATATGTTTCAGTATGAAACAAAAACCTGTCTTTCTTTCTTCTGCTATGAAAAAGGAATTTTGCTCTTTCATGTTGCACTTTCTTGTCTTCCTACGTAGGACTAAGTACAATTTACTTAGTATTTATCAGGATATTTATTTGCATTGTCTATAGCTCATGGGGAAAAGCAGTTGCTAATGTATTTATAGAATATGTATATCTGAAAATTATTATATATGTCTTGGTCCTTATTTCTTTATTATGACGGAAGTGTTTCTAAAAAACTGGTACAAATGTTAACCTGGATTTTTGAGCCAGGTGGAAAACATACCAAGATTTAAAAAATTAATTGGGTGGATAATTGTCATTGGAACTGTATATAACTGGCTTATTTTATTTTGGTAGTTCCTCATGCCCAGACGTATTCCCCTCTATTATTGCTTGGCCTTTAGTGTCTATAATTATTTATGACTCTAATTTAATTTTATCCTTCTGCACAAAGGTTCACCTTGGAAAAGGAGTATCTTGTTGAGTTCAACCAGCTTGCAATGGCTCAGGCTGAAGGGTCAGATGATATGTTGAACAGGGTCATGCCAAAGGATAACATTGGGCTGGCTGCTCTCCTACGTACCAATGACATTGCTTGGGAAAATGGTCAGTGCTTTCTTTAAGTTATCGCTCCTTTGTGGGATGTGGTATTTCTTCATTACACCATGAGCAGCTTAGAAAGCATTAATTGTTTACAGTTCCAAAAATCTGTTATTCTGCCAGTGTTAAAATAATTCATGCAGTTTTTAGAAGGGTTTTCAATTTATTGAATCAAATTAAAGATCTAAATAATTGATTTTTGGCCCTAATGTGAAGTGGATATTTTACGAGGATAGATAGGATTAACAGAGATCTTATTTTCTGCTTATTGAACAAATGTTTTACACTTTTCAAATAGTTCTCTAAATGTCTCTGCCAGTAGCTGAGTCTACTTACTAATGTTAATTTTTGGATAATGGCACCGTAGTCCATGTGTGTAACCTTTGCTTTGCAAGAAAACATAGTGCAGTTTTAACTCAGTAAAAGGAGACCTCATGGTGCTCAAGAAATCACTTATTTTATCAAATTCTTATTCTATCAAGTTAGGGTAATTTATTCCTTGCAATGAATTCCAATACGTACCATGTGCACACATGTTATAAAGTCAATATTTTTGTAATATTGAAAGTGAATGAGACCAATGATGTTATAATTTTACAGCAATAATTATTACTCTTATACCATTAGTGTACGTTATAGTTGGTTGTATTGCTTTCAATAATTTGTTCACCTTCTGCTGGAGTTTTCTTGCCAGCCATTTAAAAAAACACACTAGTTGTTTGCAAACAAAAGCAAACCAGCAGATAGTTTTGCTTCCATGGAGGTTGCATTGCTGCCCTCAGATGTTGTGCCCTACTCTAGATAACTTTGATCACTTCTCAGGTATATGAGAGTTGCAACAAAAGTTAGCATTGGCTTAAGAACAGTTAATTTTATGTCCCAGTCTCGAACTCTATGAGTTAGTCTCATGTGTGATGCTATTTAAAATATAAGGGAAACAATAGCACTTTTATTTATTTTTTTATTTATTTATTTATTTTCAATTACCACCGAAACAGCACACATTGGCCTTTACATCGGGGTATTAACAATATTAACAGTGGACGATCACACACAACCATGCCCTGGGAAGTGAAAAATCCTCCCCAGGCGGGATTCGAACCCGCGACCTTTGGGTTAGCAGGCGAGGACGTTACCCCGCCGCCACCGAGGCCGGCAAATTGCTTTAATGCGTACAACGCGTTTCGGCTCACAGAGCCATCATCAGGTACAAGACAAAGTTATCAGAGTGTACATCACATATATGTATATCTTTTCAGAGGGGGGTTGTGGGAGGAAACTAGAGGAGGGGAGGAGGAGGGGGTAGTGACGGAAAAAACATGGGAGAAATCAGGAAAAACCAAGGGAGGAAAGGACTAAACCGTGAGGGAAAGGCCAAGAAATGGCAAAGGGGGAAAATGTAGGGGGGGGGGAAGAAGGCAGGGAATAGGCATGTCATTAGATTTGAGGGAAGCGGCGCTAGGGAAAGGAGGGGGAAGAATGCACCCGAGGGTAATTGGGAAAGGGGTATGAATGGGGTTCTCGGAAGGGATAAGGTGGGCACCGCCCGGTTAAGGGGGGAGGGCCTGGGTGGGTGGATGGGAAAAAACCATCATGGGTAGGAGGGGAGTCGGTTGGGGGGATTTAACATAATTTTGCTGCCATTGAAAACACTTGAGCAAGTACAAGTAGCATGCTGGGGGGTGTTTCAGAGTCATCCGTTCCGATCGGATCGGAAGGCTTGGATCGGATTCTACGTCACTTACTATCGACAGGACAATCCGTGCGTTTCAGACTGCTTCCGATCGACTCAAGGAAGGCTTTCCGATCGGAACCGGGTCGATCGGGATTGAGATGTCGGAAAGTCATTCCGATTGCGTTGGTTGGTCTCAGGTGAATACCCTTATGATGTTGTTGACGTTAATTATTTGGCTATAATAAGATAATACCGCTTTATTTCATGAGTGCACATTTATGTGGATGTTCTGCCAGAATAATATAGGTGTAGGAGAATTTAATTAGCGTGTAAATGGGACAATATATGTGCATGTTGTATCACTGTTGGCACAAGTTTGTTTACATATTATTTGGGGAAGTAATTTAGCAAAAGGAAGATGAGATGAGTTGGAATGCATAGCATAATAACGTATAAATATCTCGGGTAGCTAAATGTAGTGGAAACTGGTCCTTCAGTTTGGAAATATATCCATTTGTTTAGTTTTGATACGATACTTGTACGTGATCTAGCAATAGCATCGTAGGCCTTTGACATCAAAATTAGACATGGTTATGAACTTAGTTAGGTTGATTCCATTTTGTACAACCTAAATATTATATTTCTACGTGAAATATTCGTTTGAAGTGATATATCTGCTGCGATTTCCGTAGTTATATTGGCGACGTGATTTTAGCCCAGGCGCTCGGCACCACAAGGACAAAATCGGCAGTGCTGCCAACATCCACCCCCAGTATGATTTGAAAGTAACTTATGGCGCAAGGAAAGCGCACACATACCAACTGTAAATGTCCTGAAACGGTAGAGAGATAGTAACAGGAGAGTAATGTATTTGATGAAGTAAATAAAAGATAGTGATATTCCCAGGTTTGACACTCTGGGCCGGCTAACCACGTAACCGCCCGAGTCCTGCATGAGGCAAGCGCCCATATATCGACTTCATACGGACTTAACCGTCCACAGTTCCTATTTTTAAAAAATTGTAGATACTGGGAGTAATGTACTCTTAATGATCGTTGAAGAAGAGTTACTCATATTCCCAGGTTTGACACCCAGGGCCATTAGCAAGTGTGCCATTTTAGCAATAAAATGGTGTTATAAAAATAACCGGTTACGTGTACCACAGATAACAATCAAACCCCATTGTTTTCCGTTATTTTATCAAACGTGTCAAGCCATGCGTCAAGCCATTGACTAGTCACTGTATTTCCTTCCAATGAACCTCCATTTTTACGGGCAAAATGTTAGATATAAACGGCATATCATGAAGGTCAATACATTAATGAAGAAGGACCACATTCGCATTCAAATGAGATAAACAATGAAAATAACACGTCGGATTTTGGATAAATCATTGAGTAAATGATGCTGAGTAGGTATCTGTTGTTGCAAGAAAGGGTACGTTTCTCGACTGTATCTATTATAAGTCATATGAATGTGACCTTAATATTCAACTGTGTACTCACGAGAATGAACGAACAAAATTGTTTAAAATTTGCCTTCATTCCCGTCATTTACACAAATAGACAGGAGATTACATTGAAAAAAATACAAAAGGACATTTCTAAAATAAGTTTAACCCACAATAACGTCAATTATAAGACAATGTATCAATTAGCACAAATAAATGCCCATACATACAAATAAATGCCCATTTCCCTACATCATGAAGTGTTAAACCTGGCGGGAGGTTATTTCTCGCTGCTCACTTTTCTCTTCAAAACTGTGATGTTTCATCGCTGCTCGATGGGGATGGCGAGTGACGTCATACCAACAGCGGAACGCTTTCCGATAGTAAGTGTGAAGCGCACGGAAGACGACCGTAGGATAGGTATCCGATCGACTCGGATTGAATCCGTTTCCGATGCCATCAATCCGATGAGAGTCAGAAACACCCCCTTGGCCTTGCCATGGCCATTTTTTTGCTGGGTAGTTTAGCCAATTTAGGGTGCACTCCTTTAATCTGCCATACTAGCTGAGGTTTATTACTATCGGTCGTACTGATTCTGGCATCGTTACCCAGTATCCATTCGCTAACCTTACACTGATGTCTCCAAATATTAATGAACTTTCTTGCATGTGAGCTCTGTCAAATTGTGTAGTAGTAATCTTTTAGAAGTTGTTTTGCAAATTATTTGTTACTTTGTCTCATGAATATTTCTTCTGCATTAAAAATGCCTGATGGGTTATGCTTGCAGGATTACCTATGGATTCCTCAGGACAAATTGTGCCACAACGTATTCTAGTGTGCACGGCCCACATACACTGGGATCCAGAATACTGTGATGTTAAATTAATACAGACAATGATGCTATCCCATGAACTTCGAATTATCTTGGATGAAATTGCTGGGAGTGAATCATCCCTTGGTTATCGAATGTCTATGCAGTCACACCCTCATAAGCCAAGGCAGGATGCTGTGCACCTCTTGCTTTGTGGTGACTTCAATTCTTTGCCTGATTCAGGTAAAATGACTTTATTTTTCCTTGTTTCATCTCAAGTGTTTGTTAATGTATGGTAAACCCTTGTATAGCATGAGATAAAGTTCCTTGAAATCGTCGTATCTTGTAAAAGTGCACTATATGAAATAAATATAAGACAGAAAAGACAGAGATTCTTTCCCTAATCTCAACCCCCAATGTTTAATTCAGCTGGACATTTTACGACTATTCAATAACCCAGAGAGCACTTAACATTTGTTATATGCCAGGAAAATGCCAGATCTTATATTCTTCATATTCTACTGAGTCAGAGAGTGATATATAATAAAGCATTAATGAGAAACTCAAAATCTTGAAGTATGGAATTACAGACAGCAAAGGCTTTGCCAAAGAGGGAACTTCATGAACATAAGAATCACCAACAAGCGAAAGTTAAATACCAACCTATGAATTTCAAAATATAGGTTCCCAACAATAAAGAGTTTTTGAATTTTGCAGTGAACTGATTGAAGTTTGGCCCAAAATTATTCCCCGTATTTCTCTGAATTGATCGTAACCTTGAGAGCACGGGCTCAGCTACAGTTATTTTTGACTCATTTTTTTGACTTCCGTAAATTTCGACTTACGCCGCCAGTGTCGGAGCGCATCTATTATGTAACTCGGGGACTGCCTGTATACTGGTTTTATTTAAAACAACTGCAACATCTTTAACGTTAATGGTAGTATTTTCGAGAGGGGTTTGGTAGTAATGACCATCTGGGGTGAAATTTTTGCGTGAGTAGAGAGGGAATTGGGGATAACTTAAGCCTGTATTAGGGCTCACCTTTGCATGCGAGACCTATGGGTGATTTTTGAGTGATTATTTTGGGGACAAGGTGCATCTTATATGCCTTCATATATGGCAATTTTAACCTTGTTTTATTTGATTCATGCTGAGAACCTCCTTTGTTCATACTCAGAATGTATCATGCTTAATGTTGTTGAACATTCAAGTTGCAGGACTATGTTTATAATATATGCCCATTTGCAACCATCACCTGCATTGCATGTTTGGTGCCTTTGTTTGCTGAAAGGAAGATTCATGTGTTGTTTCTTGGTTATTTCAATACAGTTCCTTTTTTTATAGGTGTTGTAGAATTCCTTACCACTGGACGGGTTTCAGCTGACCATCCAGATTTTAAGGAACTGCTGGGATATAAGTCTTGTCTCAAGAAAATCTCACCCTGTGACCGGCCAAATGAGTACACTCATTCCTTTAAGTTGGCTTCTGCATACAGTTCTGATGTCATGGCTTTTACAAATTTCACGTATGTTGCAACATGTTTGAATGGTTGATTTTGGGAAGGAGTATGCAAAGGGTGTAAAGAATATTTTATCTTACCCTTTAGTCAGTGAAACCGGTCCTTTGGCCATCTTATTTTTTTGAACCCACTTATAAGCAACCAATATCAAGGCATGTAGTTAGGAATGCCCTATGCTGTGGCATTAGAAATGGAAGTCATTAAATGATATGGAATACATATTTCTCTTAAAAATGTAATAGGTAACAGGGGAAGGATAGTGCTGACGTATAGGCAGGTAAGTGTGATGGAATAAATTTGTGGCATTGATGATAAGGGTCATTTAGCACCTCATGCTATTCAATGAATTTCAAGTTCACTTTAAAACTGCTGCAGAAGAAAATTAAAGGGACTCAAAAAATAGCCATTTTGTTATTTAGAAATTCAGAAAAACAAAACTATAATTTTGTTTGCTTTAATTTTTTAAAGGCATAGCTTAGACTCGGCAGTAAACTTTTCTGCTCTCTTTCATTTACTCGTAATTAATGTTCATATACATCACATGCATATCCTTTATGCCAATGCATCCTGTCATTTTGCTTATTGCATTTTTTTCATGTGGGTAGGTTGACCTGATACTGGGGATTTTCTTCCTCACCTCCTCCATGATGAGACCCAACTCCCTTCGGGCCTCTTTGTTTCTCTATGAGGAACTTCTTGAATTCTAGAGTCATTCATTATATGTTCATGTAACATTCTATAAGCTCAAAAAAACATACAGGGAGTATTCTTGATACTTACTCTCGTCGGATCTTTATTTCATGAATACAAAATTACATGTTTTACTCTCGTTATTGGGAGATTGTTTTGTTTGTTAGAAAGAAAGTTGAAATGAAAGTAAGAAAATTACGCTGTACATAACATTTATTAACATCGAAATCATTAGTACAAATGGCTAACCTATGAACAATTGGTCGAAGGTAACTAATATTTTCTGGTTTCCATTGTTAATTTTATATTTCTTGTCTCATTAACGTCTAACTCACGTTCTCATCTCTCCGTAGACACCTCGATCACTAAAATCGACCAACTCGTTCCGGAGAGTACAACTGAACTGAGCGCCCGCCCAGTGCCCACACACAAGCCCATATTTAGACCCCCCACGTGCAGCGCTGTGACGGCACATTACAACCCCCCTTCTGCTCGCGATAAACCATTTCTGGTAGTCGACGAAATGGGCCATCCACTCATAATAGTTATAGATATTCTGCAATCCTTATAGTTTTTGCGCACAAGGCCCATCATAAGTACACAAATGTTGGTCGCTGCAAAACCTTACATGGCACCGAGAACGAACCATACGATGTTCATTCGCATATTCACATCAAAATATCTTATCCAGCAAAGGAAATTTGTATGTGATGTTCATTGAACTCTTGTCATCATTTCACCTTCTGCTGGCGATGGTTTTAATATAAGTGGATCACTTAGCTGAAAACTACCGGAGCATCAGCTTCTTTAGCAAGTTGAAACTTGAATGGTTTCATTTGATCAAGTCTTCTTTTGATCCATAGATGTGTGAAAAGGGTGAGGAATCCAAGGATGGGGGGTGTGGGGAACTGGACTCACCAACCACTTAGGAGTGACACACTCACACACAATGAAATAGCTCCCCGCTTTATTATGCGAATTAATACATTTGCGAGCCCTCTTGCTCGCTCGGTCACTCTGACCGACAACCCCCACAAACACCGTCTCTCTTCCCAATCCCGCGCTGCTAACGCTCACCACCCTCCACATTCCCCGATTCGTCTCGACTGTGCTCTCGTCACGACGCCGGCCCGCGATGTCGTCATCGTTCTCTGGCAATCCGCCCGGGGGCACCAACTTCTGGTCACACCCGTTCGGCTGTAAGCTAACAGTGGGCCCTTCCTGACTTAAGGGCCGTCCTCGGCCTGATCCGGCGGTAGGCAGCCCTCTTCTTCCTCAGCTTCAGGATCCTCTTCGGTCCTCTCTTGGGGTTGGCCTCCCTCTTCTTCCTCAGCATCGGGGTCCTCTTCAGTCCGCTCTAGGAGTTGGCTGCCCTCCTGTGGGTTGTCATCTTCTTCTTCCGCTACATGGGCATAGTCTTGGGGGGACTGGCACCATGGTTTCATCCGATCAGCACAAAAGACAGAATGAAACCTCCTCTGGGTTCTGCATGCCCCTGGGATATCTGTCAACAAATACCTGTCTCTGGGGAATACCTTTTCCACCCTGTATGGTCCCTTATATTTGGTTGGTAGCTTTCGAGACGTTCCCGTCGCCTGGGCTTCTCGCTCGACTAACACTAAGTCTCCTTGCGTGTATCTATTTGGCTCCTTGTGAGCTTTGTCGAACCTTTTCTTCTGTTTCCCCTGAGATGTCACCATCCTGCCTGAAGCTTCCTTCCTAGCCTCATCTACTACCTCTTTGCTCACTCCAGGTTCATTTTCCTGCAATGTCATTATAACGCGGTTCCTTAACGTGTTCCACGGGCGGTATGCGAACAACAGTTCATGAGCACTAGCTCCTACCGTTTTATTCTCCATCGAGTTCATGGCAAACTGAATGTCTTTTAAGCGCCCATCCGAATCACTTCCATCCTCCGATGAGTTTATCGTAGTGATAGCTCGAGTAATTACGGTGTTTGATCTCTCTACTTGTCCATTTGCCCTGGGTGTTGCAGTAGCGTTCTTGATGTGTTTTATTCGATGTTCCTCGCAAAATTTCTCAAACTCTCTTGAAGTGTACGCCGTTCCTCTATCTGAAATGACCCGGTCCGGACAACCAAACAAGCTAACAATCTCACTCAGGACCTCACAGACTGGTTTTGACCTCGTGTTTTTCACCGCTCGTAGTACTATGAACTTAGTAAAATTGTCCTGGTATGCAAGTACATATACATTGCCTCTCTTGCTATGGGAACCGTCCTAGGTGGTCCACGTTCACGGTATGAAACTCGCGCTTAGTTGGATACAGTACTCCCTCTTTTTTCCCGCCTGGTACCTTATGGTATGCACACTCAACACAGGCTGCGATGTATCTCTTTACCTTTCGTCTCATCTTCGGGAACCAGAAATATTTCCTCAGGTGTTCCAAAGTCTTCTCTTCTCCATAATGTCCCATATCATCATGGCTTCCTTTTATGATTCTCCAAACCACATCTCCTCCTACTCTACGGCATATTCAATGGTCTCTTATTACGTAGTCAGTATGCACTTGCTTATTCTCGTTTGTAGTCATGGGTTTTTGCAATGCCCCATAAATTTTCTGGAGACTCGGATCTTGCAGCTGCATGGTCAACAGCCAATCCTGCTGAATTCTTGAGGTGAATATTTTTGCGTCCACCATCTTTCGCATTCTCTACTAGGTTTCTGCTAAGGGCATCTACGTGACCCATACTCCTGCCTGATCGGTATTCGATCGTAAAGTCATACTCCTGTAGCCTCAACCACCACCTGGCAATTCTCGGCAACAGCTTCTCTTGGTCATCGCTGTCTTTAATGCATTGCAGTCCGTTATCACCTTGAACTTTCGATCCAACAAGTACATCCTGAATTTGTTGACTGCCTCTACCACTGCTAATGCCTCAAGCTTGTAGCTGTGGTACGACTTTTCTGCATCCGTCATTTGTCTGCTGTAGTAAGCCACAGGTCTCAATGGTTCTTCATCTCGCGATTGCAAAATAATTCCTGTGCTAATCCATGTTTGCTGGCGTCTGTGTGGACCTCGTGCCCCGCACCCACGTCAAACAGTGCCAACATCAGTCTTTCGACTAATCTCTTCTTGGGTTCTTGGAATGCTAACTCTTGTTTTTCATTCCACTCGAACGTCACTCCGTTTTTTGTCAATCTCGTCAATGGTTGACTAATCGCAGCAAATCTTGGCACAAACCTTCTAAAGAAGCCGGCCAATCCAATGAAGTGACTGATTTCATGGACATTTTCCGGTCGCCTGAAATCTCTCACTGCTCGTATCTTTCGTTCACCGGGTTTAATTCCTTCCACATTTATCTCGTACCCTAAATAATCTACTCGCTCCTTGAAAAATTTGCATTTCGCCAACTTCAATGTCAGTCCTGTTTCCTTGAGAACTCCTAAGAATCTCTCTATCTTCTCTAATCCTTCTTTCACGGTTCTACTCGGGATCAGCACATCGTCCATGTATACCAAAACATCCCCTGGTTTCGTCTTCCTGATGACTTGCCTCATCATCCGATTAAACACGGCTGGTGCGTTTACCAGACCAAATGGCATACTGTTAATCTCGTGCAGACCTTCCGGCATCACAAACGCGGTAAGATGCCTAGATTGAGGCGCCACGGGAGTTTGATAGTACCCAGAAGCGAAGTCTAAGGTGGAAAAATATCGGTTTCCCGCAAGGCTGTCTAACTGTTCGTCAATAGCCGGCATTGGAAACTTCTCCTTCCTGGTCTGCTGGTTCAGCACTCTGTAGTCGATACATAATCTATCCTCTCCATTTGCCTTTTTCACTAACAGAGCTGGTAGCATATTCTGACGTTGACTCTTGGACTATCCCCATCTTCATCAGCTCTTCCACCGCTTTCTGCATGTTCTCTCTTTTGGCATAAGTTAGACGATACGGACGCGACGTCACAGGTCTGTCGTCGTTCAAGTCAATGCTGAAGCTGGTGAAGTTCACCTTGCCTAGCTCGCCTAGGTTTTTAGCAAAACACCCCCTGAATCTATTTACTTGGTCGCAGACTGCTCCTTTCTCTTGCATTGACAGGTTCTCATTCACGCCTATCTCGTCCTTCCGGATCCGTGACTCCTCTTCCACCTTCCGCACTTGAGAGTTCTCTTCTTTCCTTAAGTCAACGTTTTCTTTGGAGATAGTGAGTCTCCCGAAATCCTTGACGACTCGAATTCCCGGCTGGTCTAATGCACTCCGCCCTAGGATGATAGCATCCTCCTGAGAATATTCAGGGACGATTAAAACCTCTACTTCCAAGTTCACATCGTCCACCTTCAAGTTCATCTGTTTCGAGCCGATTGTTTTACAACTCCCGGACCCAAAGCCTACTAAACACTTTCGGCTTGCCTCATACTCGACTCCTAGTTCTTCAGAGACGTCTCTTCTCAAAGTGACAACATCACTTCCTAAATCAACGAAGCCAACGACCCGATCACCATTTACATCTATCCACTTGTGGTACTCATCATTTATGTTGCAGTTGGGTTGCATGATTTTCTTAATGTTCCATTTTTTCTCACTCGAGGTCGCTCTCGACGTTCCCTGTGGACAATCTTTCTGCAAATGTCCCGCCTGCTTGCATCGGTAACAAAGTCTTTCACGGGCTGCTTTCTGGTATTCCCTAGCAAGGTGGCCTCCTTCACTGCAATTGAAGCAGCATACACCCTTGCCTAGCGTTCTTTCACCCCTCTCACCCTTGCCTTCGATCTTATGGTCACTGCCTGCAGGAAGTCTATTCTGATAGGTTGCCTTCTCTCCCATTTTTGCCCTATCAGTGACACTCTCGTACCGCTTTATCTTACATAATAGTCCTTTCACATCTTCAAAGTCACACATAGTCAACAGTTTCACTAGTTCTCTATACCACATACCATTTAAAATGTATTTAATCAGGGACGCTTCATTTACTTCACCACGTCTAGTGATAGTCTTCATTGCGTAAACATATGACTTATGCGTCTCGCCGCGCTGCATCCTTCTCTTTGTCAGGCTCAAGTGCACATCGGCTTGGTCCTCTACTGATGGAAAACAATATACTAGTCCTCTCTTGAAGGCATCCCAAGAGTGCACTTCATCGGCCACGCTATTCAGCCATAGCCGCTCCACGCAGCTTACTAACGGATTGGGCCAACAACATTGACTCGTCCCACCCGTAGGCTGATGCAATGCTCTCTACTCGCCTAGCCCATTATGCCACCGTAAACCCTAGTGTTAACGAAGGTTCAAACTCTGGCAGTAATCGTTCTGCTATTTCCCGATGCGCTACCATGCTCCTCTCAAGAACTAACGATTGCCCATTTACAAGGTCGCGCTCGCGTTCTAGGAGTTTCCTTTCTCTCGCAAGAAATTCTCTCTCGTGTGGCAACAACAGCTGTTCCCTCTCCGTGGCGCACCCAAGGACGCTACTCTCTCCCACAGGTTCCCGCCAGTTCAACATCGGCGGACTTCCCCCTCTCGAAGGCCACGCGACCGTAGCCTCGCACGGTCGCTCACCATGTCCCCTTGCCTGTATAGCCTCCCCGGCAGTCTCTCGTGCGCCCAACGGCGTCGACTCACCCAAAGTCCACATGGCGGTAGCCTCGCGCGGCCTCTCACTTAGCTCCCTTGCCCCACTAGCCTCTCGCGGGGTCCCGACACACTCCTACCAAGTCCCTCACATCTCTACCTTCTACTCGCGGGGCCCTGTCGATGCTTCCTACTCGACACTCGTCGTTCCACAACGCCATTGTTGGACTAGCCATCACTATGATTTCCAATCACACTCTCTCACCTAAGTCGGTCTGCACTAGATAGGGTTTTGATGTTCTCCTATCTCTTGATGGCTGGCTGGGCACCTATTTACTGAGGCCTGCTGGACACAAACCACTCCACAACAATCGTTCACTGCACCTTGCTGGACATGTATCTCACTGCAGGCTCTTTTGGACACTTTATTCCACTTCTGAACTGTGAGAAGGGTGAGGAATCCGAGGATGGGGGGGGGGGGGGGGAACTGGACTCACCAACCTCTTAGGAATGACACTAACGTACAATGAAATAGCTCCCCGCTTTATTATGCGAATTACAGTAGAAACTCGAAATTACGAAGTTGACGGGACCGGAAAAATCGGCACTTCGTAATATCAAATTTCGTATGAACGAGTATCTTTCAAAAACATCGCGATGAAGCTCTTTTTTTGTTTCCTTGGATTAAGATGTACTCTTGCGATGTACTTGCATGATTTACGAAGTTATAATTCATGAAAGTATATTTAAATGTGTATTCATGCCCACAGGGTGCACTCATTGTCAGTTAAACACAACTTATTTGTCTGAGTTTTATTATTCCTATTTTCGGGAATTTCAAATTTGGCGCCACCGGTTAAGTTATTTTACCGTTGCAGCTGGCGGTGCGGCGTGCAGCAACTCGCGGATTGGTACTACCCCTCTTTGCCATGACGAATTTTAACAATATTATCTGGATATATCAATTTGCAATGTTTATTGTTTACTTGCGTCATAAATTTTTACGGATGGTTCGGAAGACGAAAGCCGCGTTTCAATGGAAATCGACTTCCGTGTGTCAAGCTACCTTCGCATCAAATCGATGCATTATTCCATTCACTCATTCGTTTTGTGATGACAAATGATTATTACCGGCAATACGAGGCTCGATTCGGGTTATCGTGATGAATGGTAAAATATCCTTTCCAGAGTATTTGGAAATTGCCTGACGAGCAGTCCTTCCATCCAGCTATCCCTCTCAATCACTCAGCCCGAAACATTAAAGCTGTCAGATTTTAGGGTAATACCGCAGTCGGATCTGAACAATTGGCGCGTCTAAACCGGTTTTCCCCGGAAGACCCTTCAAGAAAAAAGTTCTTCGTTCCTTATTCCTAGGCGCGACGACATTCATCTGCGAGGGACTCATTCAGCGAGAAAGAAGGGGGTAACCCGAGAGGATCACTCCTTCACCTTATCTGTTATTATCTACCCTCACCCAGTTTCGCTTTTACCCAGGTGGCTTTCACTAGTGGGGGAGGAGTTGGGCCTCCTTTCAGCGGACTCGGCAGCCAACACTAGGTTGATACGGCCGATGATCGAACGAGGGAGCCGTTATTTCGGTCGATTCAAATTGTAACCTACTCCGGTGGTAGCTGTGAGGTTGACTTGGCACTCCTTCATGATTTTTCCACAACCTGAAATTATGTTGCGTAGCGCCCGAGAGAGCTTTGAAACGCATCGTCACATTAATGGGATAAATAACGTAGTGCATCGGCGCATGCGAAGAGAGAATCAGTACTCCAATCTGTTTTTACTAGTGTTGGGTCGGTCGTGAGAGATCGAATTCCAAGAGCAAGTACTCTTAAAAGAAAGATCGATGAACGACTTCTCTCCAATGACCGAGGCGTTCATCTTCACCGATCGCGACAGGAATGATTGCATGACATCAAATATCGATCACGAGACTTGAGACCGACCAAAAAAATCTTGAGTGAGTTTTATAACGAGAGATTCCAGAGTTACTCGCTCTTTCGTGAGATGTAGGCAGTTATTCGATGCTCCGCTCGGTTGCGCTAACAAAGACGCAGCATAATAACAGTCAACAATTTACATCACGACACAAATATCTTGCATTGAGAGAGTTTTACCAGTTTTGCTGGCTCGCTTTTTAGTAGAATAATAACATCATTAAAAATGAAGACCGAATCCGTTACACTGTCGGCAAAGAGACAGCTGGGTTAAGATTCAAAAGGAATGCAATGGAAATTAAACATGATCCAGGTACTTATCCGTTTGTTAATTCGCCAAGCAATGCATTATTTGTTACTGCGTTGGCTATGTAGTGCCGTTATTTATTACGTGCAATAGGTTAATCGTCACTTGTAAGTAGTATAGTACAATACTCTATCCCTATGAATTGTTTTCCTTTGCCGCGACGAGTCGTAAATTGTGTGATAATTAAATATCTGAGTCTATGACGTGATCGCTTAGAAATCAAACCTGATACCCATGCCGCTGTATTATATATATACCGGCCGTTTATATAAACAACTGTGATTCATATTGCCAATGCATTTTAAAAATTCAACTCCGCTCCTCTCTCTTCAATCACTTTTTCTAGACTTTGATGGTGTTGCTGTCAATCAAGAATGTTTCCAGTGCTTCATTGGATGTCCGTTGGCTTTCCCTTCGTCTGAATTTTCTTCCCATATGTCTTCCGAAGTACCGGCGTGTTAAAATCACCGGTGAATTCATCCAGAATTGTTTGTTTTTGGAATGCAGTTTGCTTTTGGTGTTATTTCAAATATTTTTAACTGCAATCTCATCAGCGAATCCTTTTTTCGGAGAATAAAATTTCGTATGTGCCAATAACTCTCCTTTTCATTTAGAGGAATGGTATTTGAAGAACTTGATTCAGGGAATAATAGCGTGATTCCAGTTAATATAGGTTAGATCCAAACACCGTTCGAGACATGATAACTGCAAATTATGATTACCCACAGATAATTTGATTCATACTTTCATCATTATGCTTTTGTAGTGAATAGTAAGTTAAAAAAATGTACATAGGCTTGATCAGTAAATATCAGTATGAGTTTCCGGAATTTCATTTGCATTTGCACTGAGTGTAGCTTCAATAAATGGTACAATGTAAATATCGTAATACTGTAATTGGTTGTAAGCAAAAATGAATTACATGAGTGGGCCATTACATCAGCCTTAGGCATCCCATTGAAATGGGCAAGGAGTTATTTCAATCAAAATGTACTAACACGTTTAGTAAGGCAATATATGACTTCATACCACCGATACTGTGTCACTTTAAATTGGCAGAAATGCTGTATGTGAGCAATTAAATAAATAAAGACTGTATTTCTGCGTGCAATAGAGCATCATATACTGTAAAATAGTGCTGGAAATTTGTAATCATCGTATCATCCATCAAAGTGTGTATTCGAACATGGCTTGTACACAGGAGCTTAGACCATATTCATTTAAAATTTAATTCCTTGGAAAGGACAAATTAAAATTTCTGATAGTACTAATTACTCATTGTACATCCAAAATCCCTGGTAAATATTTAGCAGGAAAATTTAGAAGGAACCTGCAGGAAGTTAGCAGAACATTCATGAGGATAATCAGAAACCTATAGTGGCAAAGAAAATCTTATTTTAGTTTAAAAACTGATGCCTATCTTAAACATTGGTGGAGTAATGCAATTATAGCATTGGACTGTTATCAACGTCTGTTCATTCCACATGCAGTTATCATTCCACATTTACTTTAATTCTTATATTTGCCTGACCATGACATTTTACCACCATTATAATGGTATACAGATAGCTTAACAGACATATATATTTCAGTGGTCAGTTACCACTCCACCCTTCCTGCTTCAAAAATTTCTTTCCTTAAAATGTTTCAATTTAGTTCTGCGCATCACATCCATTCATTTCAATTGCCTATATTTTTCCTACCTCTCCCAACGAAGCAAACCTTTCCCTTCAAAAGTGCCTTTCAGGACCTCATTTCCTCTTAATTACCTACTATCTGACATAAAGTGGACTCCTAAATTTCCTTCACTGTTATATGTAACTTCAATGCCTAGTCAAGTATCTCTTAACTTCTCTTCTTACATATCCCCCATAATTCTTGAATATTGCTGATACAAGACATTTAATATCTTGAGTAGGACACCTCGTTCCACTAAAATTCTGCCCCAGTTACAACTTCATTCCACTATTTGTTTTTTGCTATTTGTCTTAAGCCTCTAATGGTTTCTACACAATGACCATTCTCAATCTATACTCTGGAGTGAGCTGGCAAGCCACTTACCATGAGGAAAAATATCCACAGATGCTGAGTGGACTATGTTCCCTTCGTTCCTGCTCTTCGTCCAATCTGGCATGTGTGAGCCTAACAGCTATAATTACCCTTGTTAATTTCTACTACAGGTAAACAATACATCATAGCATGTCCTTTGATAACAGTTGATTAATATTCATAAATTTACCAAAGATCATGACAATAGGAGTCGACTTAAGACTTAACCATATTGGGGTTTCAAGGAACATATTCAAAATAAGCCAAGTAGTAATTGTCAAAAACCTACACCAACATTTATTTCACTTATTGATTATTAAAAATAAATGGATCTATGAATGGTTGCACAACCCTTAGTTTTCATCACCCCTGATGACAATGACTGAGTCAGACATCGAAACGTCAGCCTACATGGAGACCATCACCCTGTTGGAAACCCGAGAAAGCTTCTTAGGTTCCTCATATCAGTGAAATAAATAATATTAATAATATGTAACAGCATTCATTAAGCATGAAGCATTATAGACCAAATCCATTTTACACTAAAATTTTGTTATAAGTGAAAAATCATTGATTACCTACCATTGCTTTATTATCCATCCATGACCCTCTTCTCCATTAACTTCTTCAATTTATAAAAGGGTGTTACCAAAACTATGAGTGCATACTTGACTTAAATTATGACAGACATTTAATTTAAATTAGAGCATAAAAAATAATTTTATTCTTATCAAGTTGACTTTAAGTCACACAGGAATGACATCTGTACACTTAAGTTGACTGCTAAGTAATTGAGTACCTGGATAACACAACTTATCACATGATATTGTTTGCTCTCTGCTGTTAGTGATGTCTGTTTGGATTTGGAAACTGGCTCTCTTCTAATAATTTACTCCATAATACCCTATATTGGCATATATCCTTTGCCTCTATTGTATTCATACATTACTTCATTCACACTCTCTCCTATTCTTAAGACTCCTAATCTTTCTCCTTTAATGTCTATTCCACCACATCATGAACCCACAATTTTTTCCATCTTCCTCTTACGCTATTCACTCCTCAATCACAATCCTGTTCCAATACTCAACTCTAATCTATTATTTAAACATTGCCAAACCCACAGAGAATAATCCTTTCATAAAGTCCATTATGGTAGCATGAAGGAAGAGATATTTTCAAAATGTCAAAAGAAAATTAATAAAAAGATATTAGCTTTAGTTCCCATAAGTATCCAGTAAGTATATCAAGCGAAAATCAACATGAAATACACTCAGAATCTTTACTCTTAATAATCCAAGATGGTATGTATATTGTTCAAGCAAATTCAATGATTGCATGGGGGAAATAAACATTTGTCACAGTATGCACAGCTGATTTTTCTTCTTTGAATCAAAACTAGGTATGACATATAACTGTTATCACTCATATGATATGTAAACACTACTGTTTTCTGATTACAGTTCTATAATATAGAGAGAACTGGCAGAGTGGATATTGGTCTGAAGTTATTGATGGCTATAACCATTGATAAGCACTAAACCATTGTGTAAATTAATAATTGATCAGAGGCTATTCCTTGCAAAGATAATAAACATATATATTGAGGTCAGATATTTAGTAAACATTCTTATAACCTGATTGTTCCATGCATTTCATAAAATCTACAGAGTAAACTAGTTATAATTTTGCCTAGATATAGTATTCCCTACCTGTTACATGATATAGTCTAGTAAATGGCAACTAGAGAAGCAATCAGATAGCAGAGAAACTCACTGACGCTTACATATTTTATTGCATTGCATTGGTGCTTCTTAATGATAGCAGCAATATCATCTAGAGGAAGAACGAATGTAGTGGGTTTAAAATTAGCACTGTCAGTGCCAAACAATTTAAGAAGATTCATCACATCCTGCAATCAGTTTTTAAATCCCTACTCATACACATCATAATAACAAATATTTTGTGTGTATTAGGCATTTCTTATAGGTAGCTTAGTAGCAATATATGTTAACACTTACTGATAAGAATTTGATATGTATAACTGTTGAATACCCTGTATGACATAACTATAATAATCAAATCGTTTTCGTAACCAATTAACATCTCCAATGTACGGGCAAAAGCATTTTGTGAGGGGGAATTAATATAGCACTAAAGATTCAATACTATAACAAAGTGCATTTTTACTGAATATACATTTTATTGAAAGGTACGCAGGTACATATACAAACCATCATTTAATAATATGCTTTTTAAACATTTAGAATCTATGTGGCATTGCGAAAAACATATTTACTGAACATCAATATAATTGACTAGTTTGATTAGTTATCTAAGTGACGAAGTGCATGGTGAAACCCCAACGATTTTAATCGATGGCAACAAACGAAGCATGTTTTGTAAGGAGCGTTTTACATTAGATATAAATCACTCAAGTGGCTGAAAAAATTCATATATTTCAACAAATATTGAGAATAGTAAACGTGAAGTCCTATTCAGTTCACTTTGGCACAAGAAGTGCTTCACGAGAAGAAAACAACATCACGACAGAAGCAACTTCACAAAAAAGCAATCATCGTAGTACTGATTGTTATTATTAGAATCACAGATATATATATACACAGCGAATGTCTTGGACTCCTGTATTTGCACTAATACTCTGAATTTATGCTTTATATTTACGATGTAAACAATAAACGACGAATATTACGTTAACCTATGAACAAATCTTCGATTTTGGCATTTATTAATATTGTAAGCACTCGACGATCACGAGACAGTATTTCAGATGCACAGTAACTAAATTATAGATGTATAGTACGATGTAAACAAACCTTTACCAAAGTTGAACGTTCGCTTTTTTACATGCAATTCACTCTTAGACAAACACAGCAGCAAACTATGAGATTATTTCAGGGGGTACTGTAACTTAAAAATCTACGACGTAAACAAACAAAAACCCACCATTAACTTCACTATATAGGCTATTTTTGAAGAACTAACTCTTGGTAAATTTACGACATAAACTATAACTTTAGCATAAGTTGAACATACACTTTCTTCGTGTAACTCACGTCCAGAAACACAACGCAATATTATGCCATTTCAGAAGCACAGAAACTTTTATAACCTCCATGGTGTATTTCCTGTCATAACACATCCATTAGGAGCGTAAGTCTACCTAACACAAATAACCTTTAAATATCAAAATATCACCACAAGAACACAGGCAATACATCACAGCACATATAACATTTGTAATCACTGAATTTCCATAATTGCATTGTCACTTAAATACACGATAAACCATCGTTTCAATATTCTCGACAAATATTACGTCTCGTGAACAAGTGAAACAGACTGTAATTGAAAATTGAATTTTAGTGCTACAGTCGGATAATTTGCTTTAAATTCTTACAGCCAAAAGAAAACGTTGATCGTTTCGAACTACATACCAAAATAAAATTTCGCTACTAAATTAGTATTAATCATTGGTTTCTATAATGAGTTGTTAACGTAAGTTGTTGTTGATGGTTGTTAATAATTTGTGGTCGATAAAATGTCACTCTTCAATAGTTTTGTAATCAAGTGGGATATTCCTAATATTCTTCGTATAACTATACTTAAAATCACAAACCAAGAGCATTGTGTAAAAACAAAACAAACCTTCGCACGATTGCACAATTGTGCCTTCAATTGTTTTCAAAGAATTACCCACAACTCCACGGAAACCGGCACTGAACGAGGTAGCTGCACTGAAACTCTGTGCCTGCTCTGTGCTATCAAGAGCAAAGCTGTACACCTCGGTCATGCTTACAGTATGAAACTCAAGAACGACCAGATTTTTTATCTATCACGATTTTCCTGAGAGATCATTGATCGTAGGCAACTTGGACTGCTCACTAGCTGGAAAATCGGTCTCTCTGATCGACGATCGAAGATCGAATCACAAGCGGGAGTGACCGACGTGACCGAAATCTCTCAAAAGACTGACTTTGCCCATCACTAGTTTTTACTTCCTTTTAGAGGAAGCATCATTCACTTTTGGAAGTGGATACCATGCCAGGAAATCCATTTTTAGACCGTTGACTTTTACATCGCCATGCTAATAGATAAAGAAATTATGTTTTCACTGTTTGGCGCAGGAAGGATGTTGCTAGAACTTATTTCATAGGGCTTGATACATACTTGTGCGTACTTTATATCAACCACATCGGAGAAAAAATTAGTTAACTTGCCTAAAATCGATCATTTCGCGGAAAAGCTACTCAGCTATGAGAAGTGATACGAAAATGAGCTTTGATATAAGTTCTAGCTGGATCGTTCATCTTTCAATGCGGATACTCCTCAAGTTGGTACGCAAGTTTAATAAAATTACTGCAGTCGTGTAAAGCAAAGATGTCCAGCACTTTTTTCCAGAGGCATTCGTGCCGAGCATTGGCGCTTCCGGCAGTCCAGCGAACGGCTACGCGTCCTTGGCCTGCCTCTTGCTCTCCCCGCCACCTCTCTCTCTCTCTCCCCCACCCTCGGCTCGGCGCTCATAGTTAAGGGGTCGGAGTAAAGTGATATTTTTTCTCGAGTCCGCATCACATTTCATCATAAGTATCACATTTCACTCATCACTTTCCCACGCCCTAACTTCACAAGTGGCTTCCAAAAGTTGGGTGGGGGGGGGGAGGTGGGCGTTGCCCGTTGGGAGTCCCTTATCAGCTATGAACGCGAACCAAACGTATCACATTTCAATCATCGCATACCCTCCCTAACTTCTCAGGTGGTTTCCACTAGTTGGGACATCCTTTCGAGGACATCCTATAGACATCCTTTCGAGAGCATCAGCAGCCAACTTCCATGGTTCCAACTAGTTCCTACATCGGCCGCAACACAGGATGACCGTTATTTAGGGCGATTTTAATGGTATCCACTCCCCAGTGAGAATTTTTTTATCTGATCCAGATCCGATTTTTTAAAATGAATTAGGATCCGATTTCAGTATACGGAGTAACGTAATACCCGCGGATCTTTAGATCCGATCTGACCATCCCTAAATAGTATTTTCCCAGCGAATCAGCTTGTGTCTTAGAGGACAAACAAACAATTTAAGAGCACATTTTGGAGCAAACAAAGTGCGTCTTATGGGCCAGGAAATACAGTAACTACAATTTTCGATGCCTGGCTAACGTTTTTCAACTTACGAACAAGTTCTCGGAACGCATCTCTTTCGTATGTAGAGGACTTACTGTACATTGGATGAGTACGTCAGTGACTTCCGACTGCTGGACAGACGCCAGACGCCCCAGCGAAACCTCACCTTTACTATTGAAGCATTGAAAAATGAGATATCGTTCAGGTAATACATTCAGCGCATAGTGTATTCGGCGACGATCATTAATTAGATGTTTAACTCTGAAAAGGAGCGCCGAAATGTTACTGTGATCTATCACTATTCGTATAAACGAGTAACTTTTTGACGTCGGGACCAAGATCCGAGGTTCGTAATTTTAAAACTTCGTTATTTCATAATATCGCGTACTGTTACATACACTTAGATACCCTTTCGGTCGGGACCGAAGATTTTGCTTCGTAAAATCAAAATTTCGAAGTTCGTATTTTCGAGTTTCTAATGTAATACATTCGCGAGCCCCCTTGCTCGCTCGGTCACTCTGACCGACAACCCCCACAAACACCGTCTCTCTTCCCAATCCCGCGCTGCTAACGCTCACCACCCTCCACATTCCCCGATTCGTCTCGACTGTGCTCTTGTCACGACGCCGGCCCGCGATGTCATCATCGTTCTCTGGCAATCTGCCGGGGGGCACCACCTTCTCGTTGCACCCGTTCGGCCGTAAGCTAACAGATAGGTATATGTACCGTATAAACGTGTGTAAGAGGCGCACCCCTCTTTTTATGCGTCAAAGTTGAAGAAATAATTTTGGGGCTTTTTTTTCTCCTATTGCGAGGTGTTGCGGGACTAACTTCGAATTTCCGGCCATTATCAAAGCCGCTTGCGATATTCTCTTTTAATTTACGTGGCATTTTTCATAGGCATGTATGGACCTCGGAGGTAAGTATTCACTTGTAGCCTTAGCCCTACAATGCTTGCATTGTTTATTGTCCTTTGGAATGAGTGGAGTAATTGATATTCATTAAAACAAAACAAATCCGACCTCGCTACAATTCGTGTTTAGTTGGTAAGTGCGGACAGTCGCACCGAGCTCTGATTTATAAATCCGAATCCCCCCACCGTTTTCCTAATGCACAAGTCATAGTCGCTGTAAGTCACCTTTCAAAACGTGGTTAACTTTTACAAATTATATTTTGCCGTAAATGATGACGAGCGGGAATGCAAACACGTTAAATGCAAAATACCCAAGCATCAGCCACGTAAAAAACAAACGATAAGGTGAAGATACGACATCAAAACCTGAAAAAAATCAAACTTTGAAAGAAATCATAACTGTCTATGGAATTTAAAGCATTTATTTTTTCAATATGGTTCAAAAAAATCTTCAATGAATGACATAATAAAAAAATTGCATGATTTACATAAAAACGGCTGACTTATTAGTGAGACGGGCGTTGCAGTACGGCGGCATGCGCGCGCATGTCCTGTCACAGCTCGCAGATTTTCCCGAAAAGACCTTCTGTCCCTATTGGTATGGAATAGTACAACCTTATCCTTCCTCCATCTTCTAATGCATGATTCCGGCACATCATGCTTTCGTCCGGCAGCACGGTTTCCTACTTCCTCAGCGTCTTTGATGACTAAGTTTTTCAGCTGCCGTGAAAGACCGCAACTTTTTGCCCTTGTTCATTTGGGAACAACACTGACCTCTGGTGGCATATGCACAAATGTTAATATTCACAGAATTCTCTCAGTTGTGCTTAGGGTAGCTGCATACAGTTGAGTCACTCAAAGTTGACCGATGACAGAAAATGTGGAAGTTAAGGGGGTGGAAAATTCCGGTGCTTGCACTTGTCGCGCGGCCAATCGCTGTCCCCCAATTGCACCCCACACCCTCGCCTTGTCAAACAACAAGTGTTTACATGTTTTTAGGTGACTGCATTCCCCGTAAACAAGCGAGCAAACGATCCCCTCCCCCTTGATAACTCACGCTGAGCACCAAGGTCAATCAGCTCTCCAGGGACTTGAGAGTAAGGCCTCGGCCACGATACAAGCGGCGGTAGGCGAGCGACAGGGCGGCAACGCTGAGTTTCATGTTGTTAATGTTTGACATGGAAAATGCTCGAACTCAGCCATGATATCTACATCTACAAATACCCTGCAAGCCACCTCAGGGGTGTGTGGCAGGGGGAAAACGTGATAGGGGGATTGACATGAGCGGCATAAGTGCTACTCGCCGACAATCCCAGACATTAAATCTTTCTTGTGCCGCTCTGCTGTTCTACTCATTCTCTGCCAAAATGTCGGCAGAGAACGTTTTGTCTAATGACAGTATGTACTGCCATTTCTGATTCTGAACTAATCTTCGCTCGAATCACTGCTCGTTTAGTGGCCACTACCGCCCTGCCGTGATACTGCTCTGCCGCCTGCCGCTCATATCGTGACTGAGACTTAAGGCAGGCAGATAAAAAATTCGTGTAAGAGGTGCACCCTCATTTGTAGCAGTTTTTAATGAAGGATGTAGCTTCCCTTTGTATTTTATTTACTTCTTCCATTGTGTGCATATCTTTCTCTGCAGGGTCCCAAATGCTCATGGTGAACTCTAATATGTGGCCTCACTGGGGCCAAGTAGTGTGTCAGTGAGGTATTTTCTGGAGATGATTATTGCTTCATCATTTGTTGAAAATTACAAGGGAATTTAATTTAATGGCGATCCAGTAAAAATAAAGGATCAAAAAAATATTTCTGTAGTTAAAGCAAGCACAAAAATGACTATCAAACAATGCCCATGTGGCCCATTTCCCTCTCTCCCGTTATCACGTGGGAAAAAAGGGTCAACTGGACTGTGACCACGCACATAATTGTTTTTGCCTCTGACAATGGTGAAGGGGGACCATTACTACCAATTTACTACGTACACATTGGTGATAACCCAGGCTGCTATCGGCTGTGGGTTAAGAAACCAGGCACGAGATTGTACCAAAAATTCTATGTGTAATATGCTGACATCAGTTACTGATTGATTTAAAAATTGTATACATCATTTTTATCTCATTCCTAATTGGGGAATTTTGTTTGAAATGGAGTTTTTCTTTACTTTCACATGTCAATTTGACAGAATTTGGGAAAACAGCAAGTGGAAAATTTTGCAATATGGTTTCTTGTTATAGAGCTATTATACTGTATTTCTCATAGGAATTTTTGACAAACATCTTAAAAGTATCAGTTTCTTAACATGAAAAAATCAAAATTTCTTTAAAAGACTGGTAACGTGTGAAGCTTTTATTAAAAATTGGCATTCTTTGTGTCATATCCATATCATAGTGGTTTATAGGGCTGGATCGACTCACGGCAAAATTTAACTTACATCATGCCTCATGGAACCAATTAACGACATGTGACAAGGTATAATTGTATCTCATTGTTAGTGCTGTACATATGCCTTCAAATCGTTTTTGTGTTAGTTGCTTTCATGGTTCACAAAGAATATGTCATTATGTTGTGGAATGCAGAGTTTATTGCCTATATCACAGTTATTTGTATTCACACTCCTTTTGAAGGTACCTAATCTTAATGATTAACATCTTAAAGTAGTTTGAGAAAGATTTTTCTCTCATCATAATAGACTATTCAGATTTTATTTTAAAATTTAACCATTTTTAAACTATGAAGTAAGCTCCTGAAGTAACTATGATCATTAATAGAGATGGGCCACTTTGAAAATTACCATGCTAATTTTTGTAAATTTCCGCGGTATTTTTTGTAATTTACCGCGCCCCTTGAACATTACCGTAATTTTTGGTAATTTTCTAGATATAATTCACCTATGTTTGAGATAATTTTTCATACAGATAAATTCCCAACATGTTCTTTTAGGCCAAGTTCAAATTTCTTACATGTTTAATAATAAATTGAGGCATGTACAACTCATTTTTGGCATATTTTACTTAAATTATAACATTATAAGAGTAATGCATTAAAATATTCTTATTGAAAATTTCTCATACTTGGACAAAAGAAAGCCAGATTGCGTGTTTACGCAGTATTTCTTTTTACAATTTTTAAAATTTATAATAGATTAATGTTGCATTAGGTATGGTTTAAACATAGTTACTCCCTTCCTATTGCTATTGCTTTCTTATTTACCATGCATTTGCTCTTTAATGCTTAAAACTGAAAAATTTTCGAAAATTACCGTAACTTACCACGTGGTGGTAATTTACCTCCGATGAAAAAGACATTGATTTGCCCATCTCTAGTTAGAGCTGCGCTGCTCATGAACTTGAGAGTTTGTTAGTGTTCAATCGTTGACCTATGGCTGTATGTAATGTTTCATATTTTTTTCACACAGATATGATTTCAAAGGCATTATTGATTATATCTTCTACCCTCGCCTGACCATGACTCCTCTGGGTCTCCTCGGTCCTCTGGCACATGACTGGTTCCGGGACAACAAAGTGGTGGGCTGCCCACATCCACATGTGCCGTCTGGTACGATTCTTTTGCCTCTGATTCTTTCAAATTCATCTCTGGACTACTTTTAGCAGTTTGGATGCAAACTTGTGCATGTGTAATGAATTTTATTTATTACTAGCTGAAGGTACCCGTTGAAATTCAACGGGTGTGAAAAACATTGAACTTATTTTATAAGAAAACCACAAAGCCTGAAGAACACTGTTTGCATGATCATTTGAGGAGTTCGTATCCTATCTTGTTTGTTGAGATCGTTGTAATTCATTAGTTTTCCATTTTGTGCACGGAGAGTTGAGTGATTGTTTGTCCTCTTTAATGCACGGGAAACCCAATAATGGGCCATGAAGACTCATTACTACTTAATAAATAGCACCTAGATGGTCACCTCGTCCCACCGGTTCTCTTGAGCCGTCTTCTGAGTGATTAACAGCTTGATCACGTGTACATGAATATATGTGAATGACTTAATTGCGTTCCGCTATTCAACGTTGATATGTGCGTTGAGTATCTTAATTAGGATAGGAGAGTAGAGTAGAGTATAATCCAGCGGTTGACAACGTCAAAAGGAGCATTTTCAGCTACAGCCTTATTTATTTGTCCTATGAATCCTTCACTACCCTGACTGCACCTTCGGTATGAAGGGTATTCATAATCATTGATTTTTAAATCATAATCATCGGTAACTAATTTAAAAATCTATGGTGATCAGTCTTAGTGCACTTGCCAATTTTCATGCACCAATTACGTCCATTGCGCATAATATCCGTTCTTCTTACGGGTAAGAAGCATGTAGTGACGCAATTATAATTTCCACCATCTTAAAACAGATTGAAGTTTCGAAACAAATGGATCAATATTTAAACCAGATTTTTAGCTGGTTACCCGGCAGTAGCTTTGGTTAGGATGAAATTTGTGCGGTTCTTAGCGTAATCCGAGAAACACCACGGGGATATTATCATGAGATTGCTGGTAGGCATGTCTTTGAGCATCCAAGGCTAACCTTTGTCGTTTTTCATGCAAGGACTCATTTTCTCGCAAAGAAGACATTCATCATGCTTTAGAAGATTTTTTCAAAAGGTTACCCTTTATTCTATAAGGCATGTTTATGGATATATTTTTAAGTCCAAGGAGGGGAAACAGAGGCAAGTGAGAGACTCGAATAGGCAACTCAATGATTGAGTCAACGTAAGTAAACTGCATTTTAACACGTTTAAGTATATATAAATAACTCGTAAAGTTTTTGTAAGAATTGGTCTAAAAAACAGTTCGCAATCGTAATGAGAGGCAGACGGTTCCACTACGTGTAATACATCTGAGTATTAAAACTATAATAAACGACGCCGTATTTGTTGTAGCAACAGAGGCATTATTAACATTATTATTTGCTGCACGTAAATATTCTTCCACGTTTAATTCCTTTATGTGTATCGTTTTATACATAAGTGTTCTCTCGTATTCAGTTCCCTTTTGAGAGCTACTTTGAGAATAAACATTGAAGAGTATTCCTGTAAATATGCATTGAATTTATCGATTACTCCCCGAAGCAATCTATCATAGGGCCCTTGGGACTCTGGGCCCTTCTTATACAAATTTTCTTTCCACGTGCTATTATGGGCCGGCAGGAAAACTTAAATGCCAGATGCGTGAATATCCTTTGAAATTCAAATCTCTGGTTGTCAAGGAAATATGCTATTGTTGATTTCAGAGAAAAATGTGAGATTTTTCAGCTATAAACATAATTTTCAGAGAATTCCGAAGCGTAAAAGAAAATCGATTGAAAGAAACTTCATTTATTCAGCCATCCGATAAAAAAATCCAAGCCCTCTATCTTGAGTGTAAGTACTTTTAAAAAGCAAAAAATGAAACAACTGCACCGAACCCAATGCTTAGCATGGGTCACCAGGGACCACCAGGGGGGGCCTTTGGGGCCCCTGACAGATTTTTAATGTAGCCTATGTTCAACCCATGCACATTTTATTTCTACATGCAAAATTTCAGCTCAATCGGTCGAGTAGTTTTCGAGTCTATGGAGGACATACATACATACATACATACATACATACAAACATTCATTTTTATATATAAGATTATAATTATAACCACTTAATTCTGAGCTACAAATGAACTCGTAAATACAACACAGCACACACAACCATGCCCTGGGAGGTGAAAATCCTCCCCAGGCAGGACTCGAACCCACGACCTTCGGGTTAGCAGGCAAGGACGTTACCCCACCGCCACCGAGGCCAGCGTTATTTGATTTATTGAATGTTATAGATGAATTCTCTTTATTTTCCCTCGGCAGCTTTTTTCACATGCAGCTTTGATTGATAATAAAAAGTTAAGTAGGGATGTGCAAACTGCAAATTTTGAAATTGATATATGTTTGATTGTTGTATTTTTTTTAGTTTGTGTTTATGTTTATTCACTTTGAACAAAAATTTCAATTACAATTTTGACAATTGCAATACAATTTGATAATTATTTCAATTGCAACCTACATGTTAGACCAACCAATGCTACAGTAGAATCTCGATTTTACATAACCCGATTTTACGTAAAATTTGATTTTACACAAGTGAATGAGTTGTCCCGGCCGACTCCTATAGTATTCTTATGGAATCATAATTTTGTTTTACGTAAATTCGACGTAACGATTTTACGTAAGGCTATTTTGGTCCCTGGTCAAGGTATCAATTCGATTTTATGAAATGAAACAACAGAACTTTTAAAAAATCGGGCAGATTATTGCCCATATATAAAGGAAATCTTCAATTTAATTCAATACTACTGTGAAATTCATCTGAAATGAATCAATAAATGGCATTTTAATGGTATACATACATATTATTATTTTATTTTCCCATATTTCAGCATGAAGAGTTACAGGTTCAAGATGTTTACTTGTTTACGCTCTGACAGTTGCACCGGAATGCTCATGCAAAGCTGCTTTATGACCTTGAGATAGGAATCCCGTCAGCTGTTCCGAGTGACGAGATGAAGCTCGCTTTGGGGTCGCCTGCAAGCCCACGTGTCGTGACACTGGCGCGCGTTGTTGATCGGAGTAAAGTACGGACAACGTATGTCCTCGACCGCCACCAACAAGAGAGGCTATTGGGAAGATAGGTGACATTGTAAGATTATATAAAATATCAAAATTGATGGTATCACATGGCTCAAACTCGCTTAAATCGGCATAAATGCTTGGCAATAAACGTTTTCCTGTAGATACATAATTACTCACTATCTTCACCCATGTACTGAATAGGTCTGTTTTGGTTGCGTCGTCTGTACTTTCCCAATCTAGAGCTTTAGGTGGAATTAGATACTCGGTTTGGGTTAGCCAAAAATTAAATAGATTGAATTGAAGAACCAAGGTATATCTAAATAATAGCGAACACAGTGTAATTCAAGACGGAGAAATTTTTAATAAATGATTATTACAATTTATGTTATTGTATATGCTACGTGCGCTGTTTTTACCCTTTCGCCCCAGAGCCTTACAATGAAAAATGCTTCCCTTGTCATGTGTGTCATGAGCATATCCTTGTATTCCTCCATACGGAACTCACTCGTGGCAAGGAATCGCTCAGCTATACTCCTCGTCTGTCTTGGATCACAAATTGGGGAAGTGGGACCCTTTCCTTGATCACTGGGCAGAGGTGATAACGACCCTCTCCTCAGTACCATACCCACTCACGGCCGACTATTCATTTACTCAGCGCATTTACTAAAAATATTTGCCGCCGCAAATATTGGCTTCTGGGCCTATTTTTTTATTGTAGGCCCAGAAGTTTTTCCTTATGTTTCGTTCTGCATTTTCTAATTTTATAAGGAACTCTACCATTATTATTAACAAAGTTCTTGTATAATGAACACTTGCGACAATTATGTTTATAGTAGAGTTACATTTAAAATTTGTAAATGCACAGAAAAAACATAACAAATGTAATTCTGAGCTTATATTTTCCCAGCATGCTACAAATATTTTTATAGTAAATCCACTGAGTATGTAAACAAATGCTCGACCACAGACACCTGCAGTGAAGGCATCTACCACGGAGACAAAAGGTTGGAGATTTACCCCCGCCTGCAGGCCACGGAAGGGTCCGGCGACCAGCGGGTTGGGGAAGTGATAAAGTTGTAATTTTTAGGGCCGATCCCTCAGTTGGGTCTACATAATTGACTCATCTAAACCGGTTTTCCCCAAAAGACTCCTCTCGCTCATGGCGCGATGAAATTTATATGCTCATGACTCATTCAGCAAGAAAGAGAAGGGAGTAGAAGATCGCTCCTTTGCCTTATCTGTTATTGTCTACCCCCCCACCCAGCTT
Organism: Pyrrhosoma nymphula; assembly: GCA_963573305.1. NCBI lineage: Eukaryota > Metazoa > Arthropoda > Insecta > Odonata > Coenagrionidae > Pyrrhosoma > Pyrrhosoma nymphula. The sequence continues at coordinate 153,266,691 of OY754332.1, forward strand.
CGCTTCGACGCAGGTGGTTTCCCTAAGTGGGGGAGAAGTTGAGCCTCTTTTTGGGGGATTTCGCAGCCAACACTGGGTTGATGCACACATGAAATAAGGGGAGCCTGGTCGATTCATATCGGAACCTTATCCCTTAATTAACCCCGGGACTTTTTTTGCTCGCTTGCATCTCGCTTAGCCGCAGAGCCATGGTGACATGCCATTTGCTCTCTTGCGGGGAAAGATGTACACCATTTATAAATGGCATTCTTATGCCTCCGTTAAAATATCTACGTGTGAGCAACGTTAACTTCGTAGAGAAAGGGTGGAGTACGAAATTTTACCATTGTCGCTTGGATTATTTGTTATTCCTTCTCTTAGACGAAATTTAATATGAGAATCATGAATCTTCCTCATCAAAACGTAAAACACTGCATCTCAAAGACTGGGCGTAGCCATTGATTTTTCTGATTATTATAATCGTTAGGGAGCACCACAGACTTCAAGTCTAGAGTACATAGGGCTGGATAATGACACCCTGATAAGTTCTTCTGGACAAATAAATGAAGGAGATGGCTGTAGCGATGAAATGTTCTCCGTTCGTTTGAGCAAGCACCGCAGGGCTCTCAAAAACAAGCTCTGCGTGTAGTCAGCAGTCGCAGAGCATGCCTTCTCGAACCCGGGACATCAAGTTAACATCAATGACACACAAGTCTTAGCCAAGGAAAAGTTTTATTTTCCTAGGGAGGCTATTGAAATAGAGAAGGTAGAGGCGAATTTCAATCGGGATGACGGGCATAGAGTCCACAGCACCTGGAAGAGACTCCTGAGAAGAAACACGCCAAAAGAAGGGTGCTCAACGCTGATTGGCTGCGCTAACGGAAAGCCCCCTTGAGGACGGTATAAATACAGGCCAACTTTCACCGTTTGGCATTCGGACCTGATCTGAAGATGTAGCCTGCATTGACTACGAAAGGTCTTCGTAAAGATACACCGACGCTGCTTTGCCCGAAAAACATAGGGATACCAGCACAACAGCGCTGCGAAAGCCTCAAACAGAAACTTGTCAGCAGGTGCCTAAAACATTCAGCAAAATACATATTTTTCTTTTACAGTTTATTTATTTTGCTACTCTCTCTCCACCCAACAGATAATTTTAGCATCGTCTCTTGACCTCCTCTCAATGGTTTGCAAATTCCTCCGTGAGATCGGTAACTCGTTGAAAGTCTTTGGTACCAGTACTTCCTGTTTTCTAGAGCCGTTTGTGTTAAAGAACCTTGGCACTTCATACCATGTCATATCACGTTTTTGAATTACGGAAATTGATACCTTTAATTTTTTATTTTTTGAACTAAAATAATTATCTAAAATAATAATGAATTTCATTAGTTGTAAAATTGGCAATATGTATTCATAAATTGGAAAATCATATTTCTTATATATTTTGCGTATTTCAGCTGAAATATTTTCATTACTAATCAATTTCAACAACCTATTCTTGATTTCTCTTCAGCTTTGTTAGATAACAGTTGCTAGTGTTACCCCAAACAGTAATTCCATATCTTGTTAAGCTTTCTGCCAATGTCACATATATAATTTTTTAAATTTGTACTGGCAACAAATTTCTCAAATGATACATTTGATGCATTACAATCCTCAGTTTACCATTAAGCTTAATAATATGGTCGTTGAACCTAAAGTTCTGATCTATAATGATACCCAAATATTTCATTTTTTCAACCTGCTAAAGAACAGCACAATCACAGTTCTTAGAATTTCCTTTATACAAGCAAGAGCTTCGATGTAGTCTTAACTCTAACATCTTAAGCTTAGACACTCTATTAAACTCATATATCACCTTAGTTGTTCCTTCATTCATTACCAATTCATAGGGACCCTGAAATTTCGCGAGAGAGTTTTTTGCGAATTTTTTGAAGTGCATAAAAGTTGTTATTTTGATGTTAAAAGCCCTAGTAAGTTAAAATTTGCCATTTTAACGTTAACGAAATTTGGCGAATAGCTTTTCATTCGCAAAATTTAACGGTATTCGGCTGTTAGTGCGATTGTAGCCTATTGTACGATATTTAGCGCGAAATTTCTCATTTTTAAACCTATTGTACGATATTTTGCAAAAAAAAACATGAAATTCTTTAAGTTTTATTTTGATGTGTATGTAAAACGCGTAATGAAAGTTGTCATCCCACATGGTGAAAAAACGTTTGCAAACTCATGGTGTGAAATAAATACATAATTATTATTAACGTACCACGCCACTATAATCAGTCTGATGATGCACGTGACCATGATATCTGCGTATATCTCCCTAGATCGCATGTATGGTGGCGGGGTCAGGTGCATTGTTTTTGTCGCACCACCGAAATATGACTTGCGTAGTATTTATCCCGATAGATTCTTCAGAAAAATTGCCATTCAAGCAATTTCGCTTATGAAAGATGATTTTAGAAAGTCTGCACATAGCATTAATTGGACCAATAACTACGCTAGACAAGAGTATCTTAAATGTCTAAGCGGTTGAGCGAAGAGACAAATAAAGTTGTCAGTTGGACGTAATAATCTTATTCAAAGAACACTCCACCTAAGCTGTGACTGACGGGTCATAATTACTCCTCGGGTAGTCAAAAAGAGTTATTTAAGGATGAACTATCGAATTCACTGACTGATGTTGAGTATATTATGTTGCCGACTCTATGAAATGACTCCGGCACGACGGCAATCACGCCGCAGCGAACTGATTCGGCGCCCGTGGCGGAGGGTCGGCAGCTGGAGAGTCCCCGGCATGGCATGGTGGTAAAAAGTATGAGATAGGGACATACTAATATTTCCGTATGATGCGGCGCATTATTTGTCCCAAAAGAAATTTTTAAAAAATTAAGTCAGGCAAGCCGGCATTAATTGTCATTTCGAATAAGTTGCGGCGTCGCCGGTGCGGCGGCGGGGAGGTACCTACAAAAGACAAGTCTTCTCAGGCAGATATTTCCGATTCTCAGTATCTCTGGATGAACTAGTGTCACCACACGTTTATACATAGTTCGATCGGAGCTACTGTTGATCTCTGTAGACCATGGAAAAAGTATCTCTGTAGACCATAATGCCCAAAACTGTCAGCATATTTGATCGCCAAAAGGAGTTTGAAAGTGATAGTTTATATATATTTGACGCAAGAAGCTAAATCATGATGTGTGAATTTTGTAACATCCGAATCGACTGCAGCAGAAAAGATTCCATCATGAAGCCAATAAGGGACAGCAGCAAGCACATCAATTATGTCCAAAAATCGAAAAATGTTGAAGGACGACGACGGACGTTGAATAGGCGACAATTGTCCATATCAGACACAATCAGCAATGCAAAGAAAGTAAAGCAAGTAAAAGAGGAATTGATTTGTGACACATTTAGTACTCTGACTTTTATGTTTATGCGTTTTATGTCTATTAATTTTTCGAGGGATATCCTCCAGCACCCCTGATTCGTTTAGAGGCATTGCATATTGCATGCTTAAGCAACTGAACTTTGCAAGCAGCAAGACTTTAATGTGTTGAAAATTTCGGAATAACTGCAGGAGCAGGAGACATTCCAGGTGCTGATACCTGCAGTGCGAAATATGCTCCACAAGTTGCCAAGAAAAGAAAGGAGCAGATAAAGGCATCAGAGTGAAGGCCAACAAGTTGCAATTATGTGTGATAAGACCACTGACAGGAAGGGTCGGTGTGTATTCATTGTCTTGCTAAGGATACTGTCCTGCACCGCTGAGCAGAAGTTCTTTGTGGGGGCAGTTAAAATGTTACAACAGGCGAATGCAACTGAATGCTCCAGAGCTGTAATGGCTGTAATACAAGAATTAGAAATTTCTTACAACAATGCCATAGCTTTGGTAACAGATTCAGTTAGATACATGACTTTGCGTGCCCAAATGTGTAACGTTCTCTGCCCTGCAATGACGCACGTTTAGTGTTGGGACCATTAGCTGAATCTTGCAGCCAATTTGTTTTCTACAGAGCTTCATGACTTGAATTTATGAGTGTCCAATGGAAAAATGTTCCTTCTCAACACAAGAAAGAGGAAACAGATATATTTCTTTCGTAAAAGAGCGCTATCCAGAAGATGAATCAAAGACAACTGCTTTTCCATCACCAGTCATGACAAGATGGAATTCTTGGTTCAAGTCTTTGATGTGAATAACATTATCCAAAACACTGAAGCATCCCTTGTGCAGACAGCAGCATCCATTAATCTTATGAATAAACTTGACAGAACAGTGCTACTTACTGGCTATTTGTGCATCCAATCTACTGTAAAAGAAAAAGTGCAAAAAGGTGAGAAAGTTGATGTGCTCCATACATTGCTGAGCATCAAGGGAGACACAGTGAGTTTGTGGAACCTTGTGTAAAGGTGTTGTGGATTCCATGTTCAAATGTGGACTGTGAGTGGCCTATTTCTTCATATAGAAATATACTACGCTACGTAAAATTGATGAATTTAGAGATTAAAACATAACACTTACAATTAGACATAAACGAAGTGTATAAGGAAATTGAATTACATAATTAAATACTGCATTATTTTATGCGTTCTATCATAAACATTTCCATCCAATATCTTGAGTGCAAGTTATTTGAAAAATCAAATAAAGAAACACCTGCACCGAATTCAATGCTTTTCTTACGGGAGTAAATGTAAACAATATTGGGGTAAAAACAACCCCAAAAATTGTGATTTAATAATTCAGAAACCTTTGAGGGCGCACGCACAAAAACTCACCAAAATTTCATCATAATCTGATGAATGGTATTGGAACACGTAGAAGACAAACAAACATTCATTTTTTTTATTAGATAATTGGATCTGGATCTGAAATATTAAAATTCACGCTTTAGTGAATGATGCGCCCTATAAAAGGAAGTGAAAAGAGGTCAGAGTTAGAATGTTAGAGTTTAGTGTTTTTTAAAAGAGGTCAGAGTGTTTCAGGCCAGAGACAGTCCTGGAAGCTAAAAGTGAATTGAATGATCAAGATTTGTAAAACTACCTGTGTAACTAAATGTATGGTATGCTCCTTTTAGTGCCATAACTATCTCATCATGCTCTGAAATTGATTTGGTAGAATTTTTATTTACTAGCAAGAGGCAAGTGTTTCTTATTTCTAAAAGTGAAGTATGTTTTACTGAATCTAATGAAGTGAAATCTAGTTGAGTTCTTTGAGTAACTCCCTGGTATTCTTTGTTTCAGATCATTTCCCTCTTTTGGTTGAGCTGGAAATGACAGCATCAATTTCACCAAATATGAATGGGCTTATTGTCCGCAGATAGCAGTCTGTATGATCAAAGTCAACATTTTCTGTCAGTTGTGGCAGAGTGCAGTTATCCTGTATGATGTCATTTATGAATGCATCCCGTACTAGGGGCTGCTCAGAATGTGGTTGGCCCCTGGTGGTATCTATGGTGAGCTTGTACCTTTTTGCCAACGTGGGAGTTTTTGTGGTTTGAAGACCATTGTAAAACCATATGCACTTCAATTGCTTGACTTGTAGAAGATCTGAAAATATTTGTGTCAGTGCATTTGGTGATTGCATTTCAATCGAATCCGAAGTGGCTGGAAATGATCTCAGACTGAATTTCTTGGCAGTATTCTTGAAATGATGCATTTATCAAAAGAAATATTTTTCTAATCCGAATGGTAAATATTCCAAAATCATTTGAAATTGGTTTGGCTGCTATATATCTCTCTCTTCATAAACAATGACTGTGCTCGTGTGAGTGTGTGTGGGAGTGAATGTTGTTGCATTGGAATTAGAACAAAGGCCTTGGTATTTCATCATGTGCAATTTTATTTTTGCTGTGAACTTTAAAATTTATCGTGACCTGGAAGGATGAATTGAATCAACTATTCTTCCATAGCATTTTTATGGGCTTTGATTATTCATGTTGTTATTTTAAGGGACTCTTCTTCATCGATCACAATGCTTTTTGATCAGGTTTTGTCTTATTGCAAATTAGTTAATTGTACTACATTGTTATGTGATTTGTTTAAGGCACACTTATTATTTTGTTTCTAAATGGTCCATTTATTGTAAATGTTTGAAAATTAAATCATTGAACATGGATTTGTGGGCCCATCATGAGAAGCTATGCAGCAAGTAGTTTTTTTCATGTGGGGAATCCTCAAGTAATGTTAGTGATACATTTCTGAATGAATTTTGTTATTAAAATGTCTATCGTAGCGTACTACTTTGAGGAGAGTGAAAGACGGAATAGTGACTGCTATCGTGTTTTTGGTATTTGCATCATTCTTATTCGTTGAACTCATTCATTAAGTTCAAAGAGAATGCCCAATGCCAAAATTATGCAGCAATAATTCCAGTAATTCAGTGCACCACTGATCAACATTGCAAGCCATTCATCAAATTGAGACTGGCCGATTATCAATCATATTGTTCGACTCATTGATGCAAGCATGGATTCTCACCTGTCAAAGGCCTTGATTGCCTGTTTCTCAGATGCCTTAATTTTAATTAGCTTAGTGATCTCAGTGTAATCATTGTTAGTAAAGGACTTCGAACATTGATTTTCAAATTTTATAGCGATGTTTGCTACAATCCTGTGCATGTTTTGATTCGTGAGGATCACAGTCAGTGGCGAGGAGATCTCCCTCCCCCATCATTCCTTCCTAACAACTGTTTCATTTTTCATAACGGCTGAGAGGCTTGTCACCAAACAGCCTTCTTGTGTTCTCCATCTTTTGTCTTTTCTTTGTGTTCCAATGGCTATTCGGTCATCGTGCTGTTTGTCTTCCTTTGGACCAGCATCACTTCGCAGCTGATTTCGAATATCATGGCTTAACCCTTAGTGAACTTGAAATTTAATCATTCATTTTCTCAGGCTATTTCATACACGTATGTTTGATTGTCAAAGTTATGCATTTTCAGGTCATGTACGTTTTGGTATCAAATTGTTCATAAAACAGCCAGAAAAGTTAATGCGGGGTGAATTTTAACAAAAAAACCTTATAAAATTGGTAAATCAATTGTTAGCTATCAAATATTTATTATCGCTCCACTATGACTGCTTCCCCCAGCCTGTTGATAAAGGTCAACCTGGATCAGAAGGGACCACTAACTATTATTCCCTTGCCTACGCTAGAAGGGCACGCATTGGTTGTTAAAAACAGAAACAGCCAAGGTTATGGCGTTGTACCTTATCTCAATGTTCTAATTTTAGCTGATGAATGCAGTTACATCCTCAATTAGCATTTTATTGGGTTTATGTATGCTATTTTGTTAGATTTATTCGGGAAAGTGCAGTCAGTTCTTTCCAAGCTCACTGTGATGTGTGTGAAATTTCAAATTGTATCAGACATTTTATTTTGCATCCTAGTTTTTGGTTCAGAAATTACCCTGTGTATGTCAATTTATCTTTCTAAGCTTCTTGAATGTTGCAATCTCTGTTGATCATGCTCTAGTTGGCAAGTCACCTCTTTTTTCTAAGACATGAGTATTCAGTTTCTGTAACCTGGGTCTGCTTGGTACTTGGGTTTAGGTCAGGATTAGCGATTAGGTCAAATCCTTCCAAAAAAGATTCTAGGCCCAGGTTGTGTGGGTGGCATATGTGTAATGCTGTGGTAAACTGCTGTCACTCAAAATCTCACCTCTGAATTTTTTCATCTTGACATAATTTTACTACTAAAGTGTTGATAATTTGCTTCAAAATTTGTTATGCCATAAATATGTACGAAAGCATAGATTTTATGGTGATTAGTCATGTAAAGTTTATTTATTAAATTCGGCGTATGTGCACACCAACCTCATAACCTCCCAGTGCGTTATTTTCAAAGCTGATACACATGTCACAAACCATTATGCTGGCCGTTTTAGCTGTGTGTTTAGCCATAAGGCTGAACATTTTTCTCTTTGTCCTTGAAAAAAGAAGTTTTAAGCTGCAGAAATATGTACTACTAACCTAGAATGGCTTGTCAAACAGATATTTTCATGCTGTGGAATTTGCAAAATTTTCACCTGTTGCTCCATCGTGCAGTGGTTTTGCATCGAAAAATGAGTGCATTTTAAGTAGTCCTTTGTCATGTGTTCAGCAAAGTTTAACCTTGTCCTTTTTTAAGCATTAATGAAGGAGTTATTTGGTTATAAACATGGATTAAAATTTTTTAAATGGGTAAAATTTAACTGCGCTAAGAGATGGGAATAGATGTTTATGCCAAATTTTAAAAGAAAAGTGAGTTAGTTGTCTCCATATTACGTCATTACATTCAAAATCCAACCTTTAGATTGACTTATATAAGTCACAGTTTTAAACTGCATTGTGCCATTTTGTGCTAAATTAAGATGTTAAAACCACCCTATGAATATTAAGAGCTAATGTTTAACTCTTCCTTTGTGCCAAAGATCAGTAGAATGTAAACGGGTGAGGCCATGAGTAATCGTGCAAGGCCATGTTGGTGGAATTGCCTAATAGTTAAATTATTGGTTTTACTTTTAAGATAAAAATGCCGTTGATTGAGTTGAGGCTTTTGATTGAAAAAAAAGTTTCATATTCTATAAATTTTGGATTCCACCCATCACTAGTTAATTACTTGTTCATGGGAAATCCTTTTTTCCCAAATTAACCTTTATCAAAAATGGCAAAGCTAAATCATTACCATAATAATGACATTAGTAACTTTCATTTCGACCCAACTGTACTATCCAGGCTAACTAATATTCAAGTATTTATCTAATTTGACTACATATGATGTGCGTCCCCATTTCAGTTGGTGTTTTCAGGAAAAATAATATTTTGGGCTTATTTTTGGAGAAATGAGCATCTTATATATCATCTATGAGAAATCCCTTCATAAAATTGTGATATTTGGTCATAGGAGTCAATTCATTTGGCGTTTTTTCAATCTAATTGCAGTTTCATCTTAAAGATTCCTTCTGGAATTTTAGTTCAGTGTGTGACTCAAGAGTATAATTTTAAATGCAGTTCCTTCGTGAAGGATTGAATGATAGTGGTTGCAAAATTCCTGTTCCATTGTGTGCAACTTCATTTGCTTTGTATATGTTGGCACACACTCGGAGTGTTAATTGAGGACTTACTGCTTAAGATAGCTGAATGTGTAGCTTGATGAAAGGAACTCAGGAAGTGCTTTTATGAGTATGCTCACTTGGGCTTGAATTTCCCTGAGTGAATCATATTCCATGTAGTTAAACTCATCATGTTCGTCATCTTGTCAAAAATACTTTCTATTAACTCCAAGTCTCTTAATTTTTCATTCAGATGCATCTACTTTAGGGAAACTATTGTCTGCACCGTATCCGTTTTCTTGTACATTCTGCCTCTGATTTGAGTTCCTCCAGTTAGGTGACGTTCCGTGACTGCATAAGTCATTGAATGTGGTGAGAGTGATTTGGTGGATGCCAAATGATATGTCCCTTCCCAATGAGTTGGATTAAGCTTGAGATCACTCAGTCAGTCACCAACTTGATTTTCTCTACTAATGGGAAGTGGTATCAAAGTAAATTTGTGGCCTGCCTATTCCTGTAAAATCAGAACTGATCGACACAAGCTCATAAAAGTGATTACATGAAGGAAAGAGAGACAACATTAATTGTGATTTAGATCATTTGCCTTTGTCTAAAATTGTGGGTAGCTTGATGGCATTTATCTTATCAAGAGCCTATTGCTAATATTAGTGTTTACCAAAATTTGGAGTGAGTAATGAGGCTATTTATGGAACTACATACTGGTTGACCATGTTTTAAGTGTTAAATGTTGTTTTCAGTTTAAACTTGTTAATGGAGTGTTTGCATAAATGGGGGATTGCTATGAAATCCATTCTATATCGTAAATTGTTTCTCCATAATAATATATTTAAATTACCAGCTCTAAAGCTTGCCTAGTTTGTTTAATAATCACGATTTATTGAGCATTGTTTTCGCAACGATATATTTACGCCCAGCCATTGGCTCGTTGCGTAGTGACGTAATCCCCCTTGCAGCAGACGGGTGAGACTGTGTTATAGCGTGTTGAGGATGTATGAAGTGGAAATGTACGAATTATTCCAACTTTACTGATTCAAAATAGGGAATCATTACGTTTGTAAAGTTAACAGGTATTATCGAGGCTTGATCCAACTATAAACTATGGTTGTTGCATCAACTATCGAGTAATGACTTGGCGGAATGCGGATAATTTTGGGTGAATAGTAAAGAGGGAAATTGTCATTCAGTAATTCATTAGAATTTTCTACCAATATAGTAAAAGTTAGAAAAAATTACCAAAGTTTTAAAAGGCGTAACTGTAAAAGTGTATTGTTTCTTATGTTATTCTTAATTTGATCTACGGCATGTGTACATCTTGTGCCAGGGTAAGGGAAACCGTTTGATGTTTATTATTTTGACATGCGAATTTGTACTCCATGCAGGTTATCTTAAACTGCAAACTACATATATTATTGTTACTCATAATTATTCAATTCAATCACCAAATATCCAATGCCGATCGCTTTTGTAGCAGTTATAAATTTCCTCGTAGGCCAGTATTAACTTTTATAATGGGGTATATTTTCAGCGGTAAATTCATCGCCTAGCAGGTCGGAAGTTCTAAGGTTATCGTCTCTAACCTTGAAAAAATTTATTCCAATTTAATATGAACATTGTGGCGCTCGAAAATATGATCGTGTATTGAGTACAAGATAAGTAGTAACCCTCGTTTCATTTTATAATATCAATCTTGATTATTTGAAACTTTTTTACAATCGATACGTGTATTCACGAAAATATCAGTCTCGTTCATCACCACGCTAATCTCAATGGGTGTTTTCTCTTGCTGTCAATGTTTCTCCAAAATTATTATTGATAGTTGTTGAAAATGCTTACTAATCTGAAATCATTGAACTAAAAATCTGGAAAAATAAGAAATTTTCACCTCAAATCTTGGTTATCTGGGCACATTTTCAGCTGGTATTAACAGATAGCGAAGCAAAACCCAATCTACGAATATGCTGTTAGTTTATAATATTGCGTACGTCTTAAATGGTGTTGACTACCGAGTGCTTTACTATGTACTATTTTTGTGTGCATGGTGGCACAGTCTAAACTTACTGCACAAAACTTGACAGTGGCAGGCTTCACTTCGTATAAGTTATTTTTGTTTGTATTCATGATTAAGTAAAATACTAAGTACCTACAACTTTTGTAGAAAAGTATAAAGTATACTTACTTAGATATATCTTATCTTAGAGATATATATATATATATATATATATATATATATATACACGAAACGAAAATATCAATCATAGATATATATATAGATATCTTACTTAATCATAAATGGAAATATACTGAGTTTAGTTTAGATTGTGCACACGGGTTTTTAGCTGTCTAAAATGTTGCGTCTAACGGTTTGGTGGCCGAAAAATATTGCCATCACTGAAATGAAAAAACATTTGGAAAACATTTTAAACATATGAAAACATGGATGAAATTATTTTATAATTCCCGTATTTTAAACAATGATATGAGTTTCTAGATACGGCAACCCCGAGTTGATCATGTATGAGCAAATGAGTTTAGCATACGTGAGTCTAGTCAAAATATCGGTTATGGTGATGGAGACGCGGTCAAGTCATCGCCTAGCAGTTCGGAGATTACGATCACGAGAGATCCGAGGGGGTACTTTTTCTTACTTTTCAGTTTGTATAACTATCCATAGTTTTTAACGCGCCAATGTCCTGTGTGCTGTGCTCTTTTTGTTTTGTTGTTTTTTACAGGATTGATGAAATTGAATGATTGTATAAGTGCTTCGCAGGCATAACAAACAAAATAATAGCACAGTCTAATAGGCTTAAATCGCTTACATTATCGTTCAATTCATTAAACTCTGGTCCTTCTTTATCGTATTAATTATGCCATGGGTATAATTTGGTACCTGCATGGTGTACTTCGGCACCCTATAGCCTATTGCGCAAAATATTCACCGTTCAAGGCGGAAAAGAACCAGAACGAATGTAAACAAACCCGGTAGCGACTGCCGAGTCAGGGGGATGACGTCACAGCAGTCGCAATATGGCCGCGGTCTGTTTGTGCGCAAGGCTAAAATTGTGATTTTAAATCTCTTATTATTTAAAAAGTAGGCAATGTGCAAGAGCTAAATTTTGGATTTAGGGTTTTTATGTTCAAAGTTAACATTTGCCGTTGTTTCCTAAATTTGTGCAAATACTCCATTGTGATGCCTGCTAAAAGACATCTGGTGAATGTTTGACTTTATTAAAGGCATAGTTAAGTTAATTTTTATCAAATCAAACTCAACCAAATTCCATACTTATTGTCTCCATGACTTGCCTCAATTGTTTGTGTTATGAAGTAATTGTTGAAATCGGCTCTATGGCTGTGAAATATTACTTAGTTCATTCGAGCTACATTTTTGTAAAGTGGTATCATGTTGCTCTTCCTTCACGTATTTCTTTTCATATTTCAAATGGTGAAATTAGCCACTTGCTGACAATCTACTAGTTTTGCTTATTTTGTCCGTTCTCTCTTTCGGATGTTGCAAATAAACAGTGTCTTATTTTGGAGGTTCAAAGCTTAGCTTTATTTTCTAAATACTTTTGGGGCCAAAATAATACTGGGTTGATGAAGCATATTTTTTATTCCTTTGTTATTCTCTGTTGGTTTAAACAGCTTTCTTTCCATTCAAATTTTGATTCAGTGGTAAGCTAAAGCTTGGCATACCTTTTCTTCACAGAGGAAAAAGGAATGTTTTTATGAGAAATATCCCATGGACAAGTCTGTTGTTCTTGTGGGCTTCTGTTGTATTTGTATTGTGTGGTAATCATTTTATAAGTTTGTTTTTATAAAAATTCATTCAAAACCTTATGCTTGGCACTAAAAATTCCTCTTAGCAATAATTTCAACTGTGACTTCATAAAAAATAACTTCCTTCAGCTGCTCCAGCTATTCCTTCACTTTTAAGGTCTTCCAATGATGATTTTGGATTTATGTTGCACAGAGCCATGTGCAGACAATTTGTAAGCAGAAAGTTTTAATTTTTTAAAGCATTTTGAGAGGGCAATTTATTCTTTATAGTAAGTGGTGAATGTGAAATTTTCTCTGTTAGAAAGTTAGGGACTCATTTTATGTGTGTGACTCCAGGATGCATGGTTGTTGCTGGAGATGCACCAAGTATGAATTTTGATCTAATACACAATTGCTAGATTTAAGATACTCATGTGCAATGGAAGTTCAGTGCTAAGTTTTTTTTTGAAGAGGGAGCTGTTAAATAGTAATTAGTCACTGCAAAAGCTTGCCTTAATGTCTTTGAATGATATCAATTACTTGTGGAGAAAATGTGGGTAGGCAAATAAGTAAAGTGTTCAGCTGGCCAGACCCTTCAGCGTAGCCCACAGGGTATTGGGTGTGATCGTGGATATATGACATCCCTTCTAGGCTGTGAGATTGTCTTGGTTCTTTGAGACTTTAGGAAACAGAAAATAAGAGTTCTGGAGTGAATGATTCTCTGAAGTCGTAGGTCTAAACACATGTTGACATGTGACCTCATTTGTCGAATCAGCTTTCAATTCATCAGCTAGTGGTATTGATAATTGTTTATAAATTATGTAGTAAGTGGCCTTTCGTGTTATAAAATTGTTTCAAACTTAAGTAAATCTGATCCTAGAGAGGCACCCAGGAGTGAGATCATTTTTCTTCAAGTTATCATGGGTTTCCTTCTAATTATTTCAACTATTACTAAGAAACATTTATTACGATTAGCCATTCAGGTTAAGCATTAATTGAACTTGTATTTTTATGGATTAATTATTGCCCATAGCATACACATGAACTTGGCTAAATTAGGTTTCATCAACTTTTGTGTTGATTGTTTATTCTTATGAAGCTGTTTCTCCATACGAGTCAGTGTAAGTTGCATGTGTATTATTGGAAATTTTCTCTAAAACTTGTATATTTGTCATTTTTATTACTTAAAAAGAAATATGCACTGAATTAATGTGCCTTTTTTGTATTCCCAATTGAAATTTTTCATGTGTATGCCTATCATTAGACCAAGGAAATGTATCTCCCATGTGCTACAGATTGCCTCAGGTGACAAATTCATGATCCATGCATGCCTGTCATATTTGTGAATACAGTAGACTCACTAATCTGGACTATATGAGACAAGGGGTTGTTCAGATTTAGCAATGTCTGGATTATCTTGGAATTTCTCATAAGGAACAGTTTTTTAGGGTACCGTCTGTCACTGACGACTTCTAATCACTTTCCATGAAGTAGGAGGCGAGTGAAAATGGTGGCTTAAATATTAGAATTTTTCTTTAATAAAATATAAAGTTCAATATTTATGGTAAGTAAAGGCGAATATTTAAATAAAAAATGGTGGTGTGTCCATAGTCATTGTTAACACAGTATGGATTCTATTATTCCATAATTGGTTGCATAAAAACTAAATTTACCAGTAAAATTGTCATGAATGTCATGAGACATTTAACTTATTGTGAGTGAGTCGGTCAATATGTTATTGTCAGTTGCATATCAATGCAGTAGTGGTGCCACCGTATGCTCTATTGATAGTGGGTAGACATGAACTCCGCTGCGCAGTTAAAAGTTCAGTATCTTTTTGGCATCATCTATGGTTATAACTTTTCTTGCTTTGGCTTATAACTGCATTGAGTAAAAAAATGACCAAAATAGCATCCGCCATTATGTTGTGCAATAAACCAAAGTATTTCTCAAAATGAGCATAAATTACATTTTTATTCCAACAATTTATTTTTGTAATAAAATGGAATTGGTTTTTATTCCATAAATAAATTGATTAGGTCCACCATAGTTAGGGTCTGGAGGTGTCAGGAGCAAATCATTGGTGAAATTTGTTCATCCTTGAGTGCCTAATATTTTTTGCATGTGAGTGAGAACTATGGGAAATGGCGTGTGCATCATCAAATGCAGCAAATAATTTGAAAAGACCACGTGAAATTTCAACTTCTGCTCTGAGAAAGACCACCTTTGGCCAGCTTTGTTTAAATCAACCAGTGGCGCATAGGGCCAGAATTTGGGTGGGGTGAAATGAAATGGTGTGATGTTGGAGCACCAAGGACAAAAGCGAATCCCACACAGCAAAAGAGGGTGCCATGAGGAATATATTTCAGTTTGTTCCTAACAGTTTCCCAAATTCCGTGACTCAGGTCAAGTGGGTAATGGCACCGAATAACATCTGCCAAGTATCATTAAGTATTGAAAATTTATTAATGCTAATGAGTAGCATCCTTTGCTCTTTCGATAATGTACGAAGAATAATATAAGAAGTTTGCCATGTGGTATTTAAATGATGAAGTTGCAAATAATATTTTTTCATTGTAACAACCGACAGTTTGTGAAGATGTTCACCTTTATGTAATTTTAGAACTTTCCTACTTGGACTTGAGAACGCTAGCCTCATCTGGCCACCACCATTATCTACTATGGTGTGCATGATTGGAATTTGCATTTCCATCGATATCCTACATGGATTTTACTTTTTGAATAATTAGAACAAAAACATTGTTTCAGATATTATTTTGGATTAAATTAACGATTAATCCAAATTGTTAATAGAAGCAAAGTAAATAAGACTCCTATGCACGCATTTCAGTCATCCAGGTGACCAACGACAGGGAGAAGTTTTTGATCTCGTGAACATGGGGGTGTTGCCCGAGGCTTAAAGTCCAAAAGTGTGTGGGATGGGGGGCACTCGAGTGCCCCCCATCCCACACACTTTTGGACTTTAAGCCTCGGGCAACACCCCCATGTTCACGAGATCAAAAACTTCTCCCTGTCGTTGGTCACCTGGATGACTGAAATGCGTGCATAGGAGTCTTATTTACTTGTCAATTGCTCTCCTCTTTAATTATCTAACTTTGGATGATGTGGTTTATTAAGGGGTGTCATGACCCCTTGATAAACCACACTCATTGAACAGACAGAGTCTATCTGGATGTTGTGGAGGTCCGGATTGGCGAGGGTCTCCTCTATTGTTGATGCATGGTGATCACTCTACGAGTGTTTTATCTTCACTGGCAAGAATTAACTATATGATTGGGTCGTTCATTCCAACATCATCGTTTTATACAGACTTCACATTTGCATTTAATTTTTGGATCAAGTAAGATTAGGTCTAACTCTTGACATGGCAATCCCCAGGAACAGTTAACGTTTCTCTTGTTTGTTTACATGATGAGAATTGTGAGGGAGAACACCACTAATTTATGCTTTCCTCCCAATCTATAGGTTTTGTATTTCAGAATATTTCCTGTAGATCTGAATATGCTGGAAATGTATCAAGTTTTTATTCCTGGCAAATCCTCTTTGCCAATAGTATTAGGATTGATTACAAACTATTTGCACCCATTTTTTTCAAAAGCATTCAAAATAGATTTCCCCTCATTTTTATGAACTGATTTTTTCAAAAACATGGTAATGTCAGATACTTAAATTGTTTTTTTTTGTGCAGTGCCTAATTCATGTTCAACAGTGAATCTGGCTTGAGTTACAGAGACTTACCCACTTGCGTCAATGTACAGGCCTTGGAGCAGTTTGCTTTTCTCACTTTTTGCCTTCTTTCATGATTAGACCAAAAGTCAGTTTTCCTTGAATTTGTCTACATCTCCTTTTTTGCCATTTTCTTGCTACCACTGAAGGTAGAATTCGCTTGGGAAGGAAATTTATTCAGAAATGACAATATTTTTCATGATACATAGCTGATACCACATTTTGATTCGGGCCTGTTTGATATTTCTCTTAAAATTTCATGTGTGAAAATGCCTCTGATTTCACTTTGTTTTGGCTGGAGCAGGAGTGGCTAACCTCAGGTTCAAAGAGGACCTGAGTTCTCATCATAAATGCTGGGGATGAAATGAGATACATAGGCTTTTATGGCTAGATTTCAACATGGTCATTTCTGTAAAAAAATTCAATCACCTCTAATTGTTTGTGGCATTTGTAGCATTCACAGGTCATCACTGGAGCATGATGAAGGATGTGAGGATTGGAGGGAAATTTACTTAGGCACCCCAAGAGAATGGCTCTGTGGAGAAGAACATCTGGACTTGCTTAGGAGTTTCATTTATTTGAGTTCCCTTCCTTTGTAAGTTTATGGCAAGTTTTGGGATTACAATTTACTTATTGGGTGGCAGCTTAGTAGTCTCAGGTGTTTTGCTGCTGCTGCTGTCTTGAAGTATGGGAGAATTATACAGTTAAACATAATCAAAAGTGATTCCAATTTAAAGAAATGTTTGGTGACTGGAGAGCTGGAAAACGCTCATTATCTGACCCCCAGCTTGGTTGTTCAAAGTATTTTCTCAAAATATACTCATCCTGTATTTTGGTCTCCAGAGAGTCTTCTGTTGTCAAAATTATTCCTTGTAACATTGTGAAATCTTCAATGGGGTTATAAAATCTCTTACATCTTTGAGAGCACCCATCAACTATGGAGCTATGCATTCATCTTAGTTTTCTGGTTACTCCATTTAATGGAAAAAAGGAAAATCTGCACTCATGCTTATTTATTCTTTTGGCAACATGTATTTTTTCATGTTAGTGGCTATGAAAGTTTTTCATTGTGAGTGAAAATTCCTTTGATGATGCATTTTCTGCTTCTAAAAATTTCACCCGATACCAAGCATAGTCTTGTTTTAGGCACTGCAGTTAATCATTGGCCATTATATTCATAGGGCTACTTTTGAGCCTGCTGAATCCTAGAGTCTGAGCTCGAGGGTGAATTCAGTTGAGACCACTTGGGACAAGGATATAATGACATTTATGTCTTGTGGCAACTCGTTATACTATCGGTCACCATAGGTGACAGTTGCTAAAATCCAGGGAAGGCTCAAAAAGTCTCAAAATATTGGGCAGACTGTCAAAACGTAGTGGTGGTAATGTGCTCAGGAGCAGCCACCAACATTTATGGTGCGTTGAGAATCATATGGCAGTTGCAAACTTCATTGCCAGCAGCCAAATTCAATTAAAACCAAGGAAGTGAGGAGAAAGTGGCGAGTGGGCCACTTAAAATTTTTTACTCTTCTTCTTTTGGAACTCTAACCCTTAATCTCTGTAGAGTAAATACTTTTGGAAGACAGTGATTGCTGCTAATTTCTAAGCAACCACCATTTAAGGTCTCTTTGACCAGGAGTCAAACTACAGGCCAACAAACAAGACACTGCCCAGAATTTATTAGGCCCAAAAAAGCCACCATATAGTAGGATAAAGCTTTATACAAAGTATTAACTTCTCCATTTGAATTAGTATTTACTCTTTATTGCCCCTTTTCTGGTATATAGCTGTGCAGCCTTAAGGAGAAAGTACTTTCCAGTTTTAGGCAGTTTGTTCCATCGGCTATAGATTGCAAAGACTCGCCATTTCGCAAAGTTTTGCACTTTTTCTCCTAATTTTGAGGTATTGTCATCTGGCCAAGATTCAAGGGACTAAATGTTCTCACTTTGGGATACATCGTTACATAAACAATAGTATTTTCATTTTACAAAATTAAGCTTAATACTTGAAAACCACATCACTCTAAAATTATGAAATCAAACAGAGATTAATATTCCATCTGTTATAGGCACAATATGTACATGGTATTTTCTTAAGTCTAAGTTTTGTTCTTCGTTAAGTTACGATTGATGTGTTTCCTGTACTGTAGAAATGAAACGCCATTGCATTAGATTTATGCCAATCCCTTTCATATCTAAGACTTTTTTCTCATAGTTATTTGTGAACCATTACAGGAAAATGTTTGACTGAATTTGCTCATAGTATACTCTTCAATTGAATGGAAAATTCAATTGGTTTAATTCATCTTATTTACTGCTGAATAATGGTTTTTATTCAGGTACTTTTCTTGGAATCCAAGCCTCTTTTGGTTGCTTGCTTTGCTCATTTAGTCTTCTAAGTCTCCTATTTGGACTCACAGAAGTCTCAGAGGCATAATGCATCGTCATCTCTTTTAATGAACACCCACTTGTTGTTTTTTTATGCACACCTCTTCCTTTCATGTTCCTGTCCATTGTCTCATCGTTTCATCCTTAACTCTCTCCGCACTATTACTTTCATCGTGCTCTCACACTCGGATCAGAGATAGTATTTTCTTGAGGAATCAACCAATGGCTGAAGGACATAAGTAAGCATCCAGAATTTATATTTATGAAAATAGATATTTTTTTAAATATTGGAGTGGTGTTATGTGGAATTGTCAATAAGTATATTATTGAAGTTCTTTAAAGGCTATTACTTCATTTTCCCCGTGGTAATTTAATTGAAGAATGATCACTAGTAAATAAAAAAAATGTATCCAAATTATTTTCTTAGTAGGTGGTGCCATCCCAACAGTTTGAAAAAGGCAAGTCAGAAAATGTATTTATCATGATGGAATTCTTCAACAAATGTATGAGAAATGGCATAACATCAAAGTCGTGTAATGTTTATTGGGGTATGGTGCAAAATAGGCATTTTAACTTGAAAGCAACACTTAACCCCTCAGATGGTACTTCTGTGCTGAAGATAAAGAAGTATAAGTAAAAGACATCAGTTTTATTTCAAAGGCCCAATTTGCAAGGATAACTAAATAAGTTTAATACTAGCAAGGTTGTGTAATTTATAATGAAATTAGTGGCTTAAGTGCAATTTTCTTAGTGCAGATGCTGCAACACACTATGTCATTCTCCCATTTCATTTTTCCCATTTCATTCCCCCAATCTCATTCCACTCATTGATAACGTCCACAATGTAGTATAGCAATAAAAGAGATACACCTGCCTGAAGGTAAGGCTTTTTGTGTGCTAAATTCCTCCTCCAAATGAGCAGTTGGAGTGTGGAGCTCATCACTTTTGTAGGCATAATTCTATGCTCCCCACTGAATGTGTTGATAAATTGGCAAAGTGCAGACTTGGGTGCATCTCTAGTTTGGAGGAATTCATGAACAATGGTTGTATACAATGAATTTGAGGTTGAGATGTTTTTGGGAAATTTGATTAAGGATTTCATTTTGCTACAACTCTTTACATGGCTCAAAATGATGGCATCTAAAACTTTTGTTGCTATTAGAGTATTTGTATATTGATCGGTGTAATTAATGTAGTTTGTTGATAACTTGGAAAGTTGGCAGTCCTTTGGTTTTACGAAATAATAAATGTTCAAAATGTCATATGTTGACCACATCATGTTTTTGGGATTGCGTCTCACCAAGTGTAAAGAGGGTTACGTATTCCATCCAAATGTATTCTTTACACACCAAAGAGTTGTACTGTATTTTCATTCGCAGAGGTAATGGAATTTAAAAGACTGGGAGGGTTTTGAGGCTGTGCAGTGTGAATATTCCTCTTGTACAAATAAATGTTACTATGCCTTTCACTGCCAGTGACAAAACAGTTGGGGCTTTATGGGTTCACTTAAAGACAGCATCTACAATTATAAAAAGCATTTCATTTAATCTGCAGTTAAGTTGACTGTTATTATTGGTTTGGAAAATTCTATATTTTTTTAAACCATGAAGGAACTATTTCAGCCAGCTCATGCTAGCCATGACTTGATGTAATAATGGGATGTTCTGTGAATTTTTTATTATATCAAATGTACCTGAAGACATCTGGATACTCTAGTTACTTTATTGATCTGTGGAAGTAATGGTTCATTAGTTTGAAAGTGATGTAAGTAGTCATCTTCCTAGTTAGCCAGTGTCCAATACCTCTTAAAGGGAAATGTTTGTATTAGAAACTCCATCATAGATGAACTATTTATTTGGCTCTAAAATGTATCATAACACTGTAAGGAAATGTTTCTCCTTCAATTATAATTATCTGATAGGTACTTAAATATTTTTGGGGCATATTTTCCTTGGAGAGAGGTGCCCAAATATCAGTCAAAAAGAATTTTAATTTGATGTAATATTGCATATGCCATGTGATTTATGCTATGTTTGAATTTTAGCTGTCCTCTTCTTTGATTTTTGATGGTGGATCATACTCAAATGTCTTACTAACATTTTTGTGGGTCGCAAAATTAAGTAATCTGGTGGATAACCAGCAATGATTATATCAAAGGAGGGAATGAGTTCAAAGTTAGAATTTCTATTTTTACACCACTCCTTTCGCTGGAGTATTATAATACTTTAAAATTTCCTGTGATTTAACTTTTTCAGCATTTATTTTTGTAGAGTAAGAGGTATGCAAAGTGTGTAGAATATGTCTTCATTTGAATTTTTAGAATTATCTTTTTAATTAGCTGAAACTTAGTGCTGAAAAGACTCAATTTGTCATTTTATGATCAAAATTATTTCAAGATTTTTTTTATTTTGGCTTTTCCTTCTAAAAGTACTTTCTTCAGCATCAATAATCATACAGTATTTTGAGTGAATTGGTCTATTTAAGTTTATTAATTTTGAATTTCAATAATTAAATTTCATAATGTACCATTTGTATCATCCCATCTAATAGTACCCAAATGTAACCTTCGACCTGAGTTGTGACTGAGCCTTTCTATTGCCTTAATTATTATCGGTAACTGAGAAAATGCCTACATAGCAGTGTTAAGTTGGCAATGGGCACTAATTGAGTTTGGTGCACAATGTTACCTCTTGAAGTAATTTTCAAATTTTGTAAAATAGGAAGATATTACTTAATTACTCCTTCAAGTAATTGAGTCTTTACAGTGCTGAAGGCATCTTGAAGGACTGTCACTTTAAAGAGTTCCATTACTTTGCAATCTTCTTAAATGTAAACGTTTTAAACAAATTTTGAATGAAATGTCATTTCACCCTGTTCACTTGTGTGTGTGATTTGTGAGCTGAGTTTTGGAACAAATTGAAGCCTTAGAATTGAATTTGTTTGTGATACATATGCCTTAGCTTATGATTCCTAAAGAAATTTTGTAAAATATAGCTAAAATATTTAAGTTATACAATTCATGTGGCAAGTATAATGTACAAAAATGCCCTTATCAATGGTTGGTATCTGTCAAATTATTCTACCCTTCCAGTCCTCATGTAAGCTAAATTTGGCTAACTTTTTGATAAGTGTTCACATTAGAATGTTACTGTGGTTTTGGTTCCTTTGAGTTGGTATCTGTCAAAATCAGTTACTTTTTTTGCTGTCTTTATCATATTGCATAGAATGTTAATTTGTCCACCAATGTTGTAATGTGTCCATTTGATATTCGTTTTGTCCATATTTTCTGACTGTATTTTTATTAATTGTGAGAGTGAGATGTGAACAGCTGAAAATAGCATTACTTGTCCAAGTAAAATATTTCAAAAATATTTTGGTGTTTTTACTAAATATATTGCGACTTTATTTGTCAATCATTAAATATAATTGAAAACTGAACAACATAAAAATGTAAGTTTATCCACACTCACATTTACATTATAAAGAACAAGTACATGCAGCTTTTGGGAAACCAAAATGAAATACATGATATACATTTATGCAACTTGTAACAAATGATCACCATTAAGAAGTCAATCCTGGAACATGCAAATTCATTCATCTACGCTGTATAATGGGTTAAGGTGTTAGTGGGCGAAAATTACTTAGTAGAATTGAAACAGGTAATTAAAAGAATTATACTTTGTATTATTCTAGACTTTACTTCAGTTGGTAACCATGGCCAGTTTTGACGCAACGCGCACACATTTTTCCTCAATATAACATATATATAAGCAACAATATAGTTTAAACGAGTTGAGGTCACTGAAATAGTGTGTGGGATAGTACAAAGTATTATTCTTTTCAATACTGTCTTATGGGTTGGACTACAGCCAATTTTTGACTCTTCAAATGGAAGTCTCATTTGCACTTTTTAGTCTCTTATTGGGGTACCTAATTATTAACCCTCTTTGTGCCACAGGCCGACGTGGACTTTCGGTTCTCAGGCAAGAAGTGCCACGGGCCAATGTAACGGCTTTTGAGAAGACCACATTTTTTGTTTGTACTACTGCAGTAGTTATGTGTAGAGTTCAAGTGATTTACAAAAGTTTACAGTCAAGTATTGCCTTGTTGGTAAAAATAAAAAAAATCCACAGGTTGATATTTTCAAAAAATGGCTTCACAAGATTTTTTTGGCTTGTTACATTACATTTTATTTGAATACCCTTGGCATTTATCACCAGTACCACTTAATGGTAGGCGGCACTAAGCCAGTTAAATACTCTCATTTATTTATTTTATTAATTTACAGGCATATGCCCATACATGTCCTGTGACATCCATTATAGACAAAATGAAACACACAGGTAGTTCTGAAACAATCAAATCACAATGAATAAAAGAGCATAAAATTAGTCATTTTCACGCAAAGAATATGAAAATGAACCACAAAGGAATGTAGTGTAAACATTTTCTCAAAACATCAGAACCATCTCAATTCACCAATAAGGAGACATGATGAGCTATTTCATGTGACATCAACTTTGAATAAATGAGAAAGGTATTAAAATAAGTTAAAGAATGTCAATAAAATTATAATTTTTATATCATTGTGTAGTCAGAAAAGATATCTTTTTTTTAATGTCAAATTAATATCGGTCCAATATCATCAGCAAATGTAATTTTTGTCATTGTATAGTCAGGAAAGATATCTTTTTAACATAAATTTTGAAATTCTCGCCGGATGTGATGACGACCCAAACCAGGATGATGGATACACGGACGTGCAAAATAAACGCAAGCGCCGCAATCTACTGGCTGTCGGAACATCGGAGAAAAAGTGTTCTCTCGTGGGGATACCTAAACGTTCCCACCTACATGTTTGGAATTTTAAGCCTGACACGTCTGCCAATTCCATAATGGAGTTCGTCGAATCCGAAGTTCCTAACCTCGATCCGGCGCAGGACATCGAAATTGAAAAACTCAACGTGACCCGTGGTACTTATTCCTCTTTCAGAGTCTCAGTGAACAGTATGTATCGCGATACTCTTATTAATTCTTCATTCTGGCCCAAATTTGTGAAAGTGAGCAATTATTCTTTTCGGAAACGTCGCCCCCCAGCCACTGCAATGACATCCATTGGACATCCAATGGATGTCCATTCATGGATGTCACTGACATCCATGGACATCCATTTGACATCCCATGGACATCCTGTGGATGTCCAAATGTCCCACTTGTGGACCTCCATGGGATGTCCATTTTAGGCTCAGGCATGGATGTTGATGATTTGCAGGGACACCCATTGGATGACCTGGATTTTCACTGACATCCATGGATATCCATTTGACATCCCATGGACATCCTGTGAATGTCCCACTTGTGGACCTTCATGGGATGTCCATTTTAGGCTCAGGCATGGATGTTGATAATTTGCAGGGACATTCAATGGATGTCCATTGGATCACCTGGATGTCAGGGTAAATCCATTGATATCCATTGGATGTCTGGAAAATCCACCCAGGTAGCATTCCAATGTCGGCCCGACATAGGCATATGCCAGCTGTAGGTCGGCCCGACATCGTAATGATAACGTTTAGCCAGTCTACAGCCGACATTACCATCCGACGTTGGCCCGACATCAGGCCAACAAGCCTATACAGGCCCAACACAAGCCAAAATATGCCCGACATCAAGCCGACATAGGTCAGATATCAACCTAAAACCTGTCTGACATCAAGCCGAGATCAGGCCAACAAGCCTATACAGGCCCGACATAGGCCCAACAGAAGCCGACATCAAGCTGACATAGGCTCGGCATAAAATCAACCTAGGTACAGCATATGAAAATTATATGAAATCCACATACCAACAAACTCAAATATATTTACTGAAATTATTCTATCAGATGAGATCGAATGCAGTGCACCAATGAATACTAGAATCGTGACAATATGTAAGGAATTAAGCTTAGTTAATTATTGTAATACCATTGAGAACATGTAATTCAGAGAGAATTGAATTACATGGATAAAAGTTTTAACCAAGTGTAAATTATGATATAAAATCCTCACTGTAACTTAAAGCAGGTGATTAAACATGAACAGCAATTAGGAACTTTTTGTAAATTTGTTCATTCTTCAGCTAAATACAGAGAAGCTTATGTTCTGCAAGACCCATGGCAGCAGTCAAATCATTCAAACAAGCTAGCTATAGTAGAAATTGTCAATCCTATGGTGAATATCCCATAATAAGAACTGTATTATTACAAGTTCGCTTGATCCTCTTACCTAGTGTTAGAACAAAAATATCACAGGAATAAAATATATGTAATTAAAATGCTAAGGTACAGTAATAATATGACTTTTATTAAAGTAAAAAAGTTATTAATTCATTACATACATTCTTATGAAGATGTTTTGGACTGAATAGCAAATAAACACTGTGCAGAAAGGCACTAGGCGAAGCCCTGAGTGATTAGTATTTGTATATAATGAAAAAATAAGAATCTTGCACATTTTTTGATTGGACTGCACCTAAATTGAGACTATTAATGAGAGAGTTAATAAATCACATCTCCACACATTTACTTCTCTTCTTTCCTCTATTGTCCTTACATCACACACACATTTGCCGCTGAGATCTTCCTCCCTCAGTCTTGGGCCTGTGCCAAACTTACACCCACTTCGATATTCACTTAATCTTCTGTTGAAGTAGGACATGCTGCTCGGATCCCAGCTAGAAATACAAGTTATAACCACTGTGTAAAATCAGAAATAATTTTAAATAGTGTATTTGAGTATACAATACCCAAATAGATTTTGTAATGATTACAATATCCAAATCAACAGAGCATATAATGTTAGGTTATATAAAACAATTTCTGATCAACATATATTCTTAAGCAATGATGCTTACAGCACCACTATGCACTAAGTAGCCCTTATAGTTCATCACTGGTTATGTAAACCGATTAATCAGTTCACGATTGAACTACACATTCAACGCAAATTACAGTAAAAAATTATTGTATTCACTGATTTTCTCATCTATTCCACTAATTTAGGTACCACAGAAATCACCTCTTAGAGATTGGCTTTTCATAAAAGCAAATGAGTTCTGTACACCATACAAAAGTTGTGATACTAGACGGTACAGGTGGAACACTTCTCGGTACATACCACAAAACGTGAAAATACACCGGTAAATACAATAAAAAGTAACTGGTGGTACAGAGAAAGAATAACGCTTACACAACAATGAACATGGTGAACTTAATCTAACAAGGGGCACGATTTCTTAAGCCGTGTTTACACGATGCATTTACCCGCGCGGGTAGATGCGTGAACACCATCACCATCAAACTTTCACCGTATAAACACTCAAAATTGCGTAAATGCGTGGACATAAAATAGGCCCTGTTCTAATTTGGTGAATGTGTTCACGCATCTGTCCAGCCACGTACTTGCACGGGTAAATGCATCGTGTAAACACGGCTTTATGCAGCGATGGAGAGACGGGCTATCGTGTTCAGCGTAATAAAAAGAAATAAGAAAAACAACTTACCTTGCTTCTATAGTTTGGCGAAGTGATTTCTATGTGCCTTCCAGGGATACTACATACAGGGTATATAGACTCCTTGGTGCCTTCTTTGAAATTCTGGAGGGTACTTCAGCAACAGGCACGTCTGATCCCAACTCGCGTAAATGCCAAAATGGATGAGTAAAACTTTCATGCAGTGTCTAAAAACTTTGTTGACGTATATCTAGTATCCATGTTTATATGAGCTACAGGTGATCACAGGTGATAACCAGAAACTCAGTTAACCAGGAAAATTCTATTCTCCGAACGGCGTCCCTGCCAAACCGCCAAAACGTAATAAAAATAACGTTCTTCATTTGTTCGGCCCTGCGACCCGGGCCCGCATTTTTCAAAACCACAAGTTTTTGTCATGATTTTCATAATGTACGTTTTAAATTCCTTAACATGTTTGGGTCGTCATTTAGGATCCACTGGGTGTACGTGTATTTAAGGGTTTTTCGCTCACTGTGTGGCGGCAACAGTCACGATAAATCGAATGATTATTATTACGTAAATCTGTGACTCTAGCCATACCTAACTAGCATATTAACTGCATTGTTGAGAAATAGGCGATCCTTGATAATCATAAATAATATTTTTGAGGTGACATCCGGAGCAATTAATTCTGTTATCTCGACTCTGTTATTGATTTATATTCAGTTTTGATCTGAATGAAATACACGTGATTGCTTGATTGAAGGAAGACACACTCACACATTAGTTAACGGTATTGGTTGCAATTAAGTCAGGAACCATTAAAATGATTTCTTTTATCGTTCAGTCTCCGCATACTACTTTTTGGAGATAATTTAATTTCCGAAAAGCATTATGTTGAAAGTAGAGATGGTGCAGAATACCTCGAAAAAATGAAGAAAAAAGTGATAAGATTTATCCTACCCACGGAATGTCTTTTGGAGAACATATCCCTTGTGCTAGCTGTGGAGTGACTTAAATGCCATTTCACTAACAATTACTCTAATCGAAAAGGTTTTCAAGTTATTTTCTGAATGTCCAGTGGATGCCAGTCCATGGACGTCGTAGGGATGTCATTTTCTGAATGTCCAATGGATGACATTCAGTGGAGTTTTAGAGGATGTCATCAAATGGCCATCATCTGGATGTCCATTGGGTACCATTTCATGGACTTCATATGGATGTCATCAAATGGCTACCTTCTAGATATCCAGTGGATGTCAGTCAATGGACGTCATAGGGATGTCATTTTCTGGATATCCAATGGATGACATTCAGTGGACTTATAGAGGATGTCATCAAATGGCTACCTTCTGGATGTCCAGTGGATGTCAGTCAATGGGCTAAATAAGGACATCATTATTGTAACATCCATTGGACATCCTATGGACGTCCCTGAGGGATCCAGGATGTATGGATCTCAAATGGACATCCAATGGACATCCTGGGGTGGACTTCATATGGATGTCATCAAATGGCTACATTTTGGACATCCAGTGGATGTCAGTCAATGGACTTAATAAGGATGTCAGTATTATGCCATCCATTGGACATCCTATGGACGTCCCTGAGGGATCCAGGATGTATGGATGCCAAATGGACATCCAAATAATGGACATCCTGCGGTGGCTGGGCCGGACACCCAGAAAGGATAACATCTTACCTTAAAGTCATGCAGGTAAATATACAGTGCATACGCAACAAGGTTCTGGATCTAGAGATTTTAGTGGATGCTTATAAACCCAATGTTTTGTGTGTGCAAGAGCACTGGCTGAAGTCCAGTGAACTTAGTGCATTTAACCTCCCTGGCTATCTCATCGCCAATGTTTAC
Source organism: Pyrrhosoma nymphula (assembly GCA_963573305.1). NCBI lineage: Eukaryota > Metazoa > Arthropoda > Insecta > Odonata > Coenagrionidae > Pyrrhosoma > Pyrrhosoma nymphula. The sequence goes on from OY754332.1 coordinate 153,294,973, forward strand.
TGTCGTTCCATCCGCAAATGCGGAGGCGTCATGATTCTAGTGTCCGATCGCGTGTGTCTTCTTCCGATAAATTTTGCGTACGATTTTCTCAACGAGGAGCAAACATTTGAATGCAGTGTTGTTGGTCTCACCCTTGGCAGTATCGTGTATGTAGTTGTGTCTGTGTATCGGTCTCCCTCGAGTGATTTTGATATCTTTCTCGCCAAACTCACTAAACTACTGGAAATAATTAATAGGTCAGTTACTAATCCCAACTTACTTATTACTGGCGATTTCAATTGTAATTTACTGGTGAACTCTAAAAACAAACTAGAATTTATGGATTTGCTATCATCGTTCAACATCAGTGCTACTAACATCGAACCGACCAGAGTTTACGGCAATTCCTCAACTGTTTTAGACAACATTTTGACGAACATTGTCCTGGAGAATGTTAAAGTGGAGGTACTCAAATCTCATATATCAGATCATTTCCCTTTGTTATGCTCAATCACGGTTCACTCTCCACATCAGTGCACAAAACATTTCAAAAGACATTTCTCCGATCAGAATACACACTATTTTCGCGATATGCTGCATGCACAGAACTGGTCAGAAATGTACAACCAGGAATCTTTTGATAATGGCTTCAACTACTTCTACTCTGTCTTCCAGCACTGTTTTGACATCTGCTTTCCCCTGGTTCCCAAAAAAACCAAAAGCTCGCTCTCTGTGACTACAGAAAGAAATCATTGGGTCACTGACGAAATTCGATGCCTCTCAAGAAACATGAAGGCAGCTGCTGCATACTACAAACACAAAAGAGATTTGGTTAAAAACTACCGGAATATACTATACAATCCTCAAAAAAATCCTTTAACAACCGTAGAATCACTAACGCTTGCAATAAATCCAAAGAAATTTGGAAGATAGTTAAAGAATCTAGGAGCCCAAGTATTCAACATTGCGACCTTCAGCTCTTGTGGCAATATTATTACAGACTATTCTGAAATTTCATCAACTCTAAACAACTTCTATTTATTTCATTAGACAACCACTAATCCTGTGAATCCTGACTTGTACTCGCATATCCCCAGTTCCTGCAATTCTTTATATCTCACTCCGTGTACTGAAATGGAATTGACTACAATTATCAATAATCTACCTAACAAAAACACTTCAGGTCTAGATGGTATTCCCGTAACAGTTATAAAGAATTCAATCCTTACTATTAAAGATCATTTGTTATTTCTTATTAATGAGTCGCTAAGACTTGGGGTTTTCCCTGCTGCGCTTAAAACTGCCAAAGTCATCCCTATCTACAAAGGCAAAGGTTCCAAGCATGACATGAATTCCTACCGGCCTATCTGTCTACTGAACCAAATCGGGAAGTTATTTGAAAAAGTTTTCTATACCCGGTTGACCTCATATCTTGAAGCTAACAACGTACGTACCTGCTGCATACCTCCCAAAATGGGTTCAGAAAATCAAGATCCACATCCACGGCCACTTATTACATGGTGAACCAAATTCTATCAAACCTAGACAAAAGAACTGAAACATTAGGCTTATTTTTTGATTTCTCAAAGGCATTCGACCTTGTTAACCACCAGATACTATTAATTAAACTAAGAAGATATGGGATAAGAGGCATCCCTGAATTGTGGATTAAATCCTACTTGAGCGAACGTCGCCAACATGTTATACTGTCCAAAAAAGGTTCACAATTTGTCTCTCCTGGAAAAGCAGTCACCATTGGTGTACCCCAGGGTTCCATTTTAGGCCCTATTTTGTTTTTAATTTATATAAATGACTTACCTGGAATCGTGAAAGCTGTGCCTGGTGTTGAGCCTGTATTATATGCAGATGACACCAACATAATTGTGTCTGCCCCTTCAGTTAATGCTTTATCCCACAGGGCTCAAAGCGTCACAAACATACTGTCCGATTGGTGCCTCCACAATCTTCTAAAACTGAACACCAACAAGTCTGGTCTCATGTACTTTGCCACCAAAAATAAAGCCCCTGCCCCTATTTCTGTGAGCGTAGATGGAACCTGTATCCCGCAAATCTCCAGCACACAATTCCTCGGAATATCGCTGACCCACACCATTTCATGGGACGAACACATCTGCAAACTCCGTAGTAAGCTAAGCTCTTCATGCTTTCTTATTAGAAGCATAAGACGATCAGTAAGTGTTGAAGTGCTGTTAGCCATCTGTTATGGTGAATTTTATTCACATGTGGTTTTTAGCATTCTGTTCTGGGGTTCCTCCCCCCATGCTAGCATTATCTTTAAAATTCAGAAACGTGTGATAAGGCTAATATGTAATGCTATGGCTGATGCACACTGTCTTCCATTGTTTAAGAAGCTCGGTTTACTACCGATTCCCTGTGTTTACATGTATGCTGTTTGTGTGTCTGTCAAGATCAACTTATCAAACTTTGTAACTAATAACAGTATTCATGGTCACAATACCAGAAGGCACATGGACCTTCATCAAAATTTTGTAAGGACAACCACTGCCATGCATGGACCAATGTCCATGGGCATAATGATTTATAACCATCTACCATATGAGCTTAAATCTGAAACTAAGGTTAAACTATTCAGAAAAAATGTATTAAAGTTTTTTCGCTCCAAAATATTTTATTCTGTAAAAGAATTTTTGAGCTCAAAGTTTTAAATATCTAAATGAATATTGTATAACAATGAGTGTTTGTGTAATTTACTGTGTCTATTTATGATTCTGTGACGTGCCTTATATCTCCTACATATCTAATGTAACATGATCTTCGGGCAAATAAATGATTATTATTATTATTGGTCCAATGTCAAACAAATATAATTATTATGCCGGCAAATGTTATCAATTTTGACCATTTACCAATATTGGCTGCCAATATCGGATTAACTAATAAATGATAGGTGACAACGTCAAAATTATATGGGGCTGACATCAGGATGCTGCTTTGGTAGCATAAAAAGCATATAAAAACAGTCTAACCACTTACAATTAGTTCAGAGAGTAGAAAAAAGAAAGTATGTACCTATGTAGTATGTATAATCATTATTCAAAATTATCAGTACATTCTTGAATCACCATGAGAGGAGACAAAACTAAAGGAGCATAATATTTCCATTATCACAAAATATCAGTGCTATCTTGATTCACTATAAAGAACAGTTACACATTTCAATTTATTCAACAACATAAAGAATGCGTTCATAATTTGTGTCAGGTAACAAATTATCTATATTGTTTCTAAAAACTTTGAAATTCCTTAATATTTTCCCTATAGGGGTTACATGGCCACAACTACATAGTCCTATGATAGTTATTCGCAAAAACCAAATTGAAACTGGTATTGCGAGATGATTTCATCATTTAATGGTTAAAATAAGAAAATTCAATCTGCCTCAATTCTTCTATGGGCTAAAGTATCCAAATCAAGATTGCACAATATCTCTCCATATTTAACATCCAGAGTGAAGCCCTGAGATTTGTAACTGACATATCTTAGGAATTTATGTTGAGTTGTCTTAACACATTAAACTTATGTACTTTTGTAAGGCCTCCACACAATTAAGGCATATTAATAATAATAATAAATCTTTATTTGCCCGGAGATCTGATACATTTGTGTGCATGGATATAAGGCACGTCATAATCAAATACATATATTCACATATTATATACAATTGAATATTTTAACATTAAGAGTCAATGAGATATTCATCGATTGAATAGAATAGCTTATTTTTTAAGTACCTTTTTAGATTGGATTTAAAAGCATTGATGCTTTTTATTTCTTTTAAACATAATGGCAAATTATTGTACAGTTTAATGCCCATTTCTTTGGGCCCCATTTTGGCAGCTCTTGTTCGTACATAATTCTGATGAATATCGTTTTTTGTCCTTGTGTGATGATGGTGGAATGCACTATTCACTAGGTACATAATTTACAATATTGCTCTTTACATACATTATGGTTTGAAATAGATATATACATGGAATCGGAAGGAGATTCAGGTCCTTGAAGATTGGCTTACTGGGGGATCTATTAGACTTTTGAGTGATGATTCTTACAACTTTTTTCTGAATTCTGCATATTTTTAAAGATAAGTGGGTAGATCCCCAAAAGATGATACTGTATGAAACATGTGGGTAAAAATCGCCAAAATATAGACTTAGTAAAATTTCCCGTGTGACTGTCTGACTAAGCTGTCTAAGTATATAGCAGCTTGAACTAAGCTTACTGCTAAGAAAATTAATATGCTCTGCCCAGGACATTTTATAATTAAGAAATAAACCCAAGAACTTACTGGTGTTGACTTGTTCGATTGATTTTTGTTCCATTTTTATTAGCATACTCTCAGATGGCTGACTGCTGGTTAAAAAGTGTATCATATTACTTTTTTTGGGATTAACAATTAGAAAGTTATCTTGAGCCCATTTACTAACTTTATTGGCAACTAATTGGGCTTTGTTAGATAAAGATTTACGTGAAGTGGACGATACTATAACTGTTGTGTCATTAGCATACAGAATAGGGGTAATGTTGTCAATACCAGATAAGGCAAGCGGTAAATCATTTATATATATCAGGAAAAGAAGCGGACCCAGTGTAGATCCCTGAGGTACACCGACATTAGAATTACGAGGTAAAGATACATGCCTAACACCATCAACAGTTAATTTTACAACCTGAGTTCTGTTGTTAAGATATGATTTCATCCACTGAAGAGCAATGCCTCTGATACCCAATGTTTCAAGCTTAAAAAAAAGATGATCATGATTTACCAGGTCAAAGGCCTTAGTGAAATCGAAAAGTAAAGCAAGTGTTTCTTTTTTGTTATCCATAGAGAGTAATATTTTGTCTATTGCCTGATACATGGCAGAAATGGTGGATTTTTCACGTGTGAACCCATGCTGATCTCTAGAGAGAAGACTGTACTTATCCAGAAAAGATACTACATATACGATTATATACAATTCTCTCAAAAATTTTTGAAAATGAATTTTGCAGAGCAATTGGTTTGTAGTTGTTCAAATCATCTATACTCCCTTTGTTTTTATAAAGAGGAACAATTTTGGACGTCTTCAGAGAAGCTGGAAAGACACCCATTCTAAGAGATTCATTCACTAAATGAAGAAGTGGAATTTTAATCGTATCATAGCTACAGGATATTATCTTTGCTGGGATTCCATCTGGACGTGAACTGGCTGAGTTTGGATATGACTGACTTTCATTCCCTGTCATCACAACCCAGCCACTGCATGACGTCCAATGGACGTCCATTTTACATCCAGACATCCCTTATGGACATCCTTTGGATGTCTGTTGGATGTCATTCGAATGACATCCAACAGACATCCAAAAGATCCTAGGGACATCCATAGGATGTCATTCAAATGACATCCTATGAAGGTCTCTATAGGGACATCCATATGGAGGCCACAGCATGATATCCAATGGACATGATGTAAAATAAATTGTAAATAAAAAAAATTCCTGCTGTGGGTCTGCTAAGTGCGCCCCCTGAGGGTTGCAACCCTGGCAGCCGCCTGCCTGGCCAGCCCCTAGCTACGGCACTGAAGCTAACGTGCGGGAATTGGAAAATCTTGTTTATTCGCAGTAATATTGCATTTATATTCATACTATGTGGCAACATAGGATAACAGTTATCTGGCATTAATTTATGGCAAATAACTTTTATCAAAATGTTTGGCATTTCCTTCAAACTATCACGGAATTATCATTTAATGATTATAGTTCTCGAAGTCACATTTATCCACGTAAGTGACTACATATATACGCCTTTCTCAACACTAAATCTTTAAGAATGGGTGCGAAAATAGGTGGGTCGAGTCTTAGGTTAGGTATATATGTGATACATATTTCACAATGATCGGTAGCTATGAGTTAACATATATCATACGTACTGCAACATGCCATGGCGCAATAGCACATTCTGATTAAACGGTGAAAAATCTTTTTTTTTTATTTTGAGCGAGCAGCGAAATCAGTGGAGACGCAATATGATATTCAGACTCGTGAACGTTTTCGTCAGCTAGGTTTCCGGCTCTGGAACACTTCCATACGCTAGGCTTCAGAGATGGTTTAGTTACGGTTCGTTCACATTCCGATTCGCTTCGTGCACGCTTAAATCTCCGCTTCGTCGGCGGTTCGTATCCGCTTCCCTCTACAATATTTTCGCTTGGGAAATGAGGCTTTTTCTCACTTATTACTATACTGCAGTTGGTTTGCACCATGTACATACCAAGAATCTGAAATAATTGCCAAATCCTGTCAAAATCCTGAAATAGACATCCTATGGATGTCCACAAGTGGGACATTTGGACATCCATAGGAAGTCCAGAGAACATCAAATGGATGTCAGCTGGGACATCCAATGGACATCATTGCAGTGGCTGGGAAGGCCTCATAAAAAAAGACATTGGATTAGCCATTGCAGTGTAAGTGGAGTGAGGAACTGTAGAGTTTGGTACTAAAGCAAAATGCTCATTGAATACATCAGCAAGGTCAGAGTAGCAATTTAGAGTCCCACCGTACGTTCAACTACTGGACGTACTCAAACCCAGTTGGTTCAGTGAAGTTGAACTTTTTTTCAATTTGCGTAAACTAGCCCCTTAAGGTGAAATTTTTGGCACTGTAAAAGCCAGTACATACGTACTCTGAAATTAAGCTGTTTTTCGATTTTACATAAATTTCCATGTAAATCTTCTCTATGTGATGTATCATACTGATTACTGTTGCTAACACATAAGAGAATATAGGTAGGAATAAATAGCAGTTGGGTTGGAAGAGGTGTTGAGTGGCATATGGGTGCTCAAGACGATGGGAGAGGGAGAATGTTGGGTGTGGCGCCTCTCGACGACCGCCACCGGTCAACTGTGGTAGTACGACAGATCGCTGACCGGGGTCAGGAGTAGAGAGAGAGGGAGAAAACTAACGCCACCAGGCGGGAGAAGGTGGTACCACGAGAAGAGACCAGGGAGAGCGTACGCCAGGACAAGAGTGTGAATAGCATGAAGGAAGTGTTATCTGTAGCCAACATTCGCAGAAGTGCGACTTGTACCTTCTAAGCTATAATAAAATAACGCCTCATCATGTTAACAGTTATTGGTGGCCATTCATTTACTCCATATTGGGTAAGCAGGGAAGTGGAAGAAGGAGAACAGGTTTTATGGATGGAATGAAGAAGGGTAGAACATACGCTGAGACAAAAGAAGAAATATTATAGGTAGGAAGGGCCCTGAACATGTAAAACTCTATAGAGGATTTTTACTCACTTTCATTCAAACCTACATTAACTGGTAGATTACCTAGTAATACCTACATAAATAATAAACCTACATTAACTGGTAGATTACCTAGTAATAATTACCCGCCAATTGGGAGGATGACTTGGATATGGGAAATATGTATAGTTCCATCTCATACATGGGGAAGCTTTGGGATCACTTTTGAGGAACTTAGGGAGTTGCTCATGCTGCAGGAATAACTGGATGCCCAATCCCCAAGTCTTCCTTTCAATTACCTTTTAGCGAGTGAGTAAGCGTCTAAGCTTTTGTGTAAGGCACATTGAAAAATATTAACGTCTGGAAGGCACATTATTTTAAATTTCTGGAACAGTGGCCATCCGGGAGTTCTAATGGGTACTTTTGCCATGGTCTTTTTGGATGTAACTATTAGAAATACAATGCGAGTTGCTGATTACTTCAAAAATCTGAAAAGTAACTAACTCTCCAATAAATTTTTACCTCAGATATTGCGTTTTTGTAATGTTTATTTAAAACAAAATGTTGAATCAAGAGCAAAATAAAATTGTTATTCAGGGTCTGTCCCGAAAGTAATGAGACTAAATCCCAGGAAAAAAAAGAATTAAACTTTTGGCTGGATAGGTTTCATAATTTTGAAGTAGGACTATGGGCATCTATACACCATTGTCAGTGTGTCTGACAAGCTTCGTACACCTCCTGGAAGGTAATAAACAGAATGCCCTCAAGAGCGCTTGTCATGGCCACTTCCTCTTTGTTTATCGTCTCAAAATGGTGTCCTTTCAGGTTGCATTTGATCGGGAGGAACAAACAATTGCCAGCTGGAGTTAGGCCAGGACTTGAGGGTTCCTGAGGCAGGATTGTCACATTGGCCAAAAACTCTCCTCGCCTTCATTGATGTGTGACGCAGTGCATTGCTGTGATTGAGGCCCCAGGTCATGGCGATCTCCTTGTGGATGCCAAGGACCCTTGAACTCTCAATCTCTTGTAGAACAGTTTTCTGAAGTTCCAACATTTCTACTTAAAAACATCCTGCACTTAGTCCAAATTTTGACTCGTTGATGGTCATCTGGAGTGTGATTTGTCCTCAATGTCATCTTTAACAATGAAAATAGCGGTATACCTGTGCCTTAGACAGTAATTCCTCGCAGAAGTCTTTTTGAATCATGGCCGTTGATACCAGATTTCCTGAGATTAACCCAAAAATTAATCACATATCACGGTTTGATGATACCAGTGGCACAGCCGATAGACTCAGGGCAGTATACTGCCCTGAGTCTATCCCAGGGCCTCCTAGGTTAGGGGGGCCCCCAAGAGGCAAACATTTTAAATTTTAGGAAAACAACATTTTTTAGTCAAGGCTTGAGCACGGAGAGCGAGTGATTTGTCATCCAGGTGATGTCAATGCCATGTTGCATTCTGGGAAAATTTCTTCCTACCCCACGGTGAACCTAAAGTATATTCTAAATATGTACCTAGAGATGAGTAATTTCCTCCCGCCTTGTGAACATCCCCCCTTTACCAATTCCGTTGACAGAGACAATTAACCCAGTAAACAAAACAAAGTGACTTTTAGGGATGTTCCATGAACGCACACTGCAAACCATAGCTACTCTACATAGTTATTTTCTCAGACTATCTCATCAGTTAAATACTTACGTTTGTATTACAAAATGAAGCATTATCACAAAACTGGTGCAGAAAATAGTAAAGAGAAAAAAGAAAAGTAGATGTGTCTAGTTTATGCTCAGTCTAGTCTATGCTATGCGTCTAGTTTATGCTCAGTCAATATCAGCTTCGTTAAACCAAATTTCAACCGCAACAGAAGCAACACAACCAAAAATCTTAAATATTGAGAAAAACGAAGGTAAGGTCATTTTACTGTTGAAATCAATAATTGCATTGTGTAGGTATTGCATTATGTATTTTTTAAGTAACAACAACTTTCATTCTTATTGCCTAAGAAGGAACTAGAAGTAGATAATGCTGAAGTTATGGTTGGTCGAACTACCTCTCAAGATCTTGAGTGGCCATCTAATAAATGCTGATGAGTACCTACACAGATGTGTTAGGAATTTACTCTATACTATATAAACAGTTTATCACAGATGGTTTTCTATTAAAGGAATAAAAAGGGAACAGGTATTCAGTATTTTAATTCCAAAAAAACTACAATTTAGTATATTATTTAAAAATTATATACTTATATCTTTTTAAATCTGTATTAAAATGTTTTATTTTTTAATGTACATACACATTTAAATTTTTTCAACGCCAGCGAGATTTTGGCAAGAAAAGTCAAATAAAATAATGGTGCTTTGATATAACATGATTTTGGCTACACAATTGATTTCAAAATCAATAGTGAATAGGTACCTTCTACTTCTAATAATGCATGTATTTCCAATTCTTTTCATACATAGTTTATTTAACATAATAAGGCTATCAGAAGCAGATTATCTAATAATATGACAAATTAAATGTTTCGGTTTACAGGCTTCCTTGACCGAGAGTATTCAGTCTGATGTCAACTCGTTTCAACCATTACCAAAAAGTAGTGCTGGAAGTACTGAAAATCAAGTACTGGTGTTACTACCTGTGTACTATTTTCACGAAGATGGATAGTAATACTGGAAGTAGTACATGGATAGTACTCATGTACTTAAGTACACCCCCACTCACTGTCATGAACTTCAGAGTGCTTTAAATATGATTTCACATTGGTGCATTACCTGGAAGTTTACTTTAAATGCAATGTTCACCTCAAAAGATCCCCACTTAACTTCAACTACACCCTTAATTTACCTAATAATACCTCTAAACTGTCTGTCATCAGAAAAGGATCTTGGTGTATTGATAGATAATAAGCTTGATTTCTCCAATTATATCCAGAAAATCAGAAGCTATGTCTCTCCCAGGCCTCCTATACCGCTTCACAGAAATCTAAGATCTCTTCAGTCATTTTTTTCAACGATTGTCCTTCCAGTGATCACATATTGCTCCCTTACGCGGTCAATGTCTGCTCCAACTAATCTCAAAACCCTCAACAGTGTTACTCATTTCTTCACAGAAATAGTCAAGCACAGTCGTCTCCCGATTGCGCATTATGCCCACCAATGCCATCACTCGCTCCATTTCCACACTTCCTAGTCTCACCATAAAAGTGGCCTTCAGTTGCTTCATAACCTTCTTAACTCCATCACAGACTGTCCTCAACTCCTTTCATTTGTAAATTTACGAGCACACTCATGGCCTACCTGTACCCATTCTCGATTCCATTCACCAGTTCCCAGATTATCGCTCGCCAAATGCTCACCTTTTTTTTGCCTCCTCTCGGGGTGAGGTCAGGTAGAGAATTTAGCAAAGATCTTTGCTAAATTCACTACCCAAAAACGTTGATCCATTTCCTCTATCTTCTAACGCACTTACAAACCTGCCTCTCTCACCTCTCTGTAAATAATAAGCAATCCCTCTTTATCAATTCTATTTCTGATATTTTGTTAATATTCTTCTCGTGATGTTTGTACGCATCCATAACTCATTTAATGTTCTGTTATTTGTTCCACTATAAATTGGCAACACAGCTGTGAGTGGGCATCTTCAAATAAAATAAATACAACAATTGCATGACGAGGATGGATGGTAAAATAATTGAGCAAGTGGATGGTTTTGAGAGATACCTTGACCGAATGTTTGTGAGAGATGGGAGGATGGGTGCGGAGACTTTCGCTGGCATATACAAATGTTAGAAGGAAAGTCACCTGTGTGGACACGTGGAAATAAAGTATGTGGAGCATATCAAGGAATGAAAATTTAATTGTCACAGAAAGCAAATATCTTAGTTTACAAAAGAATGCTTCTTCCCTCTTTACTGTATGGAAGGAATACATGGACATGCCACGATAAGCATCAGTAGTTGGAAAGGGGTACATATCTGATAACTGTTTGTAGTACAAGCAGTATCCCTATAGGGATAGGATTGGGAATGAGTGGGTCCTGAAAGCATGTGGAATGGATGCTACAGTAATGGAAGTGTATGAAAGGAGAATGCTTAGGCCATGATGGTCAAATAAGAAAGCAGATTTATGATAAGAGGAATGAATGGTGGGAGAGGAAAGGGTAGACTGTCAAAGTCACGGGTGAATGTGGTGGAATACTCTTAAGAGACGGAACATGAGTCTTGAGGAGAGTACGCATAAAGCAATGTACGAGTGTAACTGAAGCAAAAGATGTATGAAGGGGTTTTACACCAAGAAGTAAGCTCCTTTGAACATGCCTATTTTGAAAGAGAATTTCCATGATAAGTATGGACGCATAAAAAAGGTAGGGTGTAAAGAGAGTAGGGTTTACGTTTGAATGGTAGACACTTGAGTATGCAGTATTTGTGCCACCAAGGCTATATATTTACTGTATGGAATGAATACATGGACATTCCAGGATAAGCATCAGTAGTGGGAAAGGGGTACATATCTGATAATTGTTTGTAGAACAAGCAGTAGGGATGTGGGTAAGTTTATGTCTAAGTAAAAACAAAAGGCTATGTATTACCAATCACTGACGCCCAAAAATTATATCATGAAATACTTACTTTATTACAATGTTAGAATAATTAATTGTAGTTGTAATGTGGCAAAAATATACCAATCTCTTATGTATTATTCACATAACAGCTCTACTTAATTTGAATTACATACTGTGTAGTCTTGGTTTGGCTCCATGTATGTTTTGATTGAAAAAAAACTTATAATTATATATTAAATATGTATTCACTTTCAAATAGTGCAGACTTCGATTCAGTATACAATTCAAACTTTTTCCTGGAAAGGAAAAGCTCTCTAATGACACTAACCAACAATGACAAGAGGAATTTACTGTAACTTTAACGTTAGTTAATCTTCAGTTAATGTACCTAATCTGCTAACAAGCTCTTGCAATTATCTTCTCCTCTTGCATCAAAAAGTACAATCACATAGATCAAGGAACTTTCAATGGGTGCACAGAATGCTGCTTCCACAAAAACAGACCATGAATTATTTATTGCCAGAAAATTTCTTGATGTTTCTAATCACAATGTGAACATGAAAAAAGTATCAGAGGTAAAAAAGTGTTGCAGTTTTCCATTTGTGGAAAACAGCAACATCTGTTTTTGCCTTTATCATGGAGCAAATCCCCCACTTCAGCCCTGAATTGTTTATTAATATAAAAAAGCTGTTTTCTAATCTGTGGGTAACCATATTGTACAGCACCGGTAAGGTAAAGTGAAGATAACTGCCAGATGATAGGATTAATAAATGCAAACACAAGAGTCATCAACTCTTGAGAGATCCCTTGAATTTGCAGGATCCGGGTACGAATCCCAGTCCAGGCCAATCATTTTTACTACTGTGACTTTCATTTCTGCAGCATGCACATTCGTAAATCCCTTAGTGGATTATTTAAATGAAGTTTTGGCTACTTGATCAAACTTTCACTCTGAGGTGTGAACACCAGAAAATGCCTAATCATTTACTGGCAAGGTAAATGACAGATATTCCAAAGGGAAATAAGAGTGAAATAATCACAAATCTTTGGGCAGCATTTAATTCGTTCTCGGCCCACGTACTCACAAATCCAATTCCGATACTCGACAACCCAATCAGGAAGGTAAGTAGACCAAAATATTTGTGAATTGTTTTCCGGACATACGGCTTCACGGTTGTCATCAATTGCGACCCATATAAGTTGGATACACCGCCCGTCATCGTAAAAGCAAGACAAATGCATGTAGCGAGTCCTACTATTCCATGCCACGTAGTAAAATGTTTCTTTCCGTTTGACACCTTGAATGCATAAACACACAAGAAACCTAAGATCACAGCTAGACCTGCAGTTGCTTGAATAATCCAATGTAATTTTATCTTTTGCTTCCACGGCAACGTCAAGGACTTAGGCACATGAAAAATTTGGATCCCATTGGCCATCAACACAAACTGAAAATAAGAAAAAAAATAATGATGTTGAATCACCGCACATCTGCATCATAGTGCAATGCAAAGTACTAGAAGCATGCATGTTCTATTTCAATACCGGTAGAAGCAAGGACTATCCGTGAGATTTCACACGGTTAAACTTGAGCCAAATGCTTCACTAAATGAACGAATTGACCCCTAAAGGCGTAGCATGGCTACTTACTCCTATTAACATCAGGAAAGGATGTACAGCGAAGAGAGAAGTACATATTCCAAGTAAGTAAATTGCGACACAGGAATAAAGAATGGAAAATACACTGGAGACGAGGTGCCACCGCGTACCGAGGCACCACATTCTTCCACTCATGCCTGGGCCTGATGGACTACACAACACCTACATGAACTATCAACGCCCAATAAACCTAATCGAGAGTCTATAATCACGAATAGAGAGATAAGAAGCATTGGCTTGCCCAATAGAGCTCGTACTCAGTCAGGCGACGGCCGGGTGAGTGTAATTGTTCCGCATCTAAGGAAGAATGAGTCGGTAGAAAAGGTATTGCTTGCCAAAGAAATGCCATAGCCAAAACCAAACGGTTTCCCCTATCGTGGTACATTCGCCACCTAAGCTCACTCAACGCAATGCTGCTGACACATATCTCCATTGTCAACACAAGATTTATCAAGGTGTACACCAACCTATGATGTATATCGCGGATCGTTGATGGGAAAAATACTGGTATTCGGTACTACCGGGGACCATTATTTTCTAGTCCGTTACTACTGGCGCTACTGACCAGTCGTTTGCAATCGGTACTCTCGTGGGTGGTATTACTGATTGCAAAGAGAGTCCTCTGCCGATAATACACCTAAATAGTAAACCCTATGAGGGAGTAGTGTAGAGAACTACCATCCAGAGGACTCTGGCGATCATTCGACATAAAGCGCTTGAATTGGAGCTTTAATTCGACACACATGCCCATGCGGTAATTTTGGAACTATATCTCGGAACCGGAGCTATCAGAGGGATCCTGCTAGCGTGTATTCTTTGCTGCTAGCTATGTCCTTCGTTTTCGTCGTACACGGTAGAATTGGAGTTGGGGGCGTTGGCAACACTGGAGCTAAATGATTCCTGCAAAAGTTACTTAATTGCATGTTCCGAAGGTTCTGTAAGATTGTAGGAGTTTTATGTAATCTTCCATCACGGAACTTGATTATTTAAGTATCCGTGCATATGAAGTATGTACTCTTTTTTTAAGAACCATTACTTACGTTAAAGACGCATGAAAAGAATTGCATCAAAACATAAAAGTCTCCTATGTTCCGCTGTTCGAAGTATATTTTATCTTTCTCGTGTTCAAGTGAAACAAACTACAGAGAATTGCCCGAAGTGAGCCACAGTGTTTCTACGAAGGCATTTCATCGCATTCCTGCCGTAATGATTCCATTGGAGCCGTGAATTGTTTTATGGTATGTCAAAAAGGATATTTTTTTCAAGGAATATGGCGGGAGGGATTCCTATAAAGAAGTTGTGTATTGACAATGCCAAATATTTCATTACACTATTTTGTCATGCTTGTAGCGGATAACTTATTCTTATGTAATTCATATCTTATATTGATGTCATATATTATTATGTTGGCTGTGGATGTAATTATTTTTCACTTTTGTGTACCTATTATTCTCCTTCACTGAATAATTTTTTATCACTGGCCGTTCTTACAGCCGAAGTTTTCGGAACATTCAGTGACTGAAGAATTTCCCCAGGGGTATGCTTCTCGAGTAGTATCACCTGTAGTCCTGGTTTTACGACGTCTGCGTGAACATTGTCTCTGTATGAGAGTTGTAGTACAACCGCTTATTCCTTCACGAAAGCCTGATGGGTGTATGGGGTTCGCTTGTGAATGTGCTTCTGAAAGTGCTGCCTGTAATATCCGTTGTCGCATTCTTCAAGGGTATTTTTTTTAATGGGCGTACCGGGGATATGGCTTAGATACCGTAGTCTCTGGACTATTGACATCCAGCTAATATTGTTCTTACATTAGTCAAAACGTATTTGACGTAGTAATCCTTTCCAATCTTTTTTCGAAATGTTCCCTTTGGTCTTACTTTTCCGTTGAATTTTACGGTAAGGAAGAACAAAATTTCAGAGTTGGTTTGAAAAAAAACTCCCCACAGGTAACTCATGCAGAATTAATGTACTATATGGCAGTCATTAAACACACATGGAGAGGTAAGAGTGAAAAATACCCCGGGTAAAATCTCGTGCTATTTCTTCTGTATAGATAGTTAAAATGAAGCCATACGCTCACATATATACAGCCTATGCTGCGTTTTCCAAGTGAAATAAATTTTCCATTGTTGGGATAGTGGAAAATTTGACGATTCAGAAGCCAAAAACTCGAGCTTTTTACAACAATGAAGGGAGTACGAAAATCGCAATCGCAATAAAAAATGCAAGAATTAAAAATTATCTCTTTTCAGTCCTCTGTTACAAAAAATTCCAAGCCTATGTCATGAGTAAAAGTAATTAATAAAAGCAAAGGAATCTCTGCGCCGAATCCAATGCTATTCTTATTGGATTAAAATTGATTAAAAAAAGGGCCCTTGGGCTTTTCTAATACAACCTGTTAATCCTTCAAGATCCTAAGGAAAATGTGTGCCCAAATTTAGTTTAAATACGGCTAGGGGTTTTAATGTCAATATTGTTCAAGTAGGTTAACTGAATTTCAGTTTTCCTTTGGTTTTGAAAAGTATTGAGCATATTTGTGTCATGTATCTAACCAAAAGGTGATTATGTATTTGCAGAAAATGGTGCCCAACAAAGGAAAGCAAACTCTTCGTAAGGCAAATGGAAAGCCAAAAGAGCAAGCAAAGAGTAATCTTACAAAACCGGGGCCTGTCATGAAGAAGGAATCAGTAGAGCCAGTGGAAATCAAAGAAAATACACTCACCTTCCCTCTGCTGAAAACTGTGGACAATGGCAGACTCATGCCGCGATACACATCCAGTAAGCCATAATGTATATATGCAGAATAATCAATGAATGATAAGACTATGCTTATGTGGAAGTGGGATATGTGTATATCTTTTGTAGCGATGTAAAAGGCAGGGGTTGATTAAGGTCGTTATTTGGGGGTGGGGCGGATTGCTACTTGTCAAGGATGTGGGGGTATAGGATACCTTATTCTTACCATTTTCCCATGAATTATGAGGGAGGGTTGAACCCCCTGCACCACCTTCATCTACCCTTGGTTTTAGGTTATTCTAGTTTTTATTTCCATTCATTTGGAGCTCCTGTGTGCGTACAGAGTATGGCTCAATTTTTTCTCTTACAACTAAGCCAAACCCACTTTTGTGTTTATCAATCAAAGGTATATTTTAATTTTAGTCCATTAACTAATTACCTCATGCCATGCCATTATTCCATCCATTGCATTTCATAAAACATAAGTACTTGTATGTTGTTTTCATAATACATATCTAGGGTCTCCAAAATTTTGAAAAATCGTGAAATTTAAAAAATTTTAATTAATAAACCACTCAAGTCCAAAGCTTAAAATTCAGCATACTTAAAGCATGTACCTATACCAGGGCTCCGCAGCTCTAAGCTTTTTTAGTATGCCACTAGGTGTAGCAAGAGGGCTGACCAGGGATGTGAAACGTAACGAAATTTCGTTCCATGAACCGCTTCTGGAAGGGTTCGGTCCAAAGAAACGGTTCATGAAACCGAACCTCTTCTGTAACAAAAGCGCTTGGAACGAAAATCGGTTCGTAACAAACGTGGAACCAAACCGTTTTTGAGAATCTTGTTTCAGAAACGAAAAAATCGTTTCGGTTCCGGTTCCAAACTAGGAAAAACGGTTCGGTACGGAGTAAAATTTACCAAAAGAAGGTTGGGTGCATTTTGCCGCTCTGAGCGATAACCTTGGTATACTGATCAAGTGAGCGCTGTGACGTCTTGGGACTGAGTGAAACGACGTCACGGCTGTGATCGGTCGCCATTTTCGTGAGTGGAGAAAAACACCGATCACCATGATGATCTCTCGTGAGCAGAAGGGAGGAAAACAAGTGAGAGTCTCGCGGCACACCCATATAATCGGCGCTCTCACATTAAGTGATTATGACGTCATGATCAAGTGATCACTGAGCAAAGTGTAACTGAATAGAGCCTATGATAAGCAACCAACTGAGATCCAAACCAAACACGATGCGCTGTTATCATCTGTCTATTGAATATTTTGTGGCCCTCTCAGGGACGGTCATTTTATGAGCCTCAGGGGTGGGACGGTCACGACCACGTGTTAGGAGGGTCCCCGACCCTTCCACCCACCTTACCGTTATACTCAGGCTGGGAATCCCAGGTCGCCCACAGCACATACTCAAGACTCATGCTATGAACGCGGTGGAGTTGACCATACAGAAGGACATCCCTCTTTTGTTGCAAAAGCGTGCTCGCTTCGGAATTCTCTCTGGGTTTCCCTATCCTACTTACTGCTCGTTCCTATGGTTATAAACCGTGTCATCAAAATCTTATGGAAGCAACAAGGTTTTCTCATTGACAGCTCATTATTCTGATGAGGTCAACATAAAAGGACGTGTCAAAACATACGCGACTAATTTTTTTATACAAGTATGGACATCAAAGGGTGTTATAATAGGTATTTGGAAAGGACATGAGATCAATGAAACATTTACAAAAACTTTATGCCAAAAATGTAATTTAGTGACTCACAAATCTTGATTTTCTTCTTTTCTTTTGAATATTCTATTACATCTAACCAATTGAATGTCGTTGACGATTTTTAAACGTAATCTGCTTATTATTGATTGCAGTATAAACTTTGTGTGTGAAAAAAGTCTTTCAACGCTTACTTTCGTGGTAGGAGCTGCAAGGTCGGCACTGACTAGTTCATATCGTTCTGGATCACTATATTTTCTTTGGCACCAATTTGGCACTAAAATTCAAACTACCAGTAAAAAATTAAACTAACTTGAGCATTTGGTAGAATATTCTTCTCAAGATCTGCAATAAGTGGCGTGAATGAACCCTGTCAAGCTAACTAAAATTTGTTTTCGGCTGCAGTTCGGAAGCGAGTAATGACAAACCTCACCCCTCACACCCATGTTTATGACATGCCTAAGGCACTTCCGAGAAATCTGTCCTCAATGTACATACAAACATACCGACTAAATCTTGCCACTTACAGCGTGCTATTATACTTCCTCACCCTCTTACCTCTTCTCGCCCCCCCCCCCTCCGACCTTAGCGAGCCGGACTGAGTGGTGCACACCAAGGGACACCCTAATCCACCATCGTAAATAAACAAAGAGAAATCTTGAAAGGGGAATACCGCCCAACACATGCAGCTGCAGCAAAATCGCCCATGCTATGTGGAACCCTTAGTTGTTTTGTTTCTAAGCCGGTGTCCCACGGTAAATTGTTTCGTAAATTTATTCATGAATTACATATTCATGAAAAGAGATTCGTGAACTGTTGGACCCCATGTCACACGAGCAGGAAAAATTCATGAATTAGGCGCTGATCGGCTGACGGCCGAGAAGAGAACTTTTTGTGCTGCCATCAATAGTGTGGTCTCTGTACAATCAGAGAAGATATTTTTATAGCAGTTCGCTAGCCCAGAGTCGCCGAAACTAGGCCTGAGCGATATTGGTGATTCAATATCGTGATATGATAATTTTAGTATATCGTATCTTGGCGATAACGATAACTCATATCGTAACGATAAATATCGCCTTATCGCGCATCAAACGACAACTTATTTCGTGACGATAAATATAGTGTTATCGCGCCTCAAAATATTGTGATATATCACGCGATAAAAACCGCAATATCTCGTTCCGATAAAGAATCACGATATCACGCTGAGTTAAAACATCACGATAAATAACACGATATTGCGCCCCGATAAAATATAACGATGAATATCACGATGTTGCGCCCTAATAAAATATTACGATAAATATTACCTAAAAATATCGTGATATTGCGCTCGATAAAATATCACAATTAATATCACGATAAAATATCGTGAAGTTGCGCTCGATAAAATAATCGCGCCCGATAAAATGTCACGATAAATATCACGATAAAATATGGTGATATTGCGGTCGATAAAATATCGTGATATTGCGGTCGAAAAAGTATCGTGATATTGCGGTCGATAAAGTATCGTGATATTGCGGTCGATAAAATATTGTGATATTGTGCTCGATAAAACAATCACGCCCGATAAAATATCACGATAAATATCACGATAAAATATCGTGATAAGGCGTGTCAGAAAAGCCAATCAGTGTCTGAGTTTCATGAAAAAGTTTTCTTATTCACAGAAATTTTATGAATATTGGCTTGCGCATGCGCAGTGTAACTATGAGAGCATTCATGAAAAAATTTACCGTGGGACACCGGCTTTAAGCTTACGAGTGGTCGTCTTAGAGTAAAAGTTTCGGAGGGAGCGGAAAATATGAAAGGAGTAAAACACCCAACGATCAAAATAGTGGTTTGAGAAGGAAAATAACAAATATTATTCAATATTCTAAGATAGCACATTTATACCCGAACGCAGCAGCGAGCAGCAGCATTTACGTGTCATATTACATATCTCAGTTTTCACAGTCCCTGCCAAAGGGATTGCTCCCCTGCCCCTTGCGCCCCTGTACCGCCACTGGACCGAAAAAAACCGCTCCAAAAGCGGTTCAAATTGTTACGGCCGGTTCCGCTTCAGCTTGAACCGAACCTCTTCTCTTTCGCAGACACGGTTCGGTTCGGACCGAACCGCTCTCTTACCGAGAAAAAGGTTCGGTTTCACTTGGAACCGTACCGCTTCAGAGGTTCGGTTACGTTTCACATCCCTGGGGCTGACGCATGCAGCGCCGCCACTGCAGCGCTCGCTAGGGCATCAGTTTTCTCCTCAACCTTGAGCACACGAGGCATAGCAGCGAAGGATCACTAGTGAATTACAAGATGGCTGATCCACCTCTGGCTTGCCATGGCAAACAGAAGCGTTGTCAGTATTGTGTTGTAGCATGGTGCTCCAACTTTTTTGGTTGCCGCATTGATGAGCCAATTTCTTTTTTTACTTTCCCGAAAGAACAACAAAGGTAAGCCCTCGTCTGTAATCCCGTGCAGTACTTAAAAATTATGAATTTATGATTCTCTAAAATTGTATCTCTAACTTCCGTATATTTCTTTCAGAGCCAGTGCTTGGTTGAAATTTGCTTTGCGTGAGGATTTGCTGGCGTGGAATCTCAAGAACTGGAGAGAGTGTGCAGAGACCATATTTTAGAGAGTGAGTTTCAATCCAAGGCTCTCTTGAAAATGGATGCCATTCCTACACAATGTCAATGCCAATCTGGTTTGAAAAACAGTAAGTATGCCTAGAGATGGGCAACCGCCACTCTGGAAATTACCTCGGATACTTTTCGTAAATTACCTTTTGGTATTCTTCGTAATTTACCGCGTCCCTTGTCAATGACCGTAATTTTCTAGATATAATTCACCTATGTTTGAGATTATTTTTCATACAGATAAATTCCCAACATGTTCTTTTAAGCCAAGTTCAAATTTCCTACGTGTTTAATAATAAATTGAGGCATGTACAACTCATTTTTGGAATAATTTACTTAAATTATAACATTATAAGAGTAAAGCATAACAATATTCTTCTTGAAAATTTCTCATACTTGGACAAAAGAAAGCCAGATTGTGTGTTGCTGCCGTAGTTCTTTTTACAATTTAAAAAATTTCTAATACATTAAGTTGTATAAGGTATGGTTTAAACATGGTTATTCCCTTCTTATTGCTATTGCTTTCTTATTTAACCATACATTTGCTCTTTAATACTTGAAACTAAAAAATACTGGAAAATTATGGTAATTTTCGAAAATTACCGTGGTAATTGACCACGTGGTGTAATTGACCTCAGATGAGAATTGAAGTGATTTTCAAACCATCTCTAAGTCTACGTATGAGATGTGTGTGTATTGCTATATTTTGAATTTAGTGAAATAATTGATGACATGAAAACCAAGCGCTCTCTATCTATAATAGTGAGCATCGTGATTTTTCCAAACTTAGCAGATATGAGGGTGATTGAGAGTTCTATTTTCTTCATCATAGTCTTAATTCCATGGGAAATTAATTATTTGGGAAATAGTTTCACTCTCTTCTATATTTAATTACTATTTATATTTTACCAATTGATTGTCCTCTACTTCGAGTTCTTGAAAATAATGTTTTGAACATATCATGTAAAGGTGACGTTAAAGATTCATTCCGTCCTTTATTTCTGTGGTGGACATTTTTTCGTATGCTGGGCTTGTCACTGACGAATAAATACTTAATAATCGTGGATGTAGACGACTGATAAAAATTTATAGTTTCGTAAGAGTTTATATTAATTAGTTTTTACCATTTGTTGTATCCAAAACAGCCTTACAAGTCTGCATTTACTCATCCACGTCTATTTAATATCCTGCAATGTACCTAAAGGGTGTGTGGCAGGGGGTGATTTATCACCAACATGCATTGCAATGTACCCACTTCATGTATTTTATCCTTCCGGTTATCTTCTTAAAATAGATTCCTTGCTCTATATGTATTTCATCCTCATTTTAATAGGAAAGTAGTAACTTTATATTTTATTCGTTAATCTTTCAGATACTGCCATAAACATAGCGGTGGAGGACGTCTATGTTACTTCAGGCATCCCATGCACTGCTATCATTCACAATAGTAAGTAATGGACAACATTAGGAGTTCATCTAATTTTGTTAATTTAATCTTTTGAGTGCTAATTTTAGGTTATGCTTCATTTGTTACCAAAGCCATAGTATTATCGTGCATTCTATATATAGTCTTCAATACAGTATATCTTTAGTATTGTATTCCGTTCAGGTCATTACCCCTAATACGGAAGATCTGCAATCGCTTCCATCTTCACTATCATGTATATATTTGCATTCTATTTATGTTTCTATTTAATTTATAAATGTCATTCATTCTTTTAGATGAAGTACAAGATACTGTGATGCAAGCCAGGGAGCCTCCAAGATAATTTCAACAATGATAGTTTATTTCTCATTCGATGTATTTCATCGAACCAGTGATGCAGTAAATCATAAGTAGCTCTGGCCTTATGTAAATATTGTTTGCACCTTTGCATAGTATAGAGAATGCCCAAAAGCATAACTTGTCCTAACGATTGTTGTGGCTTGTGTAGTATTTCAGTAGTTATTGGATGATTAACTTCTATGTATTTCAAGTAACCTGCCAAACAATAAATTATTTTCATACTTAATTTCTTAACTTATTTTCAATTTTGTCCTGTGATATCACCTCTACAGTTAAAATAAACTTCGTCGACTCATAAATAATGATAGATGCTTCCCGAAATCCGTTCAGATTTAGATCTCTGCACCATCTGCACTTGAAAACATTTGAGCGTAAAAGCTACTATCCAACCAGCATTCAAATTTGAATTTGGCGCCTTAAGCCTGTTCCACACTATGCTTGATCCAGCACAAGACCTAGTGTGCTAGCTGGTACTTGGTATGGAGGACGGATCCCAGTATGATAGAAACCGTAATAAAAGGTTCCACACGATCATTCAACTTGTGCTTGCGATGGAGCGGTACTGTCGTCCACTGTTGCGAACTGCTAAAAGAAAATGGAAAATTTCCATGAAGGAAGGCGACTTCCGGCTGCTGCAGTAATAGCAGGGACTGTAGAGACGTTCACGACACATTGATTTCACCGCCAAAGAGTGCGTAAGACCCGCGATAAAGTGAGGTGCTGATTAAAGAAAAGTGAAGACCGCACTGCGACTGAAAAAGTTAACGTGATTGGTTGACGACTACTAGGTCCTACTGGGAGCTAGTAGCAAACTAGTACCGCATCAATTATGAAATCAAGTAGCTCAGCCAGTATGATAGCGATTATACTGGCTAGCCAGCATGCTGACTCTATATCACACGATACTGGAAATCTATTATACTATAGCGAGTATCCTCGAACTTGCGCTGGATCAAGTGAATCGTGTGAAACGGGCTTTAGTAAATGCTGAGGGAGAGCTGACCACCAGAGAGCAGCACTGACGTTTTTATTTCAATAGGCTAGAGGGAAGCTGCGGAGCCCTGCCTATACCTTTCAAATAAAAAAATTACGAACATTAAATCTCTTGCCTTCCTATATAAATAAGTTGTAAAAATTGAATTATTTTAGTTAAGTTATGAAAACTTTGAAGCAATATTTGGACCCTTAAGCGCGTTTCACACGATCAAATTCTGCGTCAAATTCCATTCAAGAATCATTGATCAAGGTTTCTTGAATGGACATGACGTCATTGAAACGTTATGACAGCGGACATGTTGTCTTGAAAGCTCTTGAAAAGCTTCATCGCCATCAAATTCCTCTAGTCTTGAACGGTTCTAATTTTTCTTGAATCTTGAATGGTCTTGAAGCGTATCCACCAATGGGGTTGGATTTCAGACCACTGGGCGTAAGATGGCTACATGGAGAAAGTTCCATTTGGAAGCACCTCATATATTATGCTATTATGTTATAATAAAATAATTGTTCAATGTAACATTAATGCTTTTTAACATGCAAGTGCCATTGTGCTTTAAATTATGAAAGATGTATGTAAGCTATACGAGGTATATGATGGTCTCAATTGACGGTAAAATATTTTTAGTGATGGAAGGAAAACAAGGACAATCTCTCACCTCGTATTTTGAAAGAACTTTCTTTAGCGTATTTAGGCGTACAATAATGTTCTCTGCATTTTTATTAATAATTGATATATTGATTAAAACTAGGGAACGTGAGCTCTACGGGCTCTTAAAGTTACAAGGTATAGAAATCTCCAATGGCTGTATTTTTGGTGTATTTGTGACAAGTGGTACCAATTTAGTACGGCCATTGGAGATGTTTATACCTTGTAATTGATATAGTGCTTAATATTTATGAAACGTCAACTGTAGGCACAATAAGAACTTAATAGACAAATTTCGCTCACAGAATTTCCAGGCAAGAAGGGGACACCGTCGAAGAATTTCTGATAATTTACAACTTCTGTACTAGTTTTCTCGCAACATATGAGACTTGACTGAATATCTTTAAATAATAATTGTTTTTGTGTACAAATAGGATCCTCAGAAGGAATGTAGAGAATATTTTGTACCAAAACATGATTAGCCGTCGACAAGCACGAAAGCCCGTTAAAGGCCATGTACGGAATAGATCATATTTGTTCTCTGTTTCACTAGTAGTCGATCGTAGTGTAGTGGTTATAGTCTTCGCCTGGCGACGTGGAGTTCGCCATTTCAAGTCTCTGTGACAGATTTTTACTAGCAATTTTTTTAAAAGTTCTTAATTACTTCTTTAACTCAAGGTATAAATTATTTTCATAAGTAGTGCCGGTGAGTCGAGCCACAAAATATTTCTACCTCTAGTTTTGGACATTACAGTAAAACCCCCATTCAGCGAATTTGTTGGGACCGGAAGAATCATGACTTCGATGTAGGGGGTTTTCGATGTATGGAGGTGGTGTGCGGGTTGCGTCTCCACAGGGGCATCCAAGTGCTCCGCTTGCTTTACGATGCAAGTCGGGTAAATATCTCAATCTTGCTTTATTCACCATTAAAACCTTTCCTAGAGTGATGATAAACAATTTTTATTATTTACCATCAAATACCGTGGCTATCACCGCGTGATTTTCAATCTGCGTATTTCTAATTGAAATTATTGTTTTTTTCGTCGATTCTGCTCTACGCTTCATCGCTTACTTTAGTTACGGTCTGAAAGTAAAGGAGCACCAAAATTAATGCCTAAGGATTACGGATTTTTAAAGTGCTCCATAATTTTTCTGAGTATCTAGAAGATATTATTCTTTGTGTGCAATAATTTAAGTCAATATCAATTGGCAGTTTTATGCAGCAATTTTGCTTGAAAGAGCACATATTGCCATTTAGACTTAGAAATAAAACGCACTGTTGGAATCCCATTGAAATACCAGTAAATATCTATGTTCGCGACCAGAATATACTAGATATCGATAAACGACGATGGAAGTTAGGTGGGGCGAGTTAGTTGCCGCGAGTAAAAACGTGGCAGTCTGCAATGCACTGAGGTCACAATGGCAATCTCAGATGATAATGCATTGACGATGCCGTTAACGCATGTAAGAGGCGCACCCCTCTTTTTATGCGTCAAAGTTGAAGAAATAATTTTGGGGCTTTTTTTTCTCCTATTGCGAGGTGTTGCGGGACTAACTTCGAATTTCCGGCCATTATCAAAGCCGCTTGCGATATTCTCTTATAATTTACGTGGCATTTTTCATAGGCATGTATGGACCTCGGAGGCAAGTTTTCACTTGTAGCCTTAGCCCTACAATGCTTGCATTGTTTATTGTCCTTTGGAATGAGTGGAGTAATTGATATTCATTAAAACAAAACAAATCCGACCTCGCTACAATTCGTGTTTAGTTGGTAAGTGCGGACAGTCGCACCGAGCTCTGATTTATAAATCCGAATCCCCCCACCGTTTTCCTAATGCACAAGTCATAGTCGCTGTAAGTCACCTTTCAAAACGTGGTTAACTTTTACAAATTATATTTTTCTGTAAACGATGACGAGTGGGAATGCAAACACGTTAAATGCAAAATACCCAAGCGTCAGCCGCGTAAAAAATGAACGGAAGGCGTATATAAGACATCAAAACTTGAAAAAAATCAAACTTTGAAAGAAATCATAACTGTCTATGGAATTTCAAGTATTTATTATTTCAATATGGTCCAACAAAAATCTTCAATGAATGACAAAATAAAAAAATTGCATGATTTACATAAAAACGGCTGACTTATTAGTGAGACGGGCATCGCAGTATGGTGGCACGCGCTGACAAATAAAAAATTCGTGTAAGAGGCGCACCCTCATTTTCGGCTGCGATTTCTGGGGAAAAAGGTATCCTCAAGCAATAGAGCAAATATTAGGGTGATCTCGAGCAAACGCATTACTTGCTGGTTAACAGACCACATCCATCAAGGATAAGACGGCAATAGCAATATTTGGATAGAGTAGAGAGGTTACTCCAGATTTGCCTTTGGGATGGGGACAGAGTAGATAAAAATTCGTTCTCATTGGTTGAACACCAACCAATGAAGTTTTCAATACTTCTCCCTCCTAACAATGGGAGTGTCCGATAAACGGGTCGCAGATCTCGATGAAAATTCGTATGCATATAGAACTCCAAATGCCTTTCACGAATCACCCCACGTATGGGCGTATAAATCCAATAGTTTAAACAAAAAACGCGTTTAAACATTTATAGATGTTATAAAAACTCTCTTTATCAGCCTCCGGCATTAAGGGTGGTGTGGTCCATTGATTAGCGTACGGGGCTGCGGTGCGGAGGGACCATGTTCGATTCCCGTCTGCTACAAATTTTTCATGCTTATTTTCTTTGTTTTTCCTTCGTGGAATTTATGTTAAAATCTAATTTTTACTTTTCTATTCAGGTTTTTTTTGATGAGTGGAAATATTTTTTTCCGCGAATACCATAGGGCTTAATTTTTTTCTTTCCCGCGAAATTTCTTTGTTTCCCCATTCTTTCACCACGCAAACTTGATTTGTTCCTTCATTTGCAAGACCTCCTGTTGATATCATAATTATACAATAATGAAAATTTTCTGCAAGAGGTCACTCTCGCCATTTATAACACGAGCCTTTCTCGACGAGCCTTATTACAATGTATTTATTTGTATGTCTTTAGATCGTGAAATGGTGATTCGATTACAGAAATTAGTAGATAAGCCGATCACATTTTCCCCTCCTTTTTTCAATGCACGACAAAACTAGAAAACGGGGATCTTTGATTGAGGGTCTTATAAATAATGATGTAACAATTATTTAGACTATTTTATAATTATATCAACAGGCAGTCATGCAAATGAAGGAACAAATGAAGTTTGCGTGGTGAAAGAATGGGGAAACAAAGAAATTACGTTGACTTCGCGGGAAAGAAAAAAAAATAAGCCCTATGGTATTCTGGAAAAAAATATTTCCACTCGTTAAAAATAAACTTTGAATAGAAAAGTAAAAATTAGATTTTAACATAGAATTCCACGAAGGAAAAACAAAGAAAATAAACATGAAAAAAATTATCGCTGACGGGAATGAACACGGTTCACAGGCAGGTGGACAGTCTTACGATAACCGTCCACCTGCCTCTCACAAAATACAATCCGCTACCAAAAGGTAATTTGAAACCATTTTAGAGGAAAACATGGAGCTCCTCCCATTCACGGGGTCCCGGGAATGTAACCCAATACGGAAAAGTAATCTGATACGATTTAAAAAGGGAAAATTGAGCTCCATCCTCACCACCTGCACCTTCGCAAATGAGGTGGGGTGGATGAGTAATGCACCAAGATGGGTTGGGAGGGATACCAGTCAGTGGTGTTAGTCAATCTTATGGTGGAAACCGTCAGAGTTGATGGTTCCCACCATAAGAAACGTGTAAACAAGCCTTCTCAGAGCCAGAGCGTCAAGTTTCCTTCATCAGGGTGTCCGGCGACCTGGAAAACCTTGAAAACCGGGAAAACTCAGGGAAATATTTTGTTCTGGAAAACTCAGGGAATACTCAGGGAATTTTTGTATTTTTCCAAAAAACCCTGGAAAATGCATGGCAGCCGATTTCCATTAAGGCAGAGAGAGAGGTTTAACCTGCGCCTTTGCTTGCATTATACTCGGCTCAGCGTAGCCTTGCGCTCCCTGTTCATTTAATACTCTTTTCATAGCTGTGCACCCGCTCGCAGCTTGTACTTCGTCATCCCACACCACTCTCCCTATGCGCAGTCTAGGGGGCCGATTGCATAACAAGGCAAATTCCACACGGAATAATTCCCATGTAAAATAGCCGCTACGAATGGAATCGGAATTGATGCCGAAATCTGTCACCGGAAACAGAATTTCACGCGGAAATCAAGATTCTGTTCGAAGAGCCTTACGAATGGAATTCTTGGTGTGGCCAAATTTACAAGAAATCTAAACGTCTGAGCATGCGCAGTGGCATTTCCCGCATTATACGAAAACCATTCGGCCGGCAACCTAAATGGATAATTGGGTATTGTTATATATGTAATTGATAATCCTTTCCAAATAATTTCCACCCTCCTCGTTTTAATGTTTGCAGAAATGTTTTTGAAGGAGCGGAAATACATTTTGCGGTCACTGCGTATGGAAATCACGGCCCTCGAGTTCGTAGTCGACAGGGCCACTGTATAGGGGCAATCCAACCTAATTTAAATTCGTGTATTGTCCAAAAAATACAATTTTGTTTTACATAATTAAATGCTTTTGGGCGTTAGATCCGTACCTATCACAAAGCAATTAATTCACAGTTTCCGAAATGTTCATGTAAAGTACAGTGAAGCCTTTTGGGAGAAGAGGAAAGGTACCAAGGCCTCAAGAGAAAAAGAATAAGAAAGAGGTACATACTGCAAAAGTTTCAAGAGCTGCAAACGAAAATAACGTAATTTCTTGGAAAGCCGAGAAATTTGTTGCTGAAATTGAATCGGAAATGCATTCATTGAAAAATGGCACACCAGTTTCTTTTATTTACATGTTCTTTATCAAACTAGTCGGAATCTACTTTATTGTGTTCAAATTGCACCTGCTCAGCCTTTTTGTCAGTTAACCGTTTTTGTTTATTTGTTGGTTGAAATAAAACCCGTAATACTCCACATTCCTTGTATACTCTTACGTTTTTAACTCAAAGTAGGGACCGAAATTTTTCGTTTTTTCATGTTTGCAAAATTATGCCGATTTTAGTAGAAATTCATTAAAAATATGTTAGAAACAAAGTGCAGCAAGACCCTGGAAAATGCAAAACATTTGCCTGGAAAACCTGGAAAACTCAGGGAAAAAAGTAATTGAGATTCACCGGACACCCTGTTCATGCCCTCTGCTCTGTAGGTCTCCGATGGGATCATTTTCGAAGTCCGGAGCGGAAGGGTTAAGACGCGGTACTCTCCGCTGCGGTTCTACTTCCTGCTTATTACGTAAATGTCTATGGAAAAATTACCTTTAAATGAAGAATGCTACGTTTTTTTTCTCAATAATTCGTTGTAGAGGGGCACTTTTCATGTTTTGGGCCCAAGCGCAGACTTCGATGTACGGAGTTTTCGTAGTTAGAGAGGTTCGTTACGGTGGGTTTTTTTTGTGTGCATTGTCCATTGGAAGGGTCCGGGACCGGGCCAATGACTTCGAAATAGGGAGTTTTCCTTAAAATTTCGCTGTATGGGTGTTCGTTGTATGGGGTTTTTGCTGTATTTTGTTGGCTAACCATGTCTCGGGGACTATAGGCATATGATGATTCCAGATCTTTCGTTTTCCGTTTTATGCATCTATACAACATACATCCGTTTTATATTTAACAGAAATTTATACTGAAAATCGACCAAGGCCTTATAAATTATGCTATGAGAATGCATGTAATTAGAATGCGTTGATCCATCAGTTCTTGCAGCTCGAAAATTAATGTTTTACATCTACAGCTCCAATGCAATGGGGAAAATTCCAGTGTCTTTCACTATGCCTTCCCATTATGTGGCAGAATATGGTACCTGAAACATTCATGAGCAATAAAACAAGCTGCTATCACTAAATACTTCAAAGTGTCTGCAAAAACTAAATTTTATCTTGGAGTTGCATGTACCCAGTCAAGAACAAGTATATTATTCTTGTGTACTTGCTAAAGATTTTTGAGGATAGAAATAGCAAATGGCGGCATAAGTTAGATTAGTATATTAAAGGTAGGCATTAATCACTTATTCACCTTCAAGAATTCGTTCTTAAGGGCTTCATAAATTGCTGTGCACACTTCAGGAATGAACAAAGAAATGGTGTTGTGAGCAATACTGGTTGTGTATTGAAGGCTCGTAAAGGATTCGCCGGTCGCCAAAAATCTCAGAATCACTGCGAGTTTGTGCTTGGCTGATATGCAGTGCCAACACACTACCTTTTTTGAGATCCTCGGATGTATTAACTCCATTAAATTTGTTTCGTTCATTTTTAGGTGGTTTTTAAAATATTCCGGGTCTTCCATCCAAAACTCGTTTTGCAGCAATCTCATCAATCATTCATTTTGCCTCCTGTGAATCCACTTTCTCGTCCTCACCTTGTGACGATTTATTTGTCTCTGAAGTTGAATATCAAAGTCTAAAACAGCCACTGCTAAACCTATCCTGAAACATTAAAATGGTTTTCATCCAATTATACAATAAAGAAATGTTTGACCACACACAACTGAAAATTTGGGAAAAGTCGCATAACGTTGCTATTTTGTTTCTGCCTTGCCTTTAATCCAGCTCCAATGCTTCAACCTCGTCTTTGAAGTCTTTGGTCGTGTGAAAGCCCTTTCAATTATTTTTGATCAAGCATTCTTGAACTGCTGTCTTGAATCATCTTTGACACGGTTTGACGTTCAATATTTCATGTTCATTGTTTCTTGTTCAAGTAAAATTGAGTGGTGTGAAACGGGCTTTAGACTTAATTTTAGGTCGATACATCACCCTACCTTTACTTAAGTTCATTATTTACTGAATCTATTGGTTTTTGTTTGATTGTTCTAGGATACACAGAATTGGAGATATTTGCTTTTCTGCAAAACACAGAAATCGCCTACAGTCGGCGTTTTGTTAATATAAAAATGGCCACTAATAGGAAAGTAAAAATTTTAAAAATAAAATAATGACATATGTATTTGTATTCTCAAAAAATGGTAGTTTGTATGGTAAAAATATAAAAAAATATTAAAAATCATCACGCAATCAATTTATCTTTTTCTGGACCACTTAATAAGCATTGACTCTTGATATGTATTATAAAAACAACTTACAAGTACTTAGATTTAATGAAATGTACCTCACTTAAAATGCTTGGTTGCTTACAATAGCAATCCACTTCACTCTTCATTAAAAGTAATTTTATTCACTGAGCCTATATTTAAACAATAATTCTTCTAACATCTTGAAATCAACACCTCATGAACTCAATTGTATTTATCAGATGAACTCATTTTATTCAAAATGCCTTGGTAGTTTCAATTTTATTTACAACCTTCGGAACAAGGCAAATGCTTAAAATGATACTTCACAACTAACATACTCTTGATTGAATCTACATGTAAGTGGCTCCTCTCATTTGTCCACTGCAGAAATGAATGGGAAAACCCTACCAATGTTTGCATAGTGTCCTGGAAATGCCAAAAATACTCTGCTATTTTAAATAGCTCAGAATGACATTCATTAAGTTTGGTACTTTCAAAATACTTGACCCACTTATCATTACAGGACTTACTTTTGAGATCTTTGTTGTTTTGTTGAAGAAACTAGTTCAAATTACATTGTATTTTTGAGAAATACGGAGACCTTTGGTTGCTTTGTGCCATGATACAGGCATTCTGCCAGGGGATACAATTTATAAAAATCTGCATGATGACGATGTAGGGGAAGAGAATTTTTGCAAGTTAGGGATAACATTATCACAAGAAAAAAGAAAAAAAAACTCAGTTAATTTTCACGATCGATCTAGATCTACTTTGGAAATTAACAACATAAGTATTTTTTTCTTGTGAAAATGTTATCAATCATTCATTCCTGCAAGTTGTGGCCTGATAATTGAAACTTTATTGTTTGAGTTAGGTTGAAAGAGTGAGACAGAGGAGCTTCCTAAATAAATGAGGTGGAGCCATTCAGAAGTGAGAAGACCTAAATAAAGAGGATTTGAACCCTTTTGCTGCTGTGTATCTACTTTCTCTCGGTGGACTGGTGTTAGCTCCTACGTTCCCCGTTGGCAAGGTCATTCCTACCCACCGTTCACTTATTTGCCGCACAGGGGCTGGCAAGATTCCACATTTGAGCGAAAGGGTTAAAATCTAGAAGTGAAGTGTTAATTATTATTTTACAATTTCTATGTAGGTAGCAGCCTTCACTAATTACTACCTATTTATGATATACCTGTGTAAAAACACATACAACCATACCCTGGACAGATGAACCACCCAAGCAGGAATAAAACCTGCGACCTTTGGGTAGGCAGGTGAGGGCATCACCTGCCTAGGAAAGGCCCTACAAATTGCTTCAAAATTATAAGTTGAAGATTTTACAGAATTTTATATTCAATAATGGAATCCCAGATTAATTATTTAAAAAATACTATGTAATAGAATCATGCACTGACCAGAGGTTTAGAAATCCATTACTTATATAAAACTACAATGAGCTTCATATTTTCAATACTGATGAAAGTGGTGTAGTTTTTTGTGCTTGGCCATCTAAATCTCTGACTCTCGATCTCTGTAAAGGAGGAAAAGGGGCTAAAGAACATGTTATGTTTTGAGTACAAGTAGTGATGGAGTAAGATCGTCGCCTATGGGGACATTTGAGTTTCATGTATTAGGTATAATATTAAAGGGAACTTAATTTTGCTCTTGATTACTTATAAATGAATATTTTCAGTTTAAAATAAACAACATGAAAGTGTTCACTATGTATGTAGCTACAATTAATCAAGGAATTACTTTTCCAATGTTTTGAAGCATTACTCATTTTCATTGTATTTCTTAGAACACGTTGAGTGCGAGTTTCATTCATGAGTGACGCACGCAGCACAAGTGGCTGGTGGGGGTCTCACATGGGTGACGGCAATGAGTTATTTAAAGAGCTGCATTGAAAATTTTAGGAACTGGATAATGAAAGCAATATCTTACCTGCACTCAACGTGTTAACTGTCCATCATCCAGAATCATATCCTCCTATCCAATGACCACCCATCTTAATGATCACATTTCAGTGGAATGGTTGGTGGTCGCTTAGTAGTGGTTTCACTGATCTCTGAACCCATATGTTCTGTTTGTGTATTGGTTTTGCTTGCCTTGTTGTCTGGAAAGGTAATACTTTCCTTAATCTTCATTTTGTTTGTTAAAATGTGTTGGTTGCTCAAATAATCATACTAGTACTTTCAAATTGATTGCTTGTAGTTTTTGGGAGAGGTCAAAATCACTGAAGCTGCACAGCTTCAGATGAGATGTCTCAAGGTCAATGCTCTTCAATCTTTATGAATATGTAATAAGTACATATTTTATTGATAATTTCAAAAAACTCTTTGGAGTCAAGTAGCCCATGGATTTTGATATTATGTCAGACAGTACCATGTGGTGGCTTACGTGACTTACTGGTATTTGTTGTGGGAGCCCTATGTATGGCAGAATAAAATCCAGAATTTAAGCCATTTAATCACTCGTAAATGTTTACACAATGTTTGGAAGGTTTTCCATTAGCTGCCAATTAGTTTCAGTTAATATTTAACAAATATTTTATTAGTGTTTTCGAGTCCACCAAAAAAATCTCCCTTCAGCATGGAAATTCTTCTGGGCCTGAAATCCTATATCCCAATCTTAAATATCCTAATTCAATGTATCTAGAACCTGTGTCATCTTTTGAAATACGTGAAATTGTGAGCTCTCTTCAATCTGGAAAATCCGCTGGTCCAGACGGAACGAATGTAACAATGCTAAAAAACACAATTGACCTCATTGCTGATGCTCTGACCCATATGTTTAATATAAGCTTTATTCAAGGTGAATTTCCCGATGACCTAAAGAAAGCTATCGTTATACCCCTACATAAAAAAGGTGACCGACGAAATATAACAAACTATAGGCCAATTTCATTGTTATCTGTTCACTCGAAAATTCTTGAGAAACTAGTTAAAAAAAAGGCTTTTGTCCTACCTGGACAAGCAAAATGTTTTAAGTAGCAACCAATACGGGTTCATAAAGGGTAAAGGAACAGAAGATGCCTTAGGGTGCGATTCATAGTCGACACTGAAATGGCTTCCTTTACAAAGGCTCGCTTTACGGTAAAGTGAGACTTTACGGAAAGTTCGTTTCACAGACGCTTAAAGTGTCTCACTTTGTAAAGTGAGGCATAAAGTGCTCAATTCAGAATTCTGGGTGAAAAACTAGCATGTTGGTTAGGGAATTAACCAAAAAGTTGAAGAACGATTCTAAATTAGTTGAAATGCGATAACTTTCTGCGAATACGGCTCGTTCATGGTTCGTTCTGCTTCCTTTGAGAGAGTGATGATCGAGGTGTCCTTTTGCGATTTTTTCTTTTATTTACATAGTTAGGTTATTTTAAATAGCATAGTCTTCATTATTTAGTCTAATAGGTTATTTTTTAGTGGTTCCAATTTCGGTATTAATAGAATTTAGATTACCATTGCTTTGTTTTTGTCGTAAGTAATAGGTTTTTTATGTTGTCTTGTTCACTCGTGTAACTTTCCTTAGTTCATTAATTACGTAGGTAGTTTAGGTTATTAATAGAATAGGTAATTGAGACAGTTTTGATTTGAGTATTTTGCTATCTTCTTCAAACGTGCCACTTCTTTGTTAAGTAATTACGTAGTGTAGTAATATAGTAGGAAATTGTGTTAGTTTTATATTTGATTTCTTACTGTGGGTATTTTTAAATTTAAAGTTGGGTACTGATAGTTCATTTGATAGGACGTTCGTTTCTTTTACTTAGTTTTAGATAATATTAGTATCAATTTTTCGTCGTAGGTTTGTATTTGTTTAGGACAGTTAGAAAATTTTGTATCAGTACGTTAGTTAGCTTTAGCGTAGGTTTTGTGTTTTTCTTGTAACTTGTTCCCTTATGGACTGGTAGCAGGAGAAAAAAGTGAATACACCGAGAGAAGTGGTGAGCGACTATATGAAGTGCAAAGGAGAAGAAGAAATGGCACAGGGGAGGGAATTACACCAAATTAAAATAAAAAACGAGCAAATTTTACTGAAAAGGAAATTAGACATTATGGAGAATCTCCGTGATATGCAGAAGGCTCATGCAGTTGAGCTTCATCAGCTGGAGGTTGAGGAACGAAAAATTCGAATCTCTTTGTTAAAAAACAACTTAATAGAAAAAATGTGCTTCACTAAATTTTCTGTTCATCATTCACTATTCAAAAGAAGGAGAATACTGGTACGCTTCAGGGGCACAAATATTTCTTTTCTCTGGGGTGAGGGGGTTAAGCCTTAAAACTAATATTGTCTTTTACTATAATCATATACAATATAGTATTGGAAGTATTGCTGCTCCTATAACCATTTAGATGTTGGATTGGGGTACACCAAATAATTAAGGTTTTACATACTGGACATTTGTGTGCTTCGCTTCTTTTCCAGTATATTTGGGCGGGGGGATTCAGACACCCTCGACCCCCATATCAACACACCTGGTACATGAAGTTATTGGTGGCGGCCAATACTTTGTGGAATTCCATTGTAGGAAAAAGATTAAATACTTTGCACAATTTCACTGAAGAGATTTTATTCATTGAGTCAAGATGTTTCATGGAGTCCTGATGATGCTGCAGTGCAGTGAATAATGTTGACTCAATAAATCAAATTTCTCCATTGGAATTGTAAAAAGTATTTAATCTTTTTCCTACACCTTGTACACTTCCACACTTATACTCTATTCTATTAGAGTAACAAACAGGCAGGTGCTAGTGAAGGTAGGGTTTGGGAAGGAACCCTGCATTTCCGACCAAGCTCAGCCTGGATAGCCAAAAAGGGGCAATGTGAAGGAAACAATAGTATCAGAATGAGGAGTCTAATCTAATCAGTGCAAGTATATTATTAGAAGGACAGGAAGGGATAATTTCAAACTGATGCTGAATCAATGACAAACGACGATGTGGTTGGCATTCTGAAGGAAATTAGGTATCCGAGTAAGCTACTTGAGAAGATACTTGCATTCAGTAGTATTTCAAAGGTTAAATATGGGGAAGAGTAAGTTCATCGTGATGGATAGAAAGGTATAAATTCAAGACCTCATGCTTACCTGCTGAGAATCTGTAAGGCCACTTGGAATCCCTCATGTATCATTGCATTGAACAAAATTACTTTTTATTTGACAAACAACTATATAAACAACCCATTGGCTTAGCAATGAAAACCCCACCTTTCTGGAAGAAATATTTAAGAATCATATTGGGAAAAAGATCAACTGAAATGTAAATTACACAAACAATATTTATTGGTTATGATAAGTAGATGTTCTTTGCTGTTGGAGTGGGACTAATAGACAATTGATTGTTTTAAAAAATTCACTGAACAATTTGCATACTAAGATTAATTTTACAATGGAAACAGAAGAAGACAACTCCATACATTTTATAGACATTACAACTTCGAGTGTAGTAAAGAAAGATAGATTTCCTATCAATAGAAAACCCACTTGCAATCATCAAGTTATACCAGATGACACACAACACCCCATGCCTCACAAACTATGTAGTTTCCAGTCAATGGTTCATAGAATAATCAATAGACTACTTGAAAAAAAAATATATATATAAGGTGAAGGAAAAAGCATGATAGAAACAATAGCCCTTAATAATGGTTATATCCTAAAAAAACAACTGATCAATTTGTGAGAAAGAAACTAAAACATAAAGCCATTTACCTTTCGCCTAAAAATTATCCAAAAGCACATAGTATAAAAAGATTGACAGTTTAGCAAAGAAGAAAACAAGTTCCACTAATAAGATCATTTACAGTCACATTTCATTGTCATTATTCTCTCGCTAGTTGGAAACTACCATTGAGCCTACATGAAGTGCCGGTCAATTAGAGCACGTCTGGCAGCAGCACCCAAGACACCATCCAGAGGATGGAAATCATTCACTTATTCCCACAAAAGTGGCATATCGTCCACAAAATTTAGTTCCCTCACACTAATATTGTGGAGGACCACAGTGGCAGTTATGACTGCATTCATTGTCTCCATTTTTAAGTTCCTCTTTTTGGATAGACATGGGAATTTCTTCTTCCACATTCCAAAAGTCCTTTCCACAATGTTTCTTGTCCGAATGTGAGCCCTGTTGTATCTCATCTCACCCTCAGTGATGGGGTTCAGCAAGGGTGTCATCATAAATGGCTTACAGGCATAGCCACTGTCACAGAGGAGAATTTCATTATATTCCCCTCTCTCCAATGATGTACATGCTGTGCTACTGACAAATATTGTGTTTTCATGTGCAGACCCGGGCCATCCAGTAACAAAGTAAATAAAATCATGATGAGGGCCAACAATAGCCTGTAAGTAAGAAACAATGCACATCATAGTTCAAACAAAAGTATTCTATTCACCAAAGCAGAAATATTCATTTAATTCATAATCTAAATTAGGTAATGAAAGAAAATGATGCCAATTTTAAATAGAAGATAACACAACATAATCCCCCAGCCTGCAGCCACTGATTGAAACATGCCATAGCTGGCTTTGCTGATTGCATAAAAGGAATAACAAATGGTACTGGCAGAAATAAGTAATTAGCCTTACATAACTTTAATTGGAATGGATATTGAGCACATAAGAACTAATTCTAATTTTAATAAATTTCTGTGAAACCCCAGAGATTTCTGATTTTTTAAATTAATATTTTTCTAAGTAAGGTTCAACATTCTTAACTGCTGGGCCACCCATGGTGCAAATTGCACCATTGCATTATCTCATGAGATAAATTTTAGGAGGGAAGCAAAATTTGAAAACTGGATAGGTAGCTGTTTGGGGGGAGGAAAGGCTTGTTGGTTTTCGGGGAGGAGTGCACCATCATCATTGTGGGGATGGGAACTTTCGTTTAACTGTACTCATTTTCACTCATTTCCATCATGATTAGCCTTCTATTAGAATTGTGTAATGTCAATGCACGACACTGATTTTATTGTGGAGGTCTGCAATTACACATGAATGAATTAAGGTCAACACAGTAAATAAAAGTGAGTTTGAGGTGAGGTTTCTGGGAAATGTGATTGAGTGAAGCACCATTTCCATACAGTTTTCAAAAATACTACCACTTTGATTACGTCACTATTACAATACATGAGTGAGAGTAGGGTAAGAGGCAAACAGGCTTCTACACAATATATTCAAAACAGAAATTGAGGAATATGGTCATTGAATATGCAAAAGTAAATGTCAGGTCTTGAGACTGAACATCAAAAGTATTAAACTAAAATAATAACACTTTTATCAATAGACTGAGCAAAAACTAACTAACTCCCCAAGGATTTGGAGAATATGTGATTTCTCAACAATTGCGTTCCCTTACTTGGCAATTAATGGAAAATACTCCTTTCCTGTTGCGGTAAACTCCGTATTCTCCTCCGGGACCCATGATTGGGACGTGGGTTCCATCGATGCACCCCAACACCCCTGGAAATCTTGCCTTGGTATAAAATTCCACGGCATTACCACGAGCACCTTCGGCATCAGGCAGAGAAACATATCGCGTCATCAGCTGAGCTATGGATACAGATATTATTTTCAAAATCCGCGATACCGTCGGCTGACTAATGCCCTACAAATCTCCGGCCACTAATTGGAAGTTTCCTATAAGAAGATAGACGTATTAATCGAGACCACGAATTATTGGTCCACTGCGATAGCAGATGCTGTAATTTTAAGATGTTTCGTCTGTTTTTGATCACGAAATAAATTGCACCGAATCACTCTAAGTCCCTTTTCCATGATGATAACATTAATATAGTTATGATGGTGACTGAACTTTCCAAGATCACAAACAATAATAACATGAACCTAAATTAGCATCCATTTCAAGAAAGCAGCAACGCTACAGCAATAGGATCACCATTAAACATATTGGATTGCGAAACTTGGTAGTAATGCTTAATTTGAATTGGTAATTACATTTTGTTCTTATATCAACAATTACCCGTAGCGTAGTATCTCGGGGCCGTCAGTAGCTGCAGCATTGGAGGAATAGGTAAACCTCTACTGGTCCCTTGCACATCTTCGAAGACGATTGCAAGAATTTTATTCACCACGTTTTTGGAAAACCTATATCTTCGGGTAAACTCCTCTTCCCGGTAATATTCAATAGGATTTTCCATATCTCCTGGGATGGTTCATAACCCAGCATTTCCATTACCTCTGCGATTTCTTCCCATTCTATAACCATTCACGTCAAAATCAGCCATCTATATTTCGTCTTGAAGTTAACTGCACGTAATATATTTTGAACAATTATACCACGCAGAGGTAACGATCTACACTCAATTCCCAACACCGAAGCACGATCACTGTAATATTCACACACTAGAACAACTAGAAACACAAATGTTGAGCCTTTCTCCTCTACGCACACCGACTTTCATTTATTCAGGCATAGCTAAAGGCCCCTTTAGCACCTAAAGGGAGCTCCGCTCGAGTACTTTACGCTAAAGTGAGACTTTAGGCCGATCTCGGCTAAAGTTGCGTCTGTGAAACACGGAAAGTGTACTTTAGCGCCTCTAAAGGTCACTTTAGCCTAAAGTGTCGACTATGAATCGGACCCTTAGAAAGCTTCATGACACATGTCTACAACGCAATTAATTCGAATAAACGCGTTGCTGTCCTATTCCTAGACTTAAAAAAGGCCTTTGATTCCATAAATCATGATATTTTGTTGGAAAAGTTAAGTAGAATAGGTGTTCATGGCACACCATGGAAATGGTTTAAGAGTTATTTGTATTCTCGCTCACAGTGTGTACATGTAAATGATTTTGTCAGTGACTTTGAAACCATATGTTCAGGTATGCCTCAAGGCTCAGTGTTAGGTCCAATATTATTTCTTATCTATATTAATGACTTATGTAACTGTAAATTCACCGGAAAATTAATTGCCTTCGCTGATGATATTGCACTTATTCATGAAGGATCATCTTGGGAAGAGGTTAGACTTAATATGGAAGCAGACCTAAGCATACTTAGTGAATGGATGGAAAATAATAAATTATTGTTGAGTGAAAAGACGAAATTTTTGTGTTTTAATGTATGTAATCGTTTCTCAATTAATTGGCAATTAACCTATCATAAACCAAGTTGTGATCGAACCTTTTGTAATAACTGTATACAAATTGAATGTGTGCCTGAATACAAATACTTGGGAGTGACTGTAGACCAGCATTTAAAGTGGGATAAACACATAAACCGAATTTCAAGGGAACTTAAATTTATCCACGCGAAGTTTTATTTCCTTCGTAATAAATGTCCCCGACAATTCATTAAAACTATTTATAATGCTTTAGTGCAATCAAAATTAAACTACGGGATAATCTGCTGGGGAGGTGCCTACAAAAATTCGCTCAATCCGATGCTGATTCTCCAAAATGCAATAGAGAGACTGATTGCTAGAAAATGTCAATTTGAACCGTCCTTCCCCATATTTGTGGATTTACAGTACTCCCTTTACGTCATCTTTACGTTTACAAAGTATTGAAATTGTTCTACCTCAGAAGTGGTAATAAACCTAAGGAAGAACCAATAACCAATGTATACAACCTAAGATCTACAAAAATGTATGTTTTGCCCAAACCAAATCTGACCGTGTTCAAACGCTCATTTATCTATGTAGGGCCAACATTATTTTCTAGATTGTCAGATAATATAAGAGGTTCAAAAAGTTTAACATCTTTTTTGAAAGGTGTAAAGAAATGGTTACTTAATGTAGAAAATCACGATGTATTTTTTTGTTAATAGTAAGGTTAATGCTCACTACATTTTGTATGCACGACAGGTTGTAACTAAAAAACAAATTGTTATCTTTTCATGCATTTATTTATGTCTCGTAACTGGTCTCAGTTTACTTATTTTTGTTCAATTACTCATATTGTAATTTCTCTTGAGGTATCCCAATACAGGCAATGCCTAAAGGGATTCCTAATTAATTTATCCTTATTTAATTGAAATGTAAATATGCTTGTAATGTTGATTCAAAGGGATAAATAAATATTATTATTATTATTAATCTTCATGGCATTCAACTTGATATGGCAACAGAACCTCGAGGTGACCATCAAACTTTGGAATTTGAATATTTTGTGAAATGATAAGTTCTTAATTATCGTGAGCAAATGAAGTGGGAATAACGAAAATATTCTGCACAAAAATAAAATCAAACTAAAAGAGGTGTGCCAAACTATTCTTTTGCAGTTATAAATCGCACTGAAGAGGAAGGAGTACGCTTTGAAGACTTGGACATTCTTAAGATTGAGCTGAAGGGTTTGCTTGCAAATGTGTCAGTGAGGGTGAGGGTGTTGCAAGGGGAGCTGAAGAACCTTGCTAATGCCACAGATGAGAAGAAGGAGAAGAAACGCCAAATGATGGATAAAGCGGTATGAACTGGTGTTAAATATTTATGTGCTTTGTATGTATTTTTTTATTTTTTTTTGAGGTGTTTATATTATATAAACCAAGTAGCTGTCTGGAGAACATCCTCCCAGTAAGTGAGATATGTACGTTATCCATTGTATTTTTAGCCTGCTTCACCTGCAAAACGTGGGAAATATGATGACAAACCAATCAAGAAGTTGAAAGAGGCTTCTGTGAGGGGACGTGAGCCCATGTCATCACCACCTCCATCTATAAAAATTACCAGAGTGAAAAGTATAACTGTCCATGGGCCTGTTCCTCCATCTGCTGTAAGTGTTAGGGGACTTTTATAATATGATCAAATTAATTGGTGTTTTGGCTGTGTTTTGATTTATAGTGAAGCAATGCACATATCTGGTTTACATATCCACGATAGGCTCTACCTCCAGAACCAGAACCTCCACGAGTTGTCACTCCTAGAAATGATAATCCAAGTAAATTCTGGCAGAGTTTGGAACAGTACTGTAGTGACATTACACCTTTGGATATTAAGGTGAGACATGTTTCGTTTCTTTTCACATGACTATAAACTAAGTTAGAATTTGGTTTTAACTATCCGGGTTTTATCCCGAAGAACTGGTAATTTTTCCTGTAATATTGTGGTGTAAGTAATTACCTCTGACACATCAGCAATTGAAGAAGTGGGACAAGCTGGCGATTGTCATATTGATGTTATCTTTAAATTTTTGCTAGTCTCTAAGTGCAGGTTTATTAAAATTTCCCTACTGAGAAATTCAACCTGAGAATTTATTTGATGAAAAATATCAAAATAATATCGAGCTAGGTAATGGAAATGTTGAACTTTATTTTTACATGGTTTTTTATACATAATGCAAAATTGTTTGTGTTTGCTGCATGTAATGATCCCTACTTGACAACAATAACTTTTTAAAACTATTTTATTTTCCTGTGTTGTCATGAACACCATCATCTCACTTGTTTTTTTTTCATCTGATGTGTTTTTATAATTTGTATGCCTATTTATGAGGAGAAAAGTCAGAAGAGGTAAATGATTTAGTCCCAATTACATACATAGTTTTGAAATTTTCATGGAGATACAAGTACCTCTAATTATTCATCTGTTAAAAAAGGAGAAATTTACTGTGGGATGAAGTCATAAGGGTGAATTGAGGACAAGCTTCTATGTTAGGCCAAATGTATGAGTTTTATTTTTGTAATTTCCTTATCAAAAATTCTGGTCGAAAGAGTATTCTGGTTATTTAAGTTCTGGATATCATGG
Source organism: Pyrrhosoma nymphula (assembly GCA_963573305.1). Lineage (NCBI taxonomy): Eukaryota > Metazoa > Arthropoda > Insecta > Odonata > Coenagrionidae > Pyrrhosoma > Pyrrhosoma nymphula. The sequence goes on from OY754332.1 coordinate 153,337,751, forward strand.
TTTTTATTGTGTTTGGAATGCTCTACATAAAGGAGTGGCAATAAAAAAGGCTGTATAAAGACGATTGATGGTGTACATATTTGGAGTATACTCCCTGAAAAGACCTCATATTTTGACCCAAATGTCCTCATTTACAGCGAGAGACAGTTGGCAGCCCTACTTAGAAATTAGATCACCTCTACCTTTCTGAAGAAACAATGACTCTAATTCTATTACTGATTTGTTCTGACAATTCTTATTGTTTGGTTGCAGATATTGTGTAACTTATGGGGTTATATTTTTAATATTAATTATGGAATCATGAGATATAGTAGTGGATTGATGTTCTTAATCTTTGGCTCTTCTTGGTTTGACAGTTCCTTGAGGAATCCATACGGTGTCGTGAGAAAGGTCCTGACCTCCCACCAATCCCACGACTTGGTGAGCATTTTGCCAGCCGTTGGGCAAAGGAGGACCTCAAGGTGGAACAGGAGGCATCCAGCTCGAATGACAAGAAAATAGCACCCAGTACTACTTCGACAATTGTGGGCAAGAGGGTGGTTCCTAAGGGGTATGCATGCTCACTTCTACCTCCCCCTGTTAGCTGTCCTAATCGAGAGCTTCTTTATAGGAGTTTTTGACCTGTGTATGTATTCTACTCCTTTGTAAGTCTGACCATATTGTGCATTGTGTGGCCCTGTTTATTGTAATTATATTTGGGGACTAATGTAAAATCCAGATTTAAGCCCTTTTCTACGAATGCTGGGTATATAGCAAGTCAGCTTCATTAAGAATAAAGGTGGGATATATATGAGCACTGCGACTTCTGACAAAGCGCACGACACATGTCCGCGTCCACACGCTCCCAGCTTTCGACTCACACTGGTGAAAAACCTAACGCGACACCCACAACGAAGGCAAAAGGGCCTGGATGAGACAGGGTTACTGACCCTTGATTAGCGGTACCACCAGGGAGTCCTCACTCCAAAGGGCGTGAGTGAATCCTCCTTGTTGGCGTCCGTGGGAGAAAGGGACCGGCCGAAAATGCCAAACGTGGGAAAACCCTGAACATGGCAAATCTTTGTCTCTCCATAATACTCGTTGCAAATTAGTGTCAGATGGATGGACCTTGATATGGCGATACATTTTTTCAATATCCGCTGTCATTGCATATTCGTGTGTCCTAAATCGAATAATGATGTTGAGCAGATCATCTTGAATGGTGGGCCATTAATATCTCATTAATGACACCCCCTCTTGCTTGATGCATCAAACACAACTCTTAATTTCGTCGTTGAACTGGTGTCCTTCGTAATTGAGTGATGTGGAATGTAGAAGGCGACGCCCCTTGGCTGGTCCTCTTCTTCTACAACTAACTCCATGTGCCCAAGATCTCAATATTCTCTCATAAATGATGAATATGCCAATTTCCTCTCCTCATCCCTTAGTAGTCGCTTCTCAATCATTATAAATCTACGATTGGCAATTTTCTCAGGATCTCCAAGGTGACTGATGTCTCCTTTGATAGGTAGCCTAATGATGAAGTGCCCATCTGCCCCTCTGGTGGTGTTTTCCTTGAAGTGCTCTTCACATTTCATTTCTTCTGCTGAGAATTTTGAAGCAGGTTTGCAGTCCTTCAATTTCCAAAAGTTTTGCTCCTGCTCTTCCAAGTTTTCTGCCTGACTAATGTAGCAGGATGATGACGACATCGTTTCATTGCTCCAAACTCTTCCTGATAAAATCTAACCGAGAGGAGTATTCTGCAGGATCAGTAGGGTTGGTGATTTTCTGAATTGCCCAATGCACAACATTTCAAGGAATAACTCTGCACCTATGAGGAGGTCAATGGATTGCGGGATATTAAATCCAGGGCCAGCAAGTTGGAGGTTAGAGGGTGGACTCCAATTTGAAATATCAACAGGAATCGCAGGGGAAGAGGAAGGTTCTTCTAGAGCTGAATCTGCCCAACCATCTGTGTCAGGTGTCAAAGCCTCTGTTAGTAAAGATTCTGTATCACTAGGTTTTTTTCACGGGACTGATACTGATGGGATCTGTGAACACGTAGGATCTGCTTCGCATATTGCATTTGAAAAATGATCGCTTGGCAAAAATTAGGAGCATAGTCTCTTTGGAAGCCCTTGAGAGACGCCTTCATCCCATTCCAGAACCTGTTTGCATTGACGAGAGGCTCCTGTTAGGACATTTGTGATTCGTATGCGAAGGATGCAAAAATCTCAAGCATGCTCCGCGAAAGAGTTCAGCACTGGAGGAGAAAAATCCTGGCAGTAATTCAGCAGAGAGAGCGACTATGTTGTCGAGTGTGCCTCAGCTAAAGGGTTTAACCAGTATGCATCTAGTGTTGAGAAATAGAATGAAGTTCATGTTACCACAAGCTTTGCATGCATAAGTTTCCAAATACAGTGGAAGCCCGGTATAGTGAGTACGGCTTATTGCGAGAATCCCGTTTTAGCGAGTGATTGTCTTTGTACCGCCAGAAGGCCTATGTTTTGCATGCAAAATAAAGTGGATATAGCGAGGCCAAAAAGTTCTTTCCACAGTATATGCTCGGTATTACGACAGATATCTCTCAAGGGCGATGCATCACCTAGCAAAAATTAACTACCGTATTTACTCGTGTAAGCAGCGCACCTTTTTTCGAAAATGCTGGTGAAAAAATGGGGGTGCGCAGCTCACACGAATCCTCTAGATTTTCATGTAAGCCGCGCACCATTTTACCTTAAATTCCTGTCGTTGGTTTCTCCAAAGTGAATACAGTAAGTCCTCGACTTACGATCATCTGACTTTCAAAGATACGAACATACATATCCAATCAAAAAATTCAAACGTGTGAAGGAATGTCAAATTTGGCGCCACCGGACAAGTTATTTTGCCGTTGTTGCTGGCGGTGTGGCGTGCAGCAACTCGCAGATTGGTACTACCCTTCTTTGCCGTGGCGAATTTTAACAATTTTATCTCAATATATCAATTTGCTTGCGTCATAAATTTTTACGGATGATTTGGAAGTAAGACAAAGCCCAAAGCCCCTGTAAGTAGTAATATATTTGGAGATATTGCTACTCTTTACATTTCAATGGAAATCGACTTCCTTGAGTCAAGCTGCCTTCGCATCAAATAGAGGCATGATTCCATTCACTCATTCGTTTTGTGATGACAAATAATTATTACCTGCAATACGAGGCTCGATTCAGGTTATCATGATGAATGGTAAAATATCCTTTCCAGGGTATTTGGAAATTCCCTTACAGGCAGTCCTTCCATCCATCTATCCCTCTCAATCACTCAGCCGGAAACAATAAAGCTGTCAGATTTTAGGGTGATACCTCAGTCGGATCTGAACAATGGGCCTGTCCAAACCGGTTTTTCCCAGAAGACCCCTCAAGAATATAGTTCTTCATTCCTTAGTTCTGGGCGTGACGACATTCATCTGCGCGGGACTCATTCGGCGAGAAAGAGAAGGGGGTAACCCGAGAGTATCACTCCTTCACCTTATCTGTTATTATCTACCCCCATCCAGTTTCACTTTTACCCAGGTGGCTTTCACTCAATGTCTTTCACTAGTGGGGGAGGGGTTTGACCTCCTTTCAGGGGCCTCTGCAGCCAACACTAGGTTGATACGGCCGATGCTCGAACGAGAGATCCGTTATTTCGGTGGATTCAAGTTGTAACCTTACCCCGGTGGTAGCTGTGAGGTTGATTTCACACTCCTTCATGATTTTTCCACTACCTGAAATTAAGTTGCGTAGCGCCCGACAGAGCTTTGCAACGCATCATCACTTCAATGGGATAAGTAACGTAGTGCATCGGCGCATGCAAAGAGAGAATCAGAACTCTAATCTGTTTTTACTTCCTTTTATAGGAAGCATCATTCACTTATGGAAGTGTAGACCACGCCAGGAAATTATACATCGTTCAGACCGTTGACTTTTACATCGCCATGTTAATAGATAAAGAAATTCTGTTTTCACCATTTGGCGCAGGTAGGGTGTTGCTAGAACTTATTTCATAGGGCGCTTACTTGATATCATCCACTTCGGAGAAAAAATTAGTTAACTTGTCTAAAATCTATCATTTCGTGGAAATGCTACTCGGCTATGAGAAGTGATACGAAAATGAGCTTTGATATAAGTTCTAGCTGCATCGTTTATCTTTCAATGCGGATACTCCTCAAGTTGGTACGTAAGTTTAATACAATTAAGTCGTGTTATGCAAAGAGGATGTCCAGCGCTTTTTTCCACAGGCCTTCACGCCGAGCGCTTCCGGCAGTCCAGCGAACGGCCACGCGTCATCGGCCCGCATCTTCCTTTCCCCTCCACCTCTCTCTCCCCCCCCACCCTCGCCTCGGCACTCATAGTTAGGGGGTCGGAGTAAAGTGATATTTTTTCTCGAGTCAGCATCACATTTCATCAAAAGTATCACATTTCACTCATAGCTTTCCCACGCCCTAACGTCACAGGTGGCTTCCAAAAATAGGGGAGGGGGGAGGGGTTGCCCGTTGGGAGTTCCTTATCAGCTATGACCGCGAACCAAACGTATCACATTTCAGTCCCCCCCCTCCCCCTACTTTTGGAAGCCACCTGTGACGTTAGGGCGTGGGAAAGCGATGAGTGAAATGTGATACTTTTGATGAAATGTGATGCTGACTCGAGAAAAAATATCACTTTACTCCGACCCCCTAACTATGAGCGCCGAGGCGAGGGTGGGGGGAGAGAGAGGTGGAGGGGAGATTAGATTAGATAGTAATTGGGGGGGCCTTCGTCAGGAGCCCGGGCACTTAGACCTTTCTTGGTCCATTGTGCCAACCCCATGCCTGTCTGCCACTTGCAGACGAGACAAGAGCACCACGGTAGAGGTATGGAGGATTGGCCTCCCCCTGCCCCACCCCAGTACCAGGGATGGAGGGTGTACTCCCTCTAACTCTCCCGGTCTGGGTATATCTCCCACCGGCCTCCCGGTGGTCTGGAGGGAGTAGTTTCCTCTCCATCCACGCCTGGTGCAGATATGGAGGAGGGTCACCCATCCAACCACTGTCCGGGCCCAACGTTGCTTAACTTCGGTGTTCTGACGGGAACCGGTGTTTCAACATGGCTAGGCCCTTGCCCGGTGGAGGGGAGAGGAAGAGGCGGGCCGAGGACGCGTGGCCGTTTGCTGGACTGCCGGAAGCGCTCGGCGTGAAGGCCTGTGGAAAAAAGCGCTGGACATCCTCTTTGCTTTACACGACTTAATTGTATTAAACTTACGTACCAACTTGAGGAGTAAAAGTTGTCACCAAGTTGTCAAAGGAGGTAAAAGTTGATGACGTAATTAGTTCCGATTCCGAAGAAGAAGAAACAGTATCTATGCCCTTGAGAGCTGAAGCACAGCAGGCTATAAAAGTAATTAGCGACGTCTATAGGGCCAGTAATGCTTCCCTGGACGAACTAAAAACATTCAGTGAAGTAGAAGGATTTGTGCTTTCCGCAACTGCCACTAAATTGAAGCAGACAATGCTTGATACATTTTTCGCCACTGAGTAAGCATTGAAACTATTTTCTGATTTATATTATTGATGTGAAGTACGTGTGATGTGTTTGTGATAAAGAAGGTCCCCTATTTTTTTTGTTATGCTCGTACTTTCCCAATGATGTCAACATGGTTTTCGTTTGCAAAAGTATTATTTATTTTCTCGTACGTTCGAAAAGGAATTATATTTTTATTAGCTGTGATAATTTTTGCATATTTTTGTTATTTTTAAAATATAACCAAGCCTTATACTGCGCTAATAATTAAAATATATCCCGTTCACCATATTTTTGTTTTCTTTTTTGATTCCTAATTTCACAGGTTATCATCATTATTCAAATCGCGTGGGTATTTTTCCAAGAAACACATACCTGCGTTCGTTCTATATCCTGGAGATGGCAGTACTTGCACGAAACATGATGTGCTAGCCAATCGACTGAGGTATTTCCTTTTCTAGTGTAAATAAATATTCGATGACACTAATTTGTGGTAGATAATCGAATTTGAATCATTTAGCGCATTTATACATTCGCGCTCGTGATTTGCCTCGTCACTCGCCGACATTCGCGAGTGGGTCATTCCATGCCAAATCATCACAGAAAAGTTGACTTTTCAACCCGACCATCTCAGATATACTTGAAATTTGGTAGGAAGTAAAAGTATGTGAAGTAATACTCACACACAAAATTTTAGCCCTCAGCTATTCACAATATTCATACAGCAGGGTTGCAAACATGACAAAAAATGCAAAATATTCCCTCGCATGCTCTACAAAAATAAATCATTACTTAGCTTCTAATTGTGATAGAACCTTCATGTTGGTCTTATTTTAAAGCTAAAGGAACATAGTTTCCATTAAAAATAGTTATATTTTAAAATACTGTTATTTTTATTCTGAGGTCACAATATGTGACCTTTGACCTGGATTATCTAAAAAAATGTATCTTGAATTTTATTAGGAAAAAGATATGTAAAACAGTTAAATGCATTCTATCTTTGGTATAAATTTCATTTTGGGATGGCTTTGGGAACAGGAGTTAAAAAAATTATGAAAACATCACACTTCACATTCAATGGAATAACTTAGCATTTATTAATGGAAATTACCAAATAGAAGAATGAAAAATGCTCTATACAACACTCAGGAAAATATATAATCAAATTACATATATATGTAATACTAGTTCGTGCCTCCTCTTAAGTGCTTCTACTGAACTCTTTGAGTGTCCAAAGCTGTTAATGTGTAAGTTCGCCCAGTTGCAGTACGTGGATCGACCTTAGCGAGAACTTGTTCACTTGGAATATTGTCTGGCTGGTGAGGATACACATATGATGTTGATGGCCCTTTGGGATGTAGGAAACTGATCAAAACTTCCTGTGAGGGTACATTCACACACATGACACAGCCTAATCACCAGGCATCACTATAGACACTTAAGTCACAAAACCTTTTATTTCCTCCAAAGACAATGTTTCTTGTGGGATATTTGTTTCCTGCACTTCACAGGCTGTGTCTGTTGAAAACTTCTTTATTTTTAATTCATTCCTTATTCCTGGAATGACAGTATGAAATGTTTGAGTTCCAGGTATTGGTCTTGCTTCTTCATGTCGTCTGTGTAGCATCCTCCCATTTTCCATTATTTCTTTTTGACACACATAAGCAAAGGTCACATTCTTGATATTGTCCGTCGCCTAGACAAACCATTGTCTTGGAGTCATAATTTGATTTGTATGCATATTTGTGATATAATCCACTGTTTGAAGTTAATATTTTCCTGTCTTCTAGTACGTTTTCCAATATTGTCTTAACATTATTAGATCCTGCACATTCACCACATTGTTGGAACCAACACTGTACTTTGGGTGGATTGCACATCATATTTGCCAGGTAGTGGTTATAAGTGGACAAATTAATACTGTGGTCTTCATTTAGCATGTTTAATTTACACCCATCCATTAATAATTTCACACTCTAATGTAAAGAACAAATACATAGTGTGTGCGTACCACTTGCTCCAACAAGAACACAATGTTTAGGCCGCAGAGAGGCAAATTTTGAAAAGCCAATCTTCACACCAGGATATGACTGTTTGAAATGAACATACACTTCTGCAAGGTTGTTTAAAATTAGCCTCTTTTCTGTGTGTTCTTTCATACCACCCATTCTAACACTCACAGTCTTTCTTGCCAGGCATAATTCTGCTGACATCATCATTGCAGTAAATATTCTTCAGTCTGAGCAACATCTGGATCCAAGATCCTTCCTGGTTTAGGATTTGGTGTTGACAAAATCCCTCGTTCTTTCACTAATTGCTTAGATTTACATATCATGTTGTTACTTGCAAGAGGAAATTCTTGCTCTTCTTCTTGATAGGTGATGCACCAACAGTACTCAGACTTTCATTTAATGTCTGTACTGTCTTTCAGTCCTGTATGTGTCCAATTCCATATCACTTTCTTCATAAACTGATGTCCTTGGTTCTTCCTCAGGAACATAATCAATTTTGTTAATTTTCTTCCTACAGTTGTCACAAATCATTTGTTCTCTTTTCACATGTGGTAATTTTTTCTATCATCCATGGTAGCACCTTCCTTAATTGTTTTCTACTGCTCTTGTACCCTTACACATCAAAAGGGTTGGACACATGGGACTGTGTCTCCATATACTTCTTATCCATTACCACATACTTTTTCAAGTTATCAATTCATATAAGCACTAGTCTCTTGAATCACCTGCGAATGCCACAGAAGCTCAAGCAAGACTGAGCTTGCTTACCAGACTAGCAGTACACTTAGAGAAAGGGAGCCCTTGAAACAAGTTTGAACTTGTGTGATGCATGTTTGGTGCACTGGTGGTGCCGGTGGTGCACTGGCACCACCGGCCAGTAAATAATTAGATGAAACATAAACTAGTAAATTAAATCAAATATGTACTTATGTATTTTTCCCTCTGTCTTATTGACAGCCAGCATTTACAATTCAATGTAGCTGGCTGACTGGCAGTGCAAATAAAGTTTTGCATTTCTTACATTGTACCAAGCGTTTGCAGAAGTAACAACATGTTTGCGGTGGTGTGTTAATGGTAAGTTATTCAATAAACATTACTATACAATAACGAAGCAGAATAACTTCATTAATCTCTTTTATCTTTAGGCGCTACAAGAACTGCTTTAAATAAGTGGTTACTCCTTGACAACAGATCAAAATTGTTGTTTGAGTTCCAATGTGCTTGGAAATGTTCTCAATAATACCTGTAACCGGTGCCAGTTGTGTAAAGTCGTTTTTACAATCTAGCAATTGTCAGGAGTAAACTAAGCATGACAATGTCTCAAGATCACCGCGAGTGCCTAAAAAAACCATTCATAGAGCAAGAGAGTGCAATAAATGTTAACTGTATGAATGCCATTGAAGAGTTCTTATTCCCGGTGAGAGGAGAATGTTCCTCAAAAGAAAGTTTATTGGGTTTGATTTTATATCAATTAGGTTAAGATTGATAGTGTATTTGGTTTCATACTCACAAAACTTTCAAGACATTACATTTCTTTGCGAAACATATGTACATAAATTTTTATTTTTATTTCCCTAATGTTGTTTGCTCAACTGTTATTATTCATATTTGCAAACATGATCCAAATTTATTTGATGCAATTTTTAACTGCTAGTTTTGATAATAAACAAAATTCCAGGCACCACCTAATAAAAAGGTCTGCGCATGCCTTTGGAGCTCACCATTATTTACACTTGTAAATAATTTTTTTACTCCTGTTCCCAAAGCCATCCCAAAATGAAATTTATACCAAAGATAGAATGCATTTAACTGTTTTACATATCTTTTTCCTAATAAAATTCAAGATACATTTTTTTAGATAATCCAGGTCAAAGGTCACATATTGTGACCGCGGAATAAAAATAACAGTATTTTAAAATATAACTATTTTTAATGGAAACTATGTTCCTTTAGCTTTAAAATAAGACCAACATGAAGGTTCTATCACAATTAGAAGCTAAGTAATGATTTATTTTTGTAGAGCATGCGAGGGAATATTTTGCATTTTTTGTCATGTTTGCAACCCTGCTGTATGAATATTGTGAATAGCTGAGGGCTAAAATTTTGTGTGTGAGTATTACTTCACATACTTTTACTTCCTACCAAATTTCAAGTATATCTGAGATGGTCGGGTTGGTAGCTGTGATGATTTGACATGGAATGACCCGAGTGGGATTCGTGCGTTCGTCCCCACGTCACTCGCCGACATTTGCGAGTGGCATTTGTGCATTCGTCCCCACAACGCAAATGACTGTTTACACACTCGCCGAGTGTTTGCCTCGTCCCCACAAGCCTTTGACTCGTCCCCAAAGACCGCATCTAGCGCGAGCGCTACGAGCGGCGAGGCGAGCGATGAGGCGAATGACGAGTGAACCGACTGCACATTTGCCTCGCCACTCGTGCGAATGTGTAAACGCGGTAATAGAAACTGCTAGGAATAGGTGACTATGCGAGATATATCTTCGACGACCGGTACATGCCGTATTTCAGTGAACCTTCAGGCCAATTTTCCCAACTGATGGACGTACTGGTTAACATTCGAAAACTCGACGAAGTTGATATTATCGTCATGACATATTCACAAAATTATCCAAAAACTACAGTATACTTAATATTTTAATTCCGATTAGTTACTGTGTCTTTACAGCTTTCTTCGGCGATCGAAAAATAGAAGAACTGGAAGAAAAACACCGAAACTGGAAGAATTAATATTTTATGTAATGGAAAATGTCCTGTTTCTTTCTTAAAATTAGTTGATATTCCACCAGATTGTGCCTGAAACGACATTTTTTTACTGTTTACCTTCGTCAAATACCATGGAAACAAAAGAAAAACTGTAAATATGAACGACTATGAGAATTAGGTGGCTTTATTCAACACTTTCGGATACTACAAGCGCTCGATTTAGCGAGTGATTTCCGAGGGATTATGAGAACTCGTTAAACCGGGCTTCCACTGTATGGTGTTTAACTCTAATTGAAATGTATAAGTTAATGTTCTGTGAAAATTATTTATGTTCTACTTTTTAATGATACTTGAAGAGATTTCTTTCCATGTATAATTTCCTTTTGGGGCTTCATTTGAAGGTGTGCGTGATCATTCTTAACCTTTCTTCCAGAGTGGATGCCAATGGACCTTTCACACAAAGGCTGGTGTCTGCCTTGATTGAGGAAAACATTTTATCGCCGAAAGATATAAAAACTGAACCAGTTTGCAAAGGTAAATTTATGGATTCCTCTTGAATGATGTGAATAATTTATCATGCTCCATGAAAATGAGAAAGTTAAATGTTGTGAAATATTTGCATGGGACAAATACAGTGAAGTGATATGATATGAGTGAAGTGAACCTGCTAAATGTGGATTCCTGGAATGCAGATTCAAATTAATGTGCTGCCCAGACATACCCAGTTTTGCTGACTGCAGCATGAATAGTCACTTGTCAATGGCTATTTTCACAATTTTTCTCCTGGAAAGACCAAAAAAATGTGTAACGCATTAACTATTGATTGTACTTACTCTTTCTCTTCAGTTTTTTATCCCATGCTAGAAATTACCCTTGAAAGCTATTGATAGAATGCAGTTATTCCTCCCCCCTCTGATCCGCCCACAACCTCACACAACCCAGGATTAATGCCAGGATTTTTCTGTTCTAATTTCCAAACTGAGTTAACTGCAGATACAGGGGTTGTGGATACTGGGGCTGAGCTGTTTTGCACTGTGTGTAAAACTCATTCGAATCTATTGTTAAGTATTTCCTCTCTTTCAAAGACACTCTGTAGGAATTCAATTGAAGGAGAAAGAAAGGTGTAATTATACTAGCTGCATTTGTCAAGGAAGGCAGAAAAATCGATAGCATCTCACCAACGTTGCATGTGGTGAAGAAAGCTCTCCGCTTGTTAGTACGAAGTGCTAATGTATCTGTTGTTGCTTTGACACACCACCCTCTCTGTAATTTCCCTCATCAATGAATTCTAGCTAGTGTCTTTTGACTGGAAGCCTGTGATATTGGTCAACAAAAACATACTTCATTTCAGTATTTTCTAGGCATTTTTTTTTCATCAATGCTTTAAAATCGATCTTATGTATCCATTGGGTTAGCATGCATAAATAAGGTTGCTCTTGGATTTGAGAGAGGTTTGTAAACAAGAAAAAGGAATGGTCAGCTGAGAAAGTCATCATACCTTAGTGAGAAGCATATTGCAGGTGCTAACCATTAGCTGCAGTCTCTGCCTTGAAGTGCTTATCATTTTTTTAAATAGCCGACCATCATCAGCTGTCTACTGCGAGTCGAGTTGGTCAGTGCCCTTCAAGAATGAAAGAAAGTTCTTTATCTTGCACAAAGTCAGTGCCAGAGAGCAAGTGATTAATAATTTGCATGTTGGTGGACTTAATGGAAGCAATGAGCAATGCTAGCATGATATTTTTGGAGGTATACTATGGTATAATTCATGAAAACATTATGGTAGAGACTCACCTCCACTTTTAATCTATGATTTATAACAAACAGAAAATGCTAAATATGATGGTTTATCATTTACTTGAGTTAAAAATAATTAAAACCAGTCATGTGCTCCTTTACAGAGGTGAATATAATTTTTTGACGGGAACTTTAATGCACTAAAATATGCAATTTCACCATGTTTCAGTGCACAGACATTTTCATGGTCCAATAATTAATTCAGGTGGTTTTTGTGTCAAGGATTTTGGTGCTGGTTCTTTTTCGCTTTGGTTCCAAGCTCTAGAACCAGTGGAACCAAAAACCGATGATCCAAACTGACCAATCCCTAGTACTTAGATTTAATTTTAAAGGTAACGAAAGTTAACAAATTTTTATTTATACATATAAAAACTCTAGCCTATGTATCAACCCGTGACTATTTTTACCTGAGGGTGATAGATCAGCCAACTAGGAGAAAGGGTTACCGTATAAACTCGTGTAAGAGGTGCACCTTTTTTCCCGGAAATCGCAGCCGAAAATGAGGGTGCGCCTCTTACATGAATTTTTTATCTGCCTGCCTTCGAGCCTCGGTCACGATATGAGCAGCAGGCTGCAGGCGGCAGAGCACTATCGCGGCAGTTGCCACGATATGAGCAGTGAATCAACCCAAGATAATCAGAAATGGCAGTGCATACTGTCATTAGGTAAAACGTTCTCGGCCGACATTTATGAATCGGAATGAGTAGAACGGCAGAGCGGCAATTTAATATCTAGGATTGGCGGCGAGCGGAACCTATGCCGTTCACGTCTATCATGGCTGGGTTTGAGTGTTTTCCATGTCAAGCATTAGGAATATGAAACTCAGCGTTGCTCTCTGTAGCTCGCCTACTGCCGCGGCCCGCCCGTCAGCCGCACCGAGGCCGAGGCATTACTCTCAAGTCCCTGGAGAGCTGAGTGACCTTGGTGCTTAGCGTGAGTCATCAAGGGGGAGGGGATCGTTCGCTCACTTGTTTACGGGGGACGCAGTCGCCTAAAAACATGTAAAAACTTGTTGTTTGACAAGGCGAGGGTGTGGGGTGCAATTGGGGGACAGCGATTGGCCGCGCGACAAGTGCAAGCACCGGAATTTTCCACCCACCTAACTTTCTCATTTTCTGTCATCGGACAACTTTGAGTGACTCAACTGTATGCACCTGCCTTAAGCTCAACTGAGAGAATTCTGTGAATATTGACATTTGTGAATACACCGACATAGGTCAGTGTTGTTCCATAATGAACAAGGGAAAAAAGTTGTGGTCTTTCACGGCAGCTGAAAAACTTAATCAAAGACGCTGAGGAAGTAGGAAACCGCGCTGCCGGACGAAAGCATGATGTGCTGGAATCATGCATTAGGAGATGGAGGAAGGATAAGGTTGCAATCATGGTTGCACTATTCCATACCAATAGGGACAGATGATCTTTTCGGGGAAAATCTACGAGCTGTGACAGGACATGCGTGCGCATGCCGCTGTACTGCGACGCCCGTCTCACTAATAAGTCAGCCGTTTTTATGTAAATCATGCAATTTTTTATTTTGTCATTCATTGAGGATTTTTGTTGGACCATATTGAAATAATAAATTCCATAGACAGTTATGATTTCTTTCAAAGTTTGATTTTTTTCAGGTTTTGATGTCGTATCTACGCCTTATTGTTCGTTTTTGACGTGGCTGACGCTTGGGTATTTTGCATTTAACGTGTTTGCATTCCCGCTCGTCATCGTTTACAGAAAAATATAATTTGTAAAAGTTAACCACATTTTAAAAGGCGACTAAGCGACTACGACTTGTGCGTTAGGAAAACAGAGGGAGAAAACAGATTTAAAAATCAGAGCTCGGTGCGACTGTCCGCACTTACTAACTAAACACGGATTGTAGCGAGGTTGGATTTGTTTTGTTTTAATGAATATCAATTACTCCACTCATTCCAAAGGACAATAAACAATGAAAGCATTGTAGGGCGGAGGCAAGTGAATACTTACCTCCGAGGTCCATATATGCCTATGAAAAATGCCGCGTAAATTGTAAGGGAATATCGCAAGCGGCTTTGATAATGGCCGAAAATTTGAAGTTAGGACCGCAAAACCTCGCAATAGGAGAAACAAAAGCCCCCAACATTTTTTCTTCAACTTGGACGCATGAAAAGAGGGGTGCGCCTCTTACGCCGGTGCGCGCCTCTTACACGTGTTTATACGGTACTTTGTGTGTTGACTCACCAGTAGTTTCAAATGTGCTTTCTAAAACCTGGTCTGTGACAAGTCTTTACACCTACTAAATGCTTGTTATCTAAAAATGGTATTTAATAAAAATATAATATAATAAGCCCTAAGTAGATCACTGAAGTAAATTCAGTGAGTCTTTTCTTTTTTTTCTTCCCAGAAATTAAAGTTTTGGCTTGGTTTGATCATATGCAGTAAAACCTCTATACAATGAACCCCCATACAGCGAAATTTTACGGAAATCTCCCTATTTCGAAGCCATTGGCCCGGACCCGGAACCTTCCAATGGACAATGGATGCAAAAAAACCTCCCGTAACGAACCTCTCTAACTACGAAAACTCTGTACAACGAAGTCTGTGCTTGGGCCCATAACATGAAAGTGCCCCTCTACAACGAATTATTGAGAAAAAAAACGTAGCATTATTCATTTACAGGTAATTTTTCCATAGACATTTACGTAATAAGCAAAAAGTAGAACCGCAGCGGAGAGTACCGCGTCTTAACCCTTCTGCTCCGGGCTTTGAAAATGTTCACATCCGAGACCTACAGAGCAGAGGGCATGAAGGAAACTTGACGCTCTCACTCGGTGAAGGCTCGTTTATACGTTTCTTATGGTGGGAACCATCAACTATGACGGTTCCCACAATAAGAAACGTGCAAGGGAAGCCAAAGCTCAGCTCCGCGTTACCTGAGCCGGGTGATAGTTGGGTGGATGAGTATTGCACCAAGAGTGGAGGGGGGAATATCAGTGCTAGCCAGCGAGCCGTAACCCAATACAGAAAGGTAATCTGAGATTTCTGAGGGCCTATTCTCTAACTCGAAGCATCGGAGCTTTCTGGCGGAAAGATGCTTCAAGAAGCTACTTGCTACCATCGGTATTCTCTATCATGGAAGCTACCGGAGAATGTGTAAGCAGAAGCTACCAGTAGCTTATTAGGCTCCTACCCGTATTCTGTAAATGTCACAAAGCTACTTCCATAGCTCCAATAAGCTCCCACGGTAGCCTCACGAAGCACGGCCTCCGAATACCCTGCTTAAATATTGGTCATTTTATAACGCTTATCTATCTATAATTATCCAACGCACGGATGTTTCTTACATTTATTAAATGCGCATTCCTTGCACTTTCACTGGGTTACTTTGTTATTTTCGCCATTAGCGGGATATTTCACAAAAAAGATATTAACTGGAGTGATGGAAAGCCTTATTTACCTTCGGTAAGTAACGTGATTCCGGCCCATAATGGGATACTTATTGGGCCGTGGTAGCGTGTATCACCTTCGCATTTCTTTTGAAAGTTTCATCTTCGTATATTATTTAAATGATTTGAAGCAACTAGTAATTGACGAAAGCATATAGCACGAATAATATTGAATCATATCATCGACATGAACCCTAATTCCCGAATATATTTACGAACAATCTTATTTCAGTTGATCAAAACAGCCAAGATGGACGACGTGCGTTCGTATTCACGAGATTGTTCGCGAAATTACATAAGCAAAAATAAAACATTTTAGAATTTTGCTCGCATGATTTTAATGAGTGGAATTTTTTGCTAAACACGATGCACGATTGGTTGGTGTTCAACCAATGAGCGCCAATTTTTATCTACTCTGTCCCCATCCCAAAGGCAAATCTGGAGTAACCTCTCTACTCTATCCAAATATTGCTATTGCCGTCTTATCCTTGATGGATGTGGTCTGTTAACCAGCAAGTAATGCGTTTGCTCGAGATCACCCTAATATTTGCTCTATTGCTTGAGGATACCTTTTTCCCCAGAAATCGCAGCCGAAAATGAGGGTGCGCCTCTTACACGAATTTTTTATTTGTCAGCGCGTGCCACCATACTGCGATGCCCGTCTCACTAATAAGTCAGCCGTTTTTATGTAAATCATGCAATTTTTTTATTTTGTCATTCATTGAAGATTTTTGTTGGACCATATTGAAATAATAAATACTTGAAATTCCATAGACAGTTATGATTTCTTTCAAAGTTTGATTTTTTTCAAGTTTTGATGTCTTATATACGCCTTCCGTTCATTTTTTACGCGGCTGACGCTTGGGTATTTTGCATTTAACGTGTTTGCATTCCCACTCGTCATCGTTTACAGAAAAATATAATTTGTAAAAGTTAACCACGTTTTGAAAGGTGACTTACAGCGACTATGACTTGTGCATTAGGAAAACGGTGGGGGGATTCGGATTTATAAATCAGAGCTCGGTGCGACTGTCCGCACTTACCAACTAAACACGAATTGTAGTGAGGTCGGATTTGTTTTGTTTTAATGAATATCAATTACTCCACTCATTCCAAAGGACAATAAACAATGCAAGCATTGTAGGGCTAAGGCTACAAGTGAAAACTTGCCTCCGAGTTCCATACATGCCTATGAAAAATGCCACGTAAATTATAAGAGAATATCGCAAGCGGCTTTGATAATGGCCGGAAATTCGAAGTTAGTCCCGCAACACCTCGCAATAGGAGAAAAAAAAGCCCCAAAATTATTTCTTCAACTTTGACGCATAAAAAGAGGGGTGCGCCTCTTACATGCGTTAACGGCATCGTCAATGCATTATCATCTGAGATTGCCATTGTGACCTCAGTGCATTGCAGACTGCCACGTTTTTACTCGCGGCAACTAACTCGCCCCACCTAACTTCCATCGTCATTTATCGATATCTAGTATATTCTGGTCGCGAACATAGATATTTACCGGTATTTCAATGGGATTCCAACAGTGCGTTTTATTTCTAAGTCTAAATGGCAATATGTGCTCTTCCAAGCAAAATTGCTGCATAAAACTGCCAATTGATATTGACTTAAATTATTGCACTGTAAGAATAATATCGACTAGATACTCAGAAAAATTATGGAGCACTTTAAAATACGTAATCCTTAGCCATTAATTTTGTCGCTCCTTTAATTTCAGACCGTAAATAAAGTAAACGATGAGGCGTAGAGCAGAATCGACGAGAAAAACAATAATTTCAATTAGAAATACGCAGATTGAAAATCACGCGGTGATAGCCACGGTATTTGATGGTAAATTAAAAAAATTGTTTAATATCACTCTAGGAAAGGTTTTCATGGTGAATAAAGCAAGATTGAGATGTTTATTCATCTGACATCGTAAAGCTCACAGAACACTTGGATGCCCCTGTGGAGACGCAACCCGCACTCCACCTCCATACATCGAAACCCCCTACAGCGAAGTCATGATTTTTTCCAGTCACAACAAATTCATTGTATGGAGGTTTTACTGTTCAGAAATTTGAGTTGATTTTGGTACTATATGCCACATCATCCAACAAAACTGATGTGATTTGTTGTAGCTCCTTCAGTCATATTGCCCAGAGCAGTAGCTTTCCCTTGAGTGGCCTTTTTCAGCGTACTAATATTTGAAAAATTTTTTGCATTTTGCAGATGGTGAAAATATTACTCCTGTGAAGCCTAGTAAAATAGTGAACAGTGGCAGCACCAACATTACAAGTAATGTGAGCTTGGAAAAAATTGTGATAAAGGAGCTTGAAGAACAAGGCCTTATAGAAAAAGATAGCCAGCCAAAGGTGAGGGTAAACAGATGGACTGCTCTTCATTTTAACTTATTTATTTATATTTAATTTTTAACTAAGTTTACGTAACAGTGGAAAATGTTGAGGTTGTAATTGGTTTGAGAAGGAGCTGTACATTTCAATTAGAGATTTGAACGCATCTTACATTATCAGCTGGTGTCCCACTTCAAACTTACGGGGGTAATTAAAAGGCTTATAAATTTGATGACACCAGTGATCAAAATGCCTGCAGTTAAGTGGTAGTTGCTATTGGGAAGGCCCTCAAAACTTCCCATGTACAGCTGAAAACAGATTCAAGTGGTTGCAGTGACAGTGTATGCCCTGGAGGCTGTAACATTGTGTAATATTTATCTCCCAGTGGGTGTGACAGTCATTCAGCATCACCTAGAAGACATTGTCCATCAACTGCCTTGGTCGTCTATTGTTGTGAGTGATTCCCATGATTCCTTATGGGGAAGGCAGCACACCTCAATCGAAGTCACCATAATTTATCTATATTTATCGTGAATGGGTCAAATGACCTGCAGCTTTCCTTCTAGGTGCATCTCGATGTGAACATTGCTCAATGAAAGTTTCCTAATTATCACTGTATCTTATTCAAATAATGATTGACTTATATCTCACTCCAGCTGTGTCTGTATGGTATTGGAAATAATGGTTAAATGAGCTCGTTTGATGGTTGGAGTAGTATGTCTTTCTTTCAGGTATTCATTGTGGCTTTCGGTGAGGTAGATCTACCATCAATCACCTGGTCCAAAGCATTAATTTTGTTCAGGAAGCCCTTTTGCATCTAGAAGTCATCAAGTGTTTTTTTTACTTGGGAAAAGTGCTTGATACAGCATGATTATTCTACACTTTAAAAAGTTTGCTTTGGTTGGGACTTACTGATTTTTAT
Source organism: Pyrrhosoma nymphula (assembly GCA_963573305.1). NCBI lineage: Eukaryota > Metazoa > Arthropoda > Insecta > Odonata > Coenagrionidae > Pyrrhosoma > Pyrrhosoma nymphula. The sequence goes on from OY754332.1 coordinate 153,356,465, forward strand.
CCATTTTTTTGTTTTTATCTGCTCATGTTTACATAGTTTGTGTAGGTTTAACTCACATTTATTTGGATTTTACCAATAGGGAAGTGAAGTTCTTCAGAGCTCCACATTGAGCATAGTGGCAATATTCTTTACTGAGAGTAATGTTACCACAGAAGGCATTTGCTCAAGTGTTACAGGGTCAGCTTGTTAATGACCTGACTATATTTTTCTAGTTGTCAAAACTTGGCAGTGCTTTTAGACTTGTTTAATAAACCTTGAGCATTCTTTCTGGCTGGTCGTAGAAAGTAAATTTCTGTTTCTCTTGGGAATGTTTAGCTTGGTTTAGAGATACTATTTTCCACCAGCTCTGCATCTTTTCCAAGGGAATTCACCTGCATAGAGTCATCCACATTCTTCAGCGTGACCCTTGACTGTCTAAAGCCCTTGTCCCACTGTAACTTTTTTGAAAATTTATTCATGAAATCCGTATATACGGAACAAGTTTTATGAATGTGCATGCCTCAATGTCACACAAGCTGGAAAATTCATAACTTTGGCACTTAACAAAAGTTTTTGTTGTGATATCTTGAATGTATAATCAGTACAAAATGAACAAATAGCAATAATTTTTGTAAAATCTACAAGCCTAAGGTTCGTATTACTAGGAAATAATTATAGCCTAAAATGTCAATGGAATGATTGCATGAACAAGCATAGTGGCTCATGATAATAAACGTGCAAATATCAACGTAGAACTTCTCTAATAATAATCTGTGATTTATTGATGTAATCACAACAGGTGATTTAACAACAGAGGTTTGCACAAAATAATTCTGCTTTTGCTCTACTGTGAAATAATATCAACAATTCGCTGAAATTTATTTTGCACTATGTGTATAATACCGTACCTCTTTGCCGTACTTCAGCTAGTGGTAAAGATGTACTTCAATCTTGTTTTTTGCTCAAGCAGTCAAAGTAGCCTCTGGCAAGGGAATGGTTCAAGCGCTTGAGTGCAGAAAAACCGATAATTGGTCGTTTTTTGTCAAGAATTTAGTTACCTTATTTACAAAAATTATCTTAATATTGGCACGCACATTCGCAATCCAATTCTCAGAGATTGAATCAATTATTCGTGAATAAATATATGAAAACATTTATTGTAGGACTCCAGCGTAAACTGGGACCTGAAACAGGCAACATGGGTTCTAAGACAGACTTGTTGGTTGATGATTATGATGTACATCTGTCTAAATGAAAATTTTACTAGTTTATTTTTTTAAATGTATCTTATTGAAAGTGTTTAGTGCCTATGAAGTCATGATTAATGTATTGTGGTGTATGTCATGAATTCATTTGACTTATTATTCTCTTCAGGCCCCACCAAATGACGAGATAATGCGAGAAATCACTCGAGTGCAGACAGAGGTTGCAGCCATTACAGCATATAACTGTAAAATGCTGAAACAAATATTGCATATGGCAAGGGACCAATTACCTCGTCAAGAACTGAAGAAGAAGCTGAAAATAGTTGATAATGAGGTAAGATAGTTGTTTTCCTCACAAATTAGACAAAACCTGAATCTTGTATGGAATATCCATAGGAAGTCTGAATAAAAATAGGTGAGTAGGAAAGAAAACACTTAAAATAATTTGCTATTCCACACAAAATAAATTTATTTGTGACCGGTTTTGTTACGGATTATCATAATCTGGCAATTTCACTACTGGTTTGACTATGTATGGCAGTGGGGCACTGGATTTTACCTCATGCAGTGGCAACCCTTTAGTGGCCCTCACCTCCCCCTCACCTCCACCTCTCCTCCTCACCTGTGATCCCCACCCCAACATCTTCTTTCTACGAGAATAAACATTTCGTTAGAATTGATTTTTTTGCTGCATCGTTTATTCACTAGCCATTGAATTACTTTGAGGGGCTTATTTAACTCAATACCAATTTAATTTAGACTCTTGTATGTGTGTGACGTGATGAAATATTTTGGTGTAAGCATAACAACCAATTGGAGAAAATGCTGCAAATATTCTCCTGATCAGCAATCTGTACCATCCACACACCTATTGTCCACAGAGAAAAATGCAGTACATAATTCCAAATGGCTGCTGCGAAAGGTCTCACTTGTTCATATAACACCAAAAAAATGCTGAGGCTCTGAATTACAGACGAGATTACTGATAATCCAGAGCTTTAATAGAGCCAGAGAAAATACTAGTTAAAACCATCGTAATCAACCAAGGGAAACAGTAATCACACTTTGTAAATGCTATAAAACTTTGATTGAGCACTTTTGAGTGCTTAGTTTTCAATTGAAGACACTCCCAGAAAAACACGATTTTTGAGCGCTTTTGGAATTTTTTTAAGATGACCCTCTTCAATCTAGGTTTACGAAGTCTCTCTTCAATTTTGGACTTTCTCTGCCACCTAACGGATTATTTAGGCACTGCATGGCCATAAGTACGTCTACCAGAAAGCCTGCGGCCGCATCCTTAGGTCCAGATGCCATTCAATCGATCATAATCCATGGATGTCCAAGTACGTCCATCGCCCTTCTCAAAAAAAAAATACAGTAAAACCCCTAAATTGCACTTTTCTAGGGACCCAGAAATAGGTTCAAATTGCGGGAAAAGTAGAATTTTCACTTCTACAGCCATGTTCCTTCACTGGAGTAAGGGTAAAAATAAGAAATAGACTGATAAACTGAAAAAGAGCAGTGTCATAATTTATTCTTTGAACTAGCTCTTCTTATTAATTTATATACGATGAAAAAAAAGACATTGAACACCTTAGATGAATAGAAATGTGAAAATTATTTTTCTCCTTCATTATTGATACATAAAATTAGGGATTACTACATATCGCACAAAATCAAGATCAAATGAATAAATAAAAGTTACAGAAACAGCTTCTTAAAAATTCACTTCACTCATGGTAACTGTGGACCCTACCCATAAATAATAATAATACATATATAAACTTCAGAAAATAATATTTTTGAATCCATCCAACCAACCATTGGATGCTGTGAAATTTTCAATTCCCAATCTTGTGGCGATGTGCAGAGCTTTTTCTCGTATGATGACACCATATATAGGGATATTTGAAGACCTAGCACTCAAAAACCACTCTTTAAGTAACCGTTCCAATTCTTCATACTTAGAGTTCTTAACATATTTTCTCTTTTTAGACAAATTACCGCACTGGTTGGCTTGTTTCAGAATCCCATGGCAATTTCTCACAATTATAGTATTTAGTGTAGAGATAGGCAATTGTAGCAGTTTCGCTAGATCGACGCGAGTTCCACCATGAGAATCGACTTGTTCTAAAATGTCCATTTTCTCCTTGATTGAAAAAGTCCTTTTTCCTCCTCGCTTTTCCATTGCCAAGCAGGATAAAATTATGTCCCAGTTTAGTTGAGGATGACTTAACAACACATGAGAATCTGATCAGCCGTGATGTTCGACTAGTCCAAACAATTGTTCAACTAAAAAAATTTGCAATAAAAAATAAAATGTATTATTCAGTATAATTAAGGTACGATAGAGCAAGTTTCGATAAGTTTAATTCATTAGTAACCTATCATAGTTGTAACTCGGGAATCGAGGCAGTTCAAATGATCTCAGTTGTCCACTAGTACGAGTTCTTTCATTTTTCATCATGTCTGGATAAGAATCCATTTTCATTCTCCAAAGTTTCTACTAAGGTAAAAAATGAATACTCCTCCGCAGGTTTAATTACATTGTACAAATTACATAGTTAGCTCCTAGCCTTACAATGTGTTCATTTCATAGCTTGAATCATTTCCTGGCAGATTACGAGTTGACGTAGTTCCAATTTCTGCTACGAGTGGCGCTGTAAACTATCCCTGCCAAATTCAAATTCTTTCTTCAAACAGGTCCTATTACTGCTCTCTTTCATATTTTTTCCGCAAATATGTGCAAGACAAAGTCAAAAAGTGTTTAACAAAGGATAATATGCACGAGTAATGGACTTTGAAAGTTAAATTTTACTTTGATTGGGCGCGTTGTGGTGCAAATTGCGGGAAAACTGAAAAATTTACAGTCTAAATTTGGGGTTCTGCATACATTGGAAACATAGGAAATTGAATGGGACTTCGTAAAAGTGGTGTAAATTGCGGGAAAACGTAATTTCCGATAACGCAAATACGGGGTTTCACTGTAATAGAGTATGTACCATTACGTCCATAGTACTCATTCATGTGTTGACATTCATGATTTTAATTTACAGTCAGCACCATTAAAATACTGGTTTTGAACATTCATGTGCACTTGAAAAGTATTGATTAGTCAGTTGTGTATTTTGGAAGGTGATCGACAACTTGAAGTCATGTGCACTTTAAATTGTTGGTGATTTGTGATGCAAGAGTAATTGGGTAAATATTCATGGTGGCCATTTACTCAGCATCAGCATTAGCCTGCTACTAAGGAAAGATGCCAAGGGGTCCACAGTTAGACGTCCTATCTGATGTAAGGAGTATATTAGTAAATGGTTTCCAAGTAGTACCCAAGTAAGGATTGGAATAATAGTGAAAAGTTTCCTCTTCTATCAGGATTAGAACTAGGGTACTCTGGATGCAAATTCTTAAGCCACCACAACAACCCGTTCCTTATGAAAGTGTTCATAATCATTCTCATGGTGTTTCTTCACCTTACACCCTCTAACATGATAATTTGTTTTAGCGAGAGATTCCTTGAGTACCATAAGGTCTCACGTTACCCCGCCGGCCTCGGTGGCGGTGGGGTAACGTCCTTGCCTTCTAACCCAAAGGTCGCGGGTTCGAGTCCCGCCTGGGGAGGATTTTTCACTTCCCAGGGCATGGTTGTGTGTGCTCGTCCGTTGTTGAATGTTAATACCCCGATGTAAAGGCCAATGAGAGCTGTTTTCGGTGGTGAATAAATAAATAAATAAATAAATGTTAGTTTGTACTGTAATTGCATTTTAGCGATAGCATTCCGGAGACAATTCTCATGTGGCGTAAAAACTACATTATGAGAGTGGACTGTACTCAGTACTGAAGTACAGTAAAACCTCTACTAAACGAAATTCAAGGGACCGATAATTTTCCAGTTCGTTAATCGGGAGTTCGTTTGCCGGAGGTGCTTTGCGTGTTGCATCACTCCAGGGGCAATGTAGATAATCCACTTCTTGTACCTTGAATTTCAGGGAATGTGGTATGGAGAACTCAATTAAAGGTAAAATTTCCACAGAGGATAGCATACTTGTATCCTTACTGCTCCCTTGCCTCATAGAAAACCGTGGAATAGCAACGAGCAGGTATTTCAGCAAGTCCTGCTAATTATACCATTTACTGCGATTTCTAAAGGCTGATTTATAGTTGGCATGAACGTCGAACTTTAACCATGAATTGTTTTCGCGTTGACGCCTTCCTGTTACGATCGCTGTCAACTGGAATGTGCGTCGGTAACCATTGGTCGCCTTCATTCATCTTTGCTTGGATGCAGATGTTTACATGCAGCCAAGCGCCAACATGTGTTGATTTGTTTACTATCTACAAAAGAGCGACAACATGGACGAGTACGAGTATTATCAATTCGTAATTGCTTTGATAATTGTAGTAGTGGGTTGGAATCTGTGGATTCAGCTCGAGGGTGAAGTATGCGCTGACGCCAATCGTAAACTGGCCTTAACTTCCCGCCCAATGCATCACAAACACACTAGAATTAATGATAGTAGTTTCTTATGCCACCACTTTCAAGAACTCTAACTTAATACGGTCACATCCGCGGTGCATTCAAGGTTTTTGAGAACTTCTCTGTAAATACAGCACGATATATGTTGGTTTTCGTTCTGCCAGCTACTTTTTTTCGAGAATTATTTCCAAGATGGCGGCAAGCAAAAAAAACAATTATCAGATTTGAGACGTTCGAATTCCAAAACATAATGTTATTACAGTAATAAAAATGTTTAGGAATGCGCACAACGTAAATGACCACCGAACAGAATTTCAATGCATTAGATGTGTTTCAAGTATGCTAAAGAAATTTTCGAGCCCGCGATATGAAAGTCAACATTTGACATTTTATAAATCAAGCATGGATAACAATTTTTCGCAAAAGCGTGGAGAATAAATTACGAACTTACCTTGCAAATAAGTAGATAAATTACCAGACGTAATAATTGCCACTTAAGGCAAAACCAGGCTTCACTCGCAAAGATTGTAATTATTCATTTAAGTATTCTACCAGCTGATTGGTATGTTCTTAAACAGTCCCAATTCTGCATCCCAATCTCACGAAATTGAACCGCAGTAACACTCGAGAGCAACCAGTTTTCACTCGGAAAGATTGAAATTATAGACTCACGATGATGAACCGCAGTAAAACTCGAGAATGCTGACCAAATCACTAACCATGTCGCTAACACTGACACAAAATACCGGAAATGCAATTAACTGAATAAACAACTAGGACCTTTCTGATTGGCTTGTTTATATTGAGTCTCTGATTGGTCCTTGTCACTTTCAAATCAGCAAAAACGGCAAAAACCGTGCAACATATTCAAAATAAACCTTTTTTTTTGAAAATACGTTATGAAGAGGAAAATAATATAATACAGGGCTAATCTTTCATTTCGTTTATCGGGAGTTTTCGTAGAGCAGGAGTTCGTTCTTTAGAGGTATTTACCAATGCATTTAAATAGGAATTTGGAAGGACCAATAGCATTTGTTTGTTCATCTGAGTTCTTCGTTTATCGGGAGTTGGTAAGGTAGAGGTTTCACTGTAGTAACAATACTAAATATTGGTGAGCTATTCTTTTAATATCAGTAGTAAAGATTGGTGAGAGCTATTCTTTTCAAAGCTTTGATTTTTCTATAAAAAATGGTGAAATGCCACTAAAAAACCATAAAAATGGATCATCATCGCTTTTTACATGTTTGGAAACAACATTTGAATGCGTGTCGGAAACTGTGTTTGGTGAAGTTTTATTGCGTAATTCATGTAAAAGATATCCAATGAACTCCCCCTGATGATGGAGGGAAGATATAACCATGACAAGCATTTTCATTGTGTGCCTTGGCATTCCTCTTACTTTGGTTTTGTAAATTAGGAATAAAAAAAATGGATTTGTGAAATACCTCTTTCGATATGTAGTTCATTTTTTCCTTAGCAGTGTTGGTGCTACGTATGAATGTATTTTGCTTTAATATGGCTTCATTGAAATGATGGATTTAATTCTTCTTGTCGGGCATGGTGATAGTGTATGCCAAATCAATAAGTGGTGATGTAGATCTTGTATATTATTTCATTTATCCCAGAGGACATCTTTCGTGTTCGCATAGATTCTATGATAAATTTTTATTTCAATTTATTTTTAGTGTTACCTACTGTAGACATTTTCATTCAGCTGTTGTTTAATGCTAGGTTTTGTCTACATTCGTTATATTTATCTTCCAATGATTGTCTGAGTCTGAATATTTACCATCTACTCTTAACAGCCTGTTATATACCTGATACTCTTTAATGGCCTGTTTCATTGCATCTGATGATGCGTGCAAAAGTCCTACTCTGCTTTAGAAAAATAGAAAACTATTTCCTCTAGTAATTGTAGTTTGTTTAATGATAAAAGAAATTCCTTTGATTGGTAGGTCCGTGATGTGTACAAAAAATTTGCTGCTGCCAAGTTGAAGAAGCGGGTACCTTCCAAGCGCGAGAAGGAGCAGGCTTGGCGTGTGCTCAAAGAGCGTGATTATTTGCTCCGGCAGCTGTATGGCAGTGCGCTCAAGTGTGGCCGGGGCATTATGAGGCCTGTGAGCACTGTGGCGAGGCCGCCACCTGAGAAGATGGCGATTGTGAAGCCAGCTTTGGTCCAGGGCCCAGTGGACAAGTCGCGGTTGCTAATGCAAGAGAAGCCAGCTTCTGACAAGTCGAGTGCGGAAAGGCAAACGGTTGAGGGTAGTAGCAGCCACGGTGAAAGGAAGCCATTTGAGAAGCTCTCAGAGAAGCCCCCGCGTCCAGACAGCTCCTATGGGAAACCAAATAGTGTTTCTCTAGTCAAACCCCCTCCTCCTCTGGAGAATCCTCCTCTGGACTCTCTCCTGCCGTGATATGTTGGCAGTGCTCGCATTATTCAGTAAGAATGTGGACTTATTACTTGATACATGTGTCAACTAAAGTGTTTCCAGTCTATATCTATTTTCTTGTCTTTTTATTGACTCTTATATGTTAGGGATGGTGTCTTACATAATGGTTGAAGCAAAGTAATCGTCACTTGAATTTTTCTTACGTTTTTCATTGAGGCTATATAGGTTTTCCTCCAAAAGTTTTTGAATTATAAAGAAAAATATTTTTTTTACGTGGAAATACAGAAGTTAGCCCTCCAATGAAGGGGACAGACACCATAATGCTCTGTACTTTTTAATGCATATTTTAGTGTTTTATTTGATCACAAATATAAAATTTGTATACGTAATTTAGTGGTGATTTCGGAACTGTTATGTTAAAATTATTTTTTATATCCCTTTACCTACTACCAGTTAAAACATTTTCATTAATTTTAACTGCATCCTGAGTTGCTGCTGTCATCAAATTCCTGTAGCAGTAAACATGGTTGCTCCAGGCTTGAAAAACCTGGAAAAGTCGTGGGAAATGAGAAATTAGCGTGGAAATTTGCTTTTCAAAGTGAAAATCTGATTCTTTTCAATGGGTGAGGAGTACCATTTCTTGGCACTGTCTCTTGGTGTGTGGACAGATTGTTAGTAACTTACCTAAATGAGGCAGTGGAGCTCTTAATTGGTGTGTAGGAATAAGTAGGGAGAGAATGAGAGAGGTAAATAAAATATTTCAAATGCATACAAGGTTAACAACTGTCAGTGGCGTCACTAGGGTTGGTGTCACCCAGTGTAGTTACTCATGGTGTCACCCCCTCACGACTCACCCCATGAACTTCCTCTGAGTCTGCCAGTGCCAAATAATGGGACCATACAGAATACTAAAAGGTACTATATTTATAAAGGCCACAGAAGAAAAATTGAATTCAAGGTCGGAGGTTAAGAACTACATAGAAAATATGTTACTTCTTTATTTTTATTGTAAGTTAGCAGCCAAAAGTGTAACCAGATTATGTAATAGTCTCAATTTAATTTTTTATCTATTATTGTAACATTGTTATCTTCTGGAGGAGTTATTATACACGCAAAACTATAACACATTTTTGTGTTTATAGCTAACAGAACAGATATTTTTATATTTCTATAATAAATTTCTGTTGCTGGGCTGAAACAATGCATAACAATAATTTCATAGAGTGACATAGAATCATAGAAAGTAATATTTTGCATCTTGGTGTCACCCTGTGCGGTCCGCACCCCCCGGGTGACGCCACTGACTACTGTGTCTCCGTTTGGCAGCTAGTGCAATAATGCTCGGGGCAGGCAAGTGGCCATTGATCCGTCACCAACTTGGACAGTTAAGTCCACCACCTTACTCTGTTTGAATTTCCCTCATGGACCTAAGAATAGTATGCCTTGAGAAAGGATGTCGATTTTCTTCCAGAGCGATGGTGGTGGTGTTCCATTTGTTGGGAAAATTTATTCCCACATAGTACATGCGTTAATGTGTTGTGCTGCTATTCTTGAGCCTTCTTTGAAACAAAAGACACTTTCAATGAAATGAATATTTTCACCTGGAAAAATGAAATATTTTGGCCTGGAAAACCTAGAAAAGTCATGTAATTTCATAGTCTCTGGTCTGTAGCAATCCTGAATCAAGTACAAATTACTTTTGTAAATTATTATTCACCATCACAGTGTTGATAATTCCTTAGGTCTTATCTCAAGAGGAATTACAAGGAAGGAAGGTGTTTATTACAGAGGTGATAAATTGCATCCTGACTTTAGTGCTGTGACTGTGTTCATGAATGATTTGCTTTCTGTTGGGAAATATATTTTGAGTAATGTAAAGTCAATGCATATTTTTGTGCTTCTCAGGAAATCTGCAGCATAGTTAATGAACCAGCACCACTCTTGCTGAAACTCCTTGCCTAAATATTTAATCTCCCAGCAAGTGTCTATCATTGACAAACTGGAAAAGAAGTGAAGGTCATGCGTTCTAAGGATTCCTGCCTCGTAGCCAGCCAAGAAACCTGAGCGCCATGGAATTCATTGTGATACTAGCTGATTCTGAGTTTGCTGTCCTCTGTACTTGTTGAATTTACAAATTTTGTGTCAGAGCGTGTGTTGAGCAGATGTTTAGAATTCAAAATATTTAGTCAAGTTTGCCTGAATTGTAATTGTCGATGATGCATGGCTGTAGGAAATTTGGTGATGACAATCATACTTTTCTACCACTTCATTCGTGGCCAGCGATGTGAAGGTTGTTCTGTCACAGGTTTCCCGTCTTTCTTTGTTTGTATCAAAGCTATCACTTGTTTGAGGGCTGGACACATTTTGAAACTATGTAACTCCTTTTTATTCACAGTGGACAAGATCCCACCACAGTGCGATGACTGCTATTGCCTCGTCTACACTACAAGTGTAGATAAGTTGAGTGTAATTAAGTGCAGCATTTCAATGCAGGGGAGCGTCTACACTCGGATATTACGTCTACCTTAGCGCTACCTAGTGACGATGGAAAGAAATTTACATCACGCAAAAATTACGTGCCTGAGAAGTAGCATAAGATATTTTCTAGACTCGTATAACCCTATAAGCGATTGCAAGTGAAGAATAACACTTTGACAATTACTTAACTCCTCATATAAATGATATAAACACATATGATGTGTATGGTTAACAAAACTCCTCGACCTATCGATGACGAGACTTTGACCACCTCGATGGTACACTATCGATATCAAGTCCACTTAAAAGGGGGTCTCCGGGTCCACTTAATTTGACCCGTTACTTAAGTGGTGAGAGGGCATCTACTAAGTCTAGGCGGTGTACTTGATCACACACAAGTGATCAGTGTAGACACGGCAAATGCTTCTATGAGTGTCGATCAACTTGACGGCGTGTATAAAATAATGTGATGCATGCGATAAAATGGGTGTCACGGGAAGCCTAGGCAATCTCAGTGAAGCCCCTCGATGGTGTAAGACTGATGCGAAGCACACCCCTTATTTTCTGGCCATTCAAATGCCGAGATGACGACAAAGCCTGTGCAGACCAAGGATGTCTCCGTGCAACCACCCAGCATCGGTATTTGGGCACTGCAAAGGTATATTTACTCAATTCAAACGTGCTAATAAGGCGTCAAATGTAAGTTCTGCAAAGGTAAATAAGAAAACCAGTGAGTGACTCATATCGCCAGAGCTGCCCTTCTCCATGATAGACGACCACTTGAAACAAGGCGATACAGATTTCGAGAACGTAAGTCTCCAACATAATTATGAATGCAGAGCATTTATTGTTACATCCCTGCGGGTAGGGGGATGGAGAATACTCCCGCAGTATCCCTGCTTGTCGTAAGAGGCGACTAAATGGGTGGAGAGGAATAACTCTGAAGATAAACCCCTAATCAGCAGTCAGTGTTAAACCTAGTCTGAAATGAACGGGGTCACCTGAAGTGTGGCGTCAATCTATTGCAATACTTAGTCCAAAGCATGGTAAAGACAAATTACAGTAAATTAATGATAGACCGATCTCCCTTACTAATGGTTCATGCAAGGCCATGGAAAAATGGTCAATGGTAGACTCACATGGTGTCTGGAAAGCCAGATCCTGTATTATATACAGTGGCTTCTGGTGCAACAGACCGGCCATTTGTTGAGAGTCGTGAGTTGCAGGAAGCATTTCTCTTGCCTCAGCATTTGGGAGTGATTTTTGGACTTGTATACGGCGTTTGATAAGACTCAGGAATTTAAAGTAGTTAAACAGCTTAACGGCTGGACTTTAAGGGGAAACCTATCAATATTTATTATAAATTTCTTGTATGAACGGGTCTTTCGGTTAAGAGTAGGAAATTATCACTTTCGTCTCATAACTCAAGAAAACAGGGTCCCCCAGGGATCTATATTGGGCGCGATACGATGTCAGCCAATCGTGAAGCAACCGATGCTTGTGTCGTTTTATATGAGTGACTTAGCAGCATTTAGTCGGCCACCTACACAGTTGAAGTAAGGCAAGCACAGCTAACCTTGCACCAGCTCAATTAATGGTCACATTCCTCAAGCTTTGTTTTATTTAGGGAAATACAAAGGCGTTCTCCTAAACTGGAAGAAAGAGGTCAATATGAAAACCAATTTGGGTGGCAGCGCCCACAGTGTTGGGAGAGCGTGCAAGTTTTGTAATTATTGCTGGATAACAGTTCAATTGGTGGAAACTTACTTGAATGAAGGTAATGGTGCCAAAAACAAATGTCTTGGGGATCCTGATGATCACTAAATGAGGCACTGACCTAAAGTCAACGCTGCTCACCTTGAGATTCCTATATTTCTCGAAACTAGACTACATCTCTCATATATTCCTCGATGAAAGCTTCTCTTCGACTTCTTACATAAATCTGCAAAAGCAGTTCACAAATGGCTCCTTGAGATAACTAGTTATGCATATGCTGAAGAACCTACTAGAAACACTAAAGAGGGAAGGGTGATTTTGATGGGGAACTATGCAGTTAAGATTTCATTCCTTCGGAGCCACGTTTGCTATGGCACACTTTTTAAACCACGTTTGACGTAGCTTTTAATCGAAGACCTAGAGCAACATTACCCTTAGCCGCACGTTATATTACATATTTGATTTACGCTTGTGTAGAGTTATCCATAGTTTGCACCTTACATTAAATACCCTCTGTAGAGGGTATCGCTACCAGAGTTCATCCTCGATCTGGCCAAGTAATGGCCTTAAGCTAATACATATTCATGGGCATGCGTGAATTCCTTCAGATATATCTTTGGCAGGTACTCGGATGTAGTAACTGCTTTCACTGATGGCTTGAAATTCGAATCAGTATGTGCATCACATTATCGGCTCTGGGAATGATTCGGATGGAACTTAAAAGCCGATATCTAATGTGCACTCAGCTGAGTTGTGTCATTAGGAAAACCATTGAGTCAATTGCCTCATCCTGCTTCACCCAGATCAGCGGCAGTGAAGTTGATTGACCTAGGCTCTTTTCGGGAAGGATATGGTTATGTTAATTGATACTGGGTCATGTGGAAGCTGATAAAAGGTTTATTGAAACTATACATGATGCAACAACGTAACTCACATGATGCACAGGATACACAGATGCTCAACTAGAGTTGAATCATTGGTAATAAACAAAACAAGACCATCACTGCTGCCAACTCAAGGATAATACATAATACCAACATAATGATATGCAACTTACAACACTCCCCCATTGCTTGACATTATTTGATATTCAACAAAGAATCAGAAATAATTGAGTTACCAAAACTCTAAAAATAAAGCCAGCTTTCAAAGTTAACCAATAATAAAATCTACATTTGTTGCAATTAAATTACATTAGATTCATGGATCTTCGAAAGCTCTGGGTTTTTGGTCCATTACTTGCTTTAGTAAACAAATCAGCAATATTTCATTATTGCAAACATACTCATAACTAACAATTCCCTTTTCTACAATGTCCCTGCAAAAATTGAATTTTATATCTAGACGTTTTGGCAATTCAGTATTCCCATCATGTTTAGTTAGGCACATTGCACGTATATTATCACCTTTGAATATGAAAGGTGTAGACAAACATTTCACTTGACCTAATTCAGTCTAAATATACTTAAACCATAAAGCCTCCTTAGCTGCCTCAAACATAGACATGTATTCGGCTTCGCAGGTTGATCCTGCTACAGGATCTCTTCTTTTTGGCAATTTTACATTCCAACTTATGGGTGCTCCAGCAAAAATTGAAACATACCCATTTACAGATTTCCTTTCCTTGGAATTAGCAAAGTGAGCATCACAAAACAATAAAACACATTCTTTGCTATTGGTGAAAGTTAACTTTACATCACAAGTTTTCTTAAGGTATAACATTATATGTTTCACATCTGGCCAATCTCTTAAAGTAGGTTCACAATTACTTTTACTTACTTTACATACAGCATAAAATGTCAGGTCTAGTGGTTGTGGCTGTTGTGTCGAATGACTGAGACGAGTTCAGGCAACAAACTCCATTTATTGGGGCAAACACCACACACAAGATTACACGTATATCTTCAGATATGCCAGCACGCTAATCCAGACACAAGTCCCATGCCTGACCGCCTCACACCGTCCGTTCCGACCCATCGATCCCTGCTGCCATTGCCGAGTGGTACATCGACGTTCGGTATTCCGTCGCTTGATGCAGCGGCAACTTCAGACTCACTTCCCAACACTCCTCCCCTGCACACAAGAATGATGTCGAGCCCCGGCCATTCTTTGCAGGGACATCACAAATCTGCAAAATAGCCATGGAATCCTGCTGATAATAAGGAGAATGAAAAGAAGGTAATTAGATACAGGGGTTAGGGCAGGAATTGGCCCGATTTGGACCCACACACAGGTCACAGGTTCATCCGCTCTGGGGGTCTTATAGTTCTTTCACTCCTCCTTTGCACGACTGGCTGCTGACCCTTTGCAGCCAGTGGAGCCCGCATAGCCACACTCATTCCACTACTGCCACCCTTCTCCTTGCCCGGGCCATTGGGTTGGGGTGGTGAAGTTTGCGGGAGCGGCGTCCACCAGAGGGAATCGGAGGATGATAGTTTCTGTGGGTGTTTTGCTTTTGATGCTAAGCACTTTCTCAGCTGATCAACAAGCACCATTCGCTCCCCAGTGGGAAGCCGGACCCGGTTAGTAGTCTTGCTCAAACACCCTGTTATTTTAATAATAATAATATTTATTCCACATGTGGAGTAAACCAAGTATATATATACAATATATGAAAAAACGATAAAGTGGAATTTAGGTACCCCATAGGTAAACCTGCTTTGGGGTTACCATCATTAATTAACTTGAAGCAGTTGGTGCATATGTATAATCATTTTTTTTAACCTGATACAGAAAAACAATTATAGATAATATATATTGTGTGCGGAATTATAGCAGAGTAAAATAATTTATAAGAATTTTCACTTACAACAATACAAATAAAAGATGATTAAGAACAATGGCAATACAGTATAAATAACAAAGTAAAAATCACTAAGACTATACAACAACTTTTAACAATTTTTCGATGTCTTCACTCTCTTGGCAGAGGAGCCATTTTTTTAATTTTAACAGAAACATAGCCGTGGACATTTGGTTCAGTAACTCAGCCGGGAGGGAACAGAACAATTTGGGGGCAAGGAAAGCATATGTGTTTAAAGGCTTCTTTTTTGGGTTTAGGTACAACAGTTCCAAAACCTAATCGATACGTCTTTTTTCGCCCTTAGTTTACCAGAATATTCAATTGGTTTTGCTCTATTTCCCCCACGAATGTAAAATATCTTGAGCACCTTAAATACAAATAAATACCTCCCCTTAAAAAACGTAACAGACCAGCTTTAGGATTCTTTACCAACCATTCCTCAAAAAGGGAGAATTTTGGGAACGTCCCAGTCTCCACTGGTTTTACAGGCTCAGCCTTGAGAGACCCTAATGAGACCCTTCCCGTTGAAGTGGAGGCAGGGGCGGCTCTAGGATTTCCTTGAGGGGGGGGGCGCGACGGGCTGCTTACCCCTCCCCCCCACTCTCTCTCTCTCTATATATATATATATACACATCAAATCATGATTGTGACGAGGGTGATGAGACGTTCGTGTTAACATTGGGAACGACTCTCGGACAACAATGGAAGTAGCATTAAAAGTACTACGAATTTCGTTCAAAGATAACAAATAATCATTAACCAGATGATGTGGCATACAAGCGTCAAAATAAGATAGGAGTTTCGGCATTATAGTTTAGAAAGAATGAAGCAATTGGTACAAATTGTTTGGTTTTAATGAGCGAATTAAGAAAGCGATACACCGAGAAAATTGCAAAAGCCCGTGTTATTTTATGGAAAAAGTTGTAAAAGTAATTTCCGATTTACGTATGGAATTTCAAACGATCTGTACATTTTTTCGTTCCAAGCGGGAGAGACAAGCTTTGAATAGACGTTCGAATCGTAGATTTCGATGGAGAGTTGAGGGAAATAGGGCGAGAAAATAAAAAAAAACGCCGTGCAATCTTATGGGAAAATTGTGAATATAATTTACGACTCATGTATTATTTATGCACTTTCAATTATGATCAAATCATGAAAACAGAGAATCCACACCAAATGCAGCAAACCCCATCGCTGTAGATCAAAAATTGAGAGAGAAAAAGCAGGCATAAGCGTAACATTTATAAATAGATAGATAGATATAGATAGATGGATGTATTTGTCTGTGATCATTTTACATTGAAATAAACATCGTCAAGTTATAAATAAGACAATAACACAATACATTAAAATATTACTACACTGCTGAACAAATCAAAAGATTATACCACCGGGGATACTGTCAAAATATTCTTGTAAAGAGTATAAAGGGTTAGTTATCAACCAATGCTGAAGTACCCTTTTGAAATGAGCCATGTTAGCCTGTTTAGCCTCATGAGGAAGCACATTGAAAAATCTAATACTAGCTATATTTAAATAATTATATGTTTTGGTTAGACGGCATCTAGGAACATCAAGAGTATCACACATTCTCGTATAGTATGATAGTGAGAGTCTCCTCGAACGCTATAACTGTCTAAATTTCTTTTAACATAACACACACTTTTAAAAATATATAGACCATACACAGTCATGACTTGCAGTTGTTTGAAGAGGGGCTTACAATGTTCACGTGGCGATGAGTTGGTGAGTAACCTCATTACCCTTTTTTGGAGAATAAGAATCCCCTTGGTGGCAGTAGCATGTCCCCAGATTTCAAGGCCATAGTTTACATGGCTATGAAAAAAAGCATAGTAGGCAGATAAAAGGTATTCTTGAGGTACCAATGTCCTAAGTTTCCTTAACATAAAACCCAGACAGCACAAAAACTATTTTAAAACGTTTTTTATCGTTTTTAAAACGTTTAACACGTTTTAAAAACGGAAAAAAACTTGCCCTAAAGGGTAAATAAGTCCGCTCAAAAACGTTTTTATTTGGTGATGAAAACGTTTTAAAATGGTGCTAAAAACGTTTTAAAATTGTGCTAAAACGTTTTTTTGTTGCTACAAAAACTTTTTTTATGGTTACAAATCCGTTTTTAAATGGTTTCAAAAACGTCTTTTTCCGTTTTAAAACTGTTTTACGTGGTTGGAAAAAACGTCCTTTTCAGTTTTAAAAACTCAATAATCCGCTACAAAAACGTTTTTATCTGTTTCAAAAACGTTTTCATCCGTTTTAATAACGCTTATTATTTGCCCCGAAACGTTTCTGGTGGTTTCAAAAATGCGTTTTAAAAACATTTTAAAACGGATTTTATGGGTCCAAATACGCGTTAATCAGTTTTAAATATTTTTATTTTGCTGCAAAAACGACATGCCAATGATTTCTCTCGGCGTTTTCTCCACGTCATTCCGTGGCGATGATTTTGCTAGCTTCTTCGGCTCGAGAGCCAGTGAATTACCTACTATAATTGCCCTGGAACTACACAGCAGAATCGCCAAGAGAGACACTTTTGCATACGTTTTTGCAACAAAATAATTTTTCAAAACTGAATAACACGTAGTTGAAACTATAAATTATTTAACTTAGCCGGCGAAATAACCAAGGAACGACGGAACAGATGCCCCGAAAGAGAAAGAATGTTAAGTTCAAAATTAGGTAAGCATATATAGGAAGCCTTCAAGATGCTTCACCTATATAGGCATTGAAAATACTAGAGAGAAATACATTATTAACGCAATCCCACAGATTCTGTTCAGAAAGTTCTTAATGCACATTGATATGTTTCTGAACTGAATATTATACTTAATTACCACTTTTAACATGGTGCACTTTCCTGACCTCAAAATTTAATCCTGCTTGACAGAAATGAAATTTAAAAAATTATCAACGAAAAATTCAAACTATAAAGTCACCAATTGCTGTATGAAACAAGGATCGTGGTGCATAAAATTCTTAGACATCAGCATTTTGTACAAACAATTTTTATTAAAAAGTAATCAACAGCAGACAGTACACAATATTATTCGAGCGGTAGGATCAAAGTAGATAAAGAATATTGAGAAATTATTTTTAAATAATTTCAAATAATTTTAAAATCAAAAGATCAAAAGAAAATCATAAAAAATGGCTAAAAATTCATGACTTTTTCTAGATTTTAAAATAATGTACGAGGTATTTTTCTTTTAAGTTCCGTATCATGGTATCTCATTTTTTTGGATCACATATACATATTTATGCATACGTAGGAAGTACTGACAATGACGCATTTTTTTGCATGAATAGTTTTTAACATTTTATAGTAAAATATAATAATATGTTCATTTTATTTCAAAATTGTTGTAAAGTGGACAACGGAGTTTCACTAGATTTTTGCCTGAGATATTTTAAAATAATAATTCCTAGCTTCTTAAAGAGTTAAACATTTTAAACTTATGTTAAAATTATATTGAAATAATGAAAACAAAAATTCAGAAGCCTAAAAAAAGAGAGCTATAATATGTTGTCAAAATGATTTTAAAATGTTCTTACAAGATATTTTAAAATACTTTTTCATAAGATATTGCTACAATTGCTACTCAGTACGTACTGAAGGAAAGATCCCTCAACAAGAACAGAAGAAATTTAACCAATAATTCTGAACTGCAATGACAATACAAATTTAGTGATGACAGTCAACAGTGAAGGGGCACCTTAATTCAGGAAGCAAGTTCGACTTGAAATGGATTGACATCGGTCATTGCATTTAAAGACAAGGTAATGTTTCACAGGGACTGCAGAATTTTGCCCAGGCAAGGCAATGCAAAACTGATATTTAAATGCAATGTGGTACATGCACTAAGAGTGGGTATTATAAAAACTGAAATAGCTACCTTGATGATGTAGTACTCAAAAGACAATGACAATACTGCTTGAGCTGCATAAACCACACAGGAAATAGGGAATAGATTACAAAAAAGAAAATGAGGTGGTACCTAACTCTTTGAGACATGGTTAAGACTCGAGGAATTTACAAATAAATATTTATTGTTGTGATACATCCATAACCATATGTATCACATTTTCGTCGCTGATCCCTTCGCTAATACTAATGTTCTTTTTTTGAGCTATCAGCCTCCTCGTTTTTGCAGACTTGAGGTGGGCTTGAATCACTGACTTTATGTCTTTGCAGCTCTTCCCTTTGAACTGCATGCTATCTTGTATACTGTCTGTAACAATATTTTACATTAGTTCAATAAGTTCAGGTAAGTTTTTAAAAGCATAGCACTGGCTTTAAAAATATCAACAAATAGCATCATGTACCTACCATAAAATATTTCCACTAGCACTACAGAATATCTTAAGGCTATTTTGCCATTGTGGCCCATCCAATTAATATTTTCTGCTAGAGACGGCGAAAATGTCCTCCTAAGCATTGAATAAATGCTCTCAGAGAGGTCCTTAGTTAAGCATCTTTTCAGCTGTTTCCTCTGAAATGGAAAAAAATAGAAAGCCAATAAATAGTCAATAGAGCAATTATGAGGGCAATGCTCCTGCTCTACGGATGGGAAACCAAACTTTAGAGGGCGACATTTCTCACTGCTACTTCGCTCTAGACTAGAGTCGCGGGAAAACGCTGCTTGCAGCGAACTGGATTTTATTCGCGGGGGACCCGCGTTCCGCCCGGCGGGATTTGCGTCTGTTTGCGCGTAGTGGTATCAGTTGTATCCCGCCGAGTAATTTTGTCCCGCGCGGCATGACATATCATATAATACGAATTAATTCCACCAAAACTAAAAATGTTCACCCTGTAAAGTTTTTGGCCCTTTGCCACAGATTTGTCCTTGGAATATTTCGAGTTGAAAATAAAAAGAAAAAATTGATAGTTATATTATAGTTACTTAAACCGTCAAACTTAGCTGCAGAAGCAGTAAACCTCAGCGAATCACTGCAGTGAGTTATCACGAATTATTATGATGTCTGGAAATATTTGATTGGCTGTTTGGAGATTGACCACTGAAGCCATTTGCTCCCTCGAGAATTAGTGTGTAAGGGAAGCATTATTATTACTTGCGGATGGGAGGGGAGTGTCGGCACTCTTCATGAAGGCGTCAAGGTTTCACGTCTCAGCCGACGAGTGGAGTAACTGCACTTGAATTATAATGCCGCTATTTAAACCCCGCACTCCCACATAGAATCCAACTATGGATCGTGATTCCTCTCATTATAACCGCAACTGTCAAGTTAGAAGCCTCCACCCTCAGGTTGGAAAGCCAGTACTTTCTCCAAACTACCAACCTTATACTTTGTAGCACTCTCTCTTACCTCACCAACTCTATCCTAAATATAAAGCCGTGTTTACACGATTCATGTACCTGCGCGGGTAGATGCGTGAACACATTCACCATGAAAAATGCATCGTGTAAACACGCATTATTGCGGAAATGCGCGCGTCAACGCGTGGCCTTGAAATAGCCCCTCTTCTAAGTAGCCTTTGAAAGTTTCCCAGCAACAGATAAGCTATGAGCATCCCAAAGTAATTTACTGTCTAGTTGAAAACCAAGCAATTTCATGGTAACGGGTGGATTTGCTGCCAAACTTAGTGAGAAGGACATAACTTGAGTTTTTTTTTCATTTAAAACAAATTTGTTTGCGGAAAACCATTTGGCAGCTTCTTTCATTGATGTCCTAGAAGCAATATGGGCACTGTCCTTGCTATTAACTTTATGGATGAAAAAAGTATCATCCGCATACAGTAAGGAGATACAGGGGATGTTTGAGGGCAAGTCATTGACCATGAGGGTAGTCTACGGTACGTGATGCGAGTTCGCATTTTATACCCCTTGACAAAAGTGCTTAGCGGGCGAAATGAAGTTTTCACTTCAATATATTCAATTCCAATCTTACCCATAAGTATTTAACTTTTGGATTTCAGGAACTACTGTATGATTGATCAAGAAGAAAATACAACTGAAGTCGACAGTAAAATCATTTGCCGCATTTCATTTGAATATCTTGGAAAATATTTTTGAGAAGTTATTATAGAGATTATTATCAGGTATTTATAAATACAATCATGTGCACACACAAATTTTCTGATGCATATAGCAAGGTATATTTAAAGAATAGAAAGCTAGATTTCTGCAGGAACCATAGAGTATAACATGGTTTTTAATTTAACATGAACTTACATTAAATTTTAGAAGTAAAATGACCATAAAATATTTTAGAAATAAAATGACGATAAAATTTTATGCATCATAATAAGAATTCACATCTTCTAGTCTTTTGACTAGCAAACCGATTGATTACATTGTCAGTATTAATATTTATGTTTCTGTGAATATATAAAAACGCCAACCCAGTCAATCGATCTTCATTCATCCTTGTTCTGAGCCAAGTTTTCAGTCTTCTCAAATCTGAAAAGCTCCGTTCAGCCGTAGCAGCAGAACTGGGTAGGGTCACCAAAATTTGATACAAGATTTTCAACAGAGGATAATCATTTTCATCACATTTCATGTAAAGTTCCATGGCAGTTTTCATTGATTTCATGTCATTAAATTCCAGGCTTTTTTTCAAAAAGTTATCTCATTATCTAATTCCGTTAACATTGTACTTTTATTTTTTTTCAATAACGGTGCATATTTATCACATATTTTTTCAAGCATGCTTTCTAACGAGTCCGAATTTTTTATTTTTTTATTAATTTTTTTTAGCTGGGATTAGTGTATTCAACTTGAAGCACTCTATTGACTCTCCAGCAAATCTGTCCTTGATATCCGTATTTACGTAATATAAGATGGGAATATAGATGATTTTTTCCCAATACGCGATTATATCATCTTCATCATTGGTAGCCGGGTAATTTGCTCGATTCTTTTGTCGATTGGCTGCACGTGGAATGTGGATTGGAATGTCCATTTCCTCCATAATTTTCTTAGCCTTTGCAAAAATTCCAGAGAAAATTTTATAAGAGTTCAACCGCTTATCCTTTAGTACTTCAAAAGTTTGGTCAACTTTCTTTTTAGCTTGAAAAACATCTACAGTCTCATTTTGCAAATATCTGCTTAGAATATAAGTTGCACTCAAAACATCACTCAGACTATATACAGTTAAAATGAATTCACAATAACAAATTGATAACAATAAACATTTTCCTTTAGTTGCCGTTTTATAATCATCCCACTTTGACACTTTTTCGAGAGCTTTGGCAATATCAGGTAAGTCGTCTCTAAAAGTTACAATAGCTTTATGCCTTTCTACCCATCTAGTCTCACAGTTACCTGTCATTTGATGACCTAAGATATCAACAATGGTTTTATTACGTTTACTTGATGCTTTAAAAAAGGAGACGACTTCATTAATTACGCCAAAAGCATTCCTCACACTCTGAACTTTAGAGCTCCTAGATATGGCTTAATTGAGAGCATGGTTCTTGCAACTACATAAGAGACTGTAAATCGCTTCTGTCTGTATTTCGGACACCGCGCCTCTACTCTCTGATATATTAACAGAACAACCATCACAACCAACACCTATGCAATATTTTGTATCTAAATTCATCTGTTTAAGTAGAAATAAAACAGATTGTACTAAAATTTTGCCGGTAATCTTTGGTTCTTCTTCAACCCCAGAATAATTATGGTGGTGCAAATCCAGAAAACCTACGAAATCTTCATGTATTTGTCCATCGTACACATATCGTAAACAAACAGTCAACTGAGATGTGTGCGACATATCTGTTGTTTCATCAAAAATGACAGAGAAATATCTGGCTGCATGCACACATTCTTGAACAACTCTCAAAATTTCTTGCCCGCAACAAGTAATCAATTCATTGGCAGTATTTTTGCCAATATAGGTCGCGTTCCCCTTGCACGTTTTTAGGTGATTTTCTAAATCCATATCTCCGCTGTCAATCCTAAATCTTAATGAAGCTCTGAAATTTCCATCATTGTGAAGAAGATCTTCAGAATCTTCGAGCAAACTCCCATCATCACGGTGACCTCTCAGCGGAATATTCTGCCTTCCATGGAACATTATTGTTTTAATTATTGGGACTAGCCGGGCACGATTACTCATGATCTGTTTCTTCCTCTCTTCGCTTATTAGATTAATTATGCTGTGTTCTGGAATTTTGTAAGCCTTCAAAAATGCATTTCCATCTATTTCCGCATCCCGGTGATATTTGTTTGCACGATGTTTTTCCAAATCTCCATCTTTTCCAGAAAGTTTTGCATATTTTTGTAAAGGCTCGGTGACTAATTTTTTTAAGGGTACGGTTTTTTGTCCTCCACTCTGCTTAGAATAGCAAAAGACCGCACAGAACTTGCAAAACAGACCCTGTTTTTCTTCAGAGAAGACTAACCAAGGATAGTTTGTGAAATGACTAACTTGGACAGATCTGCGTTCACTACGCTCTTGTTCTCCATGTCGTTGTGCATGCAAGGAAACCGGAAAATTGTATCCAGGTGGAGAAGTCCATGGATTATTCAATAGGTTATATCTGGTAAAATCATTAGTTTTTCCATGATTTTGATGTAAAAGCCAACGTCATACTTAGGTATACTCATGGAACCATCAGATGAATTTCTATTGCCCTGTGGAAGAATATTTTATTAACTACGTGTAAAAATTTCACAAATGTAAGATATCTAGGACATCGGGCTGTTGGTTCCCCGGAGGATGGAAGGGAACATGCAGGAAAACTCCGTCGTCTGGTTAAACACGTTTATTCAACTTACTCCTTGTACATCACGACGCCAACTGCCGAGAGTGCGCGTCCCATCTCCTCCACACCGCGTACCCCCGTGACCACGCACCCACAGCCCATTGGCTGACAATCGTCATAGCAAGGGTGCAAAGTCTACTTTACCTTACATGGGCAGGCAGGAGAGCAAGAGGCGGCCGGAAACGGGTGGCATGTGGGAGGGGAAACTGCAACGCAAGGGTAAACTAGAAGGAAGGCAGGACGTGGGAAAGGATACCGCTTAACGGCGTCTAACCACCTCTTACATCCACTCCCCCCTGCAAAATTAAAATTGGACACAGGACAATTTTAACTTCAGCACAAAACAAGTCACTAAAATTCAATATGCACCCATGAATGAATTTAAAACATATAACAACATACTCGTCCAATACCAGAACCCAAAATATAACAAATAGTAGCAAATATCAACACATAGTCACTAAAACTCCGGAACGTCCACAGTCCACACAAAAAAATCACCACAACGAAAACGCAACTTGGAACTACCCCAATACACAAGAAATTTAAACACTAGCACAATTCGGGCCAGTCGCCCAGGAGTGCTACTCCTTAAACCCGCTATACACGGGAAATCTCCTCAGCTCACGTCGGAGGGGGGACTTCCTCCGACGCCACCGAAGGAGACGTGGCTCCAGGTTAGATTAGAATCAATATTCATCAACTTATTTTCTGAATTCTTATTCAATCAATCAATAGAATCAATATTCATCAACTTATTTTCTCACTTACTCGCCACAACTCTTGGCCATATAAACATGGAAACAGATATTATACCACAATGCTCCATGGCACAAATTATTCATTCCCATCCTAAAACACGTTATACATCTTTCATGAAATTGCAAAGGCGCGCCAATTATTTCCTCGACATTCCTACCTAGCCTGATGTCTGGGTTTCGCTTCCCTCTATAGTGACCCTTACATTCCTCGCGTCAATAACTCGCGGGCTACGTTTTCTGTTTACCGCACTCCGGCATGTATCCGCAACCCACTTGCGCTTCCAAATTAGGACCAAACCGCAAACCACAATTACCCCAACTACCGGTCCAATGTGTAACGGCTCAACTCGCGGCGGGTTGAATTTACCTAATTCGTTCATTCTATCTACCCACCTATTAGGATCAACCGGCCCCCCGGACCATTTCAACTCGCGCTCCAATTCTCTCCTCAATTCCTCAAATCTTGTCCCGTTTTCTATATTCAAGGACACCCCTCCACCTTGGTCCATTTCCACCTCAGGCAACACTATTTCGATTAATTTCTCCTTGACCACGCTTTGCCCATGCCAACTTGACATCAGCTTAAATTCATCCCCAATAACATCACAATTGCTGACGTTGGTTAATATTCCACTGCCCTCCAGGCGCGTGACCTTCGGTCTTCCCCTAGTTACTCCATCCCGACATACTAGAGTAACATGCGTAGGTAGCGGCACCGCAAAAAGCCAGCCTAGGGAGACCCTTTCAAATTTAGCGGAAGTCAAACTCACTATCTCTCTGCGACACCCTGTCGTCTCCCTTCCCATTAATAACTGATACTCACAACTGCCCTGCGGTCCTGTCCTCAACGCGAACTTCGCCGGACACGCATACAGGGGCCCCTTTCTACAGTTGTCCATCTCTCCTTCCTTCCAGCACTACGTACAGCGTCCTATCTGTGTTGATCAGCATTTGGTTTCCCACTTTCCACATACTAAACACACGAAGTTTTGGGAACCACACCGGCACTGCCCGAATGTTATAACTTTCAAATACGCTATCCTCGCTTCCTAAAGGTATTTCAACTATGAGCCGTACTTGATCACCAACAATGACAGCGGATGCCTTCGCAGCGTCGTAGTACTTATAAAGAGATTCGTGATCGCAGGGCGCTATCATACGCAACGGGGGTCTTAACCTATCCCTAATTTCTCTCAATATTTCTAAATACTTTCCGGGGGTTATTAACGTGCTACTTAGGCGGTTATACACACTGTTTTCTAAAGCTATTCTAATAGCTACTATATCGATCCCTTGCGATGTCTTTCTTAAGCCCATTAGTAGCATTTATGACCCTCTCAAGTGTCTTTCTATTGTCATTGTTGACCGTTATTAGTTCTTCGACCAGGCTGCGTAAAAACCAAGTGGTATTAGTTATTCGCCTCTCAAAGCCCGCCATCACGCTCAGCTGGTGCTACTTTGCTGGTGCTAGCGCTCATGACTTTCTCTTTGCTGACGTCACGAGTCGCAGGCGACCACGTTGAGAACTGTCCATGCCTGCAGTCACCTGCAGTTCAGTAGCCATTGCGGTGAAAACAGTGTTGACGGAGTAACAGGTGTCGAGTGTTTGTGCAATTTTTTGAGTTTCGAGGTGTTTTTGTGGGCCATTTTGTTGAAAATATTTTCAAGAAATGGTTTTTAAGTGCAGTGTGCCTTGGTGCAGGGGTAATTACACGGAGGAAACTAAAGTGTGTGTGTTTCAATTCCCGAAGGACGATGATGCAAAGAGGAAGTGGATCCAGGCCATTCCAAGAAAGGACTTTAAGCCAACTAAGAATTCCAGGGTAAGTTTCAATTTATTTTTATTTCAATCGCGTGCTTAATAACAATAACCGTATCGTACTATTTTTGTTGAGTCAATAAAGGTGAAGTAAACTACTGGTAGACGGAATTTAGTTGCCTGAATGGAACCAACTCGTTGGTAGATTGGATTGTTATTTATTTGAACATTTTCTACCAACGAGAGTATTTGCTGGTTGACTACATGATAGCATGTATTATTGTTTCAATGATTTATGACATAAAGCGTCCAAATTTCCAGAATAAATACATTGCAGTTCCTTAATACAAATCAAAACAATAGCGTATCGAGTACTTGCTTATGGCATGCATGTTGAAAATAAAGACTACTTGAGTTTTGGGAGTGGTATAATAAATAATTTGAAATTGGTTATAAGAAGTTAAAGCGTTCATCTTAACTACAGTTGATTTTCTACATATTAATGAAAGTTTCTCCATTATTAGGTGTGCATCCGGCATTTTTTAGCGAATATGTCCTGCAGGAATCCTCATACTACGATGAGAAGTCAGGAAAGCTGCTGACGGTCCCTCTACACAGGCCCAAACTTAAGGATGGTGCTATTCCGAGTGTCTTCCCTGATTTCCCTGGGTACCTCACTACGTTGAAGAAGTCCAGGGAGTCACCATCGAAAAGAGCAGTCTTGAAATTGCTGCTGTGGAAGCTGCTATAGCTGAGAGCTTGAAGACCCAAGAAGCTTACGAGGCTGAGCAAAAGTTAGATACGTTCGACAAGGTAATTTCTTTTGTGAAGATGAATAAGGACTCTGGATTTTGGAATGTAGCCGTGAAGCCTGGGGCAGTGATTTTTATGCATTTAGAAGCGTGTGCTCCACCTCTTATTTCATACTCAGTGATAGACAATAATAGTAATGTTAAAGTATACCACAAATCAAGAGAATTAAAAACAATCGACAAATTCGCTCTACCTTTTCAAGCCTCTTTCATGTATGAAGTTTACGATGTGTTGGACTCAATTGAAAAATCTGTTAACAATTCGAATAATGAAAACATCTATGACAATATCACTGTTCTCTTAAGCGAATGCGAAAATAAAGACTCTGAAAATGAATCATTTTATAATTTCATCAAATCACAAGTTTCTCTGGTGCAAGAAAAGAAAGAAAGGCTAAGATACAGTTCTGATGTCTTTGTGTTTGCTGCCATGTTTTTCTTAATATCTCCTCAAGCTTATAATGTACCTTGAAATTATATATCGTTATATTGAACCTGTGTGTTACACGAGGTAAAGATGTACCCATGTAGTTTTAAATAAGGAGATGATGTTGCATTGGTGGCCAATCTATAGAATCAGTGTGTTAAATGAGATGTATCATATAGTAATCATGAGATGTATCATATAGTAATTAATTGTTCAGCCCTTTAGCTGATATAACGAGGGAGGAGATGTTGCACTAGTGGCCGTTATATTGAATATGTGTGTTACATGGAGTACATTGATCAGGTTTCCCTGGTGGCCACTATATCAAATCTGTGTGTTATATGAGGTTCATCAGGTATTACTGTATCCTGTAGTAGTCAATTATTTAGCACTGTAACTGATATCACACATGAGGTGTTTCACTGGTGGCCAAGCAATTGCAACTGTGTTTTATGCAGAGTATATCAGCTGATTCCTGCAATTTTTTTGGGATGCATTTGAATGTTCCTTGAAATTATATATCGTTATATTGAACATGTGTGTTACACGAGGTAAAGATGTACCCATGTAGTTGTAAATAAGGAGATGATGTTGCATTGGTGGCCAATCTATAGAATCAGTGTGTTAAATGAGATGTATCATATAGTAATTAATTGCTCAGCCCTTTAGCTGATATAACAAGGGAGGAGATGTTGCACTCTATACAATCAGTGTGTTAAATGAGATGTATCATATAGTAATCATGAGATGTATCATATAGTAATTAATTGTTCAGCCCTTTAGCTGATATAACGAGGGAGGAGATTTTGCACTAGTGGCCGTTATATTGAATATGTGTGTTACATGGAGTACATTGATCAGATTTCCCTGGTGGCCACTATATCAAATCTGTGTGTTATATGAGGTTCATCAGGTATTACTGTATCCTGTAGTAGTCAATTATTTAGCACTGTAACTGATATCACACATGAGGTGTTTCACTGGTGGCCAAGCAATTGCAACTGTGTTTTATGCAGAGTATATCAGCTGATTCCTGCAATTTTTTTGGGATGCATTTGAATGTTCCTTGAAATTATATATCGTTATATTGAACATGTGTGTTACACGAGGTAAAGATGTACCCATGTAGTTGTAAATAAGGAGATGATGTTGCATTGGTGGCCAATCTATAGAATCAGTGTGTTAAATGAGATGTATCATATAGTAATTAATTGCTCAGCCCTTTAGCTGATATAACAAGGGAGGAGATGTTGCACTCTATACAATCAGTGTGTTAAATGAGATGTATCATATAGTAATCATGAGATGTATCATATAGTAATTAATTGTTCAGCCCTTTAGCTGATATAACGAGGGAGGAGATTTTGCACTAGTGGCCGTTATATTGAATCTGTGTGTTATATGAGGTTCATCAGGTATAACTGTATCCTGTAGTAGTCCATTATTCAGCACTGTAACTGATATCAGACATGAGGTATTTCACTGGTGGCAAACTAATCATATATGTTTCATGCACCGTATATCAGCTGATTCCTGCTTTTTTGGAATGCATTTGTGTGTACCATGTCATTATGGTTTGTGTGAGTTTAATAATTTTTTGCCAGTTTGATGCGCTGAATCTCACCTTTCTTCTTCCTCTCAATATTGATTCCCCAAATATGTCATTGATTCAGTGAAAGGTACATACCTAGTTGTTGTGAAGTATGTTAAGTCAGCGATGGTATTTGTCCATCCAAAACAATTATTTTCCCATGAAATAATGGTAGGTTATTTCATATTATCAAAGTTTGGCGTGCATATCTATGTAGGCACACTGCTATGGTGGTTTGTGAGAGGTTAATAATTTGTGGCCAGATCTATGAGCTGAATCACAACTTGCTACATCCTCTTAACATTTATTCCCCAAATATGTCATTGATTCGGTGAAAGGTACATACCTAGTTGTTGCGAAGTAAGTTAAGTCGGCGATGGTATTTGTCCATCCAAAACAATTATTTTCCCATGAAATAATGGTAGGTTATTTAATATTATCAAAGTTTGACATGCATACCTATGTAGGCACATTGTCATGGTCGTTTGTGAGAGGTTAATAATTTGTTGCCAGATCTATGAGCTGAATATACAACTTCTTACCATGAAAAGATCGAGGGCAATCGCAGTTGAAATATCGAGGCAATCTGGAGAAGTGTTCGACTTTGGTAAGATCCTGATTTGCAAAATCAGATGATTTTTACAAAATGTTCGTTAATGGTGATTGCTGTTGACAAATGGAGGAAATCTGGAGAAGTGTTCGTAAGGGTAAGACCAGAAGATTAAAAAAAATTGCTATTCATTATCGCGTCATATGAAAAATTATTCCCCTCGTCGAATACATAATTCAAGATTAAAAATATTGAAAGGTACCTTTTGTCAGTGATGGTATTTGTCCATTCAAAACAATCATTTTTTGCTGAGTGTATTGTAAGTTATCTAATATTCTCGAAGTTTGGAATGCATTATCAGGCACACTGTCATTCTTCTTCGTAGCAGTTTTATAACTCTTCGCCGTTCCTATAAACTTGGTCACGCCTTCCTGCTTCGTTTAACCATTTCCTTTTAAAGTATGTAATTAATTTACCGTATTTTATCTGACGCCATAACGCCTTTTATTCTATTTACGTTTCAAAATAAGGTAAATGTTGTCAAGTAAAGTATTTGGGCGATGGTATGTGTCTATTCAAAACAATTAAGTTCCGCTGAAATATATCTAAGTTCTTTATTAGGTATTATCTTCTTTAACATCTTGTCCATCATTATGCCGGCTACAAAAATCATAGCTGGGGAAAACAGCCAGTAATCACTGGGTAGGCATTCTTAGCTCTCCGCGATTCGGCACACCCTGCCTCGACGGCAGCCTTCGCTTGCCATCACCGTCCGCCTGCGTCTCGTGACGTCACGAAAGAGCGCTCAGGCCTTCTATCTCGGTGGTCGTGGTTGGGGGGGATCGGGATGGGGATCACTCGGTGGCGACGGGGGACGAAGTGGACGTCCTCTCGACCGAAGGGGGTAGGGGGACCGCTGCGGAAGGGGTGGCGGAAGCGAGGCGGGCCCGCCCCGCGGTCTCCACTCTGTCCTTCGTCCTTTATCCCCTCCTCCCCTCCGCTCTCCTCGGCGTCCTCCCACTCACCCTCGGCCGCTTCCCCTTCACTCCCCTCCGCCTCCTCCCACTCACCCTCGGCCGCTTACCCTTCACTCCCCTCCGCCTCTTCCTCATCGATGGCAGCCTCTTGGAGTGAAAGCCGGCCGCTTGACGGGGAAAATGCCGGCGCCGAGCTGTCTGTCTCCTCCGATAACGGTGTTGCAGCCTCCCTCCCCGCTCTCCCGTTCCCTCCGGGATGCTGAGGACTTCCCCAGAAATGGGAATCTCCTTCTGCTCCCTCTGCGGTGGCCGACGTGGTCTGCTTCCTGGGTCTCCCCCTCCTTCTCTCACTGGCGGGTCCTGCAACTGGGAGAGGGGAGTCCAACATGGCTGGGATGGGGCTTTACCCTATTGTTATGTACAATTAACGTACGATGGGGGAGTTGCAGCATTAGGTTTACGGGTGGGAGAACTTTCAAAACTTGGTATGGTCCCTTCCATGGCCGGTGGAATTTCTTACCTACCCCAGACTTCACGCATGGGTCACTTAAATATACCAAATCCCCCACCAAATACTTCCGCTCGGCTCCCTTGCACCCTGCCCCCTTGAATTGTCGTCTCCGCGCCCGCTCATTATTCATTTCGCACTTCCGCCACATCGCCCGTAATCTGCTTCGCAACTGTGCCACGTGGGGTTGGCCCCTCTCTCTCGCGGGTCTCTCAACACAGCCAAACGGCGAGCTCATTCCGTAACCGAAAATGGTTTCGTGAGGGCTGAATGCAGTGGAAGTGTGAACACTGGTGTTATATGCTGCTAAAGCATAGCTTAGCCACTCATCCCAGTCGTCCTTTTTCGCATTTACATAATGTGATAAAATCTGTGCGATCGTTCGGTGCACCCTTTCCACACGCCCATTGCACTCCGGTCGATAAGGGGAGGTGCGCAACTTCGTCACTCCAAGCAATTTCCAGACGCTTCTAAACAAGTCCGACATGAAATTGCTCCCTTGGTCTGTCAATACTTTGTCGGGAACACCAAACTTCAGAACCCACTCCTTAACCAGGGCAGCGGAGACTGTTTCTGCCGTTTGGTTGGGTAGTGGAACCATTACTAAATACCTGGAGAAATGGTCCAAAATAGACAGAATGAACTTATTGCCTTTCTCGGTCCGGGGCAATGGACCGACTACGTCTAACGCAATAAAATCAAAGGGCCTATCGGTGGCCGGTAGCGCCTGCAATGGGGCCTTACTTTTCCCATACGGACTTCTCCTGTTGCACGACACGCAGTTTCTTACATACGCCTCACAATCCCTTCCCATATTCGGCCACCAATACTGAGTTGCCACACGGGCTTTCGTGGATCTGACTCCTAGGTGTCCTGAGAGGGCGTGGTCATGACATTGTTTCAAGATATCTTCCCTTGCACACTTCGGGACCACTAACCCTTTTCCTCGGGAGTTGAGTTTAAAAAGGACACCGTCAACTATCTCAAATCCCGCCTTACCACTCCACTCCGCGCACTCAGCATCGTTCTCTTGACTCCTTTTTATATCCACGCCCGGTGCTTTCTTAATTATTCGCACTTTTCTGCTAAGACCATCAGCGTTCTTGTGGAGCGCCCCCGGTTTATGCACCACCTCGTAATCGTATTCGGAAAGCCTGAGAGTCCACCGCATTAGGCGGCTATTGGGATCCTTTAAACCAAACAGCCATTTCAGGGCCGCATGGTCACTAACAATTGTAAATTTTCTTCCATATACATAGCACCTGAATTGCCCCACTGCCCACACAACACCAAGTAGTTCCTTTTCACTAACAGAATAATTTACTTCTGCGGGATTGAGCTGCCGTGATGCATATGCTATCGGATGCTCCTCCCCCTCCCTCACCTGGGAGAGCACCGCCCCTATCGCAAAATTGGAGGCGTCGGTGGAAATAATGAAGGGCTTCTCGAAATCCGGATAGGATAGTACCGGACTCTTCGTCAGGGCGTTTTTTAAACTCTCAAAGGCCTCCACACATTCTTCCGCCCAGTTGAAAACTGCACCCTTTCTCAGCAACCTCGTCAGCGGCCTCGCCATCTCAGCATAACCCACCACGAAGCGACGATAATAATTAGCAAGACCCAGGAAGGACTGTAACTCCTTCACACCAGTGGGAGTGGGAAATTCCTGAACCGCAGATATTTTCCCGGGGTCCGGTTGGACCCCGTCTTTCGAGATGACATGTCCCAAATAATTCACCCTTCCTTCTGCAAAGTTGCATTTGTCAAATTTCAGAGTGAGTCCAGCATTTCGCAACCTCGTGAGTACGTTCCGCAACCGCGCAGCATGCTCTTCGATCGTCGCGCTAAAGACGATAACATCATCCAAATAGACCAGGCATTGAACCGGCTTCAACTTTCGCAAAATGCTATCCATTAGGCGTTGGAAGGTGGCGGGGGCGTTCCGTAACCCGAACGGCATTCGAGTGTAATGATAATGCCCGCTGTCAACGTTAAATACCGTTTTCTCTTGGTCTTCCTTATGCATGGGTATTTGGTGATAGCCACTTGTCATGTCCAGCGTCGAAAAGAATCGACAATTACCTAGATAGTCCAGGGACTCCACGATGTTTGGAATAGGGTACACATCGGGGACAGTCACCGTGTTCAAAGCTCGAAAATCCACACAAAATCTGTAGGCGGGTTTTCCATCAGCCGATTTCTTAGGCACAATCACAATTGGAGACGCCCAGGGCCTCTCGCTGGGTACGATAATCCCTGCCTTTAGTTGTTCATCGACGAACTTCTCTACAACCGGTTTCAAGTGGTGTGGCACTCTGTAGGGTCTTCGGTAGACCGGGTGGGCGTTGCCCGTGTTTATCCGGTGAGACGTGAAAGAGGTGACCGGTAGTTGGTCCTTCTCCACGAACAGGTCCTCAAATTCCTCCAATAAGGGCATGAGCACTTCCCTCTCACTAGCATTTAGGTGTCCCAACTTAGCCTGGAACAACCCTCTCCCATTAGTTGGTATTATTGTTCTTATCACTCTATCATTGGTCCCGTTGGCCCCGCCCTCACATAGTTCGGCCTTGGTGCCCACCCCCACCCACTTCCGCAACACCACTTCTTCACTCCCGAAATTGGTGACTTACATCGTAACACACTGGTTATTATCAATGGTGCACAGCCCCCTCGCGACGTAGCAACCTTCCACGGACTCTAACGCGGGTTCGACTAAATACGCCCCTCTACTCCCACCTGTATCAACCGCTACTCTCAAAATTCGTCCAGACATTGGTGGTATTCTCACTTCCTTCTCAAGGCACACGGGGAAATCCCTACCCTCACCAACGACTGCCTCGCCTCGTTTTTCATCCTCCAATAATTTCACCGACGGTAAAGGAACATTGGGAGCACAGTACACTTTCCCTCGACGACCCACCAACCGGATTTCCCGCCCCCACAAGCGCAATATTCGATTTCCCACATCCAACACGCCTCGATGTTGGTCCAAAAAGTCAAGTCCCACAATTCCGTCGATTCCGTCCAGTTCCTCCACCACTTGCACTTGTAAGGGATATACATGGTCTCCTAAACGCAGCGAAACCACCTTTTGCCCGTGCGTCCAAAGGGTCCTTCCCGTGATTCTTCGTAGGTGGTGTCCCGGCCTCACAAGTCCATAACACCCACTGATACTTCTCGATATTAGTGACACCCCGTGTCTATCAGAAGTGAACACTCACGCCCCTCAATAACTCCCTCCAATCTCAAGTCACCCTCCGCCGCATCATAGCCCGTCACAGGAATCGAAATCTTTAGAGGCACCCGGCGTCCGCGGCCGCGCCGCACAGTGGTCCG
The DNA here is from genome assembly GCA_963573305.1 of Pyrrhosoma nymphula. Taxonomy (NCBI): domain Eukaryota; kingdom Metazoa; phylum Arthropoda; class Insecta; order Odonata; family Coenagrionidae; genus Pyrrhosoma; species Pyrrhosoma nymphula. The sequence continues at coordinate 153,390,986 of OY754332.1, forward strand.
GATCCGAAAAAAGGCGGACAAAAGTAATTTTTTCGACTTTCTTGAAACTCACTTTAAATATGTAGTTCTTGTAGTAAACTGTCCGCGGTATCATACCGCACACTTAGTTTTGCATATAACGCTTTGTTTAGTTCAATAAATTGCTTCAAAGTAGAGCTAATTTTATTTAAACCGCGTTCTTTTAATTTTTTCGAAAAATACACATTTTTTACATTTTTTTTGCTCTATTTCGTATTAAAAATTGGTAAAATAACTGTGGACTATACTTATATGGACACTTTACCATGATAAAAACTAGGTTTCAATCTTGTAGTCATTGTGATGATCGCTGAAGGAGTTCTTCAAGAAAAACCATTTTTTCTCCCAAATTTCGCATAAACGTTGGATTATAAAAAGAGTGACTCCGAGTGACACGGAGATTCTTATAGTGGCAAGAGTGGGTTATATTAGAAAGATATTAGTAAAGGATTTAGCAGCAAATATTTGCAAATAGTGAATGACAACGACTTATATGAGACTGCCGCGGACGTAAACGTCGGAACTAGACTCGCGAGCTTCGTCACAGAGGAGACACATTGTGAAATACGTCTTTTCCAATGTTTTATTGATAAAGATTTTAAAAACGAAGAAGTTTACTATGTTTATATCTATTATATTCTGTTCTTGGCCGAATTTACTCTAGAAAGAGCGAGAGAATGAATTTCAGACTGCGATACTAAGCGAAATTGTGACGCTGGAAGAGGAGGAAAATATTTTCTTCGATCGCTTCTCAGTATGATTCCCATGGAATTTTGTTAATCGTTGGAAGTATATAAGACTGGTTGTATGCACTGCTGCTGGGAAAACCCACCTCTGGCTGTCCCTTTCCTCAAAGCCTAAGTGACAGGAGACCCGTTACCCGCACACGTGCCGGACCCAAGGGTAGTGGGTAAGGTCCTTAGTCGGGATATTTTACTATCCCTAATTAGCGCACCACCCAACTTGTGTTTATTGCCTCAAGGCGGTTTCTTTGACCTGCAAGTGAAGTTGCACGTGTTAACACTTGTGGTATTTACCCTCCAGGTGCATCTTTCCAGATGGGTTTTATTGGAGGGCTGCCGCTGGTATGCATTTTCGCACACAATGAAGGCATTGCATATTTCTCTTTATGCGATCCAAAAACCCTCCTGGTTATCCTCGGGGGTAGACCCAGGTTCTTGGGGGTGGCGGTAACTCCTCTTCTTAACCTCCTCAATGCTTCAGTCGAAACATTTTGTTGCTCTTCAGTTGCTCCTTTTCTATCGATGTGTACACATGCCAGTTCTTAGTCGTTGGGTCCTCGGCTGGCAATAGTTATCGTGATGTGAAGTGATCTCTGAAGTAAATGTTAGTGTTGTGATAATTCGGAATAGTGTTGTGATTCAATGATTTTTTTGTTCCTAGCCGCCACAGCGATAAGGATAATTAATCAGGTACGTTATTTCTCTTTTATTTCCGTTTTTGAAGTTGATCTAATACGAGGTACCACACTAAAGTTTACATTGTTTTTGCTACCGCTCAAACTCCTAACTTTCTAGAATAGAGAATATCTTTCAGTATTTAACGAACCAATGGTTCTAATTTTTAACTCACAGCTATGTCGTTAACATTTACACGGAAGCAACTGCACGATAAAATGCAGGAGAAAAAAGGAAAGTCAATGGACGACCGGAAAAGTAATTTGACGGGATTTCTTGAGGATTGCCTACATTTACATGGAGATGAGCACGCAAAAAATGACCTCAAAAATTTTTTGAAAGAAAATTTTTTTGTTGGTTACGAGAAAAGATGGCGAGCTTGCTCTCGAACGAACTCTTTTTTTGTACAGAGGTGTGCGACTTGGTTGGATCAAATAGTTGATTTTCCTGATGTTGTGTATCGTAACCTTCCAAGCACCTCAGGTTCGTATTTTCCCTGTGTTTTCATTGTGATATGACATCTCTTGAGCTATTGTCTAAGTAATAAGCCTTTTTTATCAGGTATATCTCAGAAAAGAAAGGGTAGGCCAAAGAAACAATTTTCGGATGTCACTATCCGGTCAAAAAGAAGGAAAACTAAATTCCTTAGAGAAAGTACTTCCCCTGCAGAACTGTCATTTGCTACAGCCATGAAGCTAAGAGAGAGAGAGAGTACATGGCGCAGACGCGTCTCTAGTTAGAGGCTACGATGACCACCCCTACACGGGCCAAACGAATATTGAAAAAGTGGAAGAGGGAAGAGAAGCCCCTCTCTACTATATCCTCTGATGACGGTTTAGCATTAGTCGTCAATTCAAATCTGACAAAAAAAACAGTATTTGCAGATAAGAAACGCAGCAAGATATCATGGCCATGATTTGTATCCATCATATCATTCTATTTTGAATGCCAAAAAGACTACTTATCCGGATGGTATTGAAAACGCAGAGAAGAAATGTGAAGTTACACTGCAATCCTTGTTGCACCACACTTGCTCGAGCCTACTACAATTTTTGCCGATATTTTCAGGTAGTTATTTAAATGTGTGTTAATTTATATAAATATATAATTTTTAAAATTTGTGAGTGGAATGTGAATTATGAGTGGTTCTACATGCCACCCACAGTACATAAAGTTCTGCTGCATGGTGCAGATGTCATTGAGTCAGCTCTTCTTCCAATTGGAGAGCTTTCGGAGGAGGCCCAGGAATCGCGGAATAGGGATATAAGAAATCATCGTGAGCATCACACAAGAAAAATTTCAAGATTCCACACGAATGAGGACGTTTTCCGTAGACTGATCCTGACCTCTGATCCATTCCTCAGTAGGTACATTAGGTGCTGAATTAAATAAATACCGTGGCCTAAAAGATCTGCCTAAAGAGGTCCGTGAGCTCTTGCAAGAATATCCTGACTCAGCGAGTGAATGCGAGGAAGAGGAGTGGAATTCAGGAGAATCTGATTTGGAATTACATAAATTGTAAAGTTAATAAGATACTAAGTATGTTTTTATATACATAAATGAGTTAATTTGCACTTAAAACCGTTTTAATATTTATTTAATAATTACTTATTTTTTAGTTTCAGCGGCACTACCTCTGCTAGCTGATAATCGCAATCACTTCAACGTTAGAAACATTTCCCCCAACTGCCTTACATTCACCCATTAAAAAAAAATTATTTATTAATTTAAAGGTCTAGAAGTCATATTATACAAATACTTTATATATATTTGCATATTTAATAATAACAGGCGTTTTCTATGAAGTATCCTCATTATCGGTTAATTTATCATTAAAATTCTCAATATCTTCTTAAATAATTATTTTTTGTTAAAAATAACAGCAGAAATGAACTAAGCGCGTCTTAAAACATATAGATGACAATTTTCAAAGTAATCCGACAAAAATCTGATTTTTGTCCCTCTTTTTCGCGATCCGGACCACTGTGCGCCGGTGCCACCGGCGTTAAAATCTTGCCTCGGTCTTCCACGGCGGCTGCACTCTCGGGCGAAGTGTCCTTCCTGGCCGCATTCATAGCACCTACCCCGCCGCGTCGCTCTACACTCCCGAGCAAAGTGACCCACTTGGCCGCAGCTAAAACATTTCCTCTCTACCGGCGCTCTCGGGGCTGGCGGGGATGCTCGTGACGACACCTTCGCCTCCACGGCCTCCGCGCGAACAGCCACCTGCACCGCCTCGTCGAGGGCCCGCGGTGATTCATGGCGGCAGCGGCGTTCCACCTCTCCCGTGAGACCGTTTAAAAAGGCGTCCAGCGCCCTTTGGTCGGCCTCGTACAACGTGGCCTGTAGAGATCCGCAGGGCCCATCCGCATCGAAAGTATGCGCGTTGGCACTCCTTATTCTATCCGCGAATTCCTCTATATCCTCTCTCGGTCCCCGTCTCATCTGTGCCATCAATTCCCGGTAGAATCGCGCATCTTGCTTCCTCTTGTACCTCTCGATGAAAACCCTTTTAAATTCACTGTAATCTCCCGCCTCGCGGCACTCATGCTTTGACCTGGCGAATTCCACCGCATTCCCAGTGATGCGTAGTTTCGCCACTTGCAGCTTTTCCTCCTCCCCCCACCCGCTAATGACGCCTACCCCTTCTAGGCGTTCAAAGAAGGCAAATACATTTTCGGAGGGACCGCCGCTAAACGCATCAATCGACGTCAATAACCCGAACTTTCTGGTACTGATGCCTACGCTTGGGGTCTCAACTTGGGCGGGACTTATCTCTACTAACCGCGAACGCAGGGATTGATTCTCACATGTTAGCGCATTTAATCTTTCGTGCACATCCTCAATGACCTGCTGCAACTCTACTTCTTGCCCACCGACACTCACACGCCCAGCCATTATGGACTCACCTTTCCCCTGCACGATGTTCCGCCCTCCGAGCAGCGATCCGTTATCCCATCGACGATCCTGGAGATCCCACTTCTGACACCAATTTGTAAGATATCTAGGACATCGGGCTGTTGGTTCCCCGGAGGATGGAAGGGAACATGCAGGAAAACTCCGTCGTCTGGTTAAACACGTTTATTCAACTTACTCCTTGTACATCACGACGCCAACTGCCGAGAGTGCGCGTCCCATCTCCTCCACACCGCGTACCCCCGTGACCACGCACCCACAGCCCATTGGCTGACAATCGTCATAGCAAGGGTGCAAAGTCTACTTTACCTTACATGGGCAGGCAGGAGAGCAAGAGGCGGCCGGAAACGGGTGGCATGTGGGAGGGGAAACTGCAACGCAAGGGTAAACTAGAAGGAAGGCAGGACGTGGGAAAGGATACCGCTTAACGGCGTCTAACCGCCTCTTACACAAACATATTTTTTCAATGCTTCTTCTCTTAAACGAAAATAAAAGTTTTCGTGCGGGATGAGTTACAACAAATAATGGAAGTTTTTCGCTCACTGCATCAAAATACCTCGATGGAATGAGGAATACAAGAAAATCAGATGGAGGAAAAGTAAGAATCTGATGGAACTTGGTCGTCCTCGTTCTTATTATTTATTACTTGTTATTAGGTGCTGATTTATTCAGCCAGTACACGTAAACAATGGATGTTGAATTCAACGTTCGGAAAATCGTTAAAATGGCGGAAATAATCATTAATCGGATACTTCTATGTAAAACTATTGAAAGCATAAGATAGTACACTTTTTCTACATCATAATTAAGAAAAAATTAAAGCGGTTGAAATTTAATAGTTTTAATGGGTGAAATATGTAAATATTGCACCGTGCAAAAAGCCCAGCGACGCAAGATATTTTCCGTTTTGGAGGGTTTAAAATTAAAAAAGTAGAGTTTTCCGACTTTTCCCGTAGGTTACACGATATGAGCTACAAGTGTGCCAAATTTCAATAATCTAGCTGAACTGGAAGTGGCCTAGAATTTGTATACGTGAGTGAGTTACACAAGCGGTTGTATAGTATATTGTATATGTATATGTAGATACTAGTTATCAAAAGATAAATAGCGCAAGCAATAGATAATAACGTGGGATAACCAACCAAAAAATTTTTACTCGAAGATTGTAAGATTTCATGCTAAAATGAATGCGAATTCTGTGAAATTATTGAGATATAACGGTAATGAACTCCAATCTTCCTCCAAAAAAATTAGGTCCAATAAAGTTGAAATGTTCAAACTACATCAAAAACTGAAAGCGTTTTCCATCCCATGTATATTTCAGAAGTAAATAGATTCCCGAATTTAGCTATCTCTCTCTAATAACAAAAGGATTTGGGACCTCCTTAAATCGTTGAGTTTTATTCAGAATAATTTATTTTTGTTTATGACTTTCGCACTGCGAAGAAAGAGGCTACTGTAAAACAATTTTTACTCCGGAGCACATACGTTCCCCAGTTTTTGCTGACTTTTTCCCGTGATACCGCACTTTTTTTACAAAACCTTACCTCCAGAGAACTCGATGACGCTTGTTCGTTGTTACTCGTAGATAGTTGCAGTCCGGTGCATGTCACGGGTGGAGAACATTCAGCTCCATCAGGGTCAAACACCACTTCCGAATGATTCACGTCTTTCGAAGTCGCGGGAAGAGATGTCGAATCTTGTTCCTTTGAATCATTTTCTAGCCGAGGCATCTTCCTTATTAGCCACCTATCCATTTTGCATATCTATGCAAATAAATTTAGAACTACACGTACACAAAGAAAGAGAAATCAGTTTGATGACATAAAAAAAGAATACAACCCCAACACGAATGCAACTGTCCAAGCTCACGTGTGATTGATGAATTACTCCAACCGTTTCAGAGAGAAAGTTTTATCTTTAACTTTAGAATGTGTCGTCAGAGGAAATCTTCAACAATTTTTGCTCGTAATTGTACAGAGCTCCAACTTCAAACAGCAGGCCAGCAAAACAGATACCTGCGCTCCACCTTTGTGCAGCTTGACCGTGCGCACGAGTGGAAACGATCGATGAATCTGTTGTCGGAGTTGCAGACTTTCAAATTCGAATCATAGATCTGGCAAGCTCATCTAAGGAATATATAGTTGCAGAAATTTTCTACAAAGAAAATAAACTCGCCTGCCGATAGTGAAACAAATTATTCGGAACATCTCAACTTCGAGAAAAACTCTTTCTGGCTATAGGAAGGAAGAATGTATGTACCGTGGAATGGGGTGACTTCGGCCACACGCGCGTCGCTTCACAAATTGATACCTTGTAGCACAATGGGTTACGAGCCATCATTTCATTCTCGCCTTTCCTGGCATAGGTAAGGGCAGGCGCGCACTAGCGCGACCACGGCCACGACCACGACAGATCTCTGTCGCACACCTTCCGACCAGAGCACGACCACGACCACACCCATGATAGTAAAACACATTCACCGTCCACTTGCTCAGTTCGTATGGTCGGGTCGGAGTGAAGTCGGAGTCAGTGTGAGGCGCGCCATAAGAATGTGTGTAATTTCTGGCCGCAACGACCGCTGAGTCGGGGACGACCAAATTCAAAAATTTTGGTTGGACGACTCGGGTCCGACCAACGAGTCGGACTTGGCCTAGTGCGCGTCGCTCCATTAGTGGCAATGCTAAAACTGGTCGTGTGCCGCAGGTCGTGGTCGTGGTCGCGCTAGTGCGCGCCTGCCCTAAGAGGAGATTGCCAGCAGCAAAAAAATTCCGTCAGTCACCGCCCAGCGGGGGGGAGCGCGCGCCCCCCGCGCCCCCTGGCTGGAGCCGCCCCTGAGTGGGGGTTTAGCATAGATAAGAACGACCTCGGTTGGTGCTTAAGAATAAGGTAAGCTGGGCTAACCCTTGAGATAGCATTCGGGGTGTTCCTATATCTCCACAACCTGTTAACCGAGACTCTCCTTAACTGTGCGGACACCTCGTTCTGCCAGGCCATTAGAAGAAGGATGGTAGGGGGGGGGGGGGCTTTTTGTGACTTTGATACCATTTGTCCTATAGAACCCAATAAATTCACTAGACTGAAAGGGAGGGCCATTATCCGTGACTAATTCTTGTGGGATACCAAACTTGGCCATGAACCCTCTTAACTTTTTAATGGTGCTCTGAGCATTGGTATTGCTCATTGGCCAAGCTTCAATCCGGCGGGAAAAGCTATCAACCAAAATGAGGATTTCATACCCTTGAAATGAACAAAAATCCAGGTGGACCCGTTCCCATGGTGCATTAGTTTTTGGCCAGGGCACTAAATATCTTCCCTTACTTTGATTGGCCTGAGTCACCTGGCACGTTTCGCAATTACTGGCCACCTCTTCAATGTCGTTATCAATCCCAGGCCTCCATACCTGAGATCGGGCCAACAATTTCATCCTAGCAATGCCCACATGTTGTTCATGTAGAAGTTTTAGGACATATTCCCTTAATGCTGCTGGAATAATAACTCTATTGCCCCAACATAAGCATCCTTGAGATAAACTCAGCTCAGACCTACAGGTGAAGTACGGTTTCAGGCTCTCCTCGTTCTGTTGAGGCCAACCAGAAAAGGTATATGTCTTCACCTTTTGCAATGTTGTATCCTGCTCTGTAGACTCCTGAATCTCTAACGTATTCAAAGGGGATTGAATTTTGAATATACACTCAGCGTCTTCCGTCGTTTCTGTGGGGAGAGGTAACTTAGACAAAATGTCGGCATTTTCTATAGATAACATCGTAGTCGTAAGCCGCTAGGATGATGGCCCATCTCTGCAGCCGTGAGGCTGCCAAGTTTGGGATGCCTTTTTTCGGACCAAGAATTCTCCTTAGTACTTGTGCATCTGTAACAATGCAAAATTTTTGCCCATACAAATATTTGTGGAACTTCCGTATCCCGAAAATTATAGCTAAGGCTTCTCTCTCGACCTGGGCGTAATTCCTCTCGGCAGCACTCAAGGTAGCAGATGCACATATGATTGGCCTTTCTGACCCCTCAATTACATGGCACAATACCGCCCCAACACCATAAGGAGAAGCATCTGTGACTAAGTACAAAGGGATAATTGGGTTGAAATGGACCAGAATGTTATTTTCCTTAAACAGCCTCTTACTTTTCTCAAAGGATGCCTCTTCTACTGCTGACCATGTAAATTAATTAATTTAATTTTATTTATTTGTCCAATGACATGTAGATTGAATACAAAATACATATGTATATAGGACACGTCAAGTTACATACAGTCAATAATGAGACTTATTAATCATACAAACAATTCAGTATTAAATACATACCACAAAAGGTTAATATTGCCAAGTTCAATTTTTGTATTACAGGTTAATGCACTTATCATTCTCAAAGTCTTCGACGCAATAGTACATTTTTTTATACAAAACTTTTTTCAACTTAACTTTGAATGAATACATACTTGTACAATTTACAATTTCCATTGGTAATTTATTATACAAGCGAATACCCATTTCCTGTGGTCCCAGTTTCATCTTTTGTGTTCTTATGGTTGTTTGGTGTATTTTGTTGTGACATCTGGTTGAGTGAGAATGGTAATTCGAGTTATATGAGTATTTATTTATATTTGGTCTTACATAAGTCAATAGTGAAAATATATAAAGACAAGGAAGAGGGAGGATTTTAAGAGAATAAAATATTGGCTTAGTTGGGGAACAGTAATGCTGAGAAGCTATAATTCTGATTATTCTTTTCTGAATTTTAAATATAACATTTGATAGGTGGGAGGACCCCCAGAAGATGATACTGTATAATACCTTAGATTAGAATTCACCATAGTAGAGTTTTAACAAGATATCAATACTTGTGGTACGTCTTAATTGTCTCATTAAATAACAAGTTGAGTTCTGTTTATGCTGTAGGTCCAATATATGCTGCTCCCAGGACATATTAAAAGAAATACTTATGCCAAGGAACTTACACATAGAGACCTGTTCGATAGACTTTCTGTCTATCCTCACAATACAGCTTTCCTTAGGAATACCAGAGTATGAGAACCGAATCATCTTAGTTTTATTCACATTTATACTAAGATGATTATCAGCAGACCAGTTATTTACAGAGTTTGCTATATAATTACATTTCTCGATTAGATTAGAGTAAGATGGATCGGAGATAATAACATTAGTGTCATCAGCATATATAAGAGGGGTAGTCCCATCAATTTCCTTCAAAACCAGAGGAAGATCATTTATATACAACAAGAACAACAGAGGCCCAAGAGTAGATCCTTGTGGGACTCCTAATGTCATTGGTTGGGAAGAAGATAAATATTTTAGTCCATTAATTGATAGCGACACAACCTGCATACGGTCTCTAAGATAGGAGCGAATCCAATCATTAGGCACACCTCTTATACCCAATCTCTCTAATTTAGATAGAAGAATGTGGTGATTCACATGGTCAAAAGCCTTAGATAGGTCAAAAAATAGTCACACTGTTTAACTTTTTTTGTCCATAGACTTAAGTATACGGTTAACTGCTTCATAAACGGCAGTAGCAGTTGATCTTCCCTTTCGAAAACCATGTTGAGATTGAGAAAGAATATTGTACTTTTCCAGGTAAGAAACTAGCTTATTATACATGACCTTTTCAAAAATTTTAGAAAAAGTATTTTGTACAGCTATTGGTCTATAATTATTTAGGTCATTGGAACAGCCCTTGTTTTTATATGCAGGTATAATCTTAGATGTTTTTAACTGGGATGGAAAAACACCTTGTAACAGAGATTCATTAATGAGAAATAATAAAGGAGTTTTAATCAAAACGTAACTCGAAAAAATCACTTTACCCGGTACCTCGTCCATCCCACTTCCCAAGTTCCCGTGCAATTTATTTATTATGGAAAGAAGTTCAGACTCTGAACAAGGATCACAGAAGAAGGATGAGTATATGGGATTTTGAAGTGATTTAAAGTCAGTGACTGAGAATGATTTTTGTTTTGTAAAATGAGAATTAAATTGGTCAGCCATAGCGCATAAACTATTGCCATCTGTAATATTTGGAAGAAACCTTTTTTTTTTGTTACACCCTTGTGGCTATTAATGATATCCCATGCAGCTTTTGTTTTGTTATTGGCCTCAAGCAATTTCATATCATTACAGGTTCTTTTAGCAGTAATTAGGACTTTACGATAATGCTTTTTTAATTCCCTGTACTTTGTCTGCAGTTCATTATCATAGGAGTACTTCAGTGATCGTGCCCAGGTTTTAAGAATTTTAGACATATTTCGGATATCATTTGTTATCCAAGATTTAAAATTATTCCTTTTCTTTTTCAATTGTAGAGGGAAGGCAATGTTAAAGTTATGTAGATATATATCATAGAAGTTAGAGAAACCTAGTTAGAGAGTACATATACACACTCCCAGTTTGCCTCCAGGAGCAGGGCCCTAAATGTATTAATAGCTTCATCAGAAAAGTTCCTGGTATAACAGGTATTTACCGTGGAAATGGGATTCACTTTAATCAAAGCTAGGAGAGGTATGTGATCTGAAATATCATCATTTAGCTCGCTGATATTAATGTACTTAGAATCAATATTAGTTATTATAAGGTCAATTAGTGTTTGAGAATTAGATGTAACTCTAGTGGGCTTGAAATTAGTAATATGCAAATTAAAAGTTGCAAGGATGCAAGCAATAGCTCATTACCTGCAGTAGTATTATCTAGCATATTACAATTAAAATCCCGTGTTATTATTACATTAGGCCATTCTTCAACATCATGAATTCTTTCAAGCAACAGGGTAAGTCGTTTTAAGAAAATGTTAAAATCCCCAAGTGGAGATCTATAGATATTTATAATGGTAAATATAGTATTGCTTACAAGGAGACATCGCGTGAGTGATGTTAGGGACCCAAATGACGCAATTATTTTCTGAAACTAGAGAGAGAATGTGGGAAAAGTGTCACGGCTTTTTTCCATTTGAACTCTAATTACAGAGAAAAACGCAACTAATGAATTTCCCTCCGTATAAATCCTTTTAAATGCGAGTGTTAGACAACAGAAGCCGTGGCGGAGTGATTAGAGACGTTGGACCAGCAATCCCCGGTCTGTGGCGAGGGTTCGAATCCCGGTTTGGTCATTTTTTTTTCTTTCGAATATTTTACGGAGTCACTGTATATTACCCATTCCCATACATTTATGGCAGTAACAACAATATTTTTTTAATTTTCTACCCATTCTCTGGATTTTCAATCAGCCTGCCTGTAGGAAGCCTGTATCGTGGGCGAGAGGAAGATATAAGATTCCAGCTCAAAAAATATCACGCGATGATAACACTATTTCTTTTCCCACCTCATGTTTATTTCAATTGAAGGAATTCAACTTTTTATTCATGGCGTGGAATTGTTTACTTTCGGATGATATTCATCATGAAAAAATATAAAGCAAAGAATATTTCTGAACCAAGCCAATTTGTTTTCTATCGCCAGAACATTTGCATCTGCTCGGAGGCATATCCGTTCTACAAACTCCAGACCATTTTTTTATATTTTATCATATTTTCTCTGCTTTTAAAGCGAGCCTTAATTCTTTTACTGCGGAAGAAACACAGGAACACGTGCAACTCCTGGAAATGCGTCCTTCTACGCTTGAGCCGCTCTTCATATCTGCTCCCTCAGCCCCTACACATCTTTATGATCTTATTAACCCAAACCAGTTTCCTTCTCTCTCTTTAGGGGTTGCCAAGACCAACGACCCTACATTTCAATGGTTTGCTCAAGGCGTTCTCAAAGACGTCTTTGTCTAGCGTTCGCTCCGGTTCTTACCCGGTTGGGTATTGGTGTCCCATTGAGGGATTAGCGAGTTTCAGCGGTGGAGGAAGGGTTGGGGTTTGTTTGCGGCGGATTTCATCAGTGTGTGGAAGAAGGCAAGTGATGAAAGGGACAAGAGGAAGGGGTGGAAATTTAGTCGGAAAGAAGAAAGTGGAAAAATTTATTGGAAAGACACTGGGTGGGTTGGGGAGAGGAGGAAATGCAGGGAAAACCCTGCGGAAAGAATATGAAGATGAAAGTAGTTAAGAAGCGGAAAATTCAGGGTAGGATGAAGAATATTTAGGGTTGAGAAGGGGTTAGCCCTTAGGATAGATTCCAACTTAAAAAATGAAACGTGCTGATAACAAAGTATTTCTTTTTCTATATTATGTTTATTTCATCGATGAAATGTAACGTATCAATTATGTCGTTGAATTACATACTTTTGGATGATATGCATCGTAAAAGCATTTGAAACAAAGAATAATTCTACACCATGCACATTTTATGAAGCTCCCACCTGAGCAGTTACATTTGCGTGAACGCAGATCATGTGGGAATAAAGCTAAGAAGTTCAGTGAGGTGTTTCCCTTGCAAGTATGTGGTTTGCGTAGAAATCTACTCGTATTTCAAGTGAAACAGTTTGTTTACACAATTGACGTAGATGCAGATTGGAGCTGTGATTGACCTAGTTGGAAAAGAATCTGTGTAGCTTTAAGTATTATCAAAGCTTCCAACTATGCGTGAGGTAGGGGAGGATGGGGTACATTGTGACGGATATCTTATTTACCAAGTATCTCGTAAATGGATGCGTATATCAAAAAGATCCTTAGGTGGTTAACATTCTTTTGTAACAAGGAATCTTTGGTATAATTGTCAGATTTTTAAATTTAATGATACAATAAATATTGGCACTGTCACAAAGTACCCCAATTGTCACATCCAACCCCGGACCGGGGTAAAATGTGACAGGCCAAGTGTACTATGTGACTGGTCCAGAAGTGTGCTCAGGAATGTTGAGGATTACTTATCACAAAATACAATTTTTCTAAAAAAAACAATTCAATTTAATAAAAAAATAATGAAGTAAAACCTCATAAAGAGATAAAAACAGAAAATAAAATTTTTTTTTCAAAGCTCTGCTAACGTGAAATCCTTATCTGAAAAAATCTGAGGGTTAAAGGAATAGATGCCACAGGCTTTAAAGCCAGAGCTAACATTTTATGCCGTGATTCCTATTTCAATGGCTTGTTTGACAATGTGATATATGGTCACTGTCTCTCCTGGGTGCGAAATCATCCAAGCATTCAAAGCTTTGTCATATGCCATGCCAAAAGGTCCAAAACATGTAGGTCCAAAGGTTGGCACATGTGTGATATGTATGGGTATGCAGGGTTAAAATAGTAATGCCATTTTTTTGCATAAATCAATTGCTTCTAAGGTGATATGGGTTTCTAGATTATCCATTATAAGAAGGGATGGGTTTTCTTTAGAGGAATTTGTGAGAGCTATGTATCTACTCAAAACCTTTAGGAAATTGACACGATCCATCCATCCAGTAGGGCAAGCCAACCCAAGTGTACCTGGGTATGATCCGCAAATCATATGGGGCTTAAAATATTTCCTTGGAAATATCATTATGGGTGGTAAGACAGATCCAAGGGCATTAACTATCACACAAGTTGTGACAAGCGTGCCCCTTTCAGCACTTGCCTTAACTGATACTCTTCACTGTCCTTTGGGAGCTAATACTTTAGTTCTCACTAACTGAACTATTATTGTGCCACATTCATCCAGATTGAACACTCAAGCCATTTGCAAAGTAGGGGTTTCTCTGAAGGACTTTATCCAAATTAGCAAAATAAATTTGCATGTTATGCTGATTGAAAGCTGAGCTTCGACCCATGCTGCAAGCCTCTGGCTTCCTTAGAGAAATTGCAGGGTGACGTTTCATGAAACCTAAAAGACAGTAAATGCCTGCCATTTCTTTCTTCATCCATGAATCAGGAACTTTTTTATCATTTCTAGCAGCAAACTCACAAGCTAGTTTTCTAGCCACATTTTTATCTAGACCATGGCCAAACTGGGCAGCAGAAATGAAATACTCAGGCAAGAGTTCCTCTTCTTCAATTGAAAAAATCTTACGATTATCATAATGTTAGTTTAGGTCGAGAACCTCATTACCATAACCATCTGAAACTGCCTTCCTGTTACAGTATCTTCTTAAAGTTTCAAAATTTACATGGAACCTTTTAGCTGCGTCTCTTAAAGATAAACCTTCACTTTTGGCCTGGACTGCTCCCCCCATAGCCTCTTCGTTGTGTACTCGCTCTGTTTTTCTTTCCCTTTTCCTAGGCATTGTTTGTAGTAGTATTTTTGTTTAACGTGCTTCGACGGCTAAGGTCATTTCGGACTTACTGTCTGCCACGTGCAGACAGAGGCAACAGCACTCGGACGAATCGGAGGATCACCCGTCCAAACTCGAGCCGAGCCCAACGATGCTTAACTTCGGTGACTGATCGGGAAGTAGGGATTGTTTATCTGCAAACAAAATCACATATTAACTGAAGGAACAAATAATTTTGAGGCTATAGCTTCAGGCCTAGAAGGTATAGTGCCAACAAAACCAATCCTGAAGCAACGAAATTACATAATTTGCTTTCGGAAATAAGCCTAACTAAGGAAAAAACAATTAGGTAACCTTATTAGGAGAAAAGGATGATGTCACATAACACCCCTGGCGTGGCTGTCACAATGTACACCGAATGTAATACTTCAACATAACCTCACATAGTCTTGAACACAGGCGCCACACGCACACAGGAATGAGCTTAAATTGAGCCCCAATGTTGGCTCTCTCTCGTACTGACATTCGTTTGAGTAAAAATTGGAACGACTTACCTTGAGGAGAAAGTTTGCAGCAGACAAATCAAATTTCTGGTGACCTGGTTTTTTATTTTCAGGCTGCTGCCGCCATAATACTTATCACAGCCTTCTGAAACTTTGTCACAACAACATCCGCATCTATACTAATCATTTCATCATGGCGATGTTGAGCTGCGAGCGCATGTTTGAATAGTAGGATCGATGACACATAGTACCCCGTGTCTCAATGTACCCCATCCTCCCCTACTGTGTGTGTTCTTTTATTACATGAGAAAAAATCATGACGTCCGGGACGCAGCTTGGATTGCAATGAAAGAAGTTGTTGATCTGTGGAACAAAACTAAAATTCCCCGTATCCAAGACATTCGGGTCATTGAAAAATTTGAGTCGCTTTATCAGGAATGGCGGAATCTCCATAAGAAAACCTCCACTAATAAACCGCCAACTGCAGCCGCGATGGCTAAGAAAGAAATGTTTCATAGTAAGCTAGAGTCTATGTTTGACTTGAGCAAAAATGTTGCAATGGAACAGCTGGAACAAAAGGCAAATGATGTAACTAAAGAAGCAGAAAAAAGGCTTGGAAGGAAGAAATACTTTTCTTGTGTGATCAACGCGGACCGAGGTTAGGAGTTATCGGGGGTGTAGATTTAAAGATGAAGAAGGATGATCAGAGGAGGGCAGTGAGGAATGTTTAATGAGAAACTCACTGAAGAAGACAAAACGCAAGTTGCCACCGGTATTCTCATTAAAGAAGGTTCATAGAGCCGCTGAAGAAGAGACAGGTGCAGTTGCGGGATGTTCCCAATATGACACTTAGTGACTTAGCCACAACAAGCTCCATCAGATTTTTCCAAATACTAGGAATTAGTCAAGCGTTTTTAGTGTACCCTGTGACTGAATGGGCTGAAAATAGGAAAGCAAATTGCTTCTTACCTTAGAGTGGTTAATGATCATGCGGAGCGAGGCGTAAAACTTATGTCCGATTTCAACAGAACAATAACACAATAAGGGGACGCCTTTCAAGGCTTGCTCATATCCGTAGATTCCTACCGGAAGTCCCTACCCGACATCAAAAAGTCAACACCCTTTGAGTGCCAGCCGAAATTCCATAAAGGTGTCTTAAAAGTGCCAAGGGATTTTCATGAAAATTGCAGACTTTCAATAAAATGTCATTTAAAAGAATAATTTATATGATAAATTAGTCAAATTTGGACAGTGTACAGATAACATATCCCTATATGATATTGCTGACCGTTTTTTAAATTTATTATCCATGGAAAAAATATTAAATTAATTAAAAATTGTAATTGTTATCGTACATTTTATTGCCATTATTTAAAAGCGATGTCGTAAAATTTTACATGTACGATTTATTAAGATTTATACATATTTTCAAAGAACGCTTATTGATTTTATCAAATACCAACATTTTCAATTGCATTTTCACTACTATTTGTTTAAATCGATTATTATCAGCAGAGCCAAATTTATGATCCATTCAAGATTCAACCCCAAAAGTTTGAAAAATGAATATCATAAATCAGACAAATGGTAATCAGATATTGAGTACATACTAGCTAAAATTTTATTATCTAAATGATCAGAATGGTTTTTGAAAACATAAATTAATTGTTAATAACAATTATGCAATGTTATAATTTTTATAACAATTACTGAGTGTATACTGAAATTACGATCACAACTGATTTGTTCACATTTTTGTGAAAATGCAAGCGTTTTAGATTTGCTTAGCAAATAAACTATTATCATAATCAAATTTAGATTTTATCAAAAGAAAATATTTCAATATCATGTGTCCAAATTCACACAGAAATCACGTCAAATTTACAAGTACAAAGAGAGAAAAGAGAAAAACTTCGACTGCTTATAGCATGCATTTTTTTTATTTTACAATGATCCGTTCCACTCAAAAGTAATTTACAATGTACATTCAACAAATTATGCTTGATAATGCATTTAGATTGCAAGCAATTTTCACACTTTACGCTTTAGTGAGATACAGAGTCACACATCATCAAAAACTTATTCCCCAACGATGATGACGCTTATTGATATACGTACTACAATAACCTGCTGTGGGATTTGGTCCAACTAAACTTTTATCTTTATACAGTTAGTGGTGAGGGATGTAGTAGGTAATGCCTAAGTATTTTATTGGCATGGCCCACAATGGGCTGGTACGTAGATCATGGGTCATACTGATTTCCTAATAAGTTCATCTGATTGTAGTGAATCAGTGGAGGAAGAAGACATTAGTGATTCTGAAACTTCATCGTCGGAAACCGACGAAAGTGAAGACGACTGGAGTGAAAGAGATGGGGAAGACTGCACCGCGTCAGCAGTATGCCAAAGTTCTAGGTTCGAAACACGCTCCACTCCATGGTTATGCGCCAATAGTGTAATTTCGTCTTTTTTTCACCAATACTCTCCTGAGGATAATGGTCACTGAAATAAATAGATATTCAGAGCAGTATCTCCACCCACACAAGATCCTCTTCTCGAATTCAAGAGCAAGACTTTGGAAGCCGGCGACTGTGACAAGAAATGAAAGCATTTATTGCTTGCATTTTGAATATGGGGATAGTAACTAAGCCCAGCATTTCTAGTTGTTAGGGAGTACGACAGGGGAAATGAAAACTAGCGAAAACTATTAAGAACCATTAATGGGTGTATTTAAGGCTTGATACATAAATACTGACATGTGCTCACGGCACCGACTTTACACACACACAGGTATGAGACAGTGCAGGGGAAAAACAAGTGAGTGAATTATAAACAGATTTAGAGTTCAGCCACTGAGGCGCTGCACTGCGGCGCACAATACAAATAGCTCAGCAGCTGTTGGATTATATAATCACAAAAAACCAACACACCCACTTAAGCCTATAGCTGCTCAAAAAGAAAACACTGAAAAAGCAATCAAACACACTTAATAAATATTACAAATCAACTCTTGGCACATTTGAAATTATCCCTTTAACATATTTCAAAACAAATACCTTTAATACATAGGTAGTAATATAAATTTGAATTAACACAATCCCATTCCTTGGGCACAGTGCATGTGTTTAGGCTTTGGCAAGGATTTCGTGAGAATGTCTGCTATCATTTCCTGAGTTGGCATATAGTGAAGGGAAATAACCTTTTCTTGCACCTTCTCCCTAGTAAAATTATGTTTATTATTAATGTGTTTGGTACGCTTGTGGTACACAGGGTTATTGGCTATTTTCTGCGCACTTTGATTGTCATTGTACAAATCAATTTCACCAATTAAGTCACACACAAGATTTTTTAGATGCACAGCTTCTTTTGCAGCCTCTGATAAAGCCACATATTCAGCTGCTAGTGCAAACAATAACCTTAAGGAACTATGCCTGACAACTGGCGAAAAAGTGTCAAAAAAGTCAATCCCAAATTTTTGGGTGAAGCCCTTCGCTACCAATCTAGCCTTGTATTTGACAACATCACCTTTTGTATTACGCTTTGCTTTAAACACCCACTTGCTCTGTACAATGTTCTTCCCCTTTGGTTTGGGAACTAGCACCCATGCATTATTTTCCATCATTGAATCAATTTCACATTGCAGGCAGTGTGCCATTCCTCACTATAGGGTGAGGACAAAGCTTCATTTACAGTACTTGGTCCAATTGAATCAGAGCAATGAGTATAATACAATACGTGATCAGGATATTCCTTGGGCCTTCTATCGCGCTGGGGGTAGCGACGCTCTCCTTCATTTTGAAGTGGATTGCCAGGATGATCAGCTCCAAGCTCCTCTTGTTGCTCACCCTCCACCCGCTGTTCATCTGGTTCTGGAACTTGAACTGGAACATTGCATAGAGACAATGGTGGATTAATGCCTTCTGCTGTTAGGGGCAGTATTGTTGTACCTTTTGACAGCTCATGATCAAAAACATTTTGGGAATAGGTCATCTCATCAAAGACCACATCTCGTGCAGTTACTAGTTCGTGGGTGATGGGATGCAAGAGCCTATACGCCTTCTTCTCATCTGAGTACCCAACAAACACCATCCTCTCACTTTTGGGTTCAAGTTTTCTTCTCAACTGAGCTGGGATATGTACATAAGCATCACATCCAAAAACTTTTAAGTGTTTGAGGTCTACATTTTCTCCGGTCCACATTTGTTCTGGCGTAGCATTGGGTGTCTTTCGTGCAGGAGACCAGTTGACAAGATAGGCTGCTGTGTTCACAGCCTCAGCCCACATTCTTCTGTCACATTCAGCACCTTGCATCGTGGAGAGTGCTCGTTCATTTAGTGTTCGGTTCATGCGCTCAGCCACACCATTTTGTTCTGGCGTGTACCTTATGGTCAGCTGATGTTTGATACCACGCTGTTTAAAAAACTTATCAAGAGCTTGGTTACAATATTCCCCACCATTATCAGAGCGTACAACCTTCACCTTCCTTTCACATTCAACTTCTACCAGAGTAATGAAATGTTCAAGGATTTCTCTCACCTCACTCTTCCTTTTGAGAAAGAAAACAAAGACTTTCCGTGTGTAGTCGTCTATGATTGTGAGAAAATATCTGGCTCCTCCCCAAGATTCCACTGGCATAGGTCCACACAAATCAGTGTGCAGCAGGTCCAGCCGGTTCTTAGCTCGATGCTTTGTAGGCTTGAAAGGCTGTCGCACTTGTTTCCCTTCTGCACATGGAACACAGAGTTGCCTTTCTCCTGAAAAATTAATACCAGTAGTCAAACCATTCTTTAATAGATCCATCCCTACATGATTAAGGTGCCCCAACCTTTTATGCCACAATTCTCTCGAATTAGAATTTTCTGAACATGCATTTGCTATTACTCTAGAACATATATTTGCTATGGTCTTATTCACCTTATGAGTAGACGATTTTAAGACAAAGTCCATTGGACTCTTCAACTAACAATTGTACGTGACCTTTTACCTCACAATCGTCATCAAGAACTACTTTACACCCTTGGCGATCAAAAACAACAACATGACCCTTTCTTACAATACTATTGACTGAAAGTAAATTTACTGATAGATTAGGCACATAAAGAACGTCTGAGTAGTAGTAGTAGAAATACGTTTTTTAGGGGTGCGTCGACTACAGGGTCATTTGCACCGCTCATAGTTCCTAACGTAAAAAGATGCTAATTTTCTTCTGTTACAAGTATTTAGTATAGAAAGGTCTCCGGTCGTTTGACATTACAAGAGTTTCATTATACCCGTATTTATGATATAGAGGATAACATTGTTGATGGCATCTATATTATTACCCAGGACGGTTTGAAATTCCTTGTTTTCAATTAGTCTCCTACGTTGGTATGAGTATTTCACGCATTCTAGCAGAATGTGTCTCACAGTAAGATGGCAGTCGCAGCTATCACAGCGGGGGACCTGTTTCTCTTCGGTGAAAAGATATGCGTGTGTGAGAGCGGTATGGCCTATTCTAAGCCGAGTGAGGGCGACCTCTTCCCTACGACTGTTCCTCACTGAAGTGGCCCATGCAGATGTTTCCACTTTTATGCCTCTGAGTTTATTGCCAACGACGTTACTCCACAGCCCTTGCCATTGCTTCATGCATACTCTCTTCAGTTCGGCTCTTAGATCGTCGGAGGAAATTTTCTCGAAATCGGTGGTGAGTTTATTTAGTGCCTCCTTCGCTGCTGTATCCACCATCTCATTCCCTCGAATTCCAACATGCCCCGGGATCCACATAAAAGAAACTTTAATACCCTTCCTACTCAAGGAGTAGAGGGTATCCTGTATGGTCTGCACCAGGGGATGGAAAGGAAAGTAATCTGAAATGGCATGGAGTGCACTTAAAGAGTCTGAGCAGATAAGGTAAGACTCGTGTCGAGTTATATTTGCCAGAGCGAATTTTATGGCAAGGAGTTCAGCACTGTATATACTACATAGAGGGTTGAGTTTAGCTTGGACCGTGCCGTCATGTTGGGAAATGGCTGCACAGGCACAAGCTGACTCGGATTTTGAGCCGTCAGTATAAATAGGGATAAGCCCAGGATGGCGATCGAGAAATTCATTAAAAAGGAGCCTGTACTCCGAGTCCGAGGTTGATGACTTTGGATTCCCCGCTAAATAAAAACTAACTTCCGGCCGAGGAATGACCCATGGCGGATTAATTGAGCACCCTTGACCGATAACCTCGGGTAGTCGAAATCCTAACTCCTTGATAAAATTGCTGAGCCTCACCCCAAAAGGCTTCGTAGATCTTGTCCTTCGGTTAAAAACATCTATAAGTTGAGGTTTAAAAATAGCGTTGAAGCACGGGTGCTCTTTCATCGATAAAATCTTGGCGGCATAGTTGCACATTAAAATGTTCCTGCGGGTGGACAGAGGTGGTTCTCCCGAGTCGGCGTAAATACTTGTAATCGGGCTGGTTCTGAATGCGCCAGTGGCCAGCCGGAGGCCAGCATTGTGCACTGTCGTCAAAGGCCTTAAATACGACTCTCGGGTCGAAGAGTAGGCCAACGACCCATAGTCAAGTTTAGACCTTACCAATGCTCTATACAACAAGAGCATCGTGGTGCGGTCAGCACCCCAAGTCGTGTTTGCTAAAACTCTCATTATGTTTAAAATTTTAAAACATTTATCCCGGAGAATAGAAATGTGTTCGCGCCAATTCAACCGGTAGTCAAAGGTGAGACCTAAAAAGCGAGTAGTCTGAACAAATGGCAGCTTCTTACTACCGAGGAACAAGGACGGTAGAGGGAAAAGTCCACGTACCCGGTAAAAGTGCATACATTTTGTCTTTTCCGCCGAGAAGCGGAGACCATTGCTTTTGGACCATTTCTCGATTCGATTAAGGGTCAACTGCATCTGCCTCGTCGCGGAATGGAGGGTGGATGACCGGCAGAATACTGCCAAGTCATCGACGAATAGGGACCCGATTACCGGAGGTTTTATACATTCCTCAATACTGTTAATTGCAATAGCGAAGAGTGTAACACTTAAAATACAACCTTGTGGAACGCCGTTTTCTTGAGTACGAGAGCTTGACAAGAAGTTGTGGACCCTAACTCTAAAGACTCGTTCCTCTAAGAAATTTTTTACAAAATTTGATAAGTAGCCCCTAAAACCCAATTCATGAAGTGCTTTTAAGACCTTATGTCGCCACAATCGGTCATACGCCTTTTCTATATCGAAAAATATACCTATAACGTGCTGCCGGAGCAAGAATGCCTCCTGTATAAAGTTGGACCTTCTAACGAGATGATCCGTTGTCGATCGGTTGTGGCGGAATCCACATTGGATTTTGGATAGAAGGTCTCGTCTTTCCAGATACCAAACCAGTCGTCGGTTAACCATTCTCTCCATTATTTTGCATAGGCTACTTGTGAGGGATATGGGGCGGTAGCTCCCAGGATCGCTGCGATCCTTACCATATTTAGGGACGGGGATGACTATGGATTCCCGCCATGCATCCGGGAACGATCCCTCGCACCAGATCTGATTGAATGTTTTCAGCACATCGGCTAAAGCTGTAACGGGAAGATTACGAAGGAAGGCATAGTGAATGTCATCGCTTCCAGGGGCTGTGTTCTTAGAGCATGCAATTGCAGATTGAAGTTCCCATAGATTGAAGGGCTCATTGTACGGAGATACTGCCCTACTACCGAAATTAAGTGGGACTGCCTCAGCTATCCGTCTCACATACATGAAGGCCTGGTCATAATTTTTGGAAGAGCTGATGTCAGCGAAGTGCTCCACAAATGTTTCAGCAACTTCTTGCCTGGATGTTATTATTTTGGGACCTACCTTTAGGGCAGCGACAGCAGTAGACGTTCGGGTTCCCGCGATCTTATTCACCTTTTCCCATACATTCGATATAGGAGTTCGGCAGTTAATTTGAGATGCATATGAGATCCATGAAGCCTTTTTGGCTTCACTTATTATCCGCCAAGTTTTTGCTCGTAGTCGGCGAAAGGCTGCCAGGTTCATTGGCGTTGGGTACTTTTGAAAGATCTTAAGCGCCCTTTTCCTTTTACAAATGGCAGCTGCACAATCTTTATTCCACCAGGGGACTGGTGGTCGCCTTGAGGCTATCGATACCCTTGGAACGCTAGCTTCGGCAGCACCTATTATAGCTTTGGTAAGTGTTAAAACATTTTCAGGGCCATTGCGATTGTCGTCAAATGTAAAATTAAAATTGTTTCTAAAATGAGGCCAGCCACCCTTTTTAATCGCCCAAGTACGGGGCATGTTAAAATCACGAATTTGTCTACTTGGTTTCGAAATAAAAATCGGGAAGTGGTCACTCCCACAAAGGTCATTATGAACTGACAGTTGCAATCTGGCTCCTAAATTACAACTGTAAAAACACAGGTCTATAACCGAGAACTCTCCGTTATAACTATTAAAACGAGTGTGTTCGCCATTGTTGAGTAAAATAAAGTTAAAATCATTGATGAATTTGGCTATTAGTCTTCCCCTCATATTACCTTGTGCTCTGCTGCTTCCCCAGAGGGAGTCATGAGCGTTAAAATCCCCTAGGAAAGCATGTGGTTTTGGAAGCTGAACGGCTAGTGACTCAAGGGCATGCCTGTTCGCTGGTGCCCACTGGGGCAGGTAAACGTTACAGAAGGTCATAATCTCGGGGGTAGCCATCGAGACGGCAATAGCCTGTAGAGGGGTTCTTAAGGTAACCTGAGAAGAGTAAAGGTTCTCCCGGACAGCTATTGCAACTCCTCCCTGGGCTCTATTGCCACTAACATCATCAAACCGATATATGTTATAGCCTTTTAATGAAATTCTGTCAGATGGTTTTAGATGAGTTTCCGGCAGACATACGCAGGATGGATTAAAATCTCTAATTAGAGCATCCAGCTCCTCCTTATGTCGGTATAAACCGTTACAGTTCCACTGTAAGGTTTTAAACATTAAATAAATAAATAATATATAAAAATATTTATCAAATCCAAGAGTGGTCGACTATGATCGCCGCAGTCTCACCTTCCCCTTTTCTTGGGGTTTACTCGGGCATTTGAAGTGCATGGCTACTTCGGAGGGATCGGCATCCATCATATCGTCCGATATGGCGTCCTCCTCAAGGTCAGGTCTTTTTGAATGAGCTTTGCGGTGGAGCGATTTGGCCTTGCTGGATGAAGGCGAGCTTTCACCAGAAGAATCGCTCTACGCTGTAGCCTTAGCCATATTTTTTTTAATTTTTAGGTTGGTTACCTGAGTAGGATTTTTGGGTTTAGCGGGCAGGAATACGCCTTTACAGGGGCCGCACACAGATGGCGTATGTGTTTGCACGGCAGCGTCCTGATATTTTTTGGCGGTCACCTGACTATAGGACTGTCCAGAGAACACTGGGTGAAGAGCTCTGAATTCCTTCTTGGCCTCGCCGTAGGTAACTTTCTTTGTGGTTTTTATTTCCTGTATTTTTTTTCTTCCACAAATACGGGACACGATGTGGACCAGGCTGGATGATCTTTCTCGCAGTTGACACATTTCTCTTTTTCCTTACAATCTCCTTCATGCTTTTGTAGAGAGCATCTTCCACAGAGTTCCTCTCCTTTGCAATTTGAAGATGTATGGCCATACCTTTGGCAACGAAAGCATCGCATTGGCTTAGGAATGAAAGGTCGCACTGGGATTGAGTTGTAGCAGACATAGACAGACGCGGGAAGTTTCGGGAGGGCGAAGGTTAGGACAAGGCTGTTCGTGTCCTTCAAGGTACCACTTCGCCTCGTTTTCAAGCGACGGACCGATACCACCTTCTGATCTTTGAGGCCTTCTTTTATTTCATCCTCGGTACAATCTGAAAGTTCCCTTGATGTTATAACACCGTCACATGTGTAAAGTGACCTATGGGGTTCCACTTTCACCGGTACTTGGAAGAATTCCTTTGTCTCCAGAAGTTTCTTTGCCTGTCTACTTTGCTTAACCTCGATGAGGAAAGAACCTGATCGAAGTCTTTTCGCCGTTTTCACGTCACCCACTAAACCCTGAATTACTTTGGCGACCACGAAGGGAGATAATTTTTTCATAGCTCCTTCTTCAATACTGCTCACCACAAGAAAAGATGGATAATCCTCCGTTTCAAAGATGCTGTTGTACACACACAGCCTTTTACAAGGTTGAGCCACCTCAAGAGAAGCAGCAGGGATTTTGTTTGGTGTACCCATGGGAAATTATTATTTTCATCTCCAGGCTTCCCACCCACCATGGAGCCCAACATGGGGACGATGCACCGCCAGCCGATGCAGAGCGTCAGGACTACCTGGATATAGTCGTGCCCTCCGAGAATGCTCTTTGCAGTGTCCCTTTGGCTCACGGCTATCCCATCCTGGCGTACGCTCGAAAGGAGCCGCCAAGCTCCCCAGCCGCCAGGAGCCGATTGACCGGGAATAGGCTAGTTCCCGGCCGCCCGTCTAGGAGAGGCAGGGGCCGAAGTGGAGTGTTGGGGGCGTCTCCCCTCCCACAGGGGAGGTCCCCTCAGCCACCAGGATCCCCGTTCCCTTCGACACGGGTCGCCGCGCACGGCAAACACGCGGGTGGGCTAAGGCAAGATAATATTGCCTCGCACAGACAGTCAAGCCCACAAGACTGTCCGGACGCTACCCTAGCGAAACGGGGGTTTGTTTTCGGGGTTGTCTCCCCGCCCTTTTAGTCGCCTCTTACGACATGCAGGGATACTGCGGGAGTATTCTCAATCCCCCTACCCGCAGGGGGGAAGGACATCTGATACTTCAGTAAAACTATCAGTAAACACAGGAACATCACCCTTGCCTCCACTATACAGTTTACAATCATTTGCAACGGTCACTTCGCAGCCAACTTCATCTAAAGGATCAAACCTCGACATCCAGTTCACTCTTCCAGTCATATGTCTCGAGGCTGCGGAGTCTATGTACCAGCCGTCTGCTGATCGGACATCAACTCCAAGTGCTGTGAGCAAAGCCCTGCCATTCTTCTTTTCTTCCTTTTTATCAGGTGGCTTGGCGTCTGCTTGAGGCGTTGTTTTCTGTCGTGGATGCTTGCAGTCCTGCTTCCAATGGCCGGGTTTCCGGAAATTCCAACAATAAGGCTTCTTAGGCTTATGACCCTTGTGACCACTACTGCTAGTGTAGAGACCCATTTCTATATTTGAAAAATGTCTGTCTTCTTGAAGAAGCTTACATTTTACAAAATCACTCGTCAGTTCAGCACCTGAGTTTTCTAGTGCCATGATCATGGGTTCATATTCATCGGGTAAACCTTGCAGAAGCAAGGCGCCTAAAAATTCGTCATCAAGGGGCTTTTTCACTGCAGCTAACCTTAGAGACAAACCCAAAACCGCGGTGACGTATTCCTCCATAGTTCTTAACTGTTCAAGTCTTGTGGAGCACAATTGGCGAATAATTCTTGTGTGTCGGTTGGCACCCTTGTCCTCAAATGTTATCTCAAGGGCATCACATGCTTCTTTGGCCTTTACCGCTTCCATTACATAAGGAAACACACTCTTCTCCACCATTAAATTAATTTTACATAAGGCACGCTCGTCTTTCCGCCGCTTGGTACCTTCTGGTGTTGTATCGCCTTCCTCGTGACCCATTATGCACTTCCAAAGATCATCGTGCATTAAATAGTTCTTCATTTGAAAACGCCAATCAATGTAGTTTTCTCCCCCTCTTAGTTTTTCGAAACTATACAGAGAACCAGTGCTGGATTCCGCCATGATGCAAATTATTTGTTGCACGAAAACAACGCGAAAAAAAACACATTTGTTCGATCCCTGGGCCCTTAACCTGTTAGGGAGTACGACAGGGGAAATGAAAACTAGCGAAAACTATTAAAAACCATTAATGGGTGTATTTAAGGCTTGATACATAAATACTGACATGTGCTCACGGCACTGACTTTAGACACACAGGCATGAGACACAGTGCAGGGGAAAAAAACAAGTGAGTGAATTATAAACAGATTTAGAGTTCAGCCACTGAGGCGCTGCACTGCGGCGCACAATACAAATAGCTCAGCAGCTGTTGGATTATATAATCACAAAAAAACCAACACTAGTTACTAGTCCAACAGTGAATGCTTGGAGACATCTTGTTCAGAAACATGTTTTCCTGTAACCGATTACAAATTTTGCGCAAATGTTTTCCATCCTGTTGTAAATTCGAAAGTTCCCATGTTTCCGCACTTTATTCATCATAGAGAAAAAAAACTTTCGTTGTTTTTTAAAAAAAACTTTCGTTCACATCACAAGGAAATAAAAAACGGTAAAGATGAGTTTTCGTCTACCCAGTGATTTTTTATGAAAAAGCTACGTATATGGAGAAATTGACTATGATACCTAATGGTAGAGGAAAGAATGTGCATTTGTAAAATGTAAGAGATTTGCAAAATATGTGAGGTGGTTTTGATGTCGATACATCTGTTAAAAGTGGGTGAAAATTGCGTTTTCACTGGCGAGACGAAAGCTCACGTTTACCAATATTTGTCGACTTTTTCTTTCTTTACCGCACTTCACTCATCATAGAGAAAATAAACTATCGTCGTAAATAAAAAACATTCGTTCGTATCACACGCAAATTTCGGTTGGAAATAAGAAACCTAGTTAGCTTGCGTCGCTTGCTCTTTCCGAAATGGAACTGCTTTCTACGGCATCCTCCACTTTTCCCGTCACCGAAAGAGCTTTCATTGTAATTGTTAACCCAAACGCATGACTTAGACCAGATGGCCGTGCTCAGACACTCCAAGTCATAAATAAATCTCCCAAACTGAACCCTCCACTTTGCCCGTCACCGAAATCACTACCTATGTGATTGTCGACCAAAAGGCATGACTAAGACCCTCCGAGTCATAAGAAAGTAGCCGCTGGCCTAATCTCTCTGGGTCAGGCCGGTAGCAACTTTGTTTACGCCTGCAGTGACTCTCATTGTCAGAATCGTTTGTACTGCAAATGATTCAAGAGTGGCATCATCTCAGTTATACGAAGGTGGAGAATGCACGCCCGGGAAGAAAGCATTCGTCTCAAAAACACTACTTTTCCAGGACTGATTACCTATCTATTTTTACCCAGTACCCGTAAAATAATGTTGCGGAGATCCTTGTAGAAGATAATACAAAAAGAAAAAGATATTGACACGCAATATTCTTGAATTATGAGCATTTACCCTTGAAAATATCCAAAGAAAAACACTAAGTAAGTGGAAGTGCCACTGAACTTGAGACCACAGTATTTAAAAGAGATTTAAATAGCCAATTATTTTATAAAAGTGAATTTGAGCAGTATTATGTTTGTAGAACATTATGAAGCTTAAATATAAAAAAATTACTGCGAATAATTGTGTTCACGATGAATAAAAAACTCTAAACTTAGCGTCGCTATAGGCGACGCTGGCACTTTTGGGAGAGTTTTCGAGCGTCGCCTATAGCGACGCTGGCATTTTAAGGGTTAATTCATTAGTATGACACACCATCTACATCAAGAGACCGGAACTGAATTGTGTACTTACTCGTTCTACCTTCAAATATGTTAATTAAACACATCCAGGTAATCAGATAATCTTGCCATTTATTTACCCTCAGAAGTGCACGAGGAAGTACAAAGAGAAAGAAGGGGTGGGGACAGAGGGGGGAGCCCTCAGACCTCGGCACGGATGCCAGCGTAGCGGCGACCGTCAGCCAAGCGCCCGTACTGGCTAGGTCGGTGCGGAGTATATTAATCCATAATGGCTTCAAGAAGAGAAGATATGGTTCAAATTTTTGCCCCTGCGGAGCTCTACAATCAGCGAATTACTGTGAAGACTTGTGTATGGCATCGAAATCCGCTTATTCTAGTGCACCTACACTTTGACCCCTTAGGCACGACTATGGGTAGTCGCACATCAACCAGCCTGAAATTTATCTGTTTTCTCACCAAAACAACCATTTTGAATGGACGAATTCAAAAGAAAAACCAATTTTCAAAAATAAGCTTAGGCCTACCGTAAGGTCACTCATTTTTACGATACATGCCCCTCCCCTCCCCATAAAAGAAGGGGGAACGGGAATTATATCTTTCTTAAAAGACAAAGGACCTTTACAAGAGGCCACATACCGATTTTGAACGCAATCAGAACACTGAAACTCATAAAGAGAAAATTCCGAAAAAAGTCATGTTTTTCACGATTTTTCGATAATTTGAACGCGATGAGCGACTCCCTCTTCCCCTAAAAAGGAGATAAAGGGTGTTACATATTTTTTTAAGACAGAGGTTCTTTAGAAGAGGCCACATACCGATTTTGAACGTAATCCAATCACTGTAACTCATTTTAAAAAATCCCTCAAAAAGTCATATTTTTTTACGAATTTTCAAAACTTCGAACGAGATGTGCGACCGGAAGACATGGTCCGATTTAAAAACTTTTTCTTTCTTTATGATCAAGGTGACGAGTAGCAAATTTTCCGCGCTATTACGATTCGATTCGGACACTTTCGTGTTTTTTGGCCCACCCTACTGTGCAAGGGCCTCAGAACAGTGGATGCCATCGGGATAAATTTACCATAAAAATTAAACATACCCAAATATGAAGTAAGATTTTGTGCTTTCCCGGCGTATTAACTTGGTGAAGCTTTCTCGGCTTTCCAACCGGGTGATGGTCTCCATGTAGGCCGACGTTTCGATGTCTGACTCAGTCATCGTCATCAGGGCTGATGAAAGGATGTCAATTCATAACATGACAGAGATAGCAGCGGGTTTGCCTCCCCGCTGATGGTCTCCCGTGCCCAGCTTTCAAGCTGTCTACGGAAAAAATTGTGGTAATTGTGGTGAATGGTGACATGGTAGGGTCATGGCTCTGGGCGAGTGGGGTGAGGGACTAAATAACGTTAATCGTAGAGAAGAGCAAATTTAGGTTGGGGATGGATGAGGTCGGCGTCGTAGTTATAATCCCTTGAGGGGTTGAAGCAGTGGGTTGTTTGAACATTTTAGCGATGAATAAAAGGATGATGTTAAGGAACGGAGGACATCGGGAATGGCCGGGATTTTGAGGTCTCTGAGGATATAAATCAATGGGGATAAACCACGGGGCGTTGCAGAGGGAGCGGAGAAAACGGGATTGTAAGCGAGATAGACGGTTTAGTTGTGCTTTGGAGGCATGTGACCAAACAGGGGCGGCATATGTGACGACGGGACGGAACATGGAGAGGTACAGTAGGCGTTTGTTAGTAAGGCACATGCGGTTTCTGCGGTGTAGGAGAGGGAGGATAGAGCGATAGGCGCCCCACGCTTTGGCCAGTGATTAATCAAAATGCGGTCGGAAGGAGAGTTTCTTATCCTGGATCACGCCCAGGAATTTTTCTTCAGATTTACGCGGGATGGCGTGGTCCCCCAGGAAGAGCGGCTGCCCGTCACCTTTCTTCGTCCTTCTGCTGAAGTGCACCACGGATGGGTTTGCCCTCAGCTTCCATTCGGTAAACCAGACCAATAGGTCATCCAGGTGGTCCTGAATGTAAACGAAGGCTTTGTCTGGGTGCATGGAAACGGCGGATATTGCGGTATCGTCAGCGTATAGCATTGGTTTGGTTTTGGGATTGGAAGGGACGTCATTAATGAAAAGGTTGAATAGGATAGGAGAGAGGACAGCTCCCTGGGGAACGCCGGATGAGATTCGGTGTGAAGTTTATGTTGCGGTGCAACGCAAGCCCGTGAAACTTGACGTCGCGAATGAATTGACTGATTTTGGTGGGCGTAACGAGAGAAAAAAACAATGAAAACAACCTTAGCTAGTTTGAAATAACTTCAATGACAGTATTTATATAATTACAATTATTACAGTATAACACAAGCCCGTAGGCTAAATACCGTTAGCCTTGTCTTTGCAAGACGATCACAAGTGGCACCAAGCCTACACGTCCTTTTCTTGGCGCGGTCAGTAGCAAAGAGAGCTGCTATGATGGTGGTACACTTTGTCAGCGCAGGAGGGGAAACAGCTGGCCAGTGGAGGAGTGGAGAGAGGAGGGGAAATGCTATCACACGTTGGATTGGTGGGAATGTCCGCAGGTCGACTTGAACGTGGAAAAAGATGTCAGCACCAGCGCGGACCGAATAAAAAGGAGTGCCTTGCTGGAATCGCGATGACCTGAGCGATCGCGCTGACCTGGGCAGATCGCCGCACATAGCTCATCGCTCTCTGGCACTTTAAGAGACGCGAAGTCTCCTGCGGTTTAGAGTCTCCGACGATTTTCGAGTCTCGAGGTTTCGACGGGGGGGGGGGGGGGGAATTTTGGCACAGCGGTACCAACGGAGGTGATAAAGGAGCGGTTTGTGGTGAAGGAGTGGATTAATTTGGTGATATAGAGGGGAATAGGAAGAAAAAGGAGTTTGAAAGACAGTGTCTGCACCCAGACTTTGTCGAAGGCACGGCTCAGGTCGAGAAAAGCTACCTGAGTGCTATACTTCACATTGATGGACGAGATGATGCCTTCGACAAGCCTCATGATCTGGTGGACGGTGGAGGTGCTCCGGCGAAAACCCATCTGCTCTGGCCGCAGGAGGTCTTCCTGGCGAACTGCTGACTCGAGGCGACGGAGTATGATGCGCTCGAAGAGTTTGGATAGGGAAGAAAGGAGACTTATTGGGCGATAGGAGGAGGGATCGGAGAGTGGTTTAAGTGGTTTCGGGATAAGGATTATTTTTACTCGTTTCCATACAGTGGGAAAGTGCGATAGCAGAAGGCAGCGGTTAAATAGGAGAGAAAGGAGACGGATGGTGGATCTGGGGAGGGCTTGCAGGCAGCGGTTCGTGATGCGGTCTAAACCAGGAGCAGACTTCTTCTTCAGGTTGTGAATCAGGCGGGCGACTTCAGCAGGCGTGGTAAATTCAGAAAGGGATGATGGGGCGAAAGCAAGGGAGGCTACCGCCGCGTTTACTTCTTCTTCCATGGGAGATTGCTCCGAGTTCGTGAAGATATCGCGGAGCGTGGTTGCAAATACCTGGGCGCGATCGGAGTCAGAGGCGGAAGTATGAGTGGCGGTGACAAGAGGGGTGGCGGGGTTGTACCGGGAACGGATGCGTCGTGCAAGTGACCAGATCGAGTTATCTTTAGTAGACAGATCGGCGAGTAAGGAGTTCCAGGAGGTGTTGTGGTGACGGATCAGCAGGGCTGGGGTGCGATTACGGAGGGAGTTGTAAGCCAGGCGGTCAGCTGGGTCCCTTGTGCGCTGCCAGTAGGCACGTGCAGCGTTGCGGTCTCTGATGGCTCTGAGAATTGACGTCGGGAGACAGGAGATGATGGTGAAGGAAAAATTCGGCGATAGCGGTGCAGGCAGTCCTGAATAGTGGTTGTTATTGCCTCAATTGTTGAATCCAAGTCAGCGGTGGAACTTAAGGGCAAGGAAAGCAAAGATGGTGTGCTTTCGGCCATCAGGCGGGTAAACTTGCTCCAGTCAGGCGGTGACGTAGCAGGAGTTGTAGTAAGGGGAGTGGAGAGGACTGAGTACGTCAGTGGGAGGTGATCAGAGGGAGAGGAGTCAAGAGGAATTGGAGTTGGAGCAGAGTAGAGGTTCGCAGAGAGAACAAGGTCCAGGATGTCGTTGAAGGAAGGGGTGCGGGGGTCAAGATGAGTTATGGAAGGCGCTGAGATGGTAAAAGGAGAGGAGTTGGAGAGATCAAGGAGGGTGCGGCCACGCTTGGTGGTTTTTTTACAGCCCCAGTGCGTGTGCTTGCAATTGAAATCACCGCCGACTATAGCTGACTAGGAAAGAATGGAGGAGATTGCGCGTTGATCTACAATTCCGATTTTGCTGCCAGGAGGAAGGTAGGCTGACCAGAGCTGGATTGGTCCCACTGCCGTGTCTATAGCGACGCCGACGACTTCTAGGATCTGGGTTGTTGGTGGAGTCAGGAGACGGCAGGAGATCCCTCGGTGGATGAGCATGGCCACACCTCCGCCCCTTCTATTCTGTCTGTCGCATCTGAAGGTGCGGTAGTTGGGGATTGAGAAGGAGAGGGAGGGAGGCAGGTGGGTTTCTTGGAGTAGGATTGCACGAGGAAGGAGGTCGATGGAGTACTGGATAAGTTCAAGCTTTTTCTGGCGGATGCCGTTGCAATTCCACTGAAGGATTGAGGTAGAGGTAAGGTGATTGAGTGTAGTAGGAGCAGCGGAAGGATTATTGGCCATTGATAAATGAGAGGGCAAAGGAACAAACTTCTTCAATGATTACTGTGAAGGCGGTTTTTCCCGGAGGAGGAAGAAGGAGTTTGGGAATGAGAGGGGTGAACCAGGTGGTAACTTAGGTAATAAAGGATAAAGAAATATCAGGGTTAGAGGAAGTATTGGTAGGAGGTGCGGAGGAATTAGGGCTTGGCGTTGGAGAGGAGCTAGAGGCATTTGCTTGACGGTTGGGGAGGTCAGGGAAGTCTTCAGCAGACGGAGCAGCGGAGGTCGGGTCGCGCCGTTGGCGGGCTTGCCGAACTCTCTCGGCGTACGATCGGAAGAATTCGCAGCCATGGAAGTTCAAAGGATGAGGTCCGTTGCAGTTGGCACATCGTGGAGGAGGAGCCGTGCCAGGAGGCAAAAGGCGGTGAGGACATTCGGCGGAGGGATGGTCATCGCCGCAGCGGACATAGCGGAATTTTAGGCCGCATCCTTTACGCACGTGCCCGAAATTCATGCAGCGCGTACACTGAGGGGGGCCGGGCGACGGTTTGTTGTCTTCCACCTTGACTTTCAGGTCCAGCAGGGAGGTGAGCTGTCGGAGATGCAGTTCGTGCGAAGGAGACGCAAGGGATAGCTGAAACAGCGGCATAGGACGGCGAGGGTAAGGACGGTGGGGGGCAGAGGGGTCACGAGCGACTTCCGCCTCTCTTTCGCGGGCCTGGATGCGGGTGGGGCGAGTGGTTTGGAGCTGCACAAGATAGTGAGTAGCAATGTCTTTCGCTTGAAGGGCGGACTCGATTTCAGTAATTGGGGTGTCCACTGGGAGGCCACGGAGGACAAAATATTTCTTTTTATCTTCGGAGAGAGGAAAAGAATGATAGAGCCAGCCTTGGTCTATGCAAAGCCTAGTGAAATCATGGTGGTCGTCGGAGCAGTGGCATGATATCTTTAGTTGCGTTCCTACCATAGCAGTTACTGGGGGAAATTTGCATACTCCGAATATAGTTTTGGTGCGCTGAAGCCAGTTGCTGGTGTCGTGGAGGAAAAACGGAGGGATGGGAGAAGTGGGCGGAACGGCATGGTCCTCGCAAGTCACGGTTACCGGGGTTGAAGAGCTTTCCTCTGCGTCATCGGCGGAGGCAAGGGAGTGAAAATGGTTGCT
This sequence comes from Pyrrhosoma nymphula, assembly GCA_963573305.1. Taxonomy (NCBI): domain Eukaryota; kingdom Metazoa; phylum Arthropoda; class Insecta; order Odonata; family Coenagrionidae; genus Pyrrhosoma; species Pyrrhosoma nymphula. The sequence goes on from OY754332.1 coordinate 153,425,303, forward strand.
TACGGCTACCTGAGTGGGACGGATTTTACTTGGAGTACTAGGAGGGGATCGGTTTTTTCTCTTTGCTTTCTGTAGAGTGAACGGTTGATCATCCGGAGAGAGAGGGGAATCTAGGTGGATGGGGGAAGCAAGTAGATCATCAGAGCCATGACCCAGGTTGCTTGACGTATCATCTGCGATAAGATTTTGAAGCACATTGGGCAGCGAAGATGCTTCGGCCATTTCAAGTAAATGAAGAACCGGCGTAAAAACGCCGGGGACTATGCGTTGTGGCCAATGGTGACTTCAATTTTATACCATGTACGCAGCAGGAAACCAATTTACCCCAGGCAACTTCTAACGGGAGGGAGGACTCTGCTGGTTGTGGAATCCTAGCGAGGGGACCCCCCAAGCTTCCCCGACAGTGCAGTGGAGGTTCAAGCCCTCTTCTCGGGGTTACAAGGAGAGAAAACCAGACTGGGACACGACACAGGCGCCGCCCAAGGGTGAGAAGGAGGAGCAAGTTAGCCTCCCCTCTCGGACGCCCTGGTCGTTGGGTAGTTGACTGGGTTTTACGCTGTGGTGATGGTCCTGACAAGGGCCGTATTGCTTGGAACTTTCAGTGACGGAGTCCCGTCTGCTGGTCCAAGGGTGCGTTAGAGATCAGGTGATGGTTTGATGATGCGGAAGTCCAGTCGGTGCGAGGGGTCGAGTCAGGGAGAGTTGAGCGTCCAAGAGTGCCGGGTCGAGAGAAGGAGAGAGAGAGGTCCAGTCGGTGCCGAGTCGAGATGAGGTTGATGAGGAGTCCGAGATCTTAAAAGATCTGTTGTACTCTGAGTCAGCAAGTTCTCAAAAGAACTTGCAGAGCAAACCACTCAGAGGCAAATCCTTTCTTCCATTTCCTTCCACTGTGAAGGATGTCAATTCTGTTTGTTGGTCGACTTTTATATCTTAGAGTCGCGAGTTTCGCGGCGCTTCATTGTCCGTAGTGGCGGGAAAGGTGTTGGAGCCTCCTCATTGGTCGCTTTGATGTTTCTTCTTTCTGGTCAGAAAGAAGAAACATCAAAGCGACCAATCAGGCGCTGCCTCGTTGCCCTCTCATGACTTGCGGAATTTCTGTTATCAATCCTCGTCGCCAGATTGTTGTGTCGAATGACTGAGACGAGTTCAGGGAACAAACTCCATTTATTGGGGCAGACACCACACGCAAGATTACACCTATATCTTCAGATATGCCAGCACGCTAATCCAGACACAAGTCCCATGCCTGACCGCCTCACACCACACCGTCCGTTCCGACCCATTGATCCCTGCTGCCATTGCCGAGTATCGATACATCGACGTTCGATATTCCGTCGCTTGATGCAGCGGCAACTTCAGACTCACTTCCCAACAGTGGCTACATACAATAGCATCCCAACTGCCTTTCTATACTGATATTGATCATATTTTTTATCACCTCCAACCATCCCATCATTTCTATTTATTTCTAATGGGGATGATCTACCTTTACCATCAATTAGATTAAATTCCTTTAGATTCGTTTGATATAGTCTGTTTGATTTATCGACATCTTTCTATCTGTATATTCTACATTCATTGAAAGAAAATATGTCATATTTCCTAACAGTCTAACTTCAATCTTAACTTCCAACTCTCTTTTGAACCTTTCAACCTGATCCCTGTGATCCCTTACAGCGAAGTCATCGACATAAATCCCTATGATGAGGTTTCTTTCAATGTTTACACGCACGCATGGATCTTTAACTAATTTATTTAACCCTCGTTCTACTAAAATTGTGTGCAACATAGAATGCCATTCTTTGGCACTTTGTTTCATTCCATACAAACTCTTGAGAAGTTTACATAATTTTCCTTTATCCACTTCAAAATACTTGGGTTGTTCCATGAACACCGCCTCAGATAGATCACTATGCAAATAAGCTGTTAAAACAGTAATGTGCTCCTGTACCCAGTCATTCTTTACAGCAAGTGCCATCATTAATCTAAAGCCCGTTTCACACGATGCTTGATCTAGCACAAGACCTGCAGTCGTAGTCGGAGTTGTAGTCGCCACCGAGATTCATTGTTATAAATAGCATTGAGGAAGTATCCTTAAAAAAGATATCACCATTCTTACTTGCAAAAATACTTAAGGGACTAGTTGGAGATGTAGCTAGCGTTGCGACTCCGATCAGGATCCGTTCTGATCGAAGTTAGAAATGAAAAACAATCAAAGAAGCCTTTAGAAACGTCTAAATTCCATGATGTACCTGTTAAGGCCGAACCACACAAGTCCCTAAACACTTGTGAGGGAGTAATTACATCTTGGGACTTAGCCAATTGCACCGCAGCAGAAATTGTGGAAGCGTTTAGCGACTAGAAGGTGATAGCTGCTCGCCCCCTCAAGACGAGGAGAAGCGGAGAACTAAAAGACACCAATAGTATCGTCCTTACATTCGCTGTTCCTACGCTTCCGAAACATGTCTATTGTTGCTATCGCTAGATTGAGGTCAGACCTTTCATCCCACGCCCAACTCGTTGCTACCGATGCCAAAGGTATGGACATACATCCATTTCATGTAAAGGGGAGGAACTCTGTGGGAGATGCTCCCTAAGAAAACATGAAGGAGAATGTGCTGAAGATGCTAAGTGCGTGAATTATAACGATAGCCATCCATCCTGGTCGGCATCCTGCCCAATATTTAAGGAAGAAAAAGCGATTCAAGAAATTAAAGTCACGAAACGGATTACTTACGGAGATGCCAGGAAGGAATACAGGGCTACACACCCGGTTTTCTCTGGCCCATCATATGCTAAAGTGGCAGCTGCTCCTGTCACAACCCAAGAAATAGGAATACAGACTCACTTCCCATCTGTGTGTGGGCCCTTCAGGGGCGTGTTCACATTTTTCAAAAGTAAAGTAACAGAAAAACGGTACTAATACCTCAGACCCGCATGCATCAGAGACTAATAATTCAAGCAAGTGTACTGCTGTATCTAGAAAGACAAGACCTTTCAACAATGATAACAAAACCCGCGGGCTAGGAGATGAAGACGACATGGTGTCTGATGATATCATGGATGTTGAGCCCCTCGAAACGGCTGCGAAATATAAATGCTTGAGAAAAACGAAATCGAAAATGAAACCGAAAGGGAAGTTTTCTCTTCGACGGTAACATCAATGGCTGCCAAAATAATATCGTGGAATTGTAATGGTTATCGAACACACTCTCCCGAGATACAAATTTTACGCTCTGAAAATGCTGATGTAATTTGCGTGTAGGAGACACACCTCGATCCTGAACAGAAGTTTCATATCTCTGGGCACGAAATATTTCGAAAAGACTTTCTTGGAGGTAGGAGAGCATGCGGCGGAGTGGCTATGGCAGTCCGGTGTGCAATCCACACGGAAGAAGTCGCTCTCACGACAAACCTCCAGGCCAATGCTGTTCGTCTAGGGCTGGTAGGAGGTCTAACCATCGGTAACTTATATCTGCCTCCTGAGGCAAATTTCCAACCCAATGAGATTACCGGCATAATACATCAACTCCCTCAACCTTTTATATTGCTCGGAGATTTCAATGCCCACAGTACCACATGGGGATCCGCCGTATCAAAATGACGCGGACGGATGCTGGAAAAAGTCATAGACGACGAAAATCTATACTTGCTGAATACTGGAGAATGCACGCTTTTATCCTCTGCAACTGGAAATTTCTCATGTATAGATCTAGCCTTATGCTCTCCAGGAATAGCGCCTCACCTAACCTAGGAGGTAGTATCAGACTCACATGGGAGCGATCACTTCCCCATTGCAATTACAATTCTGAATGCTGTGCTGACTGAATCCCGACCATGGAAATGGTGTTTGAATCTAGCTGATTGGAATTTTTTTCGCGAGCACTTGTTTTTTCCCAGACCTATGTTACTAAACGTTAATGCAACTGTGCAAGACATCTCGGAAGGACTATTCAATGCTGCATCCATCGCCATTCCTCGAACATCAGGTAACATTAAGCGTATCCCAGTTCCGTAGTGGAATGAGGGCTGTAAGAAAGCAATTAGAGGAAGACGTCGTGCGCTCCGAAAATTTAGCAACTGACCAACACCATCAAACTTATAAAATTACCGCATTCTGCGAGCGAACTGCCGGCGCGTTATCCTTGAGGCAAAACGGACATCTTGGCAGTAATTCGTAAGATCAGTCAACAGACGCACTCCCACCGCGGCATTATGGGAAAAAATCCGCAGACTATCGGGAAGGAACGCTCACTGTCCTATCCACGGGATTATGGATAATGGATCCCTATTGACGGATAAATAATCGATAGCAAATTGTATTGGTAAATCACTCTATTGGTTTCAGCTCCACTAACTATGACGATAATTTTTTGCGTCGAAAGATCAAGATTGAGAACATCCCCATTGACCGGACTTAAAACAGCAGCGAGTATTATAATTCCTCATTCTCGTGGTGGGAATTTTCATGGGACTCCCGATGTACAGCACCTGGCCCTGACTGTATTACCATCGACATGCTCTCCAATCTGAAGACGGAAGATAAGACAAACATTCTCGAATTATTCAACACCATCTGGGTCACAGATTCCTTCCCGACTGAACGGCGAAAGGCGCACATTGTTCCCATTTTAAAAGAAAACAGAATGTGGAAGCTATCGCCCAATAGCCCTGACTAGTTGCGTCTGCAAGGTAATGGAAAGGATGGTCAACCTTGATGTCGAGTCCAAGGGTCAACACCAAGAGTGGTTAGTGTTAGGTTTGAAAGTATTTGATTCATATGTACATGTCACTGCACGACAGAGAGGACATGGCATAGCGAAAAATACCTAGCGGATATCGGGAACGTATTGGTTTGGCTTCTGCACATCAGGTTACAGATATCGGGCGATACATTCCCACGGGAAGCGACGGATGTGGCGAAGAGGAGAAGGCATTGGCGTCGTGACGACTTATGAGAAGAAATCTCCTATTGTTTTTTCAGTCCGAGGACATTCTTGCTATTGTGCTCAATGGCCTATTCAGTAACAAGGAATTTAATAAAAATTCCCATCTAGAATAACTCGGGCTTACCCGACCCGTATATGGCGGTTGCGGTTCTCAACCAGTACCGGTTTACCAGCCGGTAAATTTGCTGCCACACACGATATCTAGAAGCTTGGTTGCGATCACGGTCCTTAAATTAGGAACCGTGGTTGCGATAAAACAATGTAAATCGTGTGATATTTCGCGGAAAATGTTTCTTGTGGGATGCCGCTTCAGAATAACTTGAAGAGGATAGTGGTTGAAACAAGTTGTATGAGTAACCGATTGTGAACCACTGCTCATGTAGTCCATAACAATTTATAAAAAAAACAAGAATTATCCACAATATCAATGACCGCAATTACACGCCGATTAAAAATTACCCCGAGAGAAACGATTACAAAAATGTAACGATTTCTCCTGGAGTTGATTACGAGTGAAATTACAATTTGAAAAAATGCAACGATTTAAGTAGTAAAAGTAAATCGAATGTAATGGTTACCGGTAATCGGATTACTTGTAATCAATCACTGCCCATTATCGTACAGCCCCTTTCGTATCGTATAGTCCCTTTTGAGACCCAAGGGACTAGTCCATAATGAGTCCCATTGCCGAATTCCTGATCTGAATGATATACATACGGGGACTAGTCCCTTTTGAGGGTCAGTATGTGTCATTGTAGACCATACTAGGGAGTAGAGACCTGCAAACGGGCTCGAAATCCGCGCGACCCTCGCCCGCCCGTGCCGGGCCACGACCCCCTAGATACATCTGTATCTAGGGGGTCGTGGCCGGGTGACCTCACCCGTGTCGTTAGATGTTGCGCTATCAGGCCTTCGCTACGAGTCGTGACGTCATCAGAGGTGGTGCTAGGAAGTGAAAGCTGATGGGAGCAAGCGTATATGCTACGTAGGAATGAATGGAATGATTTACTGACGATTAGTTAGGGAAATAATCATAGAACAATTAATGCTGTAATGCAATAGTTTTTTTGAGATAGGTAATTATTGCCAAGCGTTTTGTTTCTCAAGGAACTTTAAACAGCGCTAGATAAGCCATCGAAAAGATATAAAAACGTATAACCTACGAAACCATCCTCTGATTGTCTATGAAACTCTCAGTTGTTATTCGAAATCACTCCGGCATATACAGCCAAACTCTAAAATAACTACCCCTGCGGGTAGGGGGTTTGAGAATACTCCCGCAGTATCCCTGCTTGTCGTAAGAGGCGACTAAAAGGGCGGGGAACAACCCCGAAAACAAACCCAGAGCCAGCAAGCGTTGAGCCCGGACAGTCTTGTGGGTCAACTATCTGTGTGCGGCCATACCACCTGGCCTGCGATCCACCCGCATGTTTGCCGTGTGCGGAGACCCGAAAGGAGGAGAAGGCGATCCTGGAGGGTGAGGTCAGTGGTTCCGAGCCGGGTGTCGGAAGCCCGGTATGGACCGGGGGCCAATACCCCTCTTTGGCCCCGGATTCTGTGTCAACGGGCGACCGGGAGATAGCCACTCCCGGTCAATCGGCTTCCGTGGCGTTAGCTCAACGGTGGCGAGTGCCAGGGAGGAGGGGGTCTGCGTAGGGTGGTCGGAGATGTACGGGTTTGGTGGGCCCGTTCGTCGAAGATCCAACCCGAAACAGACAACCACCTCTAGGGTGCTATATCCCCTCGGGTAGCCCTGGCGACCGCACCGGTTTGCGGTGCGGCGTCCCAATTGTGTGGCTCCATGGTGGGTGGGGAGCCCGGGGGACGAAGAATAATTTAGAAAGGCGGAAACCAATCTTCCACCTCCAAAAAGATCCCGCCCGGATACGGGCGGGGGAGTTAAAGTTCCCGGCGCTAATCAGCGCTATTTAGTGATGGGGTGTCAGAAGGAAGGTGAGAGCCTGAAAAAGGTGTCTCCCTTCCTTATTCGTAGAATATTGTCTGGTTCCGTTCCTGGGGAACTAAAATCAGCCAAGAAACTTCGCGATGGCACACTGCTCATCGAAACGGCAACAACGGCTCTAAGTGAAAAATTGTTGAAAATGGAAAAGCTACATGATATTCCCGTCAAGGTCGACGTGCACCGCAACCTTGAACACCTGTTGGGGAGTGATTAGTCATTACGACCTTTTGTATGTTGAGATCGACGAAATCAAGCAGGAGATGGCCTCTCAGGGGGTCACCGATGCTCGTCGACTCACTACAAAGCGCAATGGAGAAAGAGTAAACACGACATCAGTTGTACTCACCTTCGCGCGTGACCAGCTCCCCGACAAGGTGTTTGTCGGCTATGAATCGGTGCCAGTACGGCCATTCATACCGGCACCCATGCGATGCTACCAGTGCCAGCGATTCGGCCACATGGCCACACGGTGCGAGGGCAAGGCCACCTGCCCCCGCTGCGGCCTGGAGAAGCATGATGGTGCGGAATGCACAGGTGACCCACTTTGCGTCAATTGCGAGAGTGCACATCCCGTGTACTCTCCTGATTGTCCTAAGATGATCGAGGAGCGCAAAATAATGGAGATAAAGAAGGTTGACAAAATACCTTATTTCGAGGCTCGGAAAAAGTATAGAGCACAAGTTGCTCCTACCTTCTCCAAGTCGTTCGCCCATGTCGCTTCCCATCCTATTGCAAAGTTCACCATCTCGACTCAGACGGAAGATAATGCGAGCCCAAAAACCAAAGTCTCTGTGCAGAAATCGGCCATGCCGGCTAAGGCCACAAATCCGGCAAATAAAACAAGCCACCGGTCCGGGTTCTCCGAGGAAGTACCCCACCATAACCACCGCCGGGGCCACGCAAACGAAGCGTGGCAACTCAGTATCCCCCGGACCATCTTGTTTAGCCCGACTCAATCAACCAGAGTCAATGGAAGAGGACGAATGTCTCTCGGAGACAGAAATCCTCCGGGCTAGAATCAAAGGTAGGAGGAGAAATCGCATCAAGCGTTGATCCTCCAACTGTGTTTGACATTTTTAAATTTATTATTTAATTTATTTATTTATATATTTTAAATTTTTATATTATTAATGGCTTTTTTATTACAGTGGAACTGTAATGGATTTTATCGGCAAAAGGAGGAGCTGGACATTTTATTCCGAGATTTTAACCCTTCCTGCGTTTGTCTTCAAGAAACGCATTTTAAAGACACGAACAAAGGTATTTTAAAATATTTTAACGTTTTGAGATATGACAACACCAGCGGCCAACGAGCCCAGGGGGGAGTGGCAGTTGCTATTCGAGAGGCCCTATACACCTCCCGAGTTCAACTGAATACACCGTTTCAAGCGGTGGCGGTGACAGTGCACGCACCGGAGGCGATTACGTTATGCAACGTTTATCTGCCGGAGGGTGCACCGGTCACCCGTTTTAATTTAGAATCCCTTGTCCACCAGCTTACTCCTCGGCCTTTTATCTTACTCGGAGATTATAACGCTCATGATCCTCTCTGGGGAAGCACTGCGGGACAGTGCAACCGCAGGGGACGCATTTTATCAAGTTTTATTTCAGATTTTAAACTAGTTTTACTGAAAAACGGGGAGAAGACCCGTTTTAACTCTTTCAATGGTGATTTCTCCTCCATTGATTTATGCATTTTATCGAGCAGTTTAACAAATAAGGTATCTTTGTCAGTGCACGAAGATCTTTGCGGGAGCGACCACTTCCCTCTTTTAATTTTTAAGGAGCGGCTTTTTAACTCTGATTTTATTCGACCGGGTATTTGGATTGTGCGGAAAGCCGATTGGCCTTGTTTTAAAAGCAATTTTAATTATACGTGCGATAAAAATCCAGATAGCGCTTTTAATGTAAAATTATTGACTAACAGCATCATCACCGCCGCCGACATGAGCGTACCGCGGTCTCGGCGCATCATGTCGAGAGCTGCTGTTTCTTGGTGGAATGATGAATGTGCCAAAGCCATTTGGAAACGCAACAAGGCGTTGCACATATTTAACAAATATCCCACAGAAAACAATCTGTCCTCTTTTCGGCGTCTGAGAGCTAAAGCCCGTCAGGTCGTAAAGGAGGCAAAGAGGGCCTCTTGGATGAATTTTGTCTCTAGTGTCAATACCAGCACACCACTTGCACAGGTGTGGCGTAAGGTGAAGAGCATTTCGGGAAACAATCAGCAGCTCGACGTCTCCTTCTTAAAAGTCAGAGGAAATGTGGTTAATTCTCCATCTGCCATTGGCGAGATAATCGGCCAGTTAATTGCCAAGGTGAGCAGCGATGAAAATCTGGATCCTGCCTTCCGAACGTTTAAGCAACGTCTCGAGAACATTCCTATCGGCTTTAAGGAGACGCAGACAATGGCAGATTTCTACCTCGCCTTTTCCTTGTGGGAGTTGAAATCTGCCATCGATGACTCCCACGACACCTCTCCAGGACCAGACGGGGTCCACAATGCTTTTCTCCGCAACCTTTCGGAGACAGCGCTGCAGCAAGTCCTGCAGACGTATAATAAGCTGTGGGCTGAAGGTCACTTTCCTTCGTCCTGGCGGGAGTCGGTCATTGCCCCCAATCCCAAACATGGGAAAGATAGAGCTGATCCGAATTCTTACCGGCCAATATCTCTCACCAGCTGCCTGTGCAAGTTAATGGAGAGAATGGTGAACCGGCGGCTCATTTGGTGGTTAGAGCGCCGAAACATTCTCTCCAACATCCAATCTGGATTTAGACTCGGTCGTTCCACCATGGACCATTTGGTGAGGATCGACAATTTCATCCAAGAAAGCTTTCTCCTCCGCCAACACGTGATCGGTGTCTTCTTCGATTTGGAGAAGGCTTACACCCGAGTCTGGCGGCGGAAGATTTTAATGACTTTGCACGAGTGGGGCTTTAGAGGCAATCTTCCGAATTTTATTCAAAAATTTTTAACGCATCGAGTTTTTAAAATTAGAATAGGGCCGTTTTTATCTGATTTTTACCGTCTTGACAACGGAGTTCCCCAGGGCTCCGTCTTGAGCGTGACACTTTTCACCATTGCGACAAATGACGCCGTGAATTGTATCAAGGCTCCGGTGATAGGCACACTTCGTGGATGACCTGGCAATCTTCTGCAGATCATCCATGGTGGCAACTGCATCCAGAATGGTTCAGATGACATTGAACGAATTGGACCAGTGGACCCAAAGGAGCGGCTTTCGGTTCTCCCATGAGAAAAACCAGATGTGTCCATTTCCACAGGAAAATAAGAATCCAAATGCATCCCACATTACACCTTGGGGGAAGAAATCTTCCTTTTGTCCAGTCGGCCCGCTTTCTTGGTATGACACTCGACCACAGGCTCAATTGGCGAGAACATCTTAATCTTTTAAAGACAAAATGTATCAATTCACTAAATATTTTCAAGTTTCTAAGCCACACATCATGGGGAGCAGATCGCACAACTTTGCTTTTATTGTATCGCACATTGGTGCGCTCTAAATTAAACTACGGTTGTTTTATTTATGCGTCCACCCGCAAGTCATACCTACGAGTATTGTCCCCCGTACACAACGCGGGGTTACGACTCTGTACGGGGGCATTTCGGACAAGCCCGGTCGTAAGCATATATTCTGATGCAGGGGAGCCTCCTCTATGCCACATGAGGAACGCGCTTATGTGAAATTATGTCTCCAAAGTTTTATCCATGACGGCACACCCTTGTTTTAACGTACTTTTTAAACCTCGTTTTTTAGAAAATTTTAACCGACGGACGAAGGCCACTAGGCCTGTTTGTGTACGTTTTAATGATTTCATTCGCGGGTGTGATTTCAGGGTACCTAAAGTGTACCCTGTCTCATACTCATCACACCCTCCCTGGTCAACACCCACCCCCGTGGTTAAAGCGGTCTTGTGTGATCGACAAAAATCCTTCACCATTCCCTCGGAATACCAGCGTCAGTTTTCTATGTTTCAAGGGAATCACTCCGATTTTGTGCCAGTGTACACAGACGGATCTAAGTCAGAGTTGGCCTGTGCCTGCGCAGCGTTCTCGCCTAACCAAGGAGCAGTCAATGCAAAATTAAATCCGCTGTGTAGTGTATACACAGCGGAATTATTTGCCATGAAGATGGCACTTGAAAACCTATGTGACGAAGGTCACTCCTTCGTTATATGCACCGACTCCCTCAGCTCAATACAATCAATCTCCGGCTTTTCGCCCATGCACCCGATCATTAAGGACATTCATTCATCCCTACTGTCCCTCAGCAGAAAGGGAGTATGCGTTTTGTTCCTTTGGGTCCCGGGGCATGCGGGAATAGCCGGAAATGAAAAGGCGGACGCTTTGGCCAAAGAGGCTCTGAACGAGACCGAGACGAAGTCGACGCTGTTACCTCACGAGGACCTAAAATCTTCCCTGAGACAAATAATCCTAGGGCAGTGGAAGGAGTCTTGGCGTACTACACAAGATAATAAACTTCGTGACATCAAGCCGGTTACGTCAGTGTGGCCCTCTTCCGTCAGGAACAGCCGAAGAGAGGAAGTCGTCATCACACGTTTGAGGATAAGGCACTGTCCTAACTCACGCATTTCTCTTCACGGATGAGAAAGTACGACCGCAGTGTGATAATTGCGACTGTCCTCTCAACATTCGGCACATCCTGACGGAGTGTGACAAATGCCGTGACGCGCGAAGGCGGCTCAATTTAGGGGGAGACCTAAAATCCGTCCTAGGAGACGACCCTAATGTTTTAAGCCGAGTCATTTTATTTCTGAAAGAGACAGGACTATTCCAAAAATTATAAGTTTTGTTAGTTTTTTAAAAATCAAATTATATATTTTTTAAATAAGTGACATAAGAGCAAGTGACTAATATTTATTACTTTTACTACGAAGATTGTGTAGTGGTGCAAAATGACCTAGCCGTCGACGCACCCTACAACCTTAAACCTACTTACTTACTTACTCCCATGGCCATCTATGCCCAAGCTGGGATTTGGCCTCACCAACGCGTGCCCTCCATCTTTCTCGGTCTCTAGCTTCTTCCAGTGCTCCCCCTATCCGGTTTATGTCCATGTTTGCTCCATCCCACCACCTTTTTCTTGGTCTTCCCGGTGGTCGTCTTCCCTCTGGTATCCCACTGGTAACATCCTTAAGTATTGAGCCCTGCTCTGCTCTCATAACATGCCCAAGCCATCTCATTCTTCTGGTCCTGACACATGCAGTTATGTCGTGCTCTTTGTAGAGATCTCGTATTTCCTTATTCCGTTTGATTCTACATATTTCGTTTTCCTTTGTGGGGCCAAAGATTTTCCTCAGGACTTTATTCTCGAATATAATCAGTTTCCTTTCTTCTTTCCTGTTCATGATCCATGTTTCTGCCCCATAAAGAAGTACTGGACGAATTATTGTGTGATATATTTTGATTTTGGTCTTTTGTGATATTACCTTTGAATTTAATATTTTATTACAGGCATACATGCTTTTGTTAGCTAAATTAATTCTGTTCGTAATTTCCGGTTCTTCACTATTTTTGTTTGATATTATTGTTCCCAAGTATTTGAATTGTTCCACTTCTTCGAATTTATGCCCATCTATATTTATTGTAGTCATTAGCTGATGTTCTGTTCTAGTAAAGTGCATGTATTTTGTCTTTTCGTCATTTATTTTCAGACCCACTAGTTCCGTCTCCTGGAGTAGAATTTTTGTTAGTTCTTCCAGTTCCTCCTTGTCTTCTGCGAGGAGAATAACATCATCTGCATATGCTAGGATATTTATTCTAGTTCCTATTTTAATTCCCTGGTTGGTTCTTCTTACATTTTTCTGGGCATCTTCTAGTGCTATATTGAACAGCAGAGGAGACAGACCATCACCTTGCCTTACCCCCGTGACGACCTCGAATGCTTCAGATAGTTCTCCATCTATTCTCACTTTACATTTAGAGCTTTCAACTGTCAGCTTAGCTAAATTAATCAGTTTTCTGGGAATGCCAAACTTTTCCATCTTTTGCCATATTCGTTGTCTAATAAGGCTGTCATACGCTTTTGAGAAATCTATGAAAAGTCCATAGAAGTCTTTATTATATTCCCAATATTTACTGATGGCTTCCTTTAAAATAAAAATCTGATCTGTAGTGGAACGGCCTTTAACGAATCCAGCTTGGTGGTCTTCTATTATGGAGTCAGTGTATTTTTCTATTCGACCTTGAATTATTTTCGAAAACACTTTATATGCGTTGCTAAGCAATGATATACCTCTATAATTTTCACATTGTTCTTTATCTCCTTTTTTGTGAATGGGTATTATGATGGCTTCCTGCCATTCTTTTGCCATCCTTTCTTCTGTCCATATTTTGGAGATTAACTTATGCAGTTCTTCATGAACTATTCTTCCACCTTTTTTTAATAGTTCAGACGGTATTCCATCTTCTCCCGATGATTTATTATTCTTTAAGGTCTTAATTGTGTTTTCTACTTCTTCTTTAGAGGGTTCCTCGACATTAGGTCCTACATTCACGTACTTGTCGTATATTTCAATGTGTGTGGGTTGCTCGCAATTCAGCAGGTTGTGGAAATATTCTTTCCACCTGTCCATTACCTGATTCTTTTGAGTCAGTGTCTGGCCTTTTTTATCCTTTATTCCATATGTGCTTGGGGTGTAACCTTTTCTGAAATGCTTTATACATTGGTAAAATTCTCTAGCATTATTTCCTCTTCTATTGTCTTCTGCTTTCTCTAATAGGCTGTCAATGTATTCCCGTTTCTTTTTTCTCAGAAGTCTTGTGGTTGCTTTATTAGTCTCGTTATATTCTGCTTTATCATCGTTAGATTTGTTGTTTAGCCATTTCCTTTTCATGTGCCTCCTGTCCTGCAGAGCCTTCTCACAGTCCTCATCAAACCAAGGGTTCTTCTTGGATTTTTTTGTTTTTCCACAGACTTTCAGTTGCTATTTTTAACAGCGTTTCTTTAAAAGTGTTCCAGTGTTCGTTTAGATCGTTATTTTCTTCCTCATTTTCTGTCATACTGCTCAACAACTGAAATCTGTTTTCTAGCTTAATTTTAAATTCTTTTGATATTAGCTCATCTGTTATCTTTTCCAATGCTATCTTTTCTGTCTTATTTTCTTCCCTTTTCTTTACCAATGTTATTCTCTGTTTCAATTTGACCAGGACTAGGTGATGATCTGATCCGCATTACGCTTCCCTTATACTTCTAATGCTGGTTATGCTACTTTTGTTCCTGTTGTCTACCAGAATGTGGTTGATTTGGTTTCTGGTTCTGCCGTTTGGGGATATCCATGTTTCTTTGTGTATGTCTTTTCTTGGGAAATATGTGCTCATCACCTTTAGATTATTTGCTGCAGCAAAGCTGCATAGTCTTTCTCCATTGTCATTAGTTTTATCGTGAAGGCTTTCTTTCCCCGCTACTTCCCTCCATACAATCTCCCGTCCTATTTTGGCATTAGCATCTCCTAACACAATTTTGAGGTCATATTTTGGAAGCTTATTCATTTTTTGTTCTAACGTTTCAAAAAAAAGGTCCTTCTCCTCTTCCTCAGCATCCTCTGTTGGTGCATAAAATGTTACTACAGATATGTTTTTGAATTTTCCCCGTAACCTAATATTGCACATACGTTCGTCCTCAGCTTCAAACAATATTACAGAATCAGATATTTGTTTGTTTACAGCGAACCCTACCCCTCTATGAAACCGGTTTTTCTTGCACCCACTGTAGTATATGTGATAGTTTTTCTTGTTTATCTTCCCTGACAGTGGCCATCTTGTTTCTTGCAGTGCCACCACATCCATTTTATATTTGTTCAGCTCTTCCGCTAGTGAATCGCTTGCTCCGGGTGCTCCCAATATTCTAACATTCCAGGTACCAAATGTTAATATCCTTTCGGGCCGTTTCATAATCCGTAAATCCTGTCCATGATCCGAGGCACATTTGTGGTGATACGTAACATTTGTTTTTTTACGAGGCGGGTTGTCAGCCCAACGCTCAACCCTCAACCTGGAGGACCAGGGTTTTTAATCGAGGTTTTCCTTCCTCTAGCCTTTGGCGATCCAACGCCTACCTACAAGGCAGCAGTGCTAGTTTTGGTCCGCCCTGGGTATTTTATTTCCCCAGTACCCCCCATATCTGGTGAGCGTTCCCCTATCCGCCACCTGGGGAGGCGCCCGATGGGAGACTAGCAACTAGTGATGGGCAAAGTCGGTCTTTTGAGAGATTTCGGTCGCGTCGGTCACTCCCGCTTGTGATTCGATCTTCGATCGTCGATCAGAGAGACCGATTTTCCAGCTAGTGAGCAGTCCAAGTTGCCTACGATCAATGATCTCTCAGGAAAATCGTGATAGATAAAAAATCTGGTCGTTCGTGAGTTTCATACTGTAAGCATGACCGAGGTGTACAGCTTTGCTCTTGATAGCACAGAGCAGGCACAGAGTTTCAGTGCAGCTACCTCGTTCAGTGCCGGTTTCCGTGGAGTTGTGGGTAATTCTTTGAAAACAATTGAAGGCACAATTGTGCAATCGTGCGAAGGTTTGTTTTGTTTTTACACAATGCTCTTGGTTTGTGATTTTAAGTATAGTTATACGAAGAATATTAGGAATATCCCACTTGATTACAAAACTATTGAAGAGTTACATTTTATCGACCACAAATTATTAACAACTCATTATAGAAACCAATGATTAATACTAATTTAGTAGCGAAATTTTATTTTGGTATGTAGTTCGAAACGATCAACGTTTTCTTTTGGCTGTAAGAATTTAAAGCAAATTATCCGACTGTAGCACTAAAATTCAATTTTCAATTACAGTCTGTTTCAATTGTTCACGAGACGTAATATTTGTCGAGAATATTGAAACGATGGTTTATCGTGTATTTAAGTGACAATGCAATTATGGAAATTCAGTGATTACATGTTATATGTGCTGTGATGTATTGCGTGTGTTCTTGTGGTGATATTTTTATATTTAAAGGTTATTTGTGTTAGGTAGACTTACGCTCCTAGTGGATGTGTTATGACAGGAAATACACCATGGAGGTTATAAAAGTTTCTGTGCTTCTGAAATGGCATAATATTGCGTTGTGTTTCTGGACGTGAGTTACACGAAGAAAGTGTATGTTCAACTTATGCTTTAGTTATAGTTTATGTCGTAAATTTACCAAGAGTTAGTGCTTCAAAAATAGCCTATATAGTGAAGTTAATGGTGGGTTTTTGTTTGTTTACGTCGTAGATTTTTAAGTTACAGTACCCCCTGAAATAATCTCATAGTTTGCTGCTGTGTTTGTGTAAGAGTGAATTGCATGTAAAAAAGCGAACGTTCAACTTTGGTAAAGGTTTGTTTACATCGTACTATATATCTATAATTTAGTTACTGTGCTTCTGAAATACTGTCTCGTGATCGTCGAGTGCTTACAATATTAATAAATGCCAAAATCGAAGATTTGTTCATAGGTTAACGTAATATTCGTGGTTTATTGTTTACATCGTAAATATAAAGCATACATTCAGGGTATTAGTGCAAATACAGGAGTCCAAGACATTCGCTGTGTATATATATATCTGTGATTCTAATAATAACAATCAGTCCTACGATGAACACTTTTTTGTGAAGTTGCTTCTGTCGTGATGTTGTTTTCTTCTCGTGAAGCACTTCTTGTGCCAAAGTGAACTGAATAGGACTTCACGTTTACTATTCTCAATATTTGTTGAAATATATGAATTTTTTCAGCCACTTGAGTGATTTATATCTAATGTAAAACGCTCCTTACAAAACATGCTTCGTTTGTTGCCATCGATTAAAATCGTTGGGGTTTCACCATGCACTTCGTCACTTAGATAACTAATCAAACTAGTCAATTATATTGATGTTCAGTAAATATGTTTTTCGCAATGCCACATAGATTCTAAATGTTTAAAAAGCATATTATTAAATGATGGTTTGTATATGTACCTGCGTACCTTTCAATAAAATGTATATTCAGTAAAAATGCACTTTGTTATAATATTGAATCTTTAGTGCTATATTAATTCCCCCTCACAAAATGCTTTTGCCCGTACATTGGAGATGTTAATTGGTTACGAAAATGATTTGATTATTATAGTTATGTCTTACAGGGTATTCAACAGTTATACATATCAAATTCTTATCAGTAAGTGTTAACATATATTGCTTCTAAGCTATAAGAAATGCCTAATACACACAAAATATTTGTTATAATGATGTGTATGAGTAGGGATTTAAAAACTGATTGCAGGATGTGATGACTCTTCTTAAATTGTTTGGCACTGACAGTGCTAATTTTAAACCCACTACATTCGTTCTTCCTCTAGATGATATTGCTGCTATCATTAAGAAGCACCAATGCAATAAAATATGTAAGCGTCAGTGAGTTTCTCTGCTATCTGATTGCTACTCTAGTTGCCATTTACTAGACTATATCATGTAACAGGTAGGGAATACTATATCTATGCAAAATTATAACTAGTTTACTCTGTAGATTTTATGAAATGCATGGAACAATCAGGTTATAAGAATGTTTACTAAATATCTGACCTCAATATATATGGTTATTATCTTTGCAAGGAATAGCCTCTGATCAATTATTAATTTACACAATGGTTTAGTGCTTATCAATGGTTATAGCCATCAATAACTTCCGACCAATATCCACTCTGCCAGTTCTCTCTATATTATAGAACTGTAATCAGAAAACAGTAGTGTTTACATATCATATGAGTTATAACAGTTGTATGTCATACCTAGTTTTGATTCAAAGAAGAAAAATCAGCTGTGCATACTGTGACAAATGTTTATTTCCCCCATGCAATCATTGAATTTGCTAGAACAATATACATACCATCTTGGATTTTTAAGAGTAAAGATTCTGAGTGTATTTCATGTTGATTTTTGCTTGATATACTTACTGGATACTTATGGGAACTAAAGCTAATATCTTTTTATTAATTTTCTTGTGACATTTTGAAAATATCTCTTCCTTCATGCTACCGTAATGGACTTTATGAAAGGATTATTCTCTGTGGGTTTGGCAATGTTTAAATAATAGATTAGAGTTGAGTATTGGAACAGGATTGTGATTGAGGAGTGAATAGCGTAAGAGGAAGATGGAAAAAATTGTGGGTTCATGATGTGGTGGAAGAGACATTAAAGGAGGAAGATTAGGAGTCTTAAGAATAGGAGAGAGTGTGAATGAAGTAATGTATGAATGCAATAGAGGCAAAGGATATATGCCAATATAGGGTATTATGGAGTAAATTATTATAAGAGAGCCAGTTTCCAAATCCAAACAGACATCACTAACAGCAGAGAGCAAACAATATCATGTGATAAGTTGTGTGCCTCAAGTTATCCAGGTACTCAATTACTTAGCAGTCAACTTAAGTGTACAGATGTCGTTCCTGTGTGACTTAAAGTCAACTTGATCAGAATAAAATTATTTTTTTATGCTTTCATTTAAATTAAATGTCTGTCATAATTTAAGTCAATTATGCACTCATAGTTTTGGTAACACCCTTTTATAAATTGAAGAAGTTAATGGAGAAGAGGGTCATGGATGGATAATAAAGCAATGGTAGGTAATCAATGATTTTTCACTTATAACAAAATTTTAGTGTAAAATGGATTTGGTCTATAATGCTTCATGCTTAATGAATGCTGTTACATATTATTAATATTATTTATTTCACTGATATGAGGAACCTAAGAAGCTTTCTCGGGTTTCCAACAGGGTGATGGTCTCCATGTAGGCTGACGTTTCGATGTCTGACTCAGTCATTGTCATCAGGGGTGATGAAAACTAAGGGTTGTGCAACCATTCATAGATCCATTTATTTTTAATAATCAATAAGTGGAATAAATGTTGGTGTAGGTTTTTTACAATTACTACTTGGCTTATTTTGAATATGTTCCTTGAAACCCCAATATGATTTAGTCTTAAGTCGACTCCTATTGTCATGATCTTTGGTAAATTTATGAATATTAATCAACTGTTATCAAAGGACATGCTATGATTTATTGTTTACCTGTAGTAGAAATTAACAAGGGTAATTATAGCTGTTAGGCTCACACATGCCAGATTGGACGAAGAGCAGGAACGAAGGGAACATAGTCCACTCAGCATCTGTGGATATTTTTCCTCATGGTAAGTGGCTTGCCAGCTCACTCCAGAGTATAGATTGAGAATGGTCATTGAGTAGAAACCATTAGAGGCTTAAGACAAATAGCAAAAAACAAATAGTGGAATAAAGTTGTAACTGGGGCAGAATTTTAGTGGAACGAGGTGTCCTACTCAAGATATTAAATATCAGCAATATTCAAGAATTATGGGGGATATGTAATGCCTCAAGTCCTGATATAGGATGCAAACAAAAGGTTGGTTTGGAAGGTTTTATAAAGGGTTGTGGACTTCGGTGGATCTAAACCATTGGCTAATGTTGAGAGGGTGAGATTAGACTAAAGTTATATGAGGAGTGGCTCTCGAGAAGGATAATGAAAGTAAGATAGAAGAGAAGTTAAGAGATACTTGACTAGGCATTGAAGTTACATATAACAGTGAAGGAAATTTAGGAGTCCACTTTATGTCAGATAGTAGGTAATTAAGAGGAAATGAGGTCCTGAAAGGCACTTTTGAAGGGAAAGGTTTGCTTCGTTGGGAGAGGTAGGAAAAATATAGGCAATTGAAATGAATGGATGTGATGCGCAGAACTAAATTGAATCATTTTAAGGAAAGAAATTTTTGAAGCAGGAAGGGTGGAGTGGTAACTGACCACTGAAATATATATGTCTGTTAAGCTATCTGTATACCATTATAATGGTGGTAAAATGTCATGGTCAGGCAAATATAAGAATTAAAGTGAATGTGGAATGAATAGACGTTGATAACAGTCCAATGCTATAATTGCATTACTCCAGCAATGTTTAAGATAGGCATCAGTTTTTAAACTAAAATAAGATTTTCTTTGCCACTATAGGTTTCTGATTATCCTCATGAATGTTCTGCTAACTTCCTGCAGGTTCCTTCTAAATTTTCCTGCTAAATATTAACCAGGGATTTTGGATGTGCAATGAGTAATTAGTACTATCAGAAATTTTAATTTGTCCTTTCCAAGGAATTAAATTTTAAATGAATATGGTCTAAGCTCCTGTGTACAAGCCATGTTCGAATACACACTTTGATGGATGATACGATGATTACAAATTTCCAGCACTATTTTACAGTATATGATGCTCTATTGCACGCAGAAATAGTCTTTATTTATTTAATTGCTCACATACAGCATTTCTGCCAATTTAAAGTGACACAGTATCGGTGGTATGAAGTCATATATTGCCTTACTAAACATGTTGGTACATTTTGATTGAAATAACTCCTTGCCCATTTCAATGGGATGCCTAAGGCTGATGTAATGGCCCACTCATGTAATTCATTTTTGCTTACAACCAATTACAGTATTACGATATTTACATTGTACCGTTTATTGAAGCTACACTCAGTGCAAATGCAAATGAAATTCCGGAAACTCATACTGATATTTACTGATCAAGCCTATGTACATTTTTTTAACTTACTATTCACTACAAAAGTATAATGATGAAAGTATGAATCAAATTACCTGTGGGTAATCATAATTTGCAGTTATCATGTCTCGAACGGTGTTTGGATCTAACCTATATTAACTGGAATCACGCTATTATTCCCTGAATCAAGTTCTTCAAATACCATTCCTCTAAATGAAAAGGAGAGTTATTGGCACATACGAAATTTTATTCTCCGAAAAAAGGATTCGCTGATGAGATTGCAGTTAAAAATATTTGAAATAACACCAAAATCAAACTGCATTCCAAAAACAAACAATTCTGGATGAATTCACCGGTGATTTTAACAAGCCGGTACTTCGGAAGACATATGGGAAGAAAATTCAGACGAAGGGAAAGCCAACGGACATCCAATGAAGCACTGGAAACATTCTTGATTGACAGCAACACCATCAAAGTCTAGAAAAAGTGATTGAAGAGAGAGGAGCGGAGTTGAATTTTTAAAATGCATTGGCAATATGAATCACAGTTGTTTATATAAACGGCCGGTATATATATAATACAGCGGCATGGGTATGTTTGATTTCTAAGCGATCACGTCATAGACTCAGATATTTAATTATGACACAATTTACGACTCGTCGCGGCAAAGGAAAACAATTCATAGGGATATAGTATTGTAATATACTACTTACAAGTGACGATTAACCTATTGCACGTAATAAATAACGGCACTACATAGCCAACGCAGTAACAAATAATGCATTGCTTGGCGAATTAACAAACGGATAAGTACCTGGATCATGTTTAATTGCCATTGCATTCCTTTTGAATCTTAACCCAGCTGTCTCTTTGCCGACAGTGTAACGGATTCGGTCTTCATTTTTAATGATGTTATTATTGTACTAAAAAGCGAGCCAGCAAAACTGGTAAAACTCTCTCGATGCAAGATATTTATGTCGTGATGTAAATTGTTGACTGTTATTACGCTGCGTCTTTGTTAGCGCAACCGAGCGGAGCATCGAATAACTGCCTACATCTCACGAAAGAGCGAGTAACTCTGGAATCTCTCGTTATAAAACTCACTCAAGATTTTTTTGGTCGGTCTCAAGTCTCGTGATCGATATTTGATGTCATGCAATCATTCCTGTCGCGATCGGTGAAGATCGCCTCGGTCATTGGAGAGAAGTCGTTCATCGATCTTTCTTTTAAGAGAACTTGCTCTCGGAATTCGATCTCTCACGACCGACCCATCACTACTAGCAACTCCTCACGGGTAAACCTACTACTACTCTAAAATAACCCACAAAACTATCCTCTGGTTGTCTATGAAACTCTCACTTGCTATTCGAAATCACAAAGGCATTTATAGCAAAACTCAAAAATTTCACTTGGACGTTGGAACATAAATTGCTAATTTCGCCAAGTTAAGAATCCAACTATGAAACCAATTTTGAATAATTATTACTTACCTTATCGTTTTTTTCACAAAGTAAAATTTCATTTGAAGTTTCAAAGTAATGATTCTGGTTTCCAGGAATGATATATCTGTGGGGAAAATTCTGTTGCACAGAGGGGAAGGGTACACTGAGAAAGAAGTACGATAAAAATTTAAAGCTGAAATATTTTACTAGAGAACATTAATTCATCAAAATACAATAAAATTCTAGTTTTTAAATTTAACAAGATTCCTGTTTTTCCCAGAACACTCTCCCAGTTTCTCATCATTTCCTTTTTTATAATATTTTTTTAGAAATATATTGGTTGAAGACCACAACAACATGCTGGACACTTTATCAGCAGTATGGCCGATTTCACAAAAGTCCACAGGGAATCACAGTCCACCAATTTTTCAGTCAAAATGGCTGCCAGAAGCCTTTGACAGGAAAAACGCAGAAATTTTTCATCCTCATCAGAACATAATTATTCAAACCAAATGTAATTGTGATAATTAAGTTATTTACTTCAGGAGTAGGACAAAGAAGCTGACCCCTGTCCATTCGAATAATGTACCTACTTATAACTATTATCAAAATGGAGGTCCTTCTGGACAGTTAACATGGTTTTACAGCTCTCAAACTTCAATTTTTTCACTACACAAAATACACAATAGCCTGATAAATAGGCAAGCACTGGCCTTGTGTGATGTACTGCAAGAACATCTTTTCACACACATTGACATTGAAAAGGGCAACACACTCGGCACTATCATCTACATTACGAAAGTTACAATCAAACTTAAATTCACTTATTTCAATATTTCCATGCTTTCTAGAAAAGATCCCTAACTTCATATTCTCCTGCAGCCTTAACTTATTTTCAGACTCGAATAATTGCCTGATGGAAATATGGTACTGGCTACCAGACATTTGTCTATACAGACTGAATCTGCCTTCTAAATTATCCGTTTGGAATTTTCCAGGCAAAATAAAATCTAATCAAAGCTCAGCATTGCAATATGAAGGAATTTCTAAAACGGCACATGTGCTCAGTTTGCAGGGCTAATGTTTGAGGAAGAAGATATACTTGGTATAGTACTGGGATGGGGTAAAATTAACTTCCCAGTTCTTCTCACAAAGTTATATGCTTTGGGGGATAAACTATGGAAATGGTACTGAATATTAGCATTTCCACACTGTAATATGGTTTGCTCATAAATTTAATGGAAAGCTGCTCGGAGGTTAAATCATTAAAGGGATCGTCTTTAGGCATTACCTCTGCAAGAAAATCTTTTGCTGTGCTAAGTTTATCCGTATCTCTGCAAAACTTATCGGAAGAAATTTTACATAAAATATCATTAAGCACATCTACCCTTTCAACTTTCAAAATAAAACATAACTTCCCCAATGTTGACATAGGCACCTTCCCAAAATTTACTGTTACCATAAGATCTTCATTCACCACCACAGAGTATTTTAAAACAGGGCTGGGGAACAATTCTCAATTTAAAAAAAATAACACAGCCGTCCTTGTGCACTACAGACCAGAAATTGCCCAAATCAATAAATCTCACTTTCTTAGCCAATTCTGATACACACTTATATGCTCTTTCCTGATCATACCGTTCTTTCTCGTTTACGCTGTCTCCCAATGCTTGAGCAAGAGCAGATGACTCCTTTATCTCCCTCCTCTTCTCTGGGCTCTCACATACTTTTCTCTCTGTTCTCACATACTTTTCTCTCTGTTGAAAGGTACTTTACACAGTTTGGCAGCAAGGTTGGTATAGCTCCAGGCCGAAGACGAGGAAATACTAACGGTCCCGTCACCTTTCTTACGCTCAGCTCATCGAACTCCGTCACTTCTCGAAGAACATCATGTGAGGCAAAATGCTCTACACACCTGCAATTATAGGGAAACATTTTAGTATGGCATTTTTATGTATTAATACAAAACCAGTAGCAAAAGTTCCATATCTAAGCGTATTGTAATGTATTAATTCTTAGACAATTTGCCATTTGCACTAAAACCCTAAGGGTTATTACTACTTAAGTTTAACGTGCTTCGACAGTCAATTTCAGCTAATTGATCTACATCTACATCTACATACTACCCCGCAAGCCGCCTCAATAGGCGTGTGGCGGGGGGTGTTAGGACACCAGCCGTTTACATATAAAAAGGAAACGCTCTATGAAATTACGCCTTGCATTTATTAAAGTCCCTTATTGTTCGGGGGAAAAACGAATTCCCATACCTATCCGTTCGGCAAAATATCTCTCTTAATTTATCGTTTCTGTCGGACCTGGAAATATAGTGGGGTTCTAATATGATGTTCTCCGTGTCGCTCTGAAAGATATCTATTCTCAATTGCTCAAGTAATCTAAGCCTAGCGCGCAGCCTCCGAGTCTCTAGCGGCTCCCAGCCTAATTCGTTTAACATCTGCGTAACGCTGTCTGTACGCCCGTAGCAGTTTTTGACGAATCGCGCAGCTTTCCTTTGTATTTTATTAAGTTCCCGAATTAATTATTTCTGCACCGGATCCCATATGCTTGCTGCATATTCAAGGTGTGGCCGGACGAGTGCGAAATAACACCTCTCTTTTACTTTTTCATCTGAGAATCTTCCCACAATACGCTTGACGAATCCTAGCTTCTTCAGAGCTCTGCCACAAATATTTCTTATATGTGTTCCCCACGATAGGTTTGAGGTTATCGTAACTCCCAGATACTTAACTTCATCTGTCGCCGTTATCTTAACACCATCCACAGCATATACACGGGGATAGTTGGACGACCTCCGCAAGAAATGTACCGCCGCACATTTGCTCAGATTAAGTTCGAGTCCCCACTCTTGGCTCCACACATGAACGTTGTTTAAATCCGATGATAGAATTTCAAAGTCAGAGTGATCATTAATTTCGCGATAGATGACAGCGTCGTCAGCAAATAAACGTATTTTACTGCTAATTCGAGAGCATAGATCATTTATGTATATAATGAACAAAAGGGGGCCGATTACGCTTCCTTGTGGGACACCTGATGTCACTTTAACTGCATCAGAGCTAATTCCGTCAAGAACTACTTTTTGCTTACGATCACTCAGAAAGTCGCGTATCCAGTTTACTACTGTTTCGTTAAGGCCGCATGACTGTAATTTGTATAAAAGTTTGTTGTGAGGTACCGTGTCGAAAGCTTTCTTAAAATCTAGGAATAATACGTCCACTTGTGTTTTCGATTCACCAGATTTGAGAGCGTCATGAAGAAAGAGCGCGAGCTGTGTTTCACATGATCTACCTTTCCGAAAGCCGTGCTGACAGCCATGAAGGAAGTTACGACTGTCCAGGAACGTCATGATATTGCTAACGACGATATGTTCGAGTATCTTGCCTATAATAGACGTTAATGAAATTGGTCGATAGTTCCCTGGGTCATGTCTGTTTCCCTTTTTGAATATCGGTGTAACGTTTGCAATTTTCCAGTCTATTGGTATCTTTCCTTCAGACAATGACTTCTTGAATATTATGTCTAAGAACGATGCGATCTGTGGCGCTAATTCCTTGAGGACACGCGCGGGTATTCCCTCCGGACCCGGAGATTTACTATTTTTGATCGACTGTAGCTGTTTAGTTATCCCATCACATTGAATAGTGATTTCTTTCATCGGTTCCTCAGTGAATGAAATGTCGAAATAACATGGAGTATCGTCTGTAGTGTATACACTTTCGAAGTGGGAATTTAACGTGTTAGCTTTGTCAATATTATCGGTGACAAGTTTGCCATCTTTATCAAATAACGAATCTACGGTTGAAGATTTTCCCTGAAGCTCTCTCGCATATGACCAAAAAGATTTCGGATTTTCTTCGAGTAATTCACCAAGTACTTTTTTCTTGAAATTTCGCAATGCAGTACGCATTGATTTCTTGGTTTTTGAGCGTTGTGCAGCGTAACTTTCTTTTGCTTCAAGTTCCTTCGATTTGTCACCTAACGTAATGGACTTTTTGAATAAGTTGTACAGTTTTCTCTGTCTCTTAAGGTCCCTCCTAACATCATTGTTATACCAGCGAGGTTCTTTGCTATCACATTTCAATTTTCGCGGAATATATTCGTTGATTCCCTGGCGTAGAATTTCTAAGAAATATTTCCATGATGCATCAGTGCTTTTGTCCTCTGTTTTAGCTACGAAGTCAGTGTACGAATCATTAAGCATCTCGCCAAATTTTATGAAGTTGCATTTATCAAATAAATAAATATTGCGTTTCGGTTTTACAGCTGACTCTACTTCAAGTTTTAAGGCTGCAAAAATTACTCTGTGATCACTTATGCCATCAATAATATCGAGTTGTTTTATCAACCTAGGATGGCTTACTGCAAAAAGGTCTAATATTTTATTTCCTCTCGTAGGCTTGTCAACTACTTGGGAAAGTGAGTGCTTAGTAAGTGTGTTGAGTAAGATCTCGCTGATTTCCCTATTCCTTGAATTTGGCTTTACAGTGTAAGAATCCCAATTTATAGATGGCAGAATAAAATCTCCCCCAATAATGATTACACTTTTACTGTCTCTCACAGTAAATGCGGATATTTGATTTTCTAATAGGTAAATAACATCAATTTTGGATTTTGGAGGTCTATAGAAAGAGCAAACATGTATACTCCTTTTGTTTCGTTGTTTAATTGTACACCACACGCTTTCTATTTCATTGTCAGTTATTTCGTGGGCGGTGCTGTGTAAATGTGATTTAACTGCTACAAAAACTCCGCCTCCTGTCCTATCGCTTCGATCGCATCTGTAGATTTTATATCCTGGAGGAAAAACTTCGCTGTCACTTATATCCTCTGTAAGCCAGCTCTCCGTTCCTATGACCACGTCTGCGTCCTGAAATATATGCTCGATTTCAGCGCGCTTGTTTTTAACGCTACGGCAATTAACTACTACAAAGTTAATGTCATATTTTGTCGATTGAGTGTCAGTTGGTTCTTTTCCACGCTTATGGGTATTAGGTGGGCGAATTTCACTGGAAGTGCTTATTACATTTGATATAATTTCTTTCGCTGGAGTACGCGTTTTGGGAATATTGTCGCTATTTTCCGGCTTTAGTCCTTCTAAGTTTACTTGGATGTGAACATTTTCGCAATGCGGACTTCCTCGGAGGCTACGTTCGGTTAAATCTTTACAAATCCCACTAGATGACCTACCCTCTAGTCTAAAAAATATCTACAGTGCTCAAAAATCCTACGAGCCACCCGTTCAGACGCCTCGTTGGAATAATGCACCCCAGACGAGTTGAGGGGAGCCCGGCACGATCTAAGCACCGGCCGAAGATCCACGAACTCTGCCCCAATGCTCACACAGAATTTCCACAGCCTCTTGTTGATCCAGGCAATCCTGTCCCAAGGATTGTCTGGATCCCAAGATTGTCCCAAGTTTTGTCTGGTCGCATTTTTTGTCCTTGCATATCCTTGATATGCAAGGACAAAAAATATTGCGTACTGATTCACTCGTATAATATAAAGAACTAGGTTAGTGAGGAATAAAATGACTATTTCACATGAAGGATGATACACAAATACCATTATGACTTAGAGACTACTACGTTTGGTCATTTATGCGTAATTAGATGAAATATTATACAAATAAGTAATAGTAATCACATACCTTGCTATTCTTCGATGGAGTAAAATTCTCTCTTCTTATAGCACGTATCCATTTTGCATGGATATCTTCGTCCGCCGGGAAGTTAAAAACAGACAGTAGTAATAAGGGTGATTGAGGCGAGTTCCCCCTCCCCCGGCAAAAGGGGCTGTTGAGGCGAGTTCCCCCTCCCCCGCAAGGGCGTTTGAGTCGAACCCAACCCAACCTTTAGGTGAGGAGAGCTCCCCCTCCACCAGTGTTTATGACTAGGGTTTTTCGTGGGAGAGTTTCCCCCGTCCCTTTTCTATAGGGCTGTTGAGGCAGGTTCCTTTTCTTAGGGGTGGCAAAGGAGAGTGCATACGCTTTCTTAGCGAGTTCCACCGCCCCTTTTATATGAGGCTGTTGAGGCAGGTTGAGGCACGCTTTTTTGACCATGTTTGAATCATCCCTAGTGGCGCCTTGACCCTGGGTAATGTTTCTGCATACGAACCTTTTGGGGTGCTAGAGGCAAGTTAAGATGCATCTTAGGCGAGGTTTGAAATGCCCCCCTATTCCTTATGGCTGTTGTGTTCACGCGTTTTAAGTTATGATGACGGTTACAGAAATGGTACTTAATTTCGGGGATCTGGGTCGGAGGATGGGTGGTCAATACCGTTTGAAATGAAAAATCAAAATTCAGGCTTTTCCAGAAATACACATTGGTGTTATGTGAATTTATTTGAGTCATAACATGTACATTGATTTGCACAAAAACTGTTTCATAGAAACACTACATATACAATAAAGGAGCATAAAATTTTACTTTTGTATTTGGTTTCAAAACATTTACAAAATATAAAATCGATGTACAAATAACATTCAAATTCAAGGAAATATTGAAATGCAATGACATTGTATTTTTCTTAAGAAAATAACAGCATATACAATGTATCATAAACAATTTGTAAAATAAATTTAGAATGAAATTAAAAACAACAGCAATTACTCTAAATGTATAATGTGAAAAAATTATGAATAAAACATAATACAAAGAAAAATTGACTGTGCAAATTAATATAAAGTATTGTGAACTGAATTTTGAATTTAATGCTAAACTATTAAAAGTTACAGAATAAAATTTGATTTGTGCTAAATATCTACATATAATTCGGTAACTCCCCAACAATGCTACAATACTAATAAAGAATTTACTTAGTCTGAGTCTTTACGTATCATTTCTTCAAGGAGAAAATGCTCTCCTTCAAGTGTTCTGAAAACTGATCGAATTTCCTCTGCGAGAGCATTGACTTTCAATGATGGTGGTGTGCTTCCGATGTCCTCCGAATTAATTTGGGATCTGTTCACTAGCTCGCGATGTATACGTTCTGGTATTTCACCGTCTTCCTCCTCCTCCTTGCATGTGTTAAGTATGGATTTTACGTGCATTTTCACAATTTTATGAGCATGGGGAGACCAAGTACTTTGTTCCTCCCACCGCATACGAACACAGTCAACCATGTTCAGAAGACCGTACCAGGATGATTTGGCAAGGTGCACACCTGATTATCGTCACTTTGACCGGCTTCCTCAATAGCAATTGACTTAGTGCCGAATTCCGACTTGAATTTCAGAACACACTTCCCAAAGGAAATGGTATGTGGGAACACATCTATGTAAAAGTAGGATGCTATCACACTTTCACACATGATTAATTCACTCCAGTCATTATAATCCAGCTTGACAGACAGACCACCAGCTTTTCCAATAGCAATGAACGGTAAGCAGTCATTTTTTAACTCCACACCCACTGTTACTCGTTTTGTATTACTATAATTCAGCTTATATGCACACTCGAGTAATCCAAGATGTTGAGGACGTTGAATCTTCTGCGTAGATGTAGATTCCGAAGAGCTTTCCTCTTCAATAGCGGTTTTCACAGGACTGATGGATGGTTTATATGTCGGTCGGTGATACTCGGGGCAGACGCGTATCAACCCTGTGAGACGGTCTCTTGGCGATTCTCCTGGGTGTCCTGAATGACTCTCCATCTGATGCCATGGTTGCTCGGAATCGGAACTGTGCTGCTGCTGGAGGATCGGAGACTATATATCCTCTTGGTCATCGGAAAGAGGGGTGGGGGAGGAGAGTGAGGGGAGGGGAGGTGAACAAGATGGTGGCACAGCTAAATTTTCACTGAAATACATGTGTTGGCGCAGCTTTTACCCTACCAATTTGTACGGTCATTAAATTTCTGTTCACTACACACGTTTTACAGTATTTTCCAAACAGTTTATTATAAAGTTTAGTAACAAATTCATCGTTGTTTCTGTTATATTTTGCACTAAAATGCTTTAACAAATGATTAATTGTGAGTCCCTTACAACGATAAGCGAGGAACACGGCGGAATAACTTCCACATGTCGCAGATGACCACCCCTGGATTTTCTTTCTTTTGTACCGCCACGATTTACATTCTTTATTAAGGCAAATCATATGGTCTTTGATGAATGGGGGCATTCCGTTACTGTCCAAAAAGTCACCGCGCCTATTCTTATCGATAAAAATGCCAACCCAATGAGTTCCCCTTTTCCTAGCAGGGTCTGTGTTTACAATTAGAGCAGCTGGGGGGAAAAAGTTTGTTGGCAGCGTATCGGCGGCAAAAACACCGCTGAAAAAGGAGCTAGTGTCTTTATGACTATTGAGATCCTGAGAAAGCTGGTTGCTGTCCATTTTGCCTGTCGCAACTCTGCTCGTAATGAGAATTCCACCTTATTTCCAACTGTTTTATGTATGGCTGTTGGAAGTCGATGGGAATCCTGACCATGGGACAGCATGGGTTCCACCGATCGTGTTCTTTGTCTGGACGATCCCAAGAATCCCAGGAACCAAGTACAATACCACATACATAGCATACCACCACATCACGACAACCAGAGTAGAAAAATCCTGCTTCTGCAAGAGACTGTGTTTCGATTGCAAATTTTTTCGAGGCTCCAGCGAAAGAGTTCCGGTGAAATGTAGATGATGTTAACTTTTCCTTACCATTTTTTAAAAACCAGGAAAGTAAATTGGCACAATTCCTCGATGCACTTTCGAAGGTAGTTTTCCTATGGCAATCAATACTACAAACATTTCGATGAAGTAAAAATTTTGGTATGGCTGAGAATACCTCACCACCAAAACCTAAAATATCTCGCCCGGATCCGGGCGGGGAAGAATGTGCTTTCTGCGCTTCGAAGCGCTATTAAGTGATGAAGTGTAAAAAATAAGGTGAGACTCTTACTAAAGTGTCTCCCTTCTTAATAAAAAAAGTTTTTCAAGGGTGTGTACCTGGAGAGTTAAAATCGGCTAAAAACTGAGAGATGGTTCTCTATTAATCGAAACAGCCACGGACCAACAAAGCGAAAAGCTGCTGACAATGACCAAGTTTCACGACATCCCGGTCAAGGTAGAGACGCACAGGACCCTGAATACATGTCGGGGAGTAATAAGTCACTACGACCTATTGTATATAGATGCAGAAGACATCAAAAGGGAGATGGCATCGCAAGGCGTAGTTGATGTTCGCAAACTGACCACGAGGCGCAACGGGGAGGTGAAGGCTTCCACATCTGTCATCCTCACGTTCGCTTGCGACAAGATTCCCGATGGAGTATTCATTGGTTATGAAGCGGTTCATGTCCGTGCGTTCATACCCAGCCCCATGAGATGCTTCCAATGCCAGCACTTCGGCCACATCGCTACGCGATGTCAGGGCAAGGCCACCTGCCCGCGTTGCGGCAAACCGAAGCATGATGGGAAGAGTACGTCTCTGACCTCTTTAGTGTCAATTGTGAGGGTGCACATCCAGTGTACTCTCGCAATTGTCCAAAGATGACCGAAGAGCGAAAGATCATGGAGATAAAGACTAAATAAAATACCTTCTCTTGAGGCAAGGGAAAAGTACCGGGCACAAAATGGCCCTACTTTTTCCAGATCCTTTGCCGCGGTAGCAACCACCACAATGAAGAAGTTTACAACCATCTCTACGCAAACGGACCCCATTTATGGAAATGAAACACCCGTGAAGGAAGGAAAGCAAAATAATGTTATTTATGCTGGAAAAGAAACCACCAAGTCTGCGAGTTCTTCAAATAAGAACTCGTCACACAAAACCACCGGAGTCTTGCCCATTAGGCAAGAGAAAACACCTCCCGGTACCTTCGGTAACGGCAAGGGAACACATCCCAAACCGGAGGATATGGACGAACATTTCTGTGTCCCTGACTCAGAAATCCAAAAAATACTACCCCTGCAGGTAGGGGGATGGAGAATACTCCCGCAGTATCCCTGCTTGTCGTAAGAGGCGACTAAAAGGGCGGGGAGGTAAACCCCGAAAAAAAAGCCCCAGGCAGCACAGGGATGCGTCCGGACAGGTTTGTGGGTCCACTGTCTGTGTGCGGCCATACCAGCTGGCCTGCGATCCACCCGCATGTTGGCCGTGTGCGGAGTCCCGTAAGGGGGAGAAGGGGATCCTGGTGGGTGAGTTCTCCGGCACCCAGCCGGGTGTCGGATGCCCGGTATGGGCCGGGGTTTAATACCCCACTTCGGCCCTGGATCCTCTGTAAACGGGCGGTCAAGATCTAGCCAGTTTTGATCAATCGGCTTATCGACACGTTTCGATGGCGAGTGCTGGAGTTATGGGGGTCTGTGTAGGGCGGCCAAAGGTGTATGGGTTTGGAGAGCCCATGCGCTGGAGGCCTAACCCGAAGCAGACCGCCTACACGATAGTGCTATATCCCCTGGGTAACCCTGGCGACCACACCGGCTCGCGGTGTGGCGTCCCATATGTGTGGCTCCGTGGTGGGTGGGGAGCCCAGGGGACGAAACCCCGTTCTTTAATGGAAACAAACAATCCCCCTCCATTGAAAAGATCCCGTCTGGACACGGGCGGGGGAGAAAGGGTTTAACGCTTGCACACGCTTTTTGGTCATGAGGTGTCAAAAGGAAGGTGAGACCCTTAAAAAGGTGTCTCCCTTTCTCATTCGCAGAGTTCTGTCGGCTTCGGTATCTGGAGATCTGAAGAGCGCAAGAAAATTTCGGGATGGCACACTTCTCATTGAAACGGCCAATAAATCACAGAGCAAGAAGATCCTCCTCATGGAACGGCTTCATGATATCCCGGTCTCGGTGGAGGTGCATCGCACCTTGAACACTTGTCGGGGAATTATCAGCCACTTTGACCTTCTTTATGTGGAAGTCGACGAAATCAAGAGTGAGATGGCCTCTCAGGGGGTGGTTGATGTTCGTAGGCTTACCACCAAGCGCAACGGAGAAATAAAAAACACCACGTCTGTATTCCTAACTTTTGCGATGGAAAAACTCCCCGAGAAGGTGTTCGTCGGCTACGAATCGGTTCCAGTGCGACCGTACATACCAGCTCCCATGCGCTTCTTCCAGTGCCAACATTTTGCCACATCGCTACCCGATGTGAGGGCAAGGCTACCTGCCCGCGCTGCGGCCTGGACAAGCACGAGAATTCAGAGTGCAGCAGCGGATTACACTGTGTCAATTGCGTGGGTACCCATGCGGTCTACTCTCGCGATTGCCCTCAAATGAAAGAAGAGCGCCAGGTTATGGAAATTAAAACCCTCCCGCCCAGACACGGGCGGGGGAGAATGTGTTTTCTGCGCTTCAAAGCGTTACTTGATAGTGAAATGTACGAAGGAAGGCGAGACCTTCACGAAAGTGTCTCCCTTCCTCATAAAGAGAGTGTTTTCGGGGTATCTATCTGGAGATCTGAGATCTGCCAAAAAACTTAGGGACGGAACGCTATTAATCGAGACATCGACTGACCTACAGAGTGAGAAGCTCTTAGGAATGAAGAAGTTCCACGATTTTCCAGTGTCCGTAGAGCCGCACCGCACTTTAAATTCCTGCCGCGGAGTTATCTCCCACTTCGATCTGCTACACCTAGACGACGACACCATCTCCAAGGAGATGGAGTCCCAAGGCGTCACGGGATGTAAGAAAATTATGAGTCGCCGTAATGGCGAGGTGAAAAGCACCACATCTGTGATCCTCACCTTCGCCATGGAGAAGCTTCCTAGCAGGGTATTCATTGGATATGAATCTGTTCCAGTTCGGCCATTCATTCCAAGCCCCATGAGATGTTTTCAATGCCAGCGCTTCGGCCACATCGCTACGCGATGTGAGGGCAAGGCCACCTGCCCGCGCTGTGGCAAAGACAAACACGATGGGGACAAGTGCGAAGCGGCTGCCTCCTGCATCAATTGCGAGGGTGCACATGCGGTGTACTCCCGCGATTGTCCCAAGATGCAGGAGGAAAAGAAAATCATGGAGATAAAGACGCTGGAAAAGGTCTCGTATATAGAGGCGAGGAAAAAGTTTAGGGCATTGATTGCTCCAACTTTTTCCAAATCCTTCGCATCAGTAGCTTCCGTTCCCGTGAAAATGTGCACAATGGGCACACAGACGGAACCTGATAAAGATAAGCCCGATAAACAGGTGACACCGCCTAAGGAAAAGACAGACACAGTAGAGAAAATGGATATAACCACCTCTGCGGGCTCCCCAAGGAAGAGCCCGCCTAAAACCTCGACCGGGGTCTCGCCCTCTAGGCGCGAGAAGACACCTTCTCCCGGTCCCTCCAGCAAGGGGAAAAAACCCCAGCCGGAGGCAATGGACGAGGATTTCTGTGTCTCCGATACAGAAATCCAAAGAATAAGAAACAAGGGAAGGAAACAGCGCTTCAAGCGCTGATTGCTTTCTGTGGTGGACATTGGCTGCTCTGATTTTTAAATATTTTTATTTTACTTAATCTATACTTTTATCTTATTTTAAATATTTATAATGGTTTTTATATTACAATGGAATTGTAATGGTTTTTATCGGCATAAGGAGGAGCTGGCCATTTTAATTAATGATTTTAACCCTTCTTGCATTTGTCTGCAAGAGACACATTTTAAAGTTACCGACAAGGGCATTTTAAAAGGATATACTGTCTATAGGCTCGACGACCTAAGCGGCCAACGAGCCCAGGGCGGGGTGGCTATTGCTGTTCGAGAAGCCCTTTACACTTCTCGAGTGCAGTTGACCACCCCATTTCAGGCAGTGGCCGTGACCGTGCATGCGCGTGAGAAATTAACGTTATGCAACGTTTACCTGCCAGAAGGTGCCCCGGTGAGCCTTGGGAATCTCGATGCTCTTGTCCATCAGTTGCCAAGGCCATTTATTTTATTGGGCGATTTTAACGCCCATGACCCCCTGTGGGGAAGTTCCACGGCCCATAGCAACAGGAGAGGACGAGTTTTAGCCAGCTTTTTTAACGATTTTAACCTTTTTTTACTAAATAATGGAGAGAAAACCCGTTTTAATTCTTTTAACGGGGAGTATTCCTCCATTGATTTATGTCTTTGTACGAGCAGTCTTTACACCAAAATCAACATGTCCGTCCATACAGATCTCTGTGGAAGCGACCACTTCCCTATTTTTATCAAATCTGAACTGAATTTTAACCCAGATTTTATTCCATCAGACAACTGGATTGTGCGCAAAGCCGACTGGTCTGTTTTTAAAGATTCCTTTAATTTTGAATACAGTGACCAACGTGCCGGGACGTGTAACGTTGAGCTGCTTACCGCAAGCATAGTGGAAGCAGCCAAATGCAGCGTCCCATTATCAAAGGGCAGCGGCATCCGTCGACCAGCGGTACCTTGGTGGAATGAAGAGTGCGCCAAGGCCATTAAGGAGCGTAAACGTGCCTTACGCATTTTTAGTAAATTCCCCACGGCCACCAATCTTTCCTCCTTCCGTCGCATCCGAGCGAGAGCTCGACGTGTGGTGAAGGAGGCTAAGAAGGCCTCCTGGATAAATTACATCTCATCCATTAATAACAGGACACCTCTTGCACAGGTTTGGAACAAGGTAAGGAGCATTTATGGTTCACGGGTAGTACACGGCGTCTCTTACATCGAAGACAACGGCAGGGTGCTTCGTACACCCCAGGAGATAAGCGAAGTCTTCGGGCAGTCACTTTCAAAGATCAGCAGTGACGCCAATTATTCTGCAGCGTTCTTGACCATCAAGGAACGCTCAGAATCTGTCTTATTGAACTTCGCCGAGCGCCGAGAATCTGCCGAATATAATGATCCATTCTCGCTATGGGAATTGAAGTCCGCCATTGCAGATTCTAAGGACACCTCGCCAGGAATGGATGGCGTCCACAACGCATTTCTACGGAATCTTCCGGAGACAGCGTTGTTGGATTGCCTCCGCACCCTCAACCAGGTGTGGGCTGAGGGTAGCTTTCCTACCTCCTGGCGGGAATCTGTAGTGGTCCCAATTCCTAAACCAGGAAAGGACAGGTCTGACTCCAATAATTATAGACCCATCTCCTTGACTAGTTGCCTGTGCAAGATAATGGAAAGAATGGTGAACCGCCGGCTCGTTTGGTGGTTGGAGGGACGGAACCTTCTTTCAAGTGTCCAATGTGGGTTTCGGCGAGATAGATCGACAATCGATCACCTTGTCAGGGCCGAAAACTTCATCCAGGAGGCCTTCCTTCTGCGCCAGCAGGTCATTGCCGTATTCTTCGACCTGGAGAAGGCATATGACCGAGTCTGGCGCCAGAAGATACTAAAAACGTTGCACCAGTGGGGTTTTAGGGGAAATTTACCCATTTTTATACAAAACTTTTTAACTAATCGGGTATTTAGAGTGAGGATAGGCAATCACTTATCCCAATTTTATGTTCAGGAAAACGGGGTACCACAAGGCTCTGTACTGAGCGTGACGCTTTTCGCTATTGCGATTAATGACGTCACGGAATGTTTAGGAGCACCAGTGATGGGATCGCTGTTTGTAGACGACCTGGCCATTTTCTGCCGGTCGTCAAAACTAGCCAGTGCTGCACGAGTCATTCAGCTGACTCTTAATAGACTCAGCGAATGGTCAAAGCGAAGTGGCTTTCGTTTTTCTGCGGAAAAAACGAAATGCCTCCATTTCCACCGCAAGCGTGTGTACGAACCCCCACCGGATCTTCGTCTGTGTGGTAGGATTCTTCCTTACACAGAGTCGATCCGGTTTTTAGGTATAATTTTTGACCGTCGCCTGAATTGGCGTGAACAAATTATGATTTTAAAGAATAGGTGTTTGAAAGTTTTAAACATTTTACGCTTTTTATCTAATCATTCGTGGGGAGCCGATCGCTGCACTATGCTTTTATTGTACAGAGCACTGGTGCGCTCAAAATTAGATTATGGATGTTTCGTTTACTCTTCTGCGCGCGAGAGTTATTTGAAACCGTTGAATACGGTTCACAACGCGGGGCTCCGTTTGGCAACTGGTGCCTTCAGGACATCTCCAGTCCTGAGTCTATACTCAGAGGCCGGCGAGCCCCCGTTGAGTACTCGCCGAAACATCCTTATGTGCAACTATGTTGCAAAGATTTTATCGATGAGAGCGCATCCTAGTTTTAATGTAATTTTTAATCCCCGTTTTTTAAATATTTTTAACAGGCGGACTCGGGCAACTAGACCCTTAAGCATTACTTTTAATGATTTTATGGAAGGTAGTGATTTGACACTTCCGGAAGTGTACCCTGTTGGGACCTCGGCCGACCCACCTTGGCGGGTACCACTACCTCAGGTCAGGTTTGACCTGCACGATCGCCAGAAGTCGTCAACCACTGCTACGGAGTATCAGCGCAGATTCAGTGAGATCCTGCACCGTCACTCCGACTTTATCCCCGTTTACACGGACGGATCGAAGTCGGAGGGTGCTTGTGCAAGTGCGGTCTTCTCGTCCCACCATGGAGCCATCGGTGCGAAGCTAAGTACGCTGTGTAGTGTATACACAGCGGAACTTTTCGCCATAAAGATGGCTCTAGGTGCAATAAAATGCAGGAATGCGTCCTTCATGGTCTGTAGCGACTCAATGTGCGCTCTGCAGACCATTTCCGGCTTTTCTCCGTCCCACCCTCTTGTGCAAGACATCCATCACGCGTTGCTATTACTTAGCAAGAGGAACGTTAGAATCGTGTTTGTGTGGGTCCCCGGACACATGGGAATAGCCGGCAATGAGAGAGCAGACCTGGCAGCAAAGAAGTCTCTCCAGGACGCGAATATTGCATCTGCGTTGGTACCCCATGATGACTTGAAGGCTACGTTGAGAAACGTAGCCTTAAAACAGTGGAATGAAACCTGGCGATCCCTGGTGGGAAATAAGTTACGCGCCATTAAGCCGGTGACATCAGTGTGGCCCACATCTGTCGGGAGGACTCGCAGGGAAGAAGTCGCAATCTCACGGTTGAGGATAGGGCACTGTGCCCTCACCCACTCTTACCTCTTCACAGAAGAGAAGATTCCACCACATTGTGAGGATTGCGACTCTCCCATTACTGTGAGGCATCTCCTGACAGAGTGTGATAGATACCGTGCTGTGCGCGACCGGCTAAACATCAGGGGGGGCCTGGGACAAGTCCTAGGCGACGACCCTGATTGTGTCAGCCGGGTAATTTTGTTTTTAAAAGAGACTGAGCTTTTAAAATATATGTGATGAACCAATGTTTGGTGTTATATTTTAATTTTGCCCATTTTAACGTTATGTTGTTTATATTTATTTATTATTTTAATACAAATTTGACGAAGTTATGATATTTTATTGTGGTGCAAATGACCTTCGTCGTCGAGGCACCCTACAAAAACCTAACTCTATCTATCTAAATTAAAACCCGAGACCGGATATCGTACTTAGAAGCACGCAAAAAGTACCGCGAACTCGTTGCCCCAACCTTTTCCCGATCGTTTGCGTCGACTGTAACTGCAGTAAGTAAATGTAGTATTGCCATCCAGACGGAGAAAGAAGAGACCGGAAATCCTGTGAACCAAGCTCAAAAGTTGGCCAAGCCGGGTAATGGCTCCAAACCGACAGATAAGAGAAATACGCAAGGTTCAATTTCTCCCAAAAAGAACCCGCCCAAAAACGCCGGGGTCGCGCCGCCCAGGCGTGCAAAAACTCCATCCCCGGGTCCCTCCGGATTACTCAAACTGGGTCAACCGGAGTCCATGGAGGAGGATGAATGTCTCTCCGAGACAGAAATCCTCCGGGCTCGAACAAAAGGGAAGAAGAATCGCCACCGTATACGGCGCTGATCCCCCAAGTACGGATAGACTGCTGTTTTTTATTACTTATTCAATTTTAATTAATTTTTTATGGCGTTAATTTTACAGTGGAACTGTAACGGCTTTTATCGACATAAGGAGGAGCTGGATATTTTAACGCATAATTTTAACCCGACCTGCTTGTGTTTGCAGGAGACACATTTTAAAGCTAAGGACAAAGGATTTATAAAAGGTTTTAATGTTTTCCGACTTGACGACACCAGTGGCCAACTTGCCCAAGGTGGGGTGGCAATTGCCGTTCGGGAGGCCCTATACACCTCCCGAGTGCAGCTGACCACACCATTTCAAGCGGTAGCAGTGACTGTGCACGCCCCAGAGGTGGTGACGCACTGCAACGTTTATCTGCCGGAGGGTGCACCAGTAACCGCTTTTAATCTTGAAGCGCTTGTCGGTCAACTACCCCGGCCCTTTATTTTAACGGGTGATTTTAATGCCCATAATTCCCTATGGGGAAGCACAAGAGCTCAGTGCAACTTAAGAGGCCGAATTTTAGCTAAATTTATCGATGATTTTAACCTATTTTTATTAAACAACGGGGGAAAACCCGTTTTAATAGTTTTAATGGGGATTGCTCCATCATTGATCTGTGCATGTCCACGTGCAGTCTTATGACAAAATTAAGTCTATACGTACATAATGACTTATGCGGGAGCGACCACTTCCCAATTTTAACAAACAGGGGACGGGGTTTGAGAGAGAATTTTAATCGTGCTGCCAATTGGCTGATTCGGAAAAGCCAACTGGCCACTTTTTCAGCAGAAATTTAATTTAATTTTTAGTGAAAATGAAGACGGGGCGAAGAATGTCGAAAAGCTTACAGCGAGAATCATTGAATCTGCGCAATCCGCTGTACCTCGAACTAAGAGCTACATTCGAAGGCCAGCCGTTTCCTGGTGGAACGAAGAATGTGCAAACGCCATTACAGCGCGGAAAAGAGCATTGCGTATTTTTAATAAATTTCCTACTGTGACAAACTTTGCCTCCTTTCGACGCTTACGAGCTTAAGCCCGGAAAGTGGTCAAGGAGGCAAAGAAGGCCTCCTGGGTAGAGTATCTCTCTACAATAAACAACAGAACTCCTACATCAGACGTTTGGAGAAAGGTTAAAAGCATTTCGGGTTCTCATGTAATACTCACTGCCTCCTGTTTAAAAGTCGTCGATCGGATGGTTACCTCCCCCTTTGACATATGTGAAGCTTTTGGGCAGTCACTCGCCAAGACCAGCAGCAACTCTAACTTTGACGCAGCATTTGTGAGTATGAAAGAAAAAGTCGAGTCAGCGCCGCTTCATTTTAAAACCATAGGCCCTAATGCTGCATACAACGAACCATTCTCAATGTGGGAATTGACATCCGCCATCGCAGATTCCCGTGACAGCGCGCCAGGGGTGGACCAAGTTCACAATGCCTTTCTTCGGAATCTTCCAAAGGCAGCCCTACCGGAAATTCTGCGAGCTTTTAACAAACTCTGGTCTGAGGGGAGCTTTCCGGAAACCTGGCGCGTTTCCGCTGTGGTGCCCATCCCTAAGCAGGGAAAGGATAGATCAGACCCGAATAATTACAGGCCCATCTCACTTACCAGCTGCGTCTGTAAGGTAATGGAAAGAATGGTAAACCGCCGACTCGTCTGGTGGTTGGAGCGACGTAACCTTCTCTCAGATATTCAATGTGGTTTTCGCAAATGTAGGTCAACCCTTGACCACCTTGTCCGAACTGACAATTTCATACAGGAAGCCTTCCTTTTACGCCAGCACGTGATCGGCGTTTTTTTCGATTTAGAGAAAGCGTACGACCGTCTTTGGCGGTACGATATTTTAAAGACGTTGCACAATTGGGGATTTAGGGAAACCTACCCACGTACCAGACGTGTACCCGACCTGGTACATGAGAGAACCACCGTGGTAGATCCCACGGCCAAATGTTATTTTGCGGCTAACTCGATGCCCAATATCCTGCACCACATCTACGGAGTACCAGCAGCTATATAAAGAAATTCTCAGTAAAGAAATTCTCAATACAGATGGTTCAAAGTCTGGAACCTCTTGTGGATATGCAGTGGTGTCTACGTACCACGGAATCATCAAAGCAAGGCTCAATCCGATGTGTTCAGTATTCACGGCAGAATTGGTTGCCATTATATTGGCCCTGGCCAATATCAAGTGCAGCAATGCCTCGTTCTTAATCTGTTCAGATTCTGCGAGTGCATTGCAGTCAATCTCTGGGTTTTCACCATCTAACCCAGTTGTACAAGACATCCACTCTTCCATATTATCCCTCAATAGGGAGGGAGTGAAAATATCCTTCTTGTGGATTCCAGGGCACATGGGAATTGCTGGCAATGAAAAGGCCGACGCAGCTGCTAAAGAAGCACTAAGCGCCCCAGACCTGACAACATCGCTGGTACCCGTTGATGATCTCAAGGATAAGCTCCGGCGCGTGGCCTTGGAAAAATGGAAGGAGCGGTGGACTGACCAACATAGCAATAAGCTCCGCGGAATAAAATCCGAAATATCGGCGTGGCCCACTTCCGTCGGGAGAAATCGCAGGGAGGAGGTCGCCATTACTCGGTTGAGAATAGGGCATTGTGCCCTGACCCACTCGTATCTTTTTACTGAAGAGAAAATTCCGCCACGATGTGACGAATGCGACTATCTATTAACAGTGCGGCATCTCCTGACGGAGTGTGATGTGTATCGGGTAGCGCGGGAGCGGCTAGACATCCGTGGAGGAATAGCACAAGTCCTAGGAGATAACCCAGATAACATAACCAAGGTTTTATCGTTTTTAAATAATTATGGATTTTACAATAAAGTATAAATTTATTTTATCTATGTGATATTTATCTTTGTATATATCTCTTTTTATAATATCAAATTATCAGCACGAAATAGTTTTCAGTGGTGCAAAATGACCTCAGCCGTCGACGCACCCCAATCTAAACACTACTACTACTACTAATTCAAAAAATACGTAGTAAGGGAAGGAAGCAGCGTTTTAAGCGCTGATCAAGCATGCGTGCGGACAAAAACTGCTCTGTAGGATTTATTTCATCTATTTATTTATTTATCTATTTATTTTAAATTTTATTTAATGGTTTTTATATTACAGTGGAACTGTAACGGCTTTTATAGGCATAAATAAGAGCTGGCAATTTTAGTTCGAGATTTTAACCCCTCTTTTTTATGTCTCCAAGAGACGCATTTTAAAGAAACGGACAAGGGTATTTTAAATGGGTATATGGTGGAAAGGTGTGACGACCTTAGTGGCCTAAGAGCCCATGGCGGAGTGGCGGTTGCTCTTCGGGAGGCCCTTTACACCTCTCGAGTACAGCTGACCACTCCGTTTCAGGCTGTGGCCGTTACCGTGTTTACCCCTCAAGTAATTGCGATATGCAACGTCTATCTACCAGACGGTGCACCGGTGAATCGTTGCAACCTGGAAGCCCTCGTCCGACAGTTGCCAAGGCCCTTAACCCGTTCAACGCGGCACCATTTTTTGGCTTACCTATCCAGTGGCTGAAATTTTATTTACTTATTTTCCGATAGATTTTAACTCTAAAAGTCGTTATTCAATGTTTAAAAATTTATAATGTTAAAATTGTAATTAATAAAATTTTTTTAATTGATGACGGGAATCCCCGTCACGAGTCACCGGCATGAACCTGTAGTGCGTGTTGCATAGATATCTCCCGTTCCTTTCTGGCGTACTTTTTATATTATGTCTCTGTATTATTTCATATTCCCATATTATTTCATTAGGCTTATATGTACAGTCAAATAATGAATTAGAGCAAAGTTTAATGTGGAAACTGATAAAAGGGACATGTTTTTGTAGTCGTGGCTTTTCCTTTCACATCCATAAAACTGCTAACCTTTGTGAAAAGAGAGAACTAATTCATACATTTTGGAATAATGAGGTGCAATTTCCACTAAAAATAACTTTTAATGTGACCGGGCTTTCAATGTTGATACATCATCGTCAGGGTACAAACGGTGTTAGGTGTAGCCAATATGTACATCTTTTGGAAGAGGTGGGGTATAGGAGGTGAGAGAGGAGAGGTGATAAGTATAAAACCCGGAGGAGGTGAATGGGGATGGGGAGGAGTGGAGAGTTGGGAAATGGTGGGTTTTTTCAGGGATAACAAACTTAGACAACACACCATTCAGTGACAAACAATAATCGGTGGTGGTCTTCTTCTCTTCTTTCGGATCAGGTCAAAATTTTCGGGGTGCTGCTTCCCCCCTTCTTTCCATTGAGTTGCAATTGTGTGCTCCCAAAACCAGTTTTCACACCCCTCTCCCCACCTCTTCCTCCATTCAAAGTGTTGAGGCGTCTTACTGGGAACCCCCCCTCACCCGCCCATCCTCAGACGAACCCTGCCTCGAGTGGGCCACGCCCGATCCGCGCGGCTGCTTGTGCCTGCCCAGGGACACTCTCCCTCCACCACCACTCACCAAGGGCCTTTGGAAGCAACACCATGAAATTTTTGACCTGAGCCGAAAGAAGAGAAGAAGACCGCCACCAATTATTATTTGCCACTGATTTGTGTTGTTTAAGTATGCTAACTCCAAAAACACCCACCATTTCCCCGCTCTTCACTCCTCCCCATCCCCTTTCACCTCCTTCTTCAGTTTTTCCACTCATCACCTCTCCTCTCTCCCCTACCTCTTCCAAAAGATGTATATATTGGCTACACCTAACACAATTTGTACCATGACGATGATGTATCAATATTGAAAGCCGGGTCGCATTAAAAGTTATTTTTTATGGAAGATTGCACATGATTTTTCCAGTATGGACAAATTCCACTCCATCTCGCATGAATCCTCGGATTTTAAATAATTCTCACATCTTGACACACCTTCGTTAATAGGTGCTTATGTACCTGCTTAAAAATGTCTAAATCGAAGTACAGCGCGATAGTCTTCTAATTACCTACATTGGTTGAATACAGTAATATGTGTAGTTTACGTATTCAATAAAAGAATTAAATCAATGAGAAATAACATTTTAACGCACTTTACATTAATTTTTATATAAGAGGCAAAGACACTTTTACATTTAAACTGGTTTACACTAAAACTGGAAAAAGCACATGCATTACAAAAGTTTAACTAACATCAAATATATATATATTCATATATTTTCCGCAACCAAGTTTTCAATATTAGAAGATGAATGATCTATTCAAAGAAGCAACATGTATTTTTGATGCGTATTATGTAGGAAATTATTTTTAAAATCACAATTACTTTTTTCTAAATCAATATTTTATTTACGTTTCCACATTTACATATACACATTTATTTATACACATCTTTTGTCTTTATACACAATTAATTTATATACATCTTTTATCTTTATGATAATCCACAAAACATGGAATGAGACATAAGGGAGGGCAGCCATCGCACTCCGGACAATATAAACTTGTCTCCTTCCTTTGTCCTTTTCTATAGCACTCCCGGCACTCCTATTTTTTGCTCATTTGAGCTAAGCATGGCTG
Organism: Pyrrhosoma nymphula; assembly: GCA_963573305.1. Classification (NCBI taxonomy): domain Eukaryota; kingdom Metazoa; phylum Arthropoda; class Insecta; order Odonata; family Coenagrionidae; genus Pyrrhosoma; species Pyrrhosoma nymphula. The sequence continues at coordinate 153,469,537 of OY754332.1, forward strand.
GGAAATGTTTCGATAAGCCCATGATCCTTAGAGTTGGAGAAGGTCTAGGAGTAGGTGTGGAAGAAGAAGGTTGGAGTAGAGATTTTATTACGGAGAGTTGGAAAGAATAGAGAGATACCCTGGGGTGGGATTTTAGGCAAAGGAAATAACTGTTCACTAGGAGGAGGTGAAAAATGTGGATGCCTAACTTCCGATACCATTTAAGTGTCTTCCTCTCTATTGGGTAGTAGGACATCATTTGATCCATATGATCAATGCCACCCATTGACTTGTTTTATTCAGCAACAGCCTCCGGTTTGGAAGTGGAGCCACCTCCTCGCCGGCAAGGGACATCGACCATATGACTCCCATATTGAGAGATGATCATCAGCACATCTCTCCTGTCTCTCCACTTAAGAACACAAACAAAATATATACATTTATGTTTATATATATATATTGGGAAAAGTCACCACTTATCACTAGTTCTAATATTATTAATGCCAAGTTCTCCGATATTTACTTACGTGACTGCGCTATTGCGTTGCCTTCACTCAAGGGAAATAAACTTGACTCTAAGGGTTTGAGGCGTAACTTTATGGAACTCCTTCATGATTGAAAAGAAAAAACTTTGTTTAGTTCCACATAAAATAATTTTAATGACGACCTAGGTTTCGTCGCTGAGTGACATCATCAGGGAAACTTAACTCGATGAAACCTAGAAAAATTGAAATATTAATAGCATCCGAATTCATTGCCTCACAGCAGTAAGTGTAATAATTATTCTTGGGAAAACTCTACTTACGTCAAATTATTTTTGCATTGAACTCTCCAAAACTTCCTTCAATGTCCTGCTCTTAATAGAGCCTGGAAAAATAAATAAACTTTAATTGAAGCAAAAGTGACAAAATATGATGGTTGATTTTAGATATAGTTATTTTGAAAGATAACTTTGCACTTGGGTCTAAATGCTACGATAAAAAAAAGACAGCATGCTCACAAAACCCTCGTAAGTAGTGACAACACAGCGGCGTAAACTTGTCGTACTTTATTACTTTAACAGTATAATTTGAAAGAAAAATCGAACTAAACCTTGTAACACAAAAATAAATGCAAATTATTTTAGGAAATCAAAAAAAAATCGTAGGTACTAATTCATCATATATGCTCCAAGTTTATAAGTTGAAAAAAGAGAAACTAAATACATAAATGTGTTGAGTTATATAATAATTTAACATGATATGTTACGGAACACATGCGTTGGAATATAATACGTCTATAACAACTTAATGTACGCCTAACGTTATTATATCAGGAAATCTAGAACTGTTTCCTTAGATAGAACGTATAAATGTACAAATAAAGAGATAAACAAATATGTGTAACGGAAGACGATAAGACGGCATACATTCTACTCCTTTCCAAAGGCATATGCTAATCTGTAATTATAAAATTGGGAAAAAAATTGAATAAAGATAGCAATAAAACAATTAGTTGTCTCAAAAAACGTTGGAAAAAATTAAAAAAGAAATTAGTTTTTATACCCCTAGAAAGTAGGCAAAATGCAATAACAAGCGTTTAACAAACAATAAGAAATAAGTAAAAAAATCTTTCTTTCGTTTGAATATTATCCCTGATCTAAAAACTGTTCCAATGTGGAAAAATTAATGGAAAAACACGAAAGACAATACTAACTATATTCGAAAAAAGAAAGGCTAAGTAGCAGTACTCACCAAGAAAACGATGTGTAGTCTTCGAAAAAAAAAGCTCCCGGAACCAAAACTGACCCCACTCCCTCAAAGTAGGGTTCAATCTGATGACTGCAGCGCGCCGACAGAGCGCTTGCGCGTGACTGAGAGCAGCAGGAGCTGTTAGAAAGACGCTTGTAGCGGTGACGGGAACTCCCGGCATGAGTCACCGGATAGAACCTAGAATACGGGAATTCCCGTCATGCCGCGTTGAACGGGTTAATTTTGTTGGTCGATTTTAACGCCCATGATCCCTTTTGGGGAAGCTCTAGGGGGTCAATGCACTAGGAGGGGACGGATCTTAGCCAGTTTTATTCTTGATTTTAACTTTTGTTTGCTTAACAATTGTGAAAAAACACGTTTTAATGCTTTTAATGGAGAATACTCCTCCATAGATTTATGCATATCCTCGAGCAGTCTATTCACCAAGCTGAAATTGTCCGTGCACTCAGATCTCTGTGGAAGCGACCACTTCCCAATTTTCATCAATTTGGAAAGCAATTTTAACTTAGATTTTATCCAACCGGGCAATTGGATCGTCCGTAAAGCAGACTGGAATGATTTTAGATAGGGTTTTACTTTTAAACACGATGATAATCGTGACGCCACTCGTAACGTGGAGATTTTAATTAGAACTACGATTGAAGCAGCAAATTGCAGTGTTCCACGTTCACAGGGAAATCTCCCAAGGCCAGCAGTTCCTTGGTGGAACAAGGAGTGCGCCGAAGCAATTCGTCTGCGGAAACGTGCTTTGCGGGTTTTTAATAAGTTCCCCACCGCAGCTAACCTAGCCTCCTTTCGTCAATCGAGAGCGAGAGCTCGATGAGTCGTAAAGGAGGCTAAGAAAGCCTCCTGGGTGGAGTTTGTTAGCAGTATAACCACAGGACACCACTTGCACAGGCGTGGAACAAAGTAAGAAGCATCTCTGGGTCTCGCAAGGAGTACGGTGTCTCATACGTGAAAGTCAATGGCAACCTCGTGAGTTCACCTCTCGATATTGCCGAAGTTTTCGGCCAACATAAGTAGTGACATGGCCACTGGCCAACATAAGTAGTGACATGAATTATTCTGATGCGTTCTTGGCCATCAAGGAACGCTTCCAGAGAATTCCTCTTAATTTCACTGAGACATCCGTACCCGCGGAGTATAATGACCCCTTTTCCCTCTGGGAACTCCGATCAGCCATCGCAGTTTCCAAAAACACATCTCCGGGACTGGATGGCACCCACAACGCCTTCCTTCGAAATCTTTCGGGAGAGGCGTTGATGGAAATGCTTAAAACACTTAACCAAATATGGCTCGAGGGCAGTTTCCCGTCATCCGGGAGGGAATCTGCGGTGGTTCCGATCACGAAGCAGGGGAAAGACAGAGCGGATCTGAATTACTATAGACCCATCTCCCTGACCAGTTGCCTGTGCAAGGTAATGGAAAGAATGGTAAACCGTCGTCTCGTTTGGTGGTTAGAGCGACGGAACCTTCTTTCAAATATTCAATGTGGTTTCAGGCGAGGTAGATCAACCATCGATCACCTCGTCAGGAGTGATAACTTTATTCCGGAGGCTTTTCTTCTGCGTCAGCAGGTCATTGCGGTGTACTTCGACCTGGAGAAGGCATACGACAGGGTCTGGCGTCAGAATATCTTAATCAAGTTGCACCGATGGGGTTTTAGGGGAAATTTGCCCATTTTTATAAAACATTTTTTAACGGACCGAGTTTTTAGAACAAGGATAGGTAAACACCCATCACAACGTTACACGCAGGAAAATGGAGTGCCTCAGGGTACAGTCCTTAGCGTGACGTTATTTGCTATTGCGATAAACGATGTCACTGAATGCATCAGTGCTCCTGTTATGGGATCGTTGTTCGTCGACGACCTTGCGGTTTTCTGCCGGTCGTCCAAACCAGTGACTGCGGCTAGGCAAATACAGCTATTGTGTGAAATTCACAGTGAAAAAATCATTCGCCTGGACTGGGATTCGAACCCAGACCCCCCGATTTCGTGCCGAGTGCTCTACCAGTTAAGCTACCCAGGCGTCATCTCTCATTGTGAATTTCATGGAGGCTTTAAGGAGCGAGATGTCCAGGCGAATGATTTTTTCACTGTGAATTTCACACAATTGTGTGACCACTAGCGGGTGGCTCCGTTAAAGTTACTGCGCGGCCAGTTCCGCAGTTCTTTGAATACAGCTATGCATAAACAAAATTAATTCTTGGTCCCAGAGAAATGGCTTTCGCTTTTCAACCGAAAAGACGAAATGTATGCATTTTAATCGTACACGGGGTCAACACCACCCGCCAGAGTTACGACTTGGTGGTAGAGTTCTCCCCTACGTACAATCTATTCGTTTTCTCGGAATGGTGTTAGACTCAAAACTTAATTGGAGAGAACATATTCGAGTTTTAAAGGATACATGTTTTAAAGTGTTAAATGTTTTACATATTTTATCTAATTCGTCATGGGGCGCGGATCGCACCACCATGCTCTTATTTTACAGAGCAATGGTGCGCTCCAAATTAGACTACGGATGTTTTGTCTACTCCTCGGGTCTCGAAAGCAATTTGATACCGTTAGCAACGGTTCACAATGCGGGACTACGTCGGGCGACCGGAGCGTTCAGGACGTCTCCGATCTTGAGCGTTTATTCGGATGCCGGGGAGCCTCCATTGTTAACGCGAAGGAACATCTTGATGTGTAATTACGCTACAAAAATTTTATCTATGAAGGCGCCTCCTTGTTTCAATATAATTTTTAACCCCCGGTTTTTAAACGTTTTTAATAGGCGGACAAGGGCCACCAAAGCCTTCAGTATTCGTTTTAATGATTTTATGGCGGGAACGGACGCGACACTTCCAGAAGTGTATGGCTGTGGGTTATCAGATCACCCACCGTGGAGAGTACCATTTCCCAGGTGTAGCTTTGCTCTAAAAAGAGGCCAGAAATCTTGCACCACATCCGTGGAGTACCAGCAGATGTTTCGGGAAGTTTTGCACCGCCACTCCGGCTTCATCCCAGTATTTTCAGACGGATCTAAGTCTCAATCAGCATGCGCGTGTGCAGTATTCTCGTCCCACCACGGAGTCATCAAGGCGAAGCTAAGGCCGTCGTGTAGCATCTACACGGCAGAGCTCTTCGCCATAAAAGTGGCCCTTGGTGGGAATCCATGCATGTAATAGCGCCTACATGGTCTGCAGCGACTCGATGAGCGCGTTGCATGCCATATACGGCTATCCCCCTATGCATCCTCTCGTCCACGACATTCAATCCGCCATCTTATCTCTTTTTAAAAAGGGAGTAGAAATTCGTTTTCTGTGGGTCCCTGGGCACGTGGGAATAGCCGGAAATGAAAAAGCCGACCTTGCGGCGAAAGACGCCCTTAACGACAACCGCACCGCATCTTCGCTGGTAACCACGGACGATTTGAGGGCTATGTTGAGAAACGTAGCCCTAAATAAGTGGTCAGAATTATGGCGCTCCCAAATCGGGAACAAGCTACTCAGCATCCAGCCGGACATATTAGCGTGGCCCACTTCAGTTGGAAGGACTCGCAGGGAAGAAGTGGTGATCACACGTCTGAAGATAGGGCACTGTGCCCTTACGCACTCCTACCTCTTTACAGAGTAAAGACACCACCTCGATGTGACCACTGCGACTCTTCCATGTCTGTGAGACACCTCCTGACTGAGTGTAATATGTACCGTGCAGCACGTGACAGGCTCGGCATCAGGGGGGACCTAAGACAGGTCCTAGGGAACGACCCTGGTTGCATCACATGTCTTAAAATTTCTGAAAGAAAGATTTTTTACATTGTATGACTCACTGTATACTGGTCTACAGATAGCAGAATATCGTTTTTACCCATCTTAAATTAATTTACATATTTATTTTAAAAATTTAATTGTTTATTAAATTATATATTTATTTAATTATATATTTGTTTACTATAACATGATTTAATAAACTAATAAAAGACCCATTGTTGGTTGTCCGTGGTGTGAATGACACTTGCCGTCGAAGCACCCTAAAACCAAATACTACTACTAACATTTCGAGTTTCATTACACTTTAAATTTCTCAGAAAGGGACAGCCTAAAATCTCCATATCTAGCACTATCCTATACTTCAAAATCTTCTGAAGCAATTCGCACTTCTCCCTACCTTTTGCAAACACAAAGTAGCTCGCGGTTAAATGTGTATGGAGAATGTACTTCAGATCGTCATATTCTGTATTTCCGGCGCACCACCGAAGTCCGTGAAAGTTATCGCGGAGCAACCTATCCTGTCGCAAGTCTTCATCACACCTCCCGTTCTTGGAATAGGGTGGCTTGAAAAGCCAATTTTTCACACCACTTGATTCTGTAGTGGCAATGGAGAGTTCCTTCACCACTAAGTCCCCTCCACTTTTGAAGCACTGAATATCCACAACAGCAGCCATGGCACACGAGAAAATAAAACCAACAGAACTCGGTAGCCACTGCCTTGAGAAGAGAATTCTGCAACTGAGGAAGCAGCAAAACGGAGCTTCTTATAAATGCTTTACCCTTCCCCCTGTATCTTGTCACCCCACCCCCTTCCCCCACTCTTGCAAGACTTCTTTCCGATGGTCATGCCTCCTAGCTACTATAATCCACCCCGACGTTCCGATGTCTATCTCTTTCGAGAATGTTATTAAGTTCTGCATACACGAGGCAGTTTATTGTTTCCACCAATTCATTTTTAAATCTTACTTCCAGACGAAGACTTCCATGCCGTTGTAAACTCCAATGGCTGGAGTTAGCCTCTAAATCTGGTGTTAAATCGAAGGCTGTGAGAACAAATCCATCCTTATAATTTTCTCGCGGTATTCCATTCCCGTCATCATGAAAAAGTATACCTGTACCTGAGAATAATGTGTGATAAGCCTGGAGGAATAATCCGGATCCAGAAAAATCAGGCTGCAGTGGTTTTGAGGGAACTTGTTGGCCATCCATGTACAGCGCTAAAAATGTCAGGTCGAAATTTTGAAAATTAAATGGATTCTTCTTCACATCTCCATTGAATGCAGCGTTAGATACGAAACCAACAATTATTCCCTTCGGTAACTGTCCAAGAAATATGCTGTCAATTGTTTTACTTTGCACATCGCGTGAAATTGTGACAGTTTTAATGTCCACTCTAGTGACTGGATATTTAGCAGTGGCCTTTTCAAGGGCTCGACTGTGTGCGATTAGTACTGTCGGATTTATTTTCACCTTTCTCACTAGGAAAGCAGCGTCCAATATTTTTACTGTAACGTTTTCATAATCTCTGGACGCCATTAGATTAAAACCAGTCTTTGTTCTTACGAGTTTAAGGCGCATTTCCACACCGTTTAAAAGGAATTTCTCTTGATTAAATAGATCACGGTGAAGATGGCCCATTAATTCCACTAGACGACCTTCATCCGTGTAGCTCCGTCTTTTTATGGCACTATTATTATCTTTACAATTGTCCATCTTTCCAGGAGTATTACCCCTGCGGGTAGGGGGATGGAGAATACCCCCGCAGTATCCCTGCTTGTTGTAAGAGGCAACTAAAAGGGCGGGGAAGGAAACCCCGGAAAAAACCCCAGAGTCAGCAAGGGTTGAGTCCGGACAGTCTTGTGGGTCAACTGTCTGTTTGCGGATATACCACTTGGCCTGCGATCCATCCGCATGTTTGCCGTGTGCGGAGACCCGTAAGGGGGAGAAGGGGATCCTGGTGGGTGAGTTCTTCGGCACCCAGCCGGGTGTCGGATGCCCGGTATGGGCAGGGGTTCAATACCCCACTTCGGCCCTGGATCCCATGTAAACGGGCGGTCAAGATCTTGATCAATCGGCTTATCGACACGTGTCGATGGCGAGTGCTGGAGTGATGGGGCTCTGTGTAGGGCGGCCGAAGGTGTATGGGTTTGGAGGGCCCATGCACTGGAGACCTAACCTGAAGCAAATCCCCTACACGATAGTGATATATCCCTTGGGTAGCCCTGGCGACTACACCGGCTGGCGGTGTGGCGTCCCAAATATGTGGCTCCGTGGTGGAAGGGGAGCCCAGGGGATGAAACTCTTATCCTAATGGAACCATATACACTTCCTCCATTAAAAAGATCCCGTCCGGAAACGGGCGGGGGAGTTAACCCGGAGTCCGCTTGTTGGTGGTACTTGATAATGAGATGTACAAAGGAAGATGAGACCCTCACCAAGGTGTCTCCCTTCCTAATCCGTAGAGTTCTTTCAGCAGCAGTTACTAAGACTTAATATCTGTCAAGAAGCTACGTGACGGAACATTATTAATAGAAACGGCCAATGATGCTCAAAGTGCAAATTTACTAAACTTTACCCGTCTCAATGATATACCAGTGAAGGTCGAGGTGCACCGTACCTTGAACACCAGTCGGGGAGTGATAAGCAGCTACAACCTGCTGTATGTCGACGACGATGAAATAAAGAGGGAAATGGCACCTCAGGGTATTATTGACTGTCGTCGATTGAAAATAAAGCGGAACGGTGAGCTGATCAACAGCACGTCTGTTATCCTCACCTCGCGCGACACGCTCCCCGACAAGGTTTTTGTTGGGTATGAATCGGTTCCTGTCCGCCCATTCATCTCTAGCCCCATGAGATGTTTCCAATGCCAACACTTTGGCCATATCGCCACTAGATGCAAGGACAAGGCCACCTGCCCGCGCTGTGGTAAGTAAAAGCATGAGTGTGATGGATGCACCTCCGAACCTTTTTGTGTCAATTGCGAGGGTGCACACCCAGTGTACTCCCGCGATTGTCCGAGATTGAAAGAGGAAAAGAAGATAATGGAGATAAAAACAGTTGAATAGTTGCCGTATATAGGAGCCAGGAAAAAGTACCGCACCCTAATAGCCCCTACGTTCTCCAGGTCTTTCGCTGCTGTCGCTGAAACCTCAACACTCAAAAATGGACCTAATAATACTCAGAAAAAGGATACAGATAAAGCATTAGAACAAGCAAAGCCTAGAAGAGATGAAGAAGCCAAGGCGGATAAGGCTACAAAGCCGGATAAGGCTACAAAGCCGGCAAAACCAATGAATGTCACCTGTGCGGGTTCTCCTAAAAAGAACCCGCCGAAACCCACTGGGACCCCGCCCTCGGGGCGTGAGAAAACGCCATCCCCCGGCCCCTCCGGGGTACGCGCTCCATGCCCAGAGGAGGCTATGGAAGAGGATGACCTGTCTGAGACAGACGTCCTCTTAGCCAGACAAAAGGGGAAAAAGAGCCGCATTAGGCGCTGATTATCCTAACGGATGGACAGACTGCTGATTTTAACTTGTTTCTCGCTTTTTACATTTTTTCCCTTTTTAAATGAATTCTATTTTACAGTGGAACTGTAATGGGTTCTATCGTCACAAGGAGGAGTTAACCATTTTAATTCGTGATTTTAATCCGTCTTGTATTTGTCTCCAAGAGACGCATTTTAAAGCCACGGACAAGGGTATTTTAAGGAATTCTAATGTTGTTAGATATGACGATGCCAGCGGCCAACGATCCCAGGGTGGAGTGGCGATTGCTGTCCGAGAGGCCCTTTACACCTCTCGGGTACAACTGAACACACTTTTTCAGGCGGTTGCTGTGACCGTGCACGCACCAGAGACCATAACGCTGGGCAACTAGTGATGGGCAAAGTCGATCTTTTGAGAGATTTCGGTCACGTCGATCAATCCCACTTGTGATTCAATCGTCGATCAGAGTGACCGATTTTCCAGCTAGTGAGCAGTGCAAGTTGCCTACGATCAATGATCTCTCAGGAAAGTCGTGATAGATAAAAAATCTGGTCGTTCGTGAGTTTCATACTGTAAGCATGACCGAGGTGTACAGCTTTGCTCTTGATAGCACAGAGTTTCAGTGCAGCTACCTCGTTCAGTGCCGGTTTCCGTGGAGTTGTGGGTAATTCTTTGAAAACAATTGAAGGCACAATTGTGCAATCGTTCGAAGGTTTGTTTGGTTTTTACACAATGCTCTTGGTTTGTGATTTTAAGTATAGTTATGCGAAGAATATTAGAAATATCCCACTTGATTACATAACTATTGAAGAGTGACATTTTATGGAACAAAAATTATTAACAACTCATTATAGAAGCCAATGATTAATAGTAATTTAGTAGCGCAATTTTATTTTGGTATGTAGTTCGAAACGATCAACGTTTTCTTTTGGCTGTAAGAATTTAAAGCAAATTATCCGACTGTATCACTAAAATTCAATTTTCAATTACAGTCTGTTTCACTTGTTCACGAGACGTAATAGTTGTCGAGAATATTGAAACGATGGTTTATCGTGTTTTTAAGTGACAATGCAATTATGGAAATTCAGTTATTACAAATGTTATATGTGCTGTGATGTATTGCGTGTGTTCTTGTGGTGATATTTTTATATTTAAAGGTTATTTGTGTTAGGTAGACTTACGCTCCTAATGGATGTGTTATGACAGGAAATACACCGTGGAGGTTATAAAAGTTTCTGTGCTTCTGAAATGGCATAATATTGCGTTGTGTTTCTGGACGTGAGTTACACGAAGAAAGTGTTTGTTCAACTTATGCTAAAGTTATAGTTTATGTCGCAAATTTACCAAGAGTTAAGGCCGTTTTACACGGTACATTTGTTTGTACAAACTCTTCCGTGAACTCTTGCATGAGGCAAAATGTATCGTGTAAAGCGGCAAATTGCATGGACGCTTGTGCGAATGTCTCAATGCCTGCACGGGAAATAGAACCTGTTCCAATTTCGTTGAGACAAACGTACTATCTCACGTACATTCGTTTGTACAAAATCTTTCATCGTGTAAAGCGGCTTTTAGTGCTTCAAAAATAGCCTACATAGTGAAGTTAATGGTGGGTTTTTGTTTGTTTACGTCGTAGATTTTTAAGTTACAGTGCCCCCTGAAATAATCTAATAGTTTGCTGCTGTGTTTGTCTAAGAGTGAATTGCATGTAAAAAGCGAACGTTCAACTTTGGTAAAGGTTTGTTTACATCGTACTATATATCTATAATTTAGTTACTGTGTTTCTAAAATACTGTCTCTGTCGAGTGCTTACAATATTAATAAATGCCAAAATCGAAGATTTGTTCATAGGTTAACGTACTATTCGTCGTTTATTGTTTACATCGTAAATGTAAAGCATAAATTCAGAGTGGAAATACAGGAGCCCAAGACATTCCCTGTGTAGATATATCTGTGATTCTAATAATAACAATCAGTCCTACGATGATTGCTTTTTTGTGAAGTTATTTCTGTCGTGGTGTTGTTTTCTTCTCGTGGAGCACTTCTTGTGCCAAAGTGAACTGAATAGGACTTCACGTTTACTATTCTCAATATTTGTTGAAATATATGAATTTTTCAGCCACTTGAGTGATTTATATCTAATGTTAAACGCTCCTTACAAAACATGCTTCGTTTGTTGCCATCGATTAAAATCGTTGGGGTTTCACCATGCACTTCGTCACTTAGTTAACTAATCAAACTAGTCAATTATATTGATATTCAGTAAATATGTTTTTCGCAATGCCACATAGATTCTAAATGTTTAAAAAGCATATTATTAAATGATGGTTTGTATATGTACCTGCGTACCTTTCAATAAAATGTATATTCAGTAAAAATGCACTTTAATTGTTATAGTATTGAATCTTTAGTGCTATATTAATTCCCCCTCACAAAATGCTTTTGCCCGTACATTGGAGATGTTAATTGGTTACGAAAACGATTTGATTATTATAGTTATGTCTTACAGGGTATTCAACAGTTATACATATCAAATTCTTATCAGTAAGTGTTAACATATATTGCTTGTAAGCTACCTATAAGAAATGCCTAATACACACAAAATACTTGTTATAATGATGTGTATGAGTAGGGATGTTAAAACTGATTGCAGGGTGTGATGAATCTTCTTAAATTGTTTGGCACTGACAGTGCTAATTTTAAACTCACTACATTCGTTCTTCCTCTAGATGATATTGCTGCTATCATTAAGAAGCACCAATGCAATGTAATAAAATATGTAAACGTCAGTGAGTTTCTCTGCTATCCGATTGCTACTAGTTGCCATTTACTAGACTGTATCATGTAACAGGTAGGGAATACTATATCTAGGCAAAATTATAACTAGTTTACTCTGTAGATTTTATGAAATGCATGGAACAATCAGGTTATAAGAATGTTTACTAAATATCTGACCTCAATATATATGTTTATTATCTTTGCAAGGAATAGCCTCTGATCAATTATTAATTTACACAATGGTTTAGTGCTTATCAATGGTTATAGCCATCAATAACTTCAGACCAATATCCACTCTGCCAGTTCTCTCTATATTATAGAACTGTAATCAGAAAACAATAGTGTTTACATATCATATGAGTGATAACAGTTGTATGTCATGCCTAGTTTTGATTCAAAGAAGAAAAATCAGCTGTGCATACTGTGACAAATGTTTATTTCCCCCATGCAATCATTGAATTTGCTAGAACAATATACATACCATCTTGGATTATTAAGAGTAAAGATTCTGAGTGTATTTCATGTTGATTTTTGCTTGATATACTTATAGTATACTTATGGGAACTAAAGCTAATATCTTTTTATTAATTATCTTTTGACATTTTGAAAATATCTCTTCCTTCATGCTACCGTAGTGGACTTTATGAAAGGATTATTCTCTGTGGGTTTGGCAATGTTTGAATAATAGATTAGAGTTGAGTAGTGGAACAGGATTGTGATTGAGGAGTGAATAGCGTAAGAGGAAGATGGAAAAAATTGTGGGTAATTCATCATGTGGTGTTCATTGTTCATGATGTGGTGGAAGAGACATTAAAGGAGGAAGATTAGGAGTCTAAGAATAGGAGAGAGTGTGAATGAAGTAATGTATGAATGCAATAGAGGCAAAGGTGATAAAAAGTGGAGGTCGCAGGGAGAAATGATAACACGTCCGTTCACTTGGCGAGCAGAAGAAAGACTGACATATTTATTCATTCAATCATACCATGCATCGATACACAAAAAAAAGAATCACGATACCAAAACAAAACAAATGAAATTACACTGCGGAATTAAATGTGATAAACTTCAACACAACCCCTTTAATTCCGTAGTCATTGGATCCCCAACAATTCAATCAAAAACTCAAAACGTGGACCAACAAGTGGCTTGGTAAAAATGTCTGCAATCATGTTCTCACCTGGAACATGCTCAATTAGCACCCTTTTTCTTTCCACCAAGTCTCTCACAACATGGTAACTTAAATCTATTTGTTTTGTCCTCCTTTTGTAGGCGGCATTCTTAGACAAAAACACACCCGATTTATTATCACAAAACAAAGTCACAATGAAATCCTTTTTAACAAGTTCTTTTAATAAGTTTTGCAAATATATTGCCTCATTGGAGGCCTGGCTGAGAGCGATGTATTCAGCTTCAGTTGTTGACTGCGCTACCACAGACTGCTTCTTGCACTGCCAAGAAATAGGTCCACCAGAAAATGCAAAAAAGTATCCTGAGTAGGATTTCCTATCCACAGTGTCACCTCCCCAATCAGCATCACTGTAACCACAAAGTTCATTGTTACCCTTTTTAAATATTAAACACAATTCTTTGGTTCCTTTCAGATATCGAAGTAGTCTTTTAGCACAATTCCAATGTTGAGGTCCATAATAAGCATTAAACTGACTTAGGTAATTCACTGCTTGTACAATATCTGGCCTAGTCCATACACTTAAGTACATTAAAGAACCTATTAGAGATTGATAGGGTACATCAGGTTTAGTACCTGTATTTCTTACCAGACATATGCCCTTTTCCATTGGTGTTCTAACAGGATTACAATCTGTCATGTTAAACCTTGCAAGGACCTTATTCAAATAGAACCTTTGAGAAAGCTTGACTTTCCCATCTTTACAATACTCTACTTCAATACCTAGAAAATTGGAAAGTTTTCCTAAATCTCTACAATCAAAATTATTTTGAAATGTCGATTTCACAGTTTTCACTTCATCCTGATCATTAGATACAATAAATACATCATCTACATGCACAGCAATAATAGTTATAACATGGTGAGCCTTATACTTAACATAAACACAGGGGTCACCCTTTGATCTGACATAATTCAAAGACATAAATATCTCATGTAACTTGGCATTCCAACATCTAGATGATTGTTTCAATCCATAGATAGCCTTTTCTTATAAACATACCTTTTCTTGATTGTCAAGATCAATATAACCCTCAGGCTGTTCCATATACACTTTTTCTTCCAATTCACCATTTAGAAATGCCGTACAAACATCAATATGGTTTATAAATAAACTCATATTTACAGCCAAAGACAGAATTAACCTCAAGCTTTCAGCTCGAACAACAGGAGAGAATGTATCAATATAATCTAGGCCCTGCGACTGGGTGTAGCTTTTTGCCACCAAACGAGCCTTATATCTATCAATTGTAACATCAGGACCAGTCTTTAATTTGAATACCCACCTATTTTGTACAACATTTACATTTGCAGGTCTAGGAACTAAAGTAAACACCTTATTTTTTCTTAAAGATAACATTTCCTCATCCATTGCATTTTTCCACTGGGCTTTATCCCCTCTAGCTAGAGCTTGTTTTCGCGTTTCAGGTTCGTCATTTAAGCTCTCAAGCTCAGCTTTGTACAACACAAAGTCTGGATAATCACGGTATTCTGACTCTTTCAGGGTATTTTCGTTCTCCTAATTCTACAGAATTTACAGAACTGTTATTAGAGGTCTGCGATTCCCCCAAATTGTCTTCTTCGGAGTCTCTCTGAATTTCTACATCTACCTCTTTAGGTTTAGCAGGAAAATGAATCAATATCTCTGAGGTATCAGAAGACCCGACAACATCCTCATTACCAACTAGTACATTTTTCATTGGAAATCTATTTTCATGAAACAATACACTTCTTTCCAACACTATTTGATAAGGATTTTTGGGATCAATTAAACGATATCCCTTCTTCTCACTATCTTACCCCACAAATATACACTCTATACCTCTATCACCAAGTTTCTTGCATTTTTCTTTTGGAACATGGGCATAAGCGCTGCATCCAAAAACTTTAAGATGGCCAACATTGACTCTCTTTCCCGTCCATGCTTCAAATGGAACCTTTCCTTTTAATGCCACTGTAGGAGACAGATTTTTCAGATAAACTGCAGTATTGACTGCTTCCCCCCAGTACCTATTATCAAGACCAGCTTGTTTTAGCATAGCCCTACTTTTTTCTAAAATTGTTCGATTAGCCCTCTCCGCTACTCCATTTTGCTCTGGTGTTCCAGGGACGGTTGACTGCCGTTATATGCCCTCATTTTTAAGAAACTCAGAAAACACTTTGGAAAAGTATTCCCCTCCATTATCTGACCTTAAACGTTTAATAGCTTTTCCTGTTTGCTTCTCCACCAGCTTTTCGTACAACTTAAATTTATCAAATACCTCACCTTTAGTTTTAAGCAAGGCTACAAATGTAAACCGTGTCTTATCGTCTATGAAGGTAGCAAAATATCTATGCCCTCCAAATGATGTTTGGTCTAGTGGGCCACAAACATCTGAGTGAATGAGGCCTAAAGTGTCTTTTGCTCTTTGAGCACTTCCCCTCGGAAATGGTGCCCTTATTTGTTTGGCTCTTATGCAGCTATCACACTCAATGTCTATGCACTCTGGATTCAGGACAAGACCATTTACTAGACCCCTTGACATGCGGATCATGTTACTCCTACTTAAATGAGCTAGCCCTCTATGCCACAGGTTAAAATCATAATTATTTGTATTCTCTACTAACATGGCTACTGGCCTTACATCTAACTCTATTTTATAAGTGCCACCAGATTCAGGAACTTTAAGCAGGGAGACACCCTTTATATAAACATCATGCTTATTATATACACTACAACCATCTTGGGAGAAAACAGGAATCAAGCCATTCTTAACCATTGCACTAACAGACAGTAAGTTAGTAGAAAGTTTGGGGACATAAACAACATTCTTTATGGCACCTAAGCCATTGATACCATTAACAGAAACACTACCAATACCAGCTGTTTTCAGTGTTTCATTGCCAGAGCAACTCACAACTTTACTATCTATTTCACTATACCAATTAAACCAATTTTTATTGCCACACATATGTGATGATGCACCAGAATCAATGTACCAGCAATTGTTGTTACTCACAGCACTCATAGCGGCTATAAGGCTCCAGGGTGTTGTGCCTGAGCTGCCTTCTCCACCACCATCATTACTGTATCCTCTCTTACCTTCCCCTTTAAACCAGCACTTGGCAGCTATGTGGCCCGGTTTCTTACAACGATAACAGGTCACACCGTGCTGGCTGCCACGATGATACTGGTTATGGTGCCGTTTTGTCGTCTGCTGGGCTGCTCCTGGTGAAGTTGCCATTGCACTTCCGCATGCTACTGCACCTCTTCCACCGGACTTTCCTCTGGATGTAGAACCGCGGTGCTGGTTCCTGCTGGTGCCGGCTTGGAGCGCCTGATTGGTTGCACCCCCTGTCTCCGCCGCTTCCTTCTGTCCTTCTCGCACGAGCTCATTGCACACTGTTTCCGGAGTCAAGTCTTCTTCTTTCCGAACACTCTTCTCAATCAGCTGACGAAGCCATTTATATTCAGGCCTCAAATTTTTTAACATAACGAATGCTGCAAACTCGTCATCAACAGGTTTCCCGGTTTCGGCAATTTTATGAATGATCTTCTTCATGGCCATAGCGTAATCTATGAGTGAGCTAAATTTTTCGTGTTTAGTGTCCAGCAGTTCATCAAACAGACAAATGCGCCTGAATGCCCCTTTATCCTCGAACACGCCACATAGGTTTTTACAGGCTTCGTAGGCAGTTTTGGCCGATCTCACATGAATTACGAGGTGAGGTTACACCATGAGCGACATTTTCGAGCGGGCTCTTTTGTCTTTCTTCATTTCAGGAGACGAGGGATTGCTTCGGACAGATTCAGGTGGTTCCTGCGACACGCACTCAAACAAATCGTCCAAACCCAGGTATAATTCCATTAGATACTTCCAATTTTCCCAGTTTTTCTCCCCCTCAAGTTTATCTAGGTATCGGAGGCAGGTGATTGGAAGCCACGGCCACCACAGTTGTCCCCTGATCGGACATGTCTAGCTCGCACACACGTAACACGTTGCGTAACTTAATTTTAAAGTTTAACGTAACTCACGTACTCTCGCGCGCCCTAAGTCAAAAACGTGCTCGCCATTCCTAACTGGATAAGTTAAATGCTGCGAATAATTTTTCATCTTTGACTCGCGACTTTAAACTCGTGCTGTGCTGGGCCCATAACCTGATAAAAAGTGGAGGTCGCAGGGAGAAATGATAACACGTCCGTTCACTTGGCGAGCAGAAGAAAGACTGACAGATTTATTCATTCAATCATACCATGCATCGATATACAAAAAAAAAAGAATCACGATACCAAAACAAAACAAATGAAATTACACTGCGGAATTAAATGTGATAAACTTCAACAAAAGGATATATGCCAATATAGGGTATTATGGAGTAAATTATTAGAAGAGAGCCAGTTTCCAAATCCAAACAGACATCACTAACAGCAGAGAGCAAACAATATCATGTGATAAGTTGTGTGCCTCAAGTTATCCAGGTACTCAATTACCTACTTAGCAGTCAACTTAAGTTTACAGATGTCGTTCCTGTGTGACTTAAAGTCAACTTGATCAGAATAAAATTATTTTTTATGCTCTCATTTAAATTAAATATCTGTCATAATTTAAGTCAAGTATGCACTCATAGTTTTGGTAACACCCTTTTATAAATTGAAGAAGTTAATGGAGAAGAGGGTCATGGATGGATAATAAAGAAATGGTAGGTAATCAATGATTTTTCACTTATAACAAAATTTTAGTGCAAAATGGATTTGGTCTATAATGCTTCATGCTTAACTCATTTATGCCCACTAATTTTTTGTACGATAATTTTATCATTTTTACATTTTTCAAACTTATTGTTCCTCTGGACAATAGAAAAAATGTTGAAAAAATTCCTGAAGTATTTGTTTAAAAATTATGACATGGGTCGTTTTCGACCCACTGGGCATTGGTGAGCACATTTAGGATGTTCACTTTTAGATCGTTTTCTAATAGGCTCTCCGGAGTTTTTGTGTTGCAACTGCTTTATGATTTCCAATTTGTTGTTTTTTGTTTTTAAAGTTAAATTTAATAACTTGCATTATTTTGGGGTAAGTTGTTAAAATAAATAAAATATCACTACCATTCATATAAAATAATTTTTCATTTCCTTCAAAATTTTAACTGTCGAAGATATTTTTATGGTACTCTTCCAAGCAATTATCGTGCAAAGGAATGCAATGTTTTACTACTGCACAAAACACATCTTCTTGGCTAATTTGTGAGAAAGATATGCTGGGGTACACTCGTTCGGATTATCTCTGGAAGTGAAAACTTGCTCGGTCCTGCTCGTTGTGGTGGAATACCATATTTCTTCAATATTGAGATTACAATTTCTCTTCTGAATGCTAAACTGTCCAGTTTCATACCATAAGTCCTGCTGAGACACCATGAATTGCTCATGCATACATCCATCATCCAGAGAAATATGGGAGTTTACCACTTTTTCCCACATATACCAATACGGTGATTAGATATATTGTTGTCCATTTGGTCTACACCACCCATGTTTCGATTGTACATGGCAACAACGAGGGGTTGTGGAATTTCAATTCTTCATTCTACGGATGCTGAGTATCTCGTTGCCTTCTGCTGAGGTTCGACGCCAAACTGATTAGATAACATTGTGACGACGTTATTGTCCATCCACCTAATTGCACTGATATTGTCCTCCCGGGATACAAGACAGTCATATTTACCTCTCTCATTTCTTTTAAACACTTACGCATCCTGCAAGGGGCAGTGATCAACTCGGTTCACTCTAGCGGTTCGCGAGCCACCATAGCCAAATTTTGTTAGTTCGTGTATTAGATTCGCAGAGGTGAAAAAAATTATCAAAATACAGGGAGAAATTCCGAAGTGGAAAATTATTTTTTAGGTTTTCAGCAAACCCCATCACCACAGATTCACCGAGCCCTCTTGATGAAGCGGAAATCCTTTTGTCCTTTACTTTCCCTTGGTAGATATCAAATTAGATGCAGTACCCTAGGCGGAGGGCAACTACCCAGGCCTTGTAACAAAATCTCAGTCTTTCCTCGAATAAACTGTTTGCATCCATGCCTTAGAAAGTATGGAATCATAGCCTCATCGATGGAAATAGATTCTTCTAAAGGCGCAAATCTACAAAAGTTTTTGTTCAGTTCACAAATGACTGGACGCAATTAGCGTGACGATCAGATATGTCTAATTTACTATTATCAGCACAATGGATGTTCGTAAATATATCCTCAAACTTGTTTCTTCTCATGCTTCTAGACACCAGTGAATTGTGGACATCTTCCTTTTCTTCCCAAAACAGTCTTCTTCTTGGGAGCCAGTTATATATGGACAAAAACCATATGCCTAAAAATGTATAAATATCTTCCTTCGAAACCTGCACACACCTATTACTCGATGCTGCATATTGATTTGTAAACTCAAAAAGTTTCGCAATGGTGTTTTCATCAATAAAAAGTTCGAAAAACTCTAATGGGTTACTGGACGAGGATAAATCAGTGCATGTGTGAAACATGTACTCCAAGAATCACAAATAGGGGTAGCTAGATCACAACTCACCCATCTCCATCTTATGTTTTGAGTTTTGATTGATTTCCTTCCCCCTTTAGAATGGGATGATTCTTCAACGAATTTTATTTCATCATCAACTTCACCAGGGTCATCTTCAATGTCAATGTTGAAGTCACCTTCCGCTTCCAGCTGCCGGCCACAAAGACGATCAAGATCGTAATGTTCATCGTCCCCAGAATCCTCACATGTTTCGTTTCAATCTCCCGGAGGAGTTATGTAAATATTTATTTCATCCCTTACACATTTTCATCCAATTATTCTAGCTCGTGAAGGATTTAAGTTGTAGTCAGCAGTTTGCGACTAAATTAGCGAAAGAGATTAGTTTATGAGCTAATGAAAAAACTGTTTCCCTTTAGGAAATTATATACCAACCTTGCCATGCCAAAAGTTATTTTGGCTAATTCACTCCAAAAGAATCATAGCGCAGTTCAGCAGAGCGAACGTTCGAATTCTAGTCAACCTAGCACGTCTGGACTTGCCCAGCAAACTAGCCTCATCTGCCCAGTGGGTCGAAAACGACCCACACCGATATCATGACCCGTGGTGAACATAGGAGACATGAAATTTGGTAATTTAATGCGGAATAATAAAATTTAGTACACAAATTCTTGTGAATAGTCGTATCGTTTTGATTGAGCTGGAAAATATTGCTTACATCGTACGTCAAAGTTATTCGAAAATCACGGTTAAGAGAAGTCATTGTTTGTGTCCACATTACAATGATTTGAAAATGTATCCCTGTAAATATTACTTCAAGAATGAATCACATGCTTCCCTACAAGACAAAAATAAGAATAATGTAGAAAAATTGTTCAAATTAGAGAGACTATGATATTTTTTATCTCGTGGGTCGAAAACGACCCACTGGGCAGATATGAGTTAATGAATGCTGTTACATATTATTAATATTATTTATTTCACTGATATGAGGAACCTAAGAAGCTTTCTCGGGTTTCCAACCGGATGATGGTCTCCATGTAGGCCGACGTTTTTGATGTCTGACTCAGTCATTGTCATCAGGGGTGATGAAAACTAATGGTTGTGCAACCATTCATAGATCCATTTATTTTTAATAATCAATAAGTGAAATAAATGTTGGTGTAGGTTTTTTACAATTACTACTTGGCTTATTTTGAATATCTTCCTTGAAACCCCAATATGATTAAGTCTTAAGTCGACTCCTATTGTCATGATCTTTGGTAAATTTATGAATATTAATCAACTGTAATCAAAGGACATGCTATGATGTATTGTTTACCTGTAGTAGAAATTAACAAGGGTAATTATAGCTGCTAGGCTCACACATGCCAGTTTGGACGAAGAGCTGGAACGAAGGGAACATAGTCCACTAAGCATCTGTGGATATTTTTCCTCATGGTAAGTGACTTGCCAGCTCACTCCAGAGTATAGAATGAGAATGGTCATTCAGTAGAAACCATTAGAGGCTTAAGACAAATAGCAAAAAACAAATAGTGGAATGAAGTTGTAACTGGGGCAGAATTTTAGTGGAACGAGGTGTCCTGCTCAAGATATTAAATGTCTTGTATCAGCAATATTCAAGAATTTAATTATGGGGGATATGTAATGCCTCAAGTCCTGATATAGGATGCAAACAAAAGGTTGGTTTGGAAGGTTTTATAAAGGGTTTGATTTGGGTTGTGGTCTTCGGTGGATCTAAACCATTGGCTAATGTTGAGAGGGTGAGATTAGACTAAAGTTATATGAGGAGTGGGTCTCGAGAAGGATAATGAAAGTAAGATTTAAGAGATACTTGACTAGGCATTGAAGTTACATATCACAGTGAAGGAAATTTAGGAGTCCACTTCATGTCAGATAGTACCCAGCCAGCACAAGGGCTATACTATCTGATCTAGGGTGGCTCTAAAGTGGCTCTAGGATATCTCCAATGCTCCTTAGAGCCAGCCTATCTCAACTCGAGCGATGTAAGAATACAACACAACGTCTTTTATGTGAAATTGTAATACTCAAAAAGAATTATTAACATGTATTTCCTATCAACACCAATATTATATATTATTCGCGGGGTTAATTGAAGATAGACGTGGATAATAACAACAAATTAACTTAGTCAAATTATGCGCAACGTAGTAAAAGGATGATCCACCTCTATCAGCTGGATAGACTAGATCTGGAAACAACACAAAATCCGTACGCGGAATAATACTTATCAAAAAGTGAACTACAAAGTAATTTTGCATAGTAAAAATATTAATTAAAATTTAAAGGGCTACAAGGATGTTCGAAGAAGCATATGAGCTAAAATGTAGTAATTGCCTCGTCTGCCGGTTCTCGCGCTTCACGCCTTTCATTTGTCAACTTTGTGAGCGCATGTGAGGAACATGGCGGATGTGTTTAGCTTTGATGCCAGACGTACTCTCTTTTATGATGAATTTACCATATAATATTTGCTAAAGAACGTACCGTGATATAATCTTTTGTACCGTGTGTACGTATTTTGTGCTGCAGAACGAACCGTGTGCAAATAATCTTTGCTGCAGAGCCTTGGTACCGTGTGTATACATCGTTGCAGCGGAATACGTCGGAAAGGAAATAGAAACGTGTAACAGGTGACTTGACGGGTTCTGTATATCTGCCGTTTGAGATCAGATAAGTAAATTGTTTTTAGAAGAAGGTAATTAGGTATATTAATTACTAAAATAACTTCTGATACTTCACATTAGTGAAAAGGGCTAGTCTTTATATTTTAAACTGTGTAGTTTGGAGGCCCGGGCGATTCCCGGGGCGCCGTGATTGCGAATAAAATATTTTTTACTACGTTTAACTGGTGACTAGCCCGCTCTCTCGCCCGCGTGAAAATTTTGTCTTAAGCCGGCCCTACTCTTTCAACCTCTTTGCCATGTATTGATCAGCGAAATTGTTGATATTTCAATCGTTCCATGTTAAATTAACTAACCTGCTACCGAACCAACAATCTACAATACAATAAGCAGAGAAAAAGATGGGTAAATGTTCTCGAAGAGGCTTCCCCGACGAAATTTTTTTTTCACCCCTTAGATTTTGCTAGTGTTACACGAAATTTAACAAATTCAAATTGTTGTAATTACAAAAATAACCAGTGAAAGGATTTTTAGTGTACTTAAAGAATTTATGCTTCTAGAAAATGTGCATCTTCGTAGGTGATGTGCGGCTGGTCGGCCATCTTGAATAATGTTAAATAAATGTTCGCGAAGTGGCCTCGCCGACAGAAATATTTTTTTCATCCCTTAGATTTTGCTAGTGCTGCACGAAATTTAACAAACTCAAAGTGTTAAAATTGCAAAAATAGCCAGTGAAAGGATTTTTAGTGTACTTAAAGAAGTTATGCTTCTATAAAATGTGGAACTTCTGAGGTGATGTGCGGCTGGTCGGCCATCTTGAATTTTAACGTAGGTTTTGTGAAAAGGCAACAGAGGGCAATGACGCCGGAGTAGTTCGCTTTGATCTAGAAGTTCCGTGAGCAGTCACAACCGCGGCAGTTTTAAATAGTAGGTGCCAGTGGGTGCGTCACAATGATGAGCTAGCATTGCTATCAACCTCCTTGTATATAGACTTGGGTGTTAACTGTAAATAGTTTATGCAAACCAATATATTTCAGTAATGCCTGGTCGGCATTGTATAATAATATATAATGTATACGTATAGTAATCCTGCCTTATTCCACAGGAACAAGAGAACATCAGCCTCCGCTCAACAGGCAATCGACGTATGACTACAGGAGCAAAAAGCATCCAGCGCAAAACGACACACCTCAAATCAGTGAAGTCCAGCACTCCTGCCAGCAACAAATATACCTACATCCACACGGCGACTTGCGTGAGGTTTTGCCGGTTTCCATCAAGCCTCGGTTGATTGCGTCATTAAGCCATCCCGGATGAAAAGAGTTCCCGCACCATTATATTACTCTCAATATTCAATGTGCTACACGCCTATGTACAAAGTTAAAATATGTATGTATGTTAAATGACGAACCCTGATGAAGATGGGCTATTGCTGTAAATATGTTGATATATAGTGAGAATAATTATGTTAATACTTGCATATGTGTAAATATATGTGTCATGGCAGTAAACACCTTTTGACTTGACTTAGATGTAATTGTTCCTGCCTTTTCCTTCATCTATTGTTTTTGCTATTTGTTGAGTGGTGAATTATTTTGCAGGAATTGCAGCATCTGGAGCTCTGGTAGCCAAATCAACTTGCGGTAAGATCGGTTCTCTACGTGCTGTGTTTGGTATGAAGGTTATAATATGAGTTACTTATTTAAAAGGCGCCCGTGGTCCCGCCATTCGTGTACTAGTAGTGAGCAGAATTGCCGTTAGGTGGCGCCACATGACACGTAGTTCCCGTTAAGCTCGAGTGTGGCGCTGCGAGCGGCTAAATATGGCGGTATACGTTGTTACTACATATATAGATTCCTTGGCTGTAGAGATAGGTTCCACGCAAAATAGAGGAAATCTATCTAGATGATCCATGGATAGCCCACGTCGGCCATATGTATTGCATCGCTATGCCGAGAGATAGCCTATCCTTAACAGGGATAGCCTATCCTTGGACTCCAAGGATGCTATTCGTTTATTTGGGGATATGCCTTGACTTGTGCTGGCTGGGTAGGTAATCAGAGGAAATGAGGTCCTGAAAGGCACTTTTGAATGGAAAGGTTTGCTAAGTTGGGAGAGGTAGGAAAAGTATAGGCAATTGAAATGGATGGATGTGATGCGCAGAACTAAATTGAAACATTTTAAGGAAAGAAATATTTTAAGCAGGAAGGGTGGAGTGGTAACTGACCACTGAAATATATATGTCTGTTAAGCTATTTGTAATGGTGGTAAAATGTCATGGTCAGGCAAATATAAGAATTAAAGTGAATGTGGAATGATAACAGCATGTGGAATGAATGGACGTTGATAACAGTCCAATGCTAAAATTGCATTACTCCACCAATGTTTAAGATAGGCATCAGTTTTTAAACTAAAATAAGATTGTCTTTGCCACTATAGGTTTCTGATTATCCTCATGAATGTTCTGCTAACTTCCTGCAGGTTCCTTCTAAATTTTCCTGCTAAATATTTACCAGGGATTTTGGATGTGCAATGAGTAATTAGTAGTATCAGAAATTTTAATTTGTCCTTGCCAAGGAATTAAATTTTAAATGAATATGGTCTAAGCTCCTCTGTACAAGCCATGTTCGAATACACACTTTGATGGATGATATGATGATTACAAATTTCCAGCACTGTTTTACAGTATATGTGCTCTATTGAACGCAGAAATACAGTATTTATTTATTAAATTGCTCACATACAGCATTTCTGCCATTTTAAAGGTATGAAGTCATATATTGCCTTACTAAACATGTTAGTACATTTTGATTGAAATAACTCCTTGCCCATTTCAATGGGATGCCTAAGGCTGATGTAATGGCCCACTCATGTGATTCATTTTTGGCTTACAACCAATTACAGTATTACGATATTTAAATTGTACCGTTTATTGAAGCTGCACTCAGTGCAAATGCAAATGAAATTCCGGAAACTCATACTGATATTTACTGATCAAGCCTATGTACATTTTTTAAACTTACTATTCACTACAAAAGTATAATGATGAAAGTATGAATCAAATTACCTGTGGGTAATCATAATTTGCAGTTATCATGTCTCGAACGGTGTTTGGATCTAACCTATATTAACCGGAAGCACGCTATTGTTCCCTGAATAAGGTTCTTCAAATACCATTCCTCTAAATGAAAAGGAGACTTATTGGCACATACGAAATTTTATTCTCCAAAAAAAGGATTCGCTGATGAGATTGCAGTTAAAAATATGTGAAAGAACACCAAAAGCAAACTGCATTCCAAAAACACTTCGGCGAAAATACAATGCTGGATGAATTCACCGTTGATTTTAACACGCCGGTACTTCGGAAGACATATGGGTAGAAAATTCAGACGAAGGGAAAACCAACGGACATCCAATGAAGCAATGGAAACATTCTTGATTGACAGGAACACCATCAAAGTCTAGAAAAAGTGATTGAAGAGAGAGGAGCGGAGTTGAATTTTTAAAATGCATTGGCAATAAGAATCACAGTTGTTTATATAAACGGCCGGTATATATATATATATATATATATATATATATATATATAATGTCTTGGTAGAAAATCGCTCTCGGCGACGATGCACATGCATAAATAAAACAGTGATACACTAAACAAACACAGAAACACGCAAAAAGGACACTCACAAAAGAAAACTTGTACGTTTCGGCGTCAGGACGCCATCGTCAGCGGTAGAGGAATGATGAGTCCGCTCTGTTCCCTTGGGAAGGAAAGGGCAGAGAGGAAGGAAAGGGGGGGTAAGTGCGAATGGATAGTGGTGGGGAGAGAGAGGTGGCTATTGGGCTTTTAATTCAATGGGCTAGGTTTAGCCCGGGCTTTTCGGATGCTCTTGTCACCCAAATATGGGCGTATTCACGAATTTTCACGTCAACATTACCGGCGGATTCAGGAAGGGCTTCTATGATCTCTAGGGAGAAACAATCGTCAAAATTTTGAGAGTGGGAGGCGGTATGTTTGGGAATGGGATCAAGAAAAGGTGGAGTTTTGGTGGCATGGCGGTGATTGTTCATACGGATATTGAGGGGGGTGGTACATTTTCCCACATAGAAGGCAGGGCAGAAATTGCAGGAAAGGCGGTAGATGATGTTGCTGATGGTACAATTGGCCGTAGAGGAAGATCTTTTGAGGGAGGGGGTGGCGGAGGGGCGGAGGAGAGAGCAGCATTTGCACCTCGGGCGTCCGCATGTTGAGGAAAGTGGCGGAGGGGGGGCGGTGGGTTGCAGGGAGGGTCTAGTGGATTTTAATGTCCCGCAGATTTGAGGGACGCGTATAGGAAACTTTGGGACATGAAGGTAGGAGGAGGGAAGTAGAGGTATTGTTTTTTAAGATTGGATACAGGTCTTTCAATATGTTTTTGATACTGTGTGCACCAGGGAAGAATGTGGTGACAAGGTTAAGTTGGTCAGGTTGGTGGGTCTTGGTCCGAGGGGTATATTTTGCAGTAGGAGACAGGATTTTATTTAAAAGCAACTTCTCTGGGTACTCTCGTTCTCTGAGGGAGTGATGGAGAGTTTCGATATATTCTTTTAGAGAGGGGGCATTGCTGCAGATCCGGTGGCCGCGGATAGAAAGGGAATAAGGGATTGAGCGTTTGGTGTGAGAAGGATGACAGCTGTTAAAATGGAGGTATTGGTCGTGGTTAGTGGGTTTTTTGTGGACGGAGGTGATGAATTTACTGTCCTTAATTTGGATATTAATATCCAGGAACGTAATTAAGGAGTCAGTTACCATTCACGAAGCTCACACCCCCACCCCCTCCTGAGCCTCCCCCCCTTTTTCTTTACAAACCCGACCTTGCTTCCCTTCTTAACCTCCCCCGCCCTCCAAGCGACCGCCCGGTTTTCCCACAGCGTCTCTCCCCGACGCGGAAAGACCTACCCCGCACCTTGGCCACCGCCGACCGAGAGGTAATAAACCTCTCGTCCGTTGCACTGGGCGAAAACGAGCGTGCAGTTCTGCAAAAAGGCTTATCTTTCTCACCCACCCCAAGAGTTAATCCTCTAAATATCCTTACTGATGCCCTGAAATTTTGCCGGAATCTGCGGTGGCGAGCATTCTGGGAAACTCAACCTAAGCCTTCAACCCCCAACTCCGTTCATCCCCTTGCAAAATTTGTTCCACCGTCCCAACGTGAACCCAAACCACTTCCCTCAAATCATCCAGTAGAAATCTTCATTAAACGTTTCCTCACAAAAATATCTGACAATTCATTCCTCCAATCCTTGAATCCACCCAGAAATCTCTCGCGTCCCGAATCCCTTGCCTTAAAAAAATTAATTAATAACGATGAGATCATCATCACCAAGGCAGATAAGGGATCTACAGTTGTCGTTCTTGACAAGCAAAGCTATATAGCTGAAGGTCTACGGCAATTAAATGATTCTTCCTCCTATACCCCTCTTCCTCATGATCCAAATCCTGATTTTCAAAAAGAAATCAGCTCATTCCTCCAGGAATTCGGCCCAAGTGAAGGCCTATCCCCCTCTGACATCGCCATACTATCACCCCTTCATTTCAAAACTCCGCATTTTTACATGCTCCCGAAAGTGCACAAAATCAACAATCCCGGTCGCCCAATAGTCTCCAGCATCAATTCCCCTACTGAGCGCATATCAGCACTTGTTGACCATTACCTCAAACCCCTAGTCATATCTCTTCCCTCCTTCATCAAAGATTCTTACCACTTCCTCGACCTTCTCCACGCCGTCTCTATCCCCCCTAATGCTACTTTACTCATGGCCACTATAGACGTTACCTCCCTTTATACGTCCATCCCTCACGATGAAGGCATAAATTCATTAAAGTTTTATTTATCCCAACGCCCAAAACCACACTTTCCCTCCACAAATTTCATCATCCGCCTAGCCGAAATGGTTTTAACAAAAAATGCTTTCTCCTTTAATAATCAAATTTTTCTTCAAACTAAAGGCGCCGCCATGGGTACTCACATGGCACCATCTTATGCCAACCTGTTCATGGGCCATCTCGAAACCACTTTCTTAAAAAATCAAACACATAAACCTCTCTTCTGGGCCCGCTACATTGACGACATATTCGTCCTCTGGCCTCACGGCCGTGATTCTTTATCTTCTTTCATTTCCACACTGAACTCTTCATTCTCAGTTTCCTTCACATCTTCCATTTCTGACTCCTTAATTACGTTCCTGGATATTAATATCCAAATTAAGGACAGTAAATTCA
The DNA here is from genome assembly GCA_963573305.1 of Pyrrhosoma nymphula. Taxonomy (NCBI): domain Eukaryota; kingdom Metazoa; phylum Arthropoda; class Insecta; order Odonata; family Coenagrionidae; genus Pyrrhosoma; species Pyrrhosoma nymphula. The sequence continues at coordinate 153,497,882 of OY754332.1, forward strand.
TCACCTCCGTCCACAAAAAACCCACTAACCACGACCAATACCTCCATTTTAACAGCTGTCATCCTTCTCACACCAAACGCTCAATCCCTTATTCCCTTTCTATCCGCGGCCACCGGATCTGCAGCAATGCCCCCTCTCTAAAAGAATATATCGAAACTCTCCATCACTCCCTCAGAGAACGAGAGTACCCAGAGAAGTTGCTTTTAAATAAAATCCTGTCTCCTACTGCAAAATATACCCCTCGGACCAAGACCCACCAACCTGACCAACTTAACCTTGTCACCACATTCTTCCCTGGTGCACACAGTATCAAAAACATATTGAAAGACCTGTATCCAATCTTAAAAAACAATACCTCTACTTCCCTCCTCCTACCTTCATGTCCCAAAGTTTCCTATACGCGTCCCTCAAATCTGCGGGACATTAAAATCCACTAGACCCTCCCTGCAACCCACCGCCCCCCCTCCGCCACTTTCCTCAACATGCGGACGCCCGAGGTGCAAATGCTGCTCTCTCCTCCGCCCCTCCGCCACCCCCTCCCTCAAAAGATCTTCCTCTACGGCCAATTGTACCACCAGCAACATCATCTACCGCCTTTCCTGCAATTTCTGCCCTGCCTTCTATGTGGGAAAATGTACCACCCCCCTCAATATCCGTATGAACAATCACCGCCATGCCACCAAAACTCCACCTTTTCTTGATCCCATTCCCAAACATACCGCCTCCCACTCTCAAAATTTTGACGATTGTTTCTCCCTAGAGATCATAGAAGCCCTTCCTGAATCCGCCGGTAATGTTGACGTGAAAATTCGTGAATACGCCCATATTTGGGTGACAAGAGCATTCGAAAAGCCCGGGCTAAACCTAGCCCATTGAATTAAAAGCCCAATAGCCACCTCTCTCTCCCCACCACTATCCATTCGCACTTACCCCCCCTTTCCTTTCTCTCTGCCCTTTCCTTCCCAAGGGAACAGAGCGGACTCATCATTCCTCTACCGCTGACGATGGCGTCCTGACACCGAAACGTACAAGTTTTCTTTTGTGAGTGTCCTTTTTGCGTGTTTCTGTGTTTGTTTAGTGTATCACTGTTTTATTTATGCATGTATATATATATATATATATATATAATACAGCGGCATGGGTATCAGGTTTGATTTCTAAACGATCACGTCATAGACTCAGATATTTCATTATCACACAATTTACGACTCGTCGCGGCAAAGGAAAACAATTCATAGGGATAGAGTATTGTACTATACTACTTACAAGTGACGATTAACCTATTGCACGTAATAAATAACGGCACTACATAGCCAACGCAGTAACAAATAATGCATTGCTTGGTGAATTGACGAACGGATAAGTACCTGTATCATGTTTAATTTCCATTTCATTCGTCTTGTATCTTAACCCAGCAGTCTCTTTGCCAACAGTGTAACGGAATCGGTATTCATTTCCAATGATGTTATTATTCTAAATTAAAAAGCGAGCCAGCAAAACTTTCTCAATTCAGATAAGTATTTTTGTCGTGACGTAAATTGTTGACGGTTTCGCTATAAACGCTGCGTCTTTGTTTGCGCAACTTAGCGGATCATCGATGAGAAATCACGAATATTAAAATAACTCATGATGGAAATATAAATCAAATAACCTGTGGGTATCATAATTTGCAGTTATCATGTCTCGGCCCGCGTTTGTTTCCCGAAATAAATTTCTTAAAATACCATATTCCTCTAAATAAAAAGGAGGCATATTGGCACATACGAAATTTTATTCTTGGAAATTAGGAACCGCTGGTTAGAATTACAGTTAAAAATATGTACACGAAAACCAAAACAAAACTGTATTCCAAAACAAATAGGCGAAAATAAAATGCTGGATGAATACACCGGATATTTGAACACGCCGGTACTTCGGAAGACATAGGAAGGATATTCAGACGAAAGGAAACCCAATGAAACACCGGAAACATTCTTCATTGTCAGCAACACCATCAGTCTATAAAAAGTGATTGAAGAGAGAGGAGCGGAGTTGAATTAAAAAATGCTTTGCCTATATGAAGCACAGCTGTTTATATAAACGGCCGGTATGTATAATATCGCGGCAAGGGTATCAGGTTTGATTTCTAAGCGACCACGTCATAGACTCATATATTTAATTATCACACTATTTACGTCTCGTCGCACCAAAGGAAAACAATTCATAGGAAATAGTATTGTACTATATACTACTTACAGGTGACGATTAACCTATTGCACGTAATAAATAACGGCACTACATAACCAACGCAGTAACAAGTTATGCATCGCTCTGCGAATTAACAATTAACTTCTGCCTTCCTTTTGTATCTTAACCCAGCAGTCTCTTTGCCGACAGTGTAACGGATTCGGTCTTCATTTTTAATGATGTTATTATTGTACTAAAAAGCGAGCCAGCAAAACTGGTAAAACTCTCAATGAAAAATATTTGTGTCGTGATTAAATTGTTGACTGCTATAACGCTGCGTCTTTGTTTGCGCAACCGAGCGGAGCAACTGCCTACATCTCACGAAAGAGCAAGTAACTCTCGAATGTCTCGTTAGAAAACTCACTCAAGATTTTTTTGGCCGGTCTCAAGTCTCGTGATCGATATTTTATGTCATAAAATCATTCCTGTCGTGATCGGTGAATATGAACGCGGGTCATTGGAGAGAAGTCGTTCATCGATCTTTCTTTTCAGAGAACTTGCTCTCGGGATTCGATCACTCACGACCGACCCATCACTATGTGCAACGTTCACTTACCGGAGTGCGCACCAGTCACTGAACGCAACCTCGAGAATCTTATCCTTCAATTACCCAAGCCCTTTATAATTTTGGGAGACTTTAATGCACATTACCCTTTGTGGGGTAGCTCTAGGAGCCAGTGCAATAGAAGAGGGCGGATTTTATCACATTTTATCGAGGATTTTAACCTTGTTTTACTGAATAGTAGTGAGAAAACTCGTTTTAATAGTTTTAATGGAGAATTGTCTTCCATTGACCTCGCCATCTGCTCGAGCAGTCTTTCCACGAAACTTAATTTATCCGTTCATACAGATCTATGTGGCAGTGATCATTTCCCCCTTTTTATACGTAAGGATATCATTTTTAATCCATTTTTTATAACTCCTGGAAATAGGATTATTCAGAAAGCTGACTGGTCAATTTTCAGAGAGAATTTTACTTTTAAACATGACGGAAACCGTGACGTAAAGCAAAACGTCGAAGTCCTTACATCTGCAATCAACGAGGCGACAAATACCAGCGTCCTGCGATCCAAGAGTATCGTCCGTCGACCTCCAGTGCCATCCATGGTGGACAGAGGAATGCGCGAAGGCAATAAAATTACGGAAGCGAGCACTTCGCATTTTTCAGAAGTACCCCACGAAAACCAATCTTGCCTCCTTCCGACGTCTTCGAGCTAAAGCCCGACAAATCGTAAAGGAGGCGAAGAAGGCCTCCTGGATAGAATTCATCTCAGGTGTCAACCACAGGAAGCCTCTTGCACAGGTCTGAAGGAAGGTACGAAGTATCTCGGGCTTCCATCAGCAATGCGGCGTTTCCAGATTAAAAGTCAATGACCGGGTGGTAACATCTCCCTCGGAATTGTGTGAGGTCTTTGGCCGTACGTTCAGCAATATCTGCAGTAACGACAATTATGATGCCGACTTCAGGGAAATAAAGCAACGCTGCGAAGCAACATCCCTAACGTTCTGTGAAACGCACGGTATTGCTGACTACAACGAATGCTTCTCGTTATGTGAGCTGGCATCAGAAATTGCGGAATCCAGGAATTCGTCCCCAGGAACAGAGTGTCGACAACGCATTTCTCCGGAACATACCGGAGAAAGCGTTGCTGGACGTCCTTCATACCCTCAACCAAATTTGGCTGGAGGGTAGTTTTCCACAATCCTGTCGGGAATCTATCGTGATTCCAACAGCGAAGCAGGGAAATGACAACAGTAGCCCTAGCAACTATAGGCCCATCTCTCTTACCTGTTGCCTGTGCAAGGTTATGGAATGAATGGTCACTCGCCGGCTTGTTTGGTGGTTGGAGCGGCGAAACCTTCTTTACAATATACAATGTGGCTTTCGTAGGGGTGGATCTACATCTATCTATCATCTCATTCGGACTAATAATTTTATCCAGGAGGCCTTTCTTCTGCGTCAACATGTCATTGGTGTCTTCTTTGACTTAGAGAAGGCCTATGACATGCTTTGGCGCCGGAAGATCATTCAAACAATGTACATTTGGGGTTTCAGGGGTAACCTACCCATTTTTATCCGAAACTTTTTAACAAACCGTGGTTTTAGAGTGAGAGTGGGAAAAGACCTCTCACAGTTTTACTCTCAGGATAACGACGTTCCCCAGGGCTCTGTTTTAAGCGTTACCTTATTTGCAATCGCCATTAATGATATTACGGACTGTATAAACACACCGGTGATGGGATCCTTATTCGTAGACGACCTTGCAATCTTCTGCAGGTCGTCTACATTGGCCAGCGTTGCAAGACTGACGCAGTTGACTGTCATCAAACTGAACAACTGGGCTAAGAGAAACGGGCTTCGTTTTTCCAAGGAGAAAACTGTATGCATGCATTTTCACCGATTGCGAGGTATCCACATAGCTCCGCCGTTACGCTTGGGACGAAATAACCTTCCTTACATGGAATCGGTTCGATTTATTGGTATTATTTTAGACCGTAGATTGACATGGCAGGAGCGCGTCTGCAAATTAGCCGATAAGTGTCGCCGTAGCCTAAATATTTTACGAATTTTAAAAAACACAACATGGGATGCTGATCGCACGACCTCGATCTTACTATACCGTGCGCTGATTCGGTCAAAATAGACTACGGGTGTTTAGTCTACTCGTCTGGACGAGAGTTCTACCTGCGACCGTTAACAACGGTTCACAACGCAGGTTTACGGTTAGCCATTGGCGCTTTTAGGACCTCTCCTGTCCTAAGCCTCTATGCAGACGCCGGGGAGCCGCCGCTGGCTACTCGTAGGCTAATGTTGACATGCAACTCTGCCAACAATTTTATTAATGTCGAGACACCCATGCTTTGACATAGTTTTTAAACCAAGGTTTTCAGATATTTTTAACAGAAGGACGAGGGCTACTAGGCCACTAAGTATTCGTTTTAAAGATTTCATTGATGAATTTGACATCTCACTACCGGATGTGTATGCGGTCGGGTACTCAAAATACCCACCTTGGTCTTTGCCACGACCAGAGTGCTATACTGTTGTGGATGGACGCCAGAAATCCTCTGTCACGCCGCAGGAGTACCAGAGCCTGTTTTTAGAATTCCTGTCTAACCACCCGGACTCCACTCCCGTGTATACGGATGGATCGAAGACTGATTCAGCATGCGCATGTGCCGTGTCCTCCACACACCACAAGGTCATCAAGGGGAGACTCAATCCGCTGTGTAGCGTATACACTGCGGAATTATTCGCAATTAAGATGGCCCTAAGGAATATCAATTGCAATTCTGGCTCTTTCCTTGTCTGCACCGACTCATTAAGCGCTGTGAAGTCCATTTCGGCCTATTACCCACACCATCCTCTTGTCCAGGGTATACAATGCACCCTCCAATCCCTTCTTAACAAGGGAATTAAAACCTCTTTTGTCTGGGTCCCTGGACACGTGGGAATAGCTGGTAACGAACGAGCGGACAACGCAGCGAAGGAAGTACCTCACATGCCACAAATTTTATCGATCAAGGTAACTGCAGACGACCTAAAATCTATGTTTCGAAACATAGTAATGGACAGACGGCAAGAACCGTGGCAGGAGATAAATAATAACAAACTTCGGTCTGTGAAACCGGTAGTAACAGCGTGGCCCTCTTCTGTCAGGAGTACCCGGAGGGATGAAGTCGCAATCACTCGTCTGAGAATAGGGCATACTGCCCTGACCCATTCATACCTCTTCTCAGAAGAAAAGACTCCACCTCGGTGTGATGATTGCGACTCCTCTCTGAGTGTGCGACACATCCTGATGGAGTGTGAAAAATACCGGTCTTCTCGAGAAAGACATAAGGTTAACGGGTCCTTAGAAACTATCCTAGGCGACTCCCCTGATAGTCTCACCCGAGCTTTTTTAAAAGATATTAACGTTTTTAATAAATTATAAATTTCACTATTTTAGACTTAAGTGCACATTTTATCACATATAAGTTAGCGATTTTTTTATTTTTCACGCTTAACTTATATTTTGTACTTATAAGGATGAGAGTGGTGCAAAATGACCGTAGTAGTCGACGCACCCCAAAAAATAATACTACCACTACTACTACTACTCCAGGAGTGTCACCGTACCATAGGGCTGTGGTAAGATGGGATGATTTCGCCGCAGGGCCATAATTAAGAAGGGTTTCTATATAAGCTCTGTAAGGGTACGTGTGACTTGGTGGAGTTACCAGTTTCTGATTGAGAAAGATGTCAACTTGGGAAAATAACGAGTGCAGCCATAGATTTACAGGACCTATTACGGAATCATCGTCAGCAGCCTGTGCCCTGCGCTCTATTCGAGCTGTTATGCATAGTAAAGTGTGAGATAAACCTACGTATTCATCTCCGTGACCTGGTATGAAAAATTTTTAAAGGAGCATCATCGGCAAGGGTGGAAATAGGTTTATAATGTATCCATTGCCCGTTTTCAACACTCGTCTGTGTTGGAGGGAGCGAGAATAGATCAAGCTCCGTCTTCGCACATTCACAAGACTGATGACGTTACAGAGACATTTAAGAGAATATATCTATCAGGCACACTTTCCTCTTAATTTTTCTTTTGCGCTTTGCTATCACTCGCCTCTTCTTAGGAGCGCTGGTCTTTCTTCTACGCCGGACGGTCTTCAACTGAGCTTTTCGTTTACGCGTCTTTGGAGGATATCCAGCAGTCATTCTGTGAATTTTATTTTCTGCTTTCTTAACAAGGTTCCCCCCAGCCCCTATTACACGTTTACGTAACACTTTCTTTATGGGTTGCGTGTTATCTGACGCAATATCACCAAGCACGTTCACACCAGTTCGTACGGCGTCTTTGCCAACAGCACGCGCTCCGCTTTTGAGAAGAGGAGGGACCGAGCGAAAAAGACCGCCAAGAAAACTTCCAATTCCATGGCCTTTCTGATAACTAGCCCCTAGATGCACCGTAGCGACGCCGCTTCCGACCTGATTAAGGTAGTAGCGTGTACAAGGTTCGGAATAATTACGTGCTTTCACCATGATTTTTCCGCCTTCGAAAGTGAAGTACTACAACCGAGGTTCCGTAAAGGAATGGTATAGGATGCCCCGTTTGGTTCCTTAAATCTATTTCCCCTGTTTCAAACTCTCTTTTCAAAACTGGGAAGAAAAAGGGACGCGTGAATACATGACTAATGTCCAACCCGTACTTTGTTTTTTCGGCCCTCGTGCTAACAATTCGGAGGAGGGGCCCCGCACGGGGGGAAGAGGGTAATCTCTTCCTTTGGGGAGCCGCGCCGCCACGGACCCGAGCCCACCGGGGGAGACAACCTCGTTAAAAAACCCGTAGTACGCTTGGGCAGTATCCAGACAGAATGTGAGTCTGCTGTTCTGAGTAGCCATGACATCAGGCATTCGGACTCACCCACGTGTTTGCCGTGCGTGGAGACCCGTACGTGGAGGAGAAGGGGATCCTGGTGGGTGAGTTCACCGGCACCCAGCCGGGCGTCGGATACTCGGTATGGGCCGGAGTTCAATACCCCACTTCGGCCCTGGATTCTCCGCAAAACGGGCGGCCTCGACCTAGCCAGTCTGGTCAATCGGCTAGCCGCACGACCGGCGGCGGGGGACCGCCGTCGGGGGCCCTTTTAAGGGCTCACCGGTAAACGGTTCGTGTTGGTGGCAAGTACTGGAGATACGGTGGTGTTCGTAGGGCGGCCAAAGGCGTGCGGGTTTAGGAGGGCCCGTGCGCTAGAGGTTCTCACCCGAAAGAGACTCCCCAATCGATGGTGCTATATCCCTTGGGTAGCCCTGGCGACCACACCGGCTCGCGGTGTGGCGCCCCGAATATGTGGCTCCGTGGTGGGTGGGGAGCCCAGGGGATGAAGTTCTTATTTCTATGGAGTCTGAAATTCTTCCTCCACCTAAAAGATCCCGCCCGGACACGGGCGGGGGAGAAAAAGTATTTTGATGTAGTAAGCGGTTTTTGACATTGAAATGTTCCAAGGAAGGTGAGAATCTGAAGAAGGTTTCTCCCTTCTTCATTAAAAGAGCTTTTCAAGTGGTCATTCCAGGAGAACCGAATTCTGTAAAAAAACTCCGAGATGGTACCCTATTAATTGAGACAGCTAATGACATCCAAGCGGAAAAAAACTATTAAAAATGGAAAAGTTGCACGATATCCCAGTTACCGTTGAAATCCACCACAATTTGAATACTTCCCGAGGAGTGATCAGTCACTACGACCTTCTCTACGTCGAAGTTGACGAAATAAAGAAAGAGACAGCCTCCCAGGGTGTAATTGACTGTCGCCGACTGACGACCAGGCGAAACGGTGAAATGATCAATACCACCTCTGTAATCCTCACATTTGCTTTGGATAAACTCCCAGACAAAGTCTTCTTGGGTTATGAATCTGTACCCGTGCGACCATTATTTCCTAACCCGATGCGTTGTTTCCAATGCCAAAAATTCGGCCACATTGCACTGCGATGTGAGGGCAAGAACACCTGCCCGCGCTGTGGCAAGGAGAAACATGATGACGACAAATGTGCTTCCGAACCTCACTGCGTTAATTGCGAGGGTACGCATCCAGTGTACTCACGAGAATGCCCTGTGATGAAGGATGAAAGGAAGATAATGGAAATTAAGACCCTGGAAAAAATTCCTTATGCAGAGGCACGGAAGAAATACCGGTCACTAATGGCCCCTACTTTCTCTAAATCCTTTTCGAAAGTCGCTGCAACTCCAAAAGTAATGTGTACCATGGGTACTCAAACAGAAAACAATGTAACTATGGAGAGCACAAAAGCACCTGTAAAAGAACCAAAAAACCCAGCCAAACAGGGAAATAAAGTTCCAGACAACAAAAGCAATTTCAAGGCTGTTTCTCATAACAAACCGCCCAGATCCAACTCTGTGGACACTGGAAAAAGGCGAGATAAAACACCTCCACCCACCTGCTCTGGTGATTTAACACCAGATTCAATGGAAGAAGACATATTCGAGGGTTCTTCTGTGAAGAACCCGCCAAAAACCACTGGCTCCACGCCCCCGAGGCGTGATAAAACGCCATCCCACGGTCCGTCCGGGGTACGCGCACCATCTCCAGTGGAGGCTATGGAGGAGGATGAGAATATCTCTGAGACGGATATCCTCCTCGCCAGAGAAAAGGGAAAGAAGCACCGTTTTCGGCGCTGATCCCCCCGAAGGACATACGAACTTCAGGTTTTAAACTTGAAATTTTATATTTTTAATGAATTTTATACTGCAGTGGAACTGTAATGGTTTTTATCATCATAAGGAGGAGCTGAATATTTTATTTCGCGATTTTAATCCGCCCTGTATTTGTCTTCAAGAGACGCATTTTAAAACGACGGACAAGGGTATTTTAAAACATTTTAACGTTTTTAGATTTGACGACACCAGTTGCCTCCGGGCCCAAGGTGGAGTGGCAGTTGCCATCCGAGAGGCCCTTTACACCACTCGGTTGCAACTGAACACGCCGTTTCAAGCGGTAGCTGTGACCGTGCACGCCCCGGAACCCATAACGTTGTGCAACGTTTATCTTCCAGAGGGAGCACCAGTCACTGAGCGCTACCTAGAGAATCTTGTCCGTCAGCTACCAAAACCTTTTATTCTTTTAGGCGATTTCAATGCCCATGATCGTATGTGGGGAAGCTCCAGGGGACAGCGCAACAGGAGAGGGCGGATTTTATCAGATTTTATCGACAATTGTAATCTGTTTTTGCTAAATACCGAGGAAAAAACTCGTTTTAACAGTTTTAATGGAGAATTCTCATCCATTGACCTTTGTTTGTGTACTAGCAGTTTAGTGACGAAATGTCGAATGTCGGTACATACAGACCTATGTGGAAGCGATCACTTTCCCATCCTCATTCGCAAGGAGGGCAGTTGTAATAACACGTTCACCACCCCAAGAAACTGGATCACCCGGAAAGCGGATTGGCCGAATTTTAGAAAACATTTTAATTTTAAACACGATGCCACTATTGACGCAGCACGGAACATCGAAGTGTTGACAGCATCAATAGTTGAGGCTGCAATGTTGCAGAATACCGCGGTCTTCGGGACACGCTCGTCGGCCACCCGTGCCGTGGGGGACCGAGGAGTGCGCCAATGCAATTAGATTGCGCAAGCGAGCATTGCGCATTTTTAACAAATATCCAACGGCAACAAATCTGGCCTCTTTCCGACGTTTGAGGGCAAAAGCTTGGCAAGTCGTGAAGGAAGCAAAGAAGGCTTCCTGGATGGGATTTGTGTCCGGCGTAAATAACAGAACCCCACTTGCACAGGTCTGGAAGAAGGTGCGTAGCATCTGCGGCTCTCGTCAGGAACACGGCGCTTCGATATTGAAGGTCGATGACCGGATGGTGACCTCCCAGCCGGAAATATGTGAAGTGTTTGGTCGTTTACTCGCGAAGACCTGCGGTAACGCCAACTATGATGCAGCGTTCAGAGCGATTAAAAATCGATTCGAAGCTGCCGCTCTGAATTTTAACTTTAACGGTACGCGTCCTATTGCTGCCTACAACGAATGCTTCACTATGTGGGAGCTGACCTCCGCAATTGCGGACTCCCGGGACTCCTCCCCAGGAATGGATGGCGTCCACAATGCGTTCATCCGGAATCTTCCCGGGGCCGCATTGTCGGAAGTCCTCCACACCCTCAACCAACTCTGGGTGGAGGGTACTGTCCCACAATCCTGGCGGGAGTCTGCAATTGTCCCTATTCTAAAGCCAGGTAAGGAAAGGATTAATCCAAACAACTATAGACCCATCTCTCTTACCAGCTGCCTGTGCAAGGTCATGGAAAGAATGGCCAATCGCCGGCTCGTTTGGTGGTTGGAGCGGCGGAACCTACTTGCTAAAATCCAGTGTGGTTTTCGACGGGGAAGATCGACAATTGACCATGTCGTCCGAGCGGATAATTTCATCTAGGAAGCCTTTCTTTTGCGCCAACATGTCGTCACAGTCTTCTTCGATCTGGAGAAGGCATACGATAGGGTCTGGCGGCACAAAATTTTAAAGACGCTGCACAGTTGCGGTTTTAGGGGTAACTTACCCATTTTTATTAAAAACTTTTTAACGGACCGGGTATTTAAAATGAGAGTGGGGAAAAGTCTGTCACAGTTTTACACGCAGGAAAACGGAGTACCCCAGGGCTCCGTTTTAAGTGTCACTCTCTTTGCAGTCGCCATCAATGATGTCGTGGATTGTATTAAGGCTCCGGTGATGGGATCATTGTTTGTTGATGACCTGGCTATTTTCTGCCGGTCGTCCAAACTCGTCAGTGCAACTCCAATCAGAGTGTAGTCAGTCCAATATTACAACTGACGCTAAATAAACTGGATAAATGGTCTCGCGGCAATGGCTTCCGTTTCTCAGCTGAGAAGACGAAATGCGTTCACTTTCACCGAAAACGGGGATATCATGTTCCACCACTTCTGCGCTTGGGTGGAAGAATCCTTCCATATGTGGAGTCAATACGTTTCCTCGGTATGATATTTGATTACCGACTTAACTGGCGGGAACATGTACGACTGTTAAGTGAAAGATGCCATCAGGCCTTAAATATTTTAAAAGTTTTAACTAACTCGAACTGGGGTGCAGATCGCACCACGATGCTTTTACTGTACCGTGCCCTCATCAGATCTCGTCTGGACTACGGCTCTTTCGTCTACTCCTCCGGACGAGAGTCGTACCTGAGGCCTTTGACAACGGTTCACAATGCTGGATTGCGGCTGGCCACCGGTGCTTTCAGGACCAGTCCGGTTCTCAGCATTTATGCTGACGCCGGAGAGCCCCCTCTGTATGTCCGCAGGAACATGCTGATGTGCTCCTACGTGGCAAAACTTTTATCAATGACAAAGCATCCATGTTACGATATTGTTTTTAACCCTAGATTTTTAGACAATTTTAATGAACGGAGAAGGGCCACTCGCCCTTTAAGCGTACGTTTTAACAATTTTATCGAAGGGAATAATTTCTCTCTTCCGGAAGTATACCCGGTAGGTTATTCCAACCAAGCTCCATGGAATATACCACGGCCAGATATTTACCTTGAACTGAGCAAGTTACAAAAATCCTCCACCATCGATTCAGAATACCAGGTAATGTTCAAGGAAATGCTGAATTCCCACCCGGATACCATCCCTATATATACGGATGGATCCAAGTCCAATTCAGCCTGTGCGTGCGCAGTATACTCCCCTAACCACGGAGTCGTGAAAGCGAAGCTCAGTCCGCTGTGTAGTGTTTACACAGCGGAACTGTTCGCTATAAAGATGGCTATCCACGGCATACATGGCTGTAATAAGTCGTTTATAATATGCACAGACTCTTTAAGCGCATTGAAAGCAGTTTCTGACTTTTCCCCACTCAGTCCTATCGTTCAGGATATACATAATGCCCTTCTTTCTCTTAATAAAATGGGAATAAGAGTAAGCTTTTCATGGGTTCCTGGGCATGTGGGAAACGAGAAGGCTGACTCAGCGGCGAAGGAAGCCCTGAACGACCTCGAAGCCTTTTCTTTCCTGGTACCGGCAGAGGACCTTAAGTGTACCCTAAAAAATATATGTTCACAGAGATGGAAGGACTCGTGAAGGAGCCAAATGAATAACAAATTGCGCTGCCTTAAAGCAGATACGCAGGCGTGGGCCTCTTCCGTCAGGAGCTGTCGCAGGGAGGAAGTTGTTATCACGCGACTGAGAATAGGGCACTGTGCCCTGACCCACTCATACCTCTTCACCGAAGAGAAGATCCCACCTCGCTGTGATGAATGCGACTGCCCACTGAGTGTAAGACACATATTGACGGCTTGTGAAAGGTACCAAACTCTCCGGATGGTGAACCGGCGGCTCGTCTGGTGGTTAGAGCGCCGACACCTTCTCTCCAGAATTCAGTGCGGATTTCGTCGGGGCCGCTCCACCATGGACCACTTAGTTCGAATCGACAATTTCATCCAGGAAGCCTTTCTCCTCCGCCAGCACGTGATCGGGGTCTTCTTCGATTTGGAGAAGGCTTACGATCGAGTCTGGCGGCGGAAGGTTTTAAGCACGCTGCATGAGTGGGGTTTCAGGGGCAGTCTGCCAATTTTTATCAGAAATTTTTTATCCGACCGAGTTTTCAGGGTAAAAATAGGACAGCACCTCACTACACCTTATAGGCAGGATAACGGCGTACCTCAGGGATCTGTACTAAGCGTAACACTTTTTGCCATCGCAATTAACGATATTGCGGATTGCATAAAAACCCCGGTAATTGGATCATTGTTTGTCGATGACTTGGCGATTTTTTGCCGATCATCCAAACTTCTCACTGCTTCCAGACAGATCCAACTGACACTAAATAGTTTACACCGGTGGACACAAAGAAACGGCTTTGTTTTTTCTCCAGGGAAAACTGTGTGTGTCCACTTTCATCGCCTAAGGGGAGTCCATATCCCATTTCCGTTGCGCTTAGGTGGCAGAGATCTCGACTACGCACAGTCGGTCCGTTTTTTGGGAATGACCTTCGATTTCCGCCTCAATTGGCGGGAACACATGCAAGTTTTAAAAAACAATTGTTTTAAATCCTTAAATATTTTGAAGTTTTTAAGCCACGTATCGTGGGGAGCAGACCGCACAACACTCCTTTTATTATACCGTGCATTGGTGCGATCAAAGTTGGACTACGGATCCTTCATTTACTCTTCGACTCGGGAGTATTACCTACGGCCCCTGAACAGCGTTCACAACGCAGGGCTTCGGCTCACCACGGGTGCTTTCCGGACAAGTCCTGTTGTCAGCATCCATGTGGATGCAGGAGAGCCGCCATTGTGCCACCGAAGGATCCTGCTCATGTGCAACTATGTTGCCAAAATTCTAACGATGAGGACGCACCCGTGTTTTAACCTTGTTTTAAAGCCTCGTTTTTTAGAACTTTTTAATCGCAGGACAAAAGCCACTCGGCCTGTAAGTGTACGTTTCCGTAATTTTATTCGTGAACGAGGTATGTTATTACCTGAACTCTACCCCATTCGGCATTCGAATCACCCGCCATGGTTAACTCCCGCTCCCAACATAAATATGTTCCTTCACGACCGACAAAAGGCTTTTACCACTGCTGAAGAGTACCAGCAACAATTCTTAATTTTTTTTTGCCACCATCCCGAATTCGTACCCGTGTTTACAGACGGTTCGAAGGCAGACACAGCCTGTGCCTGTGCGGTCGTATCATCCCACCATGGAGTCATGAAAGCGAAACTAAGTCCGGTGTGTAGTATTTACACAGCGGAGCTGTTTGCTATTAAAATGGCTCTTGATGGGATAGATGTTGATGGTGGCTCCTTCGTGGTTTGCTTAGACTCCATGAGCGCCCTAAAATCCATTTCTGGCTTCTCTCCTATGCACCCTATCGTCCAGGATATCCACTCATCTTTGCTTTCCCTTCACAAGAAGGGAACCACCGTCTGGTTTCTTTGGGTCCCTGGACATACGGGAATTGCCGGAAATGAGAAAGCTGACTCTGCCGCAAAACACGCTCTCAATCTTGAAGATGTTGAGTCGACGCTGGTACCTTGTGAAGACCTACGAGTTTCACTGAAGAGTGCAGTTCTTCAGTAGTGGAGGGAGTCGTGGAGAACTATTTCAAATAATAAACTGCGCACAGTGAAACCGGTAACGTCAGCGTGGCCCACTTCCGTCAGGAGGAGCCGCCGAGAGGAAGTCATCATCGTTATGAGGATAGGGCACAGCCTTCTGACCCACTCCTTTCTCTTCACTGAAGAGAAAATTCCACCCCGGTGTGATGACTGTGACTGTTCTCTCGGAATTCGGCATATCCTGACGGAGTGTGACAGATACCGAGACGTGCGTAGCCGACTGAACATTGGGGGCGACCTAGGGTCCATTCTAGGTGACGACCCCGATGCAATTGGCCGCGTCATTTTATTTCTAAAGGAAACGGCGCTATTTAATAAATTATAAGTAAAATTTAGCAATTTTCAATGTTTTTAGTATCGGAATTACAATAGATAAGCAGAATATCTAACTTCCATGCAACCTGCCTTCTCCGGATATAAAAGTATATCTATGTTTTTAATAGTTTGAGGTGCAAAATGACCATGCCGTCGACGCACCCTAAACAACTAATACTACTACTACTACCAAACTCTCCGAGAAAGATATCACATTAGTGGTGGGCTAGAACAAGTTCTCGGCAATAACACTATTGCCCTCGGTCGCATAGTCGAATTTTTAAAATGTATTGACATATTTAAGGCACTGTAAAATCTAATGTTTCAATGGGAAACACGCTTTATTTTATTCCTTCTCTGGTATCAAAAAATTTAATTCTTAGATAATAAATATTGAATTCCACTTCCTATACATTTTTATTGACATAAATTAGGTTGCGAGCGGTGCAAAATGACCTTAGCTGTCGACGCACCTGACAAACCTACAACTACTACTACTCGGAGGAGGGGGCAATAGCATCTCCAATGATTTGTGGTTCGATTATATCACAGTATACTTACATTTGCGAAGGGTAGCCCACGCTAAGATCTGGAGGACGTTGTGCAATTTGCTGACCGGCTACGTCCCTACCTGGTTCGAACCCCAACTGCAGAGACATGATTTCTGATAAAATAACAGAAGGAAATTTTTTCGCTGCAACACTAACCCTATCGTATTCGTTTAGTGATAATAATATCTTGTGTGTGAGAGGTATCTTTGAGATGTCATCGTTCAATGATAATAGTACATCGTCGATACTGTCGTAATGTCTAGCTGATAATTTTCTGTGAAAAACGTTCGTACGACTTGAATCAAGGACAGTATATTCACGCTGTTTACCGTGTATATTGCAGTTTTATCGGGAAATGGATTTCGGCGAGAGCGACTTCCCAATGTCCATTTAGCGATATTAATCGTGGTAAAAGAGTCGTAAATTTTGTTCTTTTATTGTTCCAATGACTCGGCATGGAGCTGTTACTGGAAAATGTTAAATAAAATCCACCATTTATTATAGTTTCCTAATGGATGATGCAGATACCCACGAGTTAAACTTGGAAGGATATCCTTTCCACTTGACGAACACTTCTTTTCTGGCACCTTTACCCCTCGTTTTAAGGATTTTATCGATTTGGAATTTTCGTTATTCAGACAGCGTAACTTCTTGTAGTTCGGGCTCGTAAAATGTCCCTTCAATAATATCATTCTGTTGATCTTTCAATATATAAACGTGTGGTTTCCTGCGAATAACTTTCGCAATAATGAATATTTCTTCACTCCACTTTGACCTGTACCCTTTCCTAAAAGGAACTTTCTCCCTGCTAATTCTTACGTGATCTCCTGTTTTTAAACCCGGGTTTTTACTATTTGAAATGTCGTTTCTGTACGCGTTTTTCCAGATTTGAAGGATATTTTGGTCATTGACATCGCACGGGGCCATATTTATAGTGTTATGAACCGTTGAGTTGTAAGAGTCAACTATTTTTTGAAGAACGTCAATGTACCTCTTTGTGGAGTGTATGGTAAAATAACGCCACAACTTCATCTTCAGTGTCCTGTTAAAGTGTTCCACAATTGCCGCTTTTGTGTCCGGATTGTTTGAATGGTAATAACATTGGAGTTCTTAAAAAAATCCTGAAATATTTTGTTTGAGAATTCAGTTCCCTTATCAGTAATAAGTTTAACGGGCTTTCGTTTTGACTTTTTAAGTATTATCGAAAATGCATCACGAACGCAAGCACCAGTTTTAGAACGAATAGGCGAAACGAACGAAAACTTGCTAAAGACATCTATAACAGTCAATATGTATTTGAAACCATCGTTTTGCTTCTGAATGTGTTTCACCTCATTTCAGTCTGCCTGCCACAAATCATCCACATTATCAACCGCATATCTATTCCTCTGAAATTTCCTACGAATAGCTTTGTGAAGAGTGTACGTATCTTGAGACTGGAGCCATTTTCTGACATCTTTTTTGGACACGAGTGCTGATACCTCGTTCCATAATTTATCAGCTCCAGAAAAAGAAGCCGTATGCGATGGATCGTAATAAACTTTATAAAGTATATTGCTAACTTTCCTTTTCATTTTTTGAAACTATACGGCGTCCAGCGTCTTATAATCTTCGAATGTTCAGGTCTTAATCTATTATTTATAGTGGTGATAGTACGACCTTTTGGATTGCTGGTTCCTTCGCGTCCTGTGCTATCCGTTGAGTCGTATCGGTGAATGAGGTCTAGCCGCTTTTGGTTGCCAATAAATTCTTTTGGCATGTTGATTTCCGTGAGCAAAGCCATGAAAGATTCTATTCCCTTAGGATTGATATTTTTGCGGGATCGCATGACGTCACCAAAGAGGTCCGTAATGTTAGATCCTGGAATTACACCACCTTTGATGCTTACAGTTCCGTCAACACTCCAGTTAACCTTACGAGATGACACTAATCGAGCGATTAACAACTCAGCCCTTTTACGGAATTTTTGCGGTAGTGAAAAAAATATTTCCGTACGAAGTGGAATCTCCACATCGACACCCTTATTTTCCCGGCTTCCTATATTTCCATCGTTTTCACTACTTCCGCCAACCTCTGGTTTTCTCTCAACTCCGGATGTGATGGGAAAGATTAATGGACTTCTTTCTACATCCGAGAAACGTAAAAATCGATGTATGCATTGTTTGTATAATGTCCATTTTTCGTTATCGGTTTTCATAGGTGTACGTAGAATTTTTTCTATTTCGCGATCCAGATCCGAGAGTATCTGGCTAGAATTAGTCAATGACCCGTTCGAACTCGTTATTCGGTGGACAGTTTCTTGGGGAACAAGTACCATTTTTCTCGTGTGTCCCATTTCCACAAAATTGTGGAGAGCACACCGCTAATTAAAGGTATGAATAGAGGTAAAATGAAACCTCGAGACTGTATGATGATCTTTTTCTTCTTCTTCCAGCAACCTTTTCTCTCGGCGAGTTTTCGTAATGCACCTCTGTGACGTGACAATCGTTTTCTCTGTGCCGGAGTCAGACTGATACAGCCTCTTAACGTATTGTCGGCAATTTCACAGATGACTCTTACTAGACCGGGATCTGCCGCTTTGTGAAGTGCAGCACGAGTAGTAGGCTTACAACGTGCGAGAAACTGCAGGATATCGGCGTGTTGCGCTATCACCCTCGTCATTTCGACTGTAAGATGTAATATCCGTGGTTGTTATTTTATTACGGTTCTTTTTATTTATTTACTTCTTCGGCACGTAAAAATATTGTTCCGTATCATCCGGAAATATTTCCGTTCTGAACCGTAAGATGTCGGGTGTCGACTGTTTTAAATCTATGAGTAAATACCCATGGGGTCTTTCCGTGGCGTTAATCGGTTAAATACATCTTTAGGAATAAGAACCATTTTCTTTGCATGCTCCATCGTTATGGAAATTTAGAGAGTAAACCAGTAACTAGAGGTAAAAGCAGCGGTAAAATGAATTCTCCGGTTTGTAAAATCAACTTCCTCTTCTTCTTCCAGCAGCCTTTCCTCAAGGTGATTTTACGTAGGGTGTAACGATGGCGTGCCAATTAGTTTCCTCTGATTAGGGGTCCTCCGCGTTTCCTCTGATTAGGGGTCAAGTCAACACTGCCTTTCAAAATATTATCTGCAATTTCACAGATAACAGGGATGAGATTGGGGTCTGCCGCTTTGAGTATTGCCGTACGGATTCTAGGTTTGCAGCGTGCGAGGAAACTTAGAACATCATCGTGTTTGGCTAACATCCGCGTCATGTCGACTGAACGAATTTCGGCGAGCGCTTTGTTATATATGACTGCTATACAAAGCTTCCTTACTTTCTTGGTTGATAGAAATACTGGTGAGTATCATCAGGAAATATTTCGGTCCAATACCGAAAGGTGTCGGGTGTCGTTTGTTTCAGATCGATGAACAAATAACCATGCGGCCTATCCGTTGCATCATCGTAAGCCTCTTGCATAAACTTTGGGTTTTTAGGATTTATCTGACGTGCCAAAGTCAAAATCTGTGTCCTATGTCTTGGGTTTTTGAAGTACACAAGGTAATGAGTGTTTAATGATATTGTCGTGTCCTCTCGTGGACAGCTGGACTAGGGACGGCTCAGTTTAGGATCTTGACTGACGCTGAGGTACTCCGGACAGCGAAGGTGGTCCGCTCGGCGGGACAGTATCGGTGAAATAAAAGATACGGAGTTTTCCCGAAAAGAGCTGTATTTAATACGTGAGACTCTTGGGGCAAGAATGATCTCCTCCCTTCGGTAAGCTCTGGGTCTAACGAAGAGTTTCCGCTTCCACGGTCCTCAGGCCTCCCGCTAAGTGTACGCGACCCCACGACGAATAGACAGCGAATTAATGATGCACGGGACCTTTATTAAATCGCGGCATCCGGCCGCGCCCCAAATGCATTCGAGAATGTTCCACCAGTACACGATGCCCATATTTAGTCTTATTTGTGTACAGGCCCCCTCCTCCTTCGAATGTCGCCACTCTCGAGCTGATGTCATTCCCACCGGAAGGCATGCACCCGCCCCGGATGCACTTGTTGCGTTTATACCGCAATGTAGGCTTGGTGGAAAGTTCTCTCAAGCTCGCGAGTTACGCGTCAAACAAATAAAATTTACTTAAGCTCGAGAATTACGTATCAAACAAAAAGCGAATGGATGCTAAGATAAGTAAAATAAGTCGTAAATAAGTCAGGATATAACAATATATCAGGTGCACCTTTTCCCTGATGAAAAAGATTTTGCGTCAAATAAACCACACTGATGTTTCTATGATGACTTGCTCTGGAAAATAAGTCAACAACTACACTTCCGTTCCTTTCCATCATGTGATCGTCTATGATTAAGAGGGACGGTGTGGGTTTTAGCAGAATGGTCTTTAAGTCCGGCAAGCCTTCATTGAAGGACACGCCCATAAGTCTTAAGTTATTGTAAAACTCTTGCCATCCCGAAAAGCACCATATTATCTCATCAAATGAGACGTCAAACATCTCATTCTTAAATTTAAGGAGACGGGCAGTGAAAGTTGTTTTACCAGATGAGCTGGGACCAGCCACTATTTTCTAATGACAGGGATCGAAAAAAACTCTGCTTTTTTAAATGGCAAACAGGTGTAAATTACGGATCTATCACTGAGGAAGGTGTCCAATGTAAATGCGTATTGTTAGTATGTTACTTATGTCTTATCACAGTATTGTTATCTTACTCTTTGGTCACGACACGATACTATTAATTAAGTGGACTGTATTAAATACGCCGGGAGTCCCACACTCACCGAAACCACCACTCACCTGAATGCTGGGCTCCCGTCGCTTCGGCTTTCTCAGGTCCGGTCGGCTCACGAGATCCTTCCACTCCTGCGACAGACGAACAAGTGGCCCGTTCATGACCAACAACGTTCCAGGAAAAATGACACACCCCAGCGACACACAGGCATACAACAAAACAACAAAACAAGTGAGCGGCGAATTCGGCAATTTTGTGAGACTTCCTTCGCGATCTATGGCGCGAACAACCCGCCCACCTTGGAACGCTGTTCCAAAATAAACTTACATACGCAACTTCATTTATTGACCAAGCGAACTATTAAACACACTTCGTCCTACCAACTGAAATACCTAACAAATCTAGCTAATTAACTATCTATAAACTAACGATACTTGTGTGCACTTTTGTCAAAAGAAAACTCTTTCCTATTCGGAGAGGTAAGGGTAAAATATGGAAGTGTTAGCGTGGGTTTTCCTTCGTTGGGCGACACTCCAAAAAGATAGCGGAACGAGTCATTCAGTGATGATATTTATTTCTATTTCGTTACACATTGCGACGCGCGAACGCCGCTTCAACCTTCGGTCTTAAGCACACATCGCCGACTGCCTTCCTGCGGCCGGCGTCGTCACCTTCGCCTTACTCACGTGTCTACCCAGCTTTCTGCAAAGTTGCCGACGTCCGCATAGCTCCCACGAAGGCACTTATTAGAAGTGCCTACGTCTAGGCATAGAAATAGCATGAGCCGTCTCAATGACCATCCGGTCTCACGTCCCGTGAGCTGGCGACGAACTCAGAGGCGACGCAGCGCCGCTTACAGAAGGAAATAAATATAAATCTTCACTCCCCAGGGGCCATTGGGGAGACTAACAAAAAAGGGAAGGATGCCCACGGAAAGGAAACCAAGTAAATCTAAACCTAAAAAGGTGCACACCTAACGAAACCTAACTCTACACTACTCCTCTAACGGTAACAGGCAAAGGTTCCTCACTCCTCTAGTGATAACCCCCTGCAACGTTTTTACATCGGCTACTCTCGCGATTTGATCCTTTCCAGGATGTACTTTAACTACACGACCTAGTCTCCAACGCAATGGCGGGAGATGCTCATCTTTCACGAGGGCTAATTGACCCTCCATCAAATTTGGTGGCATTTTAAACCATTTAATCCTTTGCTGCATCGTCCCTATATATTCATTTTTCCATCTCTTCCAAAAAGATATCATAATTTGTTGCAACAGCTTCCACCGGGCTACGTGATTTACAGGTTTCGATGACTTTATGTCAAGAAAATGTTCCGGCTGTCCTTGCAAGAGAAAATGACCAGGAGTCAACGCCTCTAGATCAGCAGGATTAGAGCTGATTGGTGTTAAGGGTCGAGAATTAAGGGTAGCTTCGACCTGCGTAAGTACGGTATAGAATTCTTCATAAGTTAAAATCTGAGTGCCAATGACGGCAGTAAGTAGTCTCTTAACGCTTTTGATTCCCACCTCCCAAATGCCCCCAAAATTTGGGGTGGCGGGTGGAATTAATGTCTACTTAACCCCCTTTTCATTCAACCAACTTCCAATTGTATTTTTGTACTCCTGAGACTGAGTAAAACGCTGTCCCTCCTCCAACTTAAATTTAGCCCCGACAAAATTTGTACCATAATCGCTGAGTATTTCACTAACTTGACCTCTGCGAGCGATAAAACGGCGAAATGCTGCGAGAAAGGCTTCAGTCGTAAGTTCAGAAACCAATTCTAGGTGGATAGCTTTCGTCGAGAGACAAACAAATAAGCTAATATAAGCCTTGAACTTGCGAGCGTTACGGAGTCTCCCAAGAGTAATATCATATGGTCCTCCATAGTCCACCCCACAAGCATTAAATGGCTTTATCTGTTGGAACCTTATCGACGGCAAATTTCCCATTTTTGGTTGAATTGTCGTGGGATGTGCGCGGAAACACCTTACGCACCTGCCAACCCTTTGCCGGATCAAGGCCCTAGCCGACAAAATCCAAAACTGTCTTTGAATAATAGCATGCAGACTCAACGATCCCGGATGAAGATAAATTTCATGAAAATAATCCACAAGTAATTTCGAAAACTGATGACGGCCAGGCAGCAGGATAGGATGCTTTTGCCCATACGGCAAGGATGAATGCGTTATCCTTCCGCCCACCCTCAAACACCGTCCGCATCTATAAAGGGACTTAATTTTCTTAATCTTGGGCTGGCCACATTTCCTTTCCGAAGCGCCATTAGCTCCGGCGAGAATTCCCGGCTCTGGATCAGTTTAATCCAGACCAAAATTGCGGTTTCTAATTCCTTAGTCGAAATTATCCCAGTGAGACGACCCTTTGGATTTCTACAATTAAATGCAAATCTCAAGCATAAGGCTGTTATTCTCCTTAGCTTCGACAACGACGAACATGTGGCCAGAAAATCGTCCTCCCCGTCGTCAACCCGCGAATTTAAGACTGAAGACTAAGATTTTACCTCTTCTTCTTCTAGTTGCAAGAACTGAAATTGGGTGTCACTAATTACACCTCTCGACGGCCACTCTGACTCTGGACCTGACAGCCAAGGAGGGCCATTGAGCCAAAGGCTAAATGATAACAATTCTGAGGGCATCAAACCCCGGGAAGCGCAGTCTGCTGGGTTACATTCAGAAGGCACATGCCTAACATTTACCGGAGAAATCAAGTCCTGTATTTCACTTACTCTACTAGCGACATATGTTTTCCACCTATGTGGTGACGACCGGATCCAACTAATAGCTACCATAAGGTGACTGAGTTCATCCTACCCGGTAACGCGATAATTTTATTGACGTAATTCAATAATCTCGCGGCCAGCAAGGCACCACAAAGTTCAAGACGTGGCAATGTCACCCTTTTCAGGGGCGCTACCTTTGACTTCGCCATTTACAAGCTTACTACCACTTTTCCGCTGTCAAGTGTCACTCTTGAATACATGACTCCAGCATATCCCTTCTCTGAACTGTCTGCAAAGCCATGAATTTGAACATTCCCCGCAGAATCAAACCTTAGGCATCTTGGAAGGGTAAACTTACTTATCATTGGTAAGTCTCGGCGAAATACTTCCCATATTTTCAAGACATCATTCGGTGGGTCTTCATCCGATCCAACTCCTAATTCCCATAACTGCTGAATGATACATTTTCCAACGAACAAAACCGGTGCGATAAATCCCATCGGATCATACAGCCGGGAAATTTCAGACAGAATTGCCCTTTTCGTTATGGACCCAGGGAAATATTGAATGCTAAACGAGAATGCATCCAGCTTCGTCTTCCAAGTGAGCCCTAATATTTTCCCTACATAGCCCTCGGAGTTTTCTTCGAATGAAAAGGAATCTAAATTTTGGGCACGATGCTCCAAAGGTATACCATCTAATACAGCGGAGCAATTGCTCACCCATTTTCGCAACGAAAATCCACCCAGTGACAACAGCTTTACCAACTCGTCCCTAAGCATGACTGCTTTTTCGGTTGACTCTACCGATATCACAATGTCATCCATATAAGTTGATCTTTTGAGGGCATGCGATGCCCCCGGGTAGGCAGCCCCTTCATCCTCTACTAATTTATGCAAGGTTCTAATAGCCAAATAAGGTGCTGATGCAACGCCATGTGCTACAGTTGCAAGATTATATTCACCGATTGGCAGATCACTGCTTGCCCTCCAAAACACTCGCTGAAAATCATAATGCCTTTCACTGATACTAATATTTCGATACATTTGGCGAATGTCCGCGATAACGACAACATTGTGCATTCGAAACGACAATAAAACATCTACGATATTTAGTTGGAGTTTTGGCCCAGCATACAATATCTCATTTAATGATGGGCCATTTTCCGACTTCATGGAGGCATCAAAGACCACCCGAAATTTTCTCAGTGCATCTTCTCCACGATAAATACAATTATGTGGGATATAAAAAGGTACAGGAACCTTTGGTGTCACAGCAGCTCGAATCATATGACCTTGTGACTCGTCATCTGCCATGAAGGCATTATAGCATTGCCTGAGTTTGGGATTCTTATCTAGACGCTTTTCAAGTTGAAGAAACCGACGCAATGCACCATTTCGACTATTCCCCAAGAGCAACGCATCACTTCGAAAAGGAAGTTCAACAACGTAACGACCAGATTCTTCCCTACGTACGGTCTCCTGAAAGTGAGATTCACATTTCATGTCCTCCTCACTCTGGTTATGAACAATTGGTGATTCCTCTACCTCCCAAAACCTTCGAATATAATAATCCAATTGAGACTCAAAAGCCAAGCAGAATAAATCTAGATTATCGGCCGCTTGATGCACCTTTCCAACCAAGAAGTATCCCCATAGTGTCTCGATTGCACTCGGAGTACCCTTTGGACCTACAATTGTATTCCCAATCATTACAGTGCCCAACCATACGGCACCTAACAAAATATCAATGGCCTCCGGACGATAATACTGTGGATCCGCTAGGGCAAGGTCACGTTTATGTGGCCATTGCCTCCTTTTTACCTCCATCTTAGGGCACCGCACAATATTCTCAATAATCAAGGCTTCAACTTCCAACTTCCCTTCGAGGTCGATTCAAATACGACAGTCATTTTACCGTGCGCGACGCCCACCGCGGTTCGGGCTAAACCAAAAATGGACGTAGTTGCCCTTTCAATAGGCAACCCCAAACTTTCAGCACATGCTCTCATAATGAACTATCCTTGACTCGCACTATCGAGCAAGATTTTCACGCACTGAAAATTGCCTGCTTGGTCTCGCACTCGACCTACTGCGGTAGATAACAACACAACATGGTTCGAATTTACCCCGATAGCCTGGGATGAATCAACAACGGAATCCACAGGCGTGGTTAAGGTCATCGATGCCCCATCATTCATTATTTGCTCACCGGAGTCGCCTTGCTTGTTCGCTTTCCCTTCTACGCTCTTTACCGCATTTCCTTTCACCTCGTCCTGCTCACGCGGCTTAAAATGTAGCAATGAATGATGTTTAAATGGGCAGTGTTGAGAAGGATGTTGTCTGCGGCAAGTTTTTACTGAATGCCCAGTCTGCAAACACCCTATACAATCGCCCTTCTCCTTCGCCACCCGAAACCTTTCTTTTACTGGTAAACACGAAAAATTTCCGCACGAATGTACTAAGTGATTCGCTCCACACAGCGCACATGTCACGGAAGCGGGAACCCGATAAGTATCCGTGCTTGTCATCAACGCACTCGTCCTGGCCCCACACGATTTTACCTTTTTCTCGTTTTGCATCACCGATATTCTAGGGCCAGGTGAGCCTCCTTTAGAGGGCCCACACTAAGAAGCTTCCAGCACCTGCGCCTCTTGTTCCAAAAATGCAATAAATTCTTTCACAGACCTCAACCCCTCTTTCTCCCACTTTTCTCTTAGGTCTGTACTCAACTTTTTCCGTAAAAGAAACAATAAGAGAACTGAACACTCTTCAATACGATACCCTAGCGCGCCTAATGCACCTGTGTATTCGAGTAATAATGTAGAAAATGTCCGCAATTGTTCAGCGGACCGCTCAACCGGTTTCAAACCCAATAATGCCTCCAAATACGCATTCGTTAATAATGAAGGATCATGATAGCGTGAATTTAAAGCATCCCAAGCCACCGCATAGTTGGCACTCGCAAGAGGCAAAGATGATACCAACGACAAAGCTTCCCCTTTGAGACAAGATCGTAATTACATAAATTTCTCCACATCCGACAACTCGTTCGTATTATGAATGACCGACACAAATATGTCGCGAAAACTCTGCCAGCCCTTAAGATCGCCATTGAAATCAACTAAGTTCAACTTGGGCAAGGCAATCCTCGACATGGTTATGCTCCGGTTATGGGGGTCACATAGGCGGAACCTAATGCATTCGACCCCGATCCTTCAGCATGAAGTGCCGTGGCCATTATCGCTTTAATATTATAGTACTTCCTTTCGAACTCCGCTATCTTAGCCTGAAAACTTGGAGCTCGGTCAACATCTTGTTTCTTACAATACAATAGAATTTTCGCTATAATTTCAGGATAATTACAAGCAAGTTCATCCAATCCCTCTGTCCTTGCCCTGAATACCGCCACATTTTTCGCGTCACCCGGGTCCCTTTCGACCCTAACGGCGAACTCCTCAATACGAACAATCTTCTCCCATGAAAGCTCTTCCTTGACAAATAAATGGCCAATCCGAGCCATAATATACAAACGACAAACTTAAGAACACACTCACTTAAAATATTTAAAACCGACACTAATTGAGCCGACACTTCCGGCGTATCGAGACGAAATTATAACGACAACGGGTTCAATATCCATAGGTATCCGGCCTGAAGGACCAAAAACTGGTCACGACACGATACTATTAATTAAGTGGACTGTATTAAATACGCCGGGAGTCCCACACTCACCGAAACCACCACTCACCTGAATGCTGGGCTCCCGTCGCTTCGGCTTTCTCAGGTCCGGTCGGCTCACGAGATCCTTCCACTCCTGCGACAGACGAACAAGTGGCCCGTTCATGACCAACAACGTTCCAGGAAAAATGACACACCCCAGCGACACACACAGGCATACAACAAAACAACAGAGCGGCGAATTCGGCAATTTTGTGAGACTCCCTTTGCGATCTATGGCGCGAACACTCTTTATTATTCTTAACACGGTTACCTAATGTGGTCCTTACGAAGGGTAAATCATGATTCTTACGATTCAATATAGAAATTATTACAAATCCCCTTCACTAGAAGACACTGGTAACTATTACTATAGCCATGGTTTTTATTACCATGACGGAAAGGACTACTCTTCGTCGGATTCCTTTTCCTTACTTATGCATGACGCACACTATTGTCAAGGTTAAAGCACAGGAAATCCTAAGCCCTGTCACGCAATCCTCAGGCCTATGATCCTAGATGGATTGCCTACCCTTAGTTGATATGCCCCAGCAGCTCACGGTAGGTTCCACCACAGGTCGTGGGTGCTTACTTCATAGGATTATTTTTAATGGGTGCCAGACAACCTAACGGTTGTCGTCCTTCAAGTAGCACTGTTGATTAGGAAGGCCATGGGAGTCCAGAGAGGAATGAGTCTGATCACTTTTTAAAGACACAAGTTTCTAAAAATTGAAAATTTATTAAAAAGAAAAAAAAACAAAATGAACTTAAAGACAAATTCTCTACAAATGAATAGACATAAAGCAAACAAAAGAAACAGTTCCTTACTAACATTTGAAAATAATAAATAACGGAAAATGCAAAATCAGAAGCAGACCTGACAGCAATTAAAATACGTAACTAAATGACTTTGAACCTTCGCTTCACTCTAAACACTCTTTCACAATTGAATTTCAAATATAGCTGGATGTCGTAATTTCCTATTTACAAACACAGCATGACATAAATACACTCACGATATCAATTACTAGAAAACGTTACCATGAGAGACAAGACAACAAGACATCGACAATCTCTCTCTTGACATTCAACAATAAATGAGGGTGGTAGTCAGATTTCACCCAATTCAACAATCACAAAACAGCTGCCAAAAGTGTCGATTATGACACAAATAAGTCCTTAGGATATTTGACGTAATGAAAAGCCGCCTTAACCGGCAGACCTCATGGGCAAAGGCACTTTGCCCAGATCAGAGACATACTTAAACATTGAGACGAGGATGTGGCGTGGAACACACGGATGGCATTTTACACGGGTGGCATTTCCCCAAGCCGCGTTGTCTGACCGTTGCAGGAATCGGGACGACTCCAATTAATAATCCGCACAGAGAAGCCTAGTTGCTTCCCAAAACCACACTGCAGAGAGAGGTCTCAATGAGAAAAACCAGTCTTGGACTAAGACTGTACCATATCTAACACCCGAAGAGTCTCACAATTAGACTTATATCCTTCAGGTGAAATATTAAATATCGAGCGAACTGCTCGATTACTGGTCAGAGGGATCCTTCCTCAAAGCCTTGCTATTCTCAAAAGAATGCACCCGTCGTGCTCACGCGAACACACTGTCTCCCTGTCAGCTTATCTAGACTCGCTCTCAATTTTCCGTACAGTTAGTTCCAATGGAAAAATCGCGCTAGCGAGCCTAACTACTTCGCGAGGGAAGAAAGAGTGGAGTAAGGAAGAATAGAGGGGGAGGGGAAAAGGAGGAGGAGGGGTGAGGACAGTAGAAGTGAGGCCGGCGTTGCCGCGCCGGACTCAAGGGTTTCTGGTGTGACACATCTGTTTAAGGAAATGCACTCCAGAGCCCGCATAGGGTCAGCCGCTGAAGGCAAACTCCCAGCGGGAAAATAAACGTTACAGCCCTTCCACAACGTCAAGGTGGTAGTCCATTGGAGGGGATATTGTATTAATAATAAATAAATAATTATATATATATGAATAAATAAATAAATATGTATACATATATATAAATAAATAAATAAATATATATATATATATACATTGTAACAGAACCAAGCCAACTCTTAGTGCGTGGCAGCGGTTGTCACCTAAAACACGGACATCGGCAATGTCCGAAAGAAAATACGTGGGTTCTAGGGCTAACGATCATGAGGAGAACTGGGGTAAAATGACGCGATTTTACACGCGATGCACAGCGTTGACGAGAACGCCAGGCTGTGACGGCCAAGGAAGGTGGAAAATTGAGGTATATTGAATAACGAAACCAACGCGTGGTCCCGAATGAGACAGCCAAATCGAATGCTTCTAGTAAAAATACGTTAGACGAAATATTTTTAGAAAAATAAAGAATCGTCCAGAACTTGGTCGCGATGCACAGCATTGAGGTAAGAAAACTCGTTTGAAAACAGTTAGATTTCACACAAAATCTATTTGCCAAAAAAAATGAAACATAAACAGGAAATTTCTTCAATCTAATGAGGGATGGGATGATAGGACTGGGTGAAACATAAATGATTTTAAATAAACACCAAATTTATACTGGTGAGCAATTGAAGAATGATAATGAAGTAACCTTAAACCTAAAAAATGAGGAATGGATTGATTACGAGTTCTAGCGGCACACAGATGGAAAATAAGTCATCAGCGAAACAAAATACATAAAGAATGACCCTTGACGTCTTCCATTTCTCACGTCACAAATGCTGCAATCGGCAGAGAACAACTAAATTGTCGCAAAATGACTATTACAGGCTCCACGTTCTATTTTAAGGAGAGTCCAGCGTCAATACAACGGGATGAGAACGGGAGAATTATGATACAGATTTCAATGGCACTTATGCCTGGCAAGATTGATATGTCAATGTTTCTCAGACCACATTGAATCAGGGTGACGCACTATCACTTTGGGGTTTCTTCGGGAAGATGGGGCTAGCTGGATCGAGGGAAAAGAATAGTGAATGATTCACCATTCGGGAGAGTGGGTTTTGAGTACTTAGCGTGTCAAGGGCGTCGCCAATTCAGGTTGCCCCTTCACGAGTCTGTCCTCCGCAGGGAAATTTCGTCCCGTAGATTCCTGGACGAATGTCGTGAAGCTCGACACTATGAGGACGTTTTTTCGTCGCTCCCAGGTACTCTCCGACTTCTCTAATTTGCTTTCTCCTCCGTTGTCCTTTTCCTTTGGACATCCAACTGCCGCGTGGTGCTTTCCACGTCTTCCTCACTGTCTGCCCCCCCCCAGCCTTCGGGTGGTCACTTCTCCGAGGTCCGATCGTGGTCCGTCTTACTTGAAACTTTTGCCAGAATGCCTCTTTCAGACCAGTCACACTTGGCCTTATATACCATTTTACCCAAAACTTAAGAGTAACAGAATTCGTCGCTCCCTTATCCCAGCTGTGCCCGCGCGCCAAACATGAACGTGAATTACACGGGTAAGGAGTCGGGAAGACCGTGATGAGGCCGTATCATCACAAAATATATATATGTATAGATAAATAAACAAATAAATATAGAAAATAACACCCTCGGAGGTGTTAGTATTGTTACTGTTTAAGACGCTTAACTTTTCTCGTTGTGTACGTCACAAAGTCGTCATCGTCATCGCTTATATCCCTTCTACGTTTGAATCCGTAAGGATGGGTGTCGTAATTATCCACTCTCCGCCTTTTAGTATAAAAAACTTGGTACGTTTTGTGTTCCAGTTGTGTTACGACTTGAAAAGGCCTTTTGCGCGAGATCCTGCTGTTATAGTGTGTAACCATTGGTGGAGAACCTTCAGGGACCATGGATTTCAAAGTGTTAAATGAAATCAAGTGCTCATTTGAGCAGTTTATGCTTAGTTCTCTGGCTTTGCATATTGTGTGGTATTTATTTTTATTTCCAGTCTTTACGTGTAACGCGTAATTTTTGGGACCTCCAGAAACAAATTCGTCCACGTAAGCCCCATTTCCGAATTTTGCTAGTTCTTCGGTTAAGTCCCCTAAATAATCGCCTAATTTCGGGCATAATTCTCCAGGTTTTTGAGAAAAGATAATGGAGTCTGTGTCAAAATACATTATTCTTTCGTTTAGCGATCTCAGGTATTTATAGAACTCAAGCCTGGCGTGGGCCGTAGTGTAGCACGCAATAACTACACTTCTTGCATCTTTCGGTGTGAGAGCGTCTTCGTGTTCAGTCCAGCTGGTGTACAGTGTCCTCGTTTACTGAAATAATGTAGGAGACTTCAATATTTGGTAAATTAAGGAGTTTGTAAAGTTCGTCAGCGTTTTTTAGAACTGAGCCCTGAGGCAAGTTCTCCCTTTGACCGAACTTACCACAAAAGCTATTCAGCATTAGCTTTGCTAAGGATCTCATACCTGTATCCTCAGATATATTCTGGGGGTCCAATTCAACGTTTTCCCTATCTTTGAAAGATTTCAAATATTCGGCCTTCTTTTCGTTGGTGTCACACCAAGTTGGCCACCCGCTTGCCTCTTGCTTCATTTTAAGGAAGCAGTTTATATACTGTGTAAATAACCCACCATCCTTTTTCTCAGGGTCATAAGAAGTGGTGCTGTAGTGCCGAGCCTCCAAAATTTCTATTATTTTATACCCCATGGTGAGAGCCATTTTCACTTCATCAGAAACCAAGGTTCCTGTAATAGTGCGCTCTTTTTCAATGTGCGAGCAAGTTTCCTGTATTTCCTCTGTGGCACATCTCATGCATAGAGGAGACATTAGTTTTTGATTTACCCTCACCGGTAGAACAGGATGGTAGAGACTAGTTGGTGGCAGTATTTTACATTTTATTAGCCCCTCAATTTCACTCAGCTCCTACATACATTTTTGGGTGGCCCTCTGGGTATTTTTTATATTTATTAACATACGGGTACAATGAACAAACATAATAATATCTGATTTCTTCACACACTGACGCGTCCACTTTCTAATATAGTTTTACGGCATTTGTTCGGCCTCCAAAGAACGCGTCTCTCGAGTTTAGTGGTGATTTCTTGAGAATTGGATCTTTAAGAAATTTTTGGAAAATTTCAGGATTTTTCTCCATCTCTCTTCAAAAATTACACTCCCACATCTCGATGACCTTGTATCCGTTCTTGCGAAAGAGTATTGTCTTCTTCTCGGTACTTTCACAGCGACTTTGGACGATTTCGTGAATGCTGTTGGAAATTTTTTCGTGTCGCTTGGGATAGCAATGAGGGCACCCATGGTAAAAACAACCATGAAACTCAAACTGTCTTTTTGTCACCATTTTCGTGGAATCCGTCAACATTGTCACCCAAAACCTTTACCTCCCTCCCATTGCCAGCGTGAGTGATTTTTATATTTCTTTTTCCTTCTTCGTAGAGTACCCATACAATTGCCTTAAACGATTGCACATCACCCCATCGGTAACCCTTAGCTGGCATTATTGCAATCGAGTTCGGTTTTAGGAATGTTTTCCGGAAGACAGTCATGCAAGCACTTGCGATTGTCAAGGCCTCTCTAAAAGGATCCACTGTGGTCGTTGAGAGGAACATGGTGCGAAATTTTAGGCATGCCTCTCTTAGAATTTTCACATCTTTCGCGCAGTAGGACTTGATCTCGTCTCGCATCTTAAAAATGTATCCTTCGCTCTTTAGCTTCCTGTGCCAACGCATGAAATCATCTCTCGCTGAAGACGACATGCTATCCGGACCGTAAAATCTTTCGTCCGGCAGCCCTCCCTCATACGTCGTGTTGGCAGAAGTGTTAAAGAAATGTGAGAAGTATCCCTTCGCGAGCTCAGTGTCCATACCCAGAGCTGATGGTAATTTCGACAATGCCATGGGAACAAAGTTTCCCCCCTGCGGGTAGGGGGATTGAGAATACTCCCGTAGTATCCCTGCTTGTCGTAAGAGGCGACTAAAAGGGCGGGGAGGAAACCCCAAAAACAAACCCAGAGCCAGCAAGGGTTGAGCCCGGACAGTCTTGTGGGTCAACTGTCTGTGTGCGGCCACACCACCTGGCCTGCGATCCACCCGCATGTTTACCGTGTGCGGAGACCCGAAAGGAGGAGAAGGGGAACCTGGAGGGTGAGGTCCGTGGTTCCCAGCCGGGTGTCGGATGCCCGGTATGGACCGGGGGCCAATACCCCTCTTTGGCCCCGGATTCTGTGTAAACGGGCGGCCCGGAGCTAGCCACTCTCGGTCAATCGGCTTCCACGGCGTTAAGCTCATCGGTGGCGAGTGCCAGGGAGGTGGGGGTCTGCGTAGGACGGTCGGAGATGTACGGGTTTGGTGGGCCCGTTCGTCGAAGATCCAACCCGAAACAGACAACCACCTCTAGGGTGCTATATCCCTTGGGTAGCTCTGGCGACCGCACCAATTTGCGGTGCGGCGTCCCGAATGTGTGGCTCCATGGTGGGTGGGGAGCCCGGGTGGCGAATTTCTTTTTGGTATGGCGGATAAATTCCTTCCGCCATACAAAAGATCCCGTCCAGATTTGGGTGGGGGAGTATCGTTTGAAAGCTGCAGAAGGTATTTAGTAATGAAATGCCGAAAGGAAGGTGAAACGCTGCAGAAAGTGTCTCCCTTTGTCATACGTGGAGTGTTGTCAAGTACGATCCCAGGGGACCTAAAATCTGCCAAAAAATTAAGAGACGGCGCCCAACTAATAGAGACGATGAATGATAAGCAAAGTGAGAGAATCCTTGAAATGAAGAAATTAAATGGAATAGAAATCGATGTACAGCTCCACCGATCTCTAAACACCAGTAAAGGTGTAATTACCTTTTATGACCTACTCTACATCGAGGAGGACGAAATAAAAAGAGAGATGGCCTCCCAGGGGGTAATAGATTGTCGCCGTATCACCACTAAACGTAATGGAGAACGAGTGATCTTAACATCCATTATCCTGACATTTAATCGCGATACGCTTCCCAAAAAGGTCTATGTGGGATACACCTTGGTACCAGTGCGACCATACATCCCAAATCCCATGCGTTGCTTTACCTGCTAGCGATTTGGACATATCTCCGCTCGATGTAAGGGCAAATCTACCTGCCCGCGCTGTGCAATGGACAGGCACGATGATGAGGAATGTAGGTCTGATCCTAAGTGTGTCAACTGCGAAGAAGCACATCCAGTATATTTCCGAGACTGTCAAATACTTAAGGACGAAAAGAAAATAATGGAGATCAAAACAGTAGAAAAAATCCCTTACTTAGAAGCTCGGAAAAAGTATAAGACGCTAATCGCACCCACCTTTTCAAGGTCATTCGCAACCATTGTTACCAATAAAAAGTGTACTGTTTCGACTCAAACATTCAATGAATATAACGAAGAAAAAAAAAGAACCTGGAAAAGAAACAACCAAACCGGACAAGGTCAAAGACTCGGTCAAGACGAAAATAGATACCGCGGTTTCTCCTAAGAAGAATCCGCAAAAAAACATTTTCAGGGTGCACGAACATGGTTCGTGAAAAAGTTCCTCTCCCGGCCCAACTGGCCGTAAAAAACAGCATCCCTTGAATCAATGGAGGAGGATTTCTGTGTGTGAGATACCGAAATCCTTGAACTTAGGGGGAAAAAGAAAAACAGATTCAAACGGTGAATCGCAGTCGTTAATACCACCTAATCTACCCCTAGTTTTCAACCTCAATTCATCTTGAATGAATTTTTTATTGCAATGGAATTGCAATGGATTTTTTCGACACCGTGAAGAACTGATGCTTTTAATTCGGGATTTCAACCCTAAATGCATTTGTCTACAGGAGACACATTTTAAACCTACTGACAAGGGTTATTTTAAAGATTTTAATGTTTTTAGACACGATGTAGACACTGGCCAACGAGCCTAAGCTGGAGTGGCGGTTGCTACTCGGGAGGCCCTTTACACCTCCCGAGTGCAGCTAAACACGCCATTCCAGGCGGTGGCGGTGATTGTGCACGCCCCCGAGGTGGTTACGTTGTGTAAGGTATATCTCCCGGAGGGTGCACCGGTCACCCGCCGTAACTTGGAAGCCCTTGTACATCAGTTGCCTAGACCCTTCATTCTGCTGGGTGATTTTAATGCCCATGACCCTCTATGGGGAAGTACGCGTGCCCAGAGCAACCGAAGGGGTCGCATTTTAGCGAGTTTTATAAATGATTTTAATTTATTCTTATTGAACGACGGGAAAAAAACCCACTTTAATTGCCACAACGGTGACTGCTCCTCCATCGATTTGTTCATGGCTTCAAGCAGTCTCATGACCAAACTAAAA
The DNA here is from genome assembly GCA_963573305.1 of Pyrrhosoma nymphula. Classification (NCBI taxonomy): domain Eukaryota; kingdom Metazoa; phylum Arthropoda; class Insecta; order Odonata; family Coenagrionidae; genus Pyrrhosoma; species Pyrrhosoma nymphula. Next base: position 153,533,051 of record OY754332.1, read on the forward strand.
CTGTCATTTGACCATGACCTGCGTGGTAGTGACCATTTTCCTCTTTTTGTCGCTAAAGAAAATGTTTTTAACCCCGATTTTATTCGACAAGGCAATTGGGTTGTCCGCAAGGCCGATTGGTCAAACTATTAAAAAAAATTTATTTTTAAATTTGACGAGCATAACGATGGTGTTAGCAACGTAGAGCGGTTGACCACAGGGATTCTCGAGGCTGCTGGAAGCAGCGTCCCTCGTTCCCAAGGAGTCAAACCTCGACCAGCAGTTACTTGGTTGAATGCTGAGTGCGCCAAGGCCATTCAGCTAAGGAAGAAAGCCCTGCGGATTTTTAATAAATACCCAACGGAAAGGAATCTCGTCTCTTTTCGACGTCTACGGGCCAAGGCACGACAGGTGATAAAGAACGCCAAGAAGACTTCATGGATGGAGTACGTCTCGACCATAAATAACAGAACACCTATATCACAGGTATGGCGTAAAGTCCGCTGCATCTCTGGAAGCCGTCAAGATCACGGAATATATAGTCTAAATGTTGACGGAAATATAATATCTAAGTTTTTCCGAAATATGCGAGGTTTTTGGCTGCTTACACGAAGAAACATGCAGTGATGACAACTATGACCGTGGTTTCCTTCATATTAAACATCGAAATGAGACAGTGCCATCTTTTAAAGAGAGTGGCGATACGCAACAGTACAATACCCCTTTCCAGTTATGGGAACTTACTTCCGCTATCGCTGAATCCCGGGACAGCTCCCCTGGAGCAGATGGCATCCTCAATGCCTTCTTCCGGAATCTTCCGGAACTGGCATTGGTGGAGGTCCTCAAGGTTTTTAATCGTGTTTGGAGTGAGGGTACCTTCCCGCAGTCATGGCGGGAATCCGTGATTGTACCTATTCCCAAGCAAGGGAAGGAAAAGAGTGACCCCAACAATTATCGACCAATTTCTCTCACCAGTTGCGTTTGTAAACTCATGGAAAGAATGGTCAATCGCCGCCTTGTTTGGTGGCTTGAGTCCCGAGACTTACTTTCAAACGCGCAGTGTGGGTTCCGTCGTGGCAGATCAACCTTAGACCATTTGGTGCGAGCGGAAAACTTCATACAAGAAGCCTTTCTCCTACGGCAACACGTTATCGCCGTTTTCTTTGATATGGAAAAGGCTTATGACAGAGTCGGGCGTCATAAAATCCTAATGACGTTACATAATTGGGGTCTCAGGGGAAACCTACCGATTTTCATCCGAAACCTTTTGATCGGTCGGAGTTTTAAGGTCAGAGTAGGTAAATTCCTATCTCGTGCCCACTCTCAGGCTAACGGAGTATCACAGGGCTCCGTATTGAGCGTGACGCTATTCACCGTGGCCATCAACAACGTAATGGAGTGCATTAAATCCCCTGTAATGGGTTGCCTTTTCGTAGACGACCTGGCAATTTTCTGCCGTTCATCGAAAATAGGAAGTTCAGCCAGATTAGTTCAACTCACTGTGAACAAGCTCTCTCAATGGTTCCACGAAAACGGCTTTAGGTTTTCCGCTGACAAAACGAAATGTGTTCATTTTCACAGGCTGAGAGGATATCATGCACCGCCCGCGCTACATCTGAATGGAAGAATACTTCCGTATGTAGACTCAATCCGATTCTTGGGGATGACTCTAGACCATCGCTTAAATTGGCGAGAAAACGTATATTTATTGAGGGACAAGTGTTTTAAAATTTTAAATATTTTAAAGTTTTTAAGCAACTCATCATGGGGAGCAGACCACACCTCATTGTTATACCGGTCATTAGTCCGTAGTCGAGTGGACTACGGATCAATAATCTATGCGTCAGGACGGGAGTCATATTTAAGACCGCTTACGTCAGTACACAATTCTGGGCTACGGCTGGCAACGGGCGCTTTCAGAACATCTCCGATTTTGAGCCTCTACTGAGACGCCGGCGAATCACCTGTGGTGACCCGCCGTAAAATTTTGATGTGCAACTATCTTGCCAAGATTTAATCAATGAAGACTCACCCATGTTTTAAGGTGATCACTAACCACCGATTTTTAGACGTTTTTAACCGAAGGAGAAGGGCTACAATGCCAATTAACATACGTTTTAATAATTTAATAATCTGGGTACCTAAATCCCCCGCCATGGTCAACCCCAAGACCAAATTTTATAAACACTCTTTTTCTCTGCCGCAAATCCTCATCAACATATTTGGAGTACCAGTGCCTTTTCCGGGGAGTCCTAGAAAAGTTCCACGATTTCACCCCCGTCAACACAGATGGATCAAAGTCGGAGAATTCTTGTGGGTGCTCTGTGGTTTCTGCATACCATGGAGTCGTTGGAGCCAAACTAGACCCGTCCTGTTCGGTATTCACAGCAGAACTGTATGCCATTAAGATGGTCATTACCGAAATTAAATGCAGCCGGGGTGCATTCCTGATATTCTCTGACTCTAGTAGCGCACTCTATGCAATTTCTCGTTTCTCCCCTAGCAATCCTCTTGCCCAGGAAATACAAACGGCCCTTTTCTCCCTTAACACCAAGGGAATAAGAATATCATTCATATGGGTTTTAGGCAAAATGAAAACTTGGTTATATTCTACACAATTTTATTAAGAACACGACCGGTTTCGACCTTTTCAGGTCATTCTCAAGTGTTACAATATTTGAAAACAGACAGGGCGGTATATATATATATACCGCCCTGTCTGTATACACACAACACACATATATATATATATATATATATATATATATATATATATATATATATATATATATATATATATATATATATATATATATATATATATATATGTGTGTTGGTATCACGATGGTTGAACGGGGGGGGAACTTCAAGGACAGTGGTGATTAGAAGGCTATGAAAATCTGGGGGGGAAGGGAAGGAAGGAAGGTGGGCCGGCAAACAACTGGTGGCGAGGGTACAATGACAGCATATCTGACTATGGGGGTGGGGGTAGGGGGACTGGTACTGAGTAGAAGGGGGAGGAGTTGGAAGGGACTAGGTCATTTAATACATCATTCTTATATATATTAAAATACGCTAAAATTTCAAAATTCTCTATAAAATCAAGCTTCTTCCCCTTGTCACAAACATGTAAAAGTTTAGGTATAAAATCAGAGTTGTGGTCATTTTCAATTAGATGAGTAGCAAACATAGATTTTTTGTTACAATTTAAAAACGATTTTAAAATGTTCAGATTTACGTATGCTTATTTTTCGTCCAGTTTGTCCAACATAAAAACAATTACATCCAGGGGTATCACAACTTGACATGTACACTCCAATTTTGTCACAATTAGAATATCTGTCTTTAGAGTTAAACAGCAATTTATCGAGAGTCATGGGGTTATAAAAACTCACTTTAAACTTATTATTGGGATGGATTTGTTGATTTTGTACGACAATTTTTTGATGAAGGGTAGCTTCACCCATTTGGTATTCGATACAGGGATCGGGGAAAGAGCAGTAGAATCTATTATGGCACGTTTTCGGCGTAAGCGATATAGTAGTGTATCAATTAGGGAATCATTAAAGCCATTATTCCTGGCGATACCTTTACTGAAAGAGAGCTCTTTTGAAAAAACATCGGAAGAAAGGTGTATGGAAAGTAGGCGATTAATCATAGAGTGGAAAGCAGCCATTTTATGCGAGTGATGATGGTTTGAATCGTTTCTAATTACTATATCGGTGAAAGTATTTTTCCGATAGATGGAAAAATTATGGTTTGATTGATTACGGAAAATTGTTAAGTCCAAAAAGTTAATTTTACTGAATCCTATTTCCATGGTAAAAGTAATTGACTCGTGAAGTGAATTGAGGAGGGGCAATAACAGGTTTAGTTGTCTAGTACTACCCGTCCACAAACAGATTATGTCATCAACGTAACGATAGTAATAAATTAAGTTTTTAAGAAGAGGATGTTTCATATTAAATATTTTACCTTCTAGATGATCCATAAAAACTTCGGCTAATATTGGTGAGAGAGGAGACCCCATCGCCAAACCATCCTAAGACGCACAAGCCTGATATTCCGATACGTCCGGTAGGGGCCCACTTCACTGCGCCTTGCCACCTCCTAGCAGTAAAATTAAATAGCCTATTCCGTTCCTACTCAAACTTCAAACCCACATACGGTATTAAAAATTCAATTGAATTAGCCCAAAGACTATCTTCCATATCTTTCCCTCCCAATGTCAAGCTTATTTCCTTTGATGTAAAAAACCTTTTTACGTCGATTCCGGTTACTGACGCACATAAACTTTCAATCGAATGCCTGAAGAAAGCGGGTTGTGGGGAACCTATTATTAAAGAATTTAGCTTACTACTGCATCTGTGCCTCAGTCAAAATTATTTCTACTTTAATGGCAAGTTCTACCATCAAACCCATGGTTTGGCGATGGGGTCTCCTCTCTCACCAATATTAGCCGAAGTTTTTATGGATCATCTAGAAGGTAAATTATTTAATACGAAACATCCTCTCCTTAAAAACTTAGTTTATTACTATCGTTTCTTTCCCCCAAACGTCTCTTTCCCCGTCTTAGCAATTGAAAGTCATGATCTGTGTCATTGTAATGAGAGACTCCGAGGCACAAAGCTCTTGGGAGACAAAGGTTGTCCGAATTATCTACAACCACAATTGACCTTTTTCTCTTACAAAATGCATTAAATGATGAGATAAGATTGCGTTGTGGAGCACCACACTCAGGTATATTCACGTAAGTGAAGGACACTCGCAACGGGCCGTCAATCAAAAATGAATCATTTGACTGCAAGACCTTTTCTATTCTCTGTATTATTATGGCAGTATCAAGTTGATCAGCTCGTCTATATGAAATCTTTATCGGGCGGTCAGGATTTTGTTCACTTTTTATGACCATACTGACTCTGGCATCATTTCCAATTCCTACTTTCAATTTTTTAGAATGCTCTCTAGCACCATTGCAAACCATTGAAGAGGATTTGATCCCTCTGGTAGAGGGTGGATTTGAATTGCGAACTCCCTCCCCCAGAGGCGGAAATTGCGAAGAAAGCTACTGTTCTCACTTAAAATTGTGTAATTTTCCGTCAATGCACCTCCTACTTGGTTAATCGGAGGCAGTGGAACCAATGGATCGATCAAACCTTCGGGTACGGAGAGATTCAGTACGTGTTCCTCCGTTACCACTTGGGGCATTGCACTCACTCCCAGGCGAGACGAAGTTGAAGGTTCCATAGATTCGAATAAAATGAGATCACCTACGGCGCGCGAGATCTCGTGGTCCCGATTAACGTCGATCATATCCTGTGTAATATTTCCGTCCATAAGATCATTTACTGAACTACGCGGAAACGGTAACTCTTCGTGAATGCTCTCACCTAAAGGGGGGTGGCGTTAAATGTACTTTCCCCACTATGCAAAAGCTCGTGAGTGGTGTTTTCTACTGACTGAGAACCAAATTGAATTAGCCAATGGTTACCGTCCTGCTCATCTAGTTCTCCCTGAACCTTGCTTCCGTGTGATAAGCCCTAATTAAAAACGTCTTCAAGGGCATCATCAAGATTATTGGGGGAGGGTTGCGACTCTGAGGGAAACAAATCAGGAAGGGCATTATCTAGAGCCTGAGAGAACAACACGGGAGTGAATGATTTACATCGTTTAGGACTCCCCGCACGGGGGGAAGAGGGTGATCTCTTCCTTTGGGGAGCCGCGCCCCCACGGACCCGAGCCCACAGGGGAGACAACCTCGTTATAAACCCTTAGCACGCTTGGGCAGTATCCAGACAGTATGTGAGTCTGCTGTTCTGAGTAGCCATGACATCAGGCATTCGGATTCACCCACGTGTTTGCCGTGCGTGGAGACCCGTACGTGGAGGAGAAGGGGATCCTGGTGGGTGAGTTCACCGGCACCCAGCCGGGCGTCGGATACCCGGTATGGGCCAGAGTTCAATACCCCACTTCGGCCCTGGATTCTCCGCAAAATGGGCGGCCTAGACCTAGCCAGTCTGGTCAATCGGCTAGCCTCACAACCGGCGGCGGGGGACCGCCGTCGGGGGTCTTTTTAAGGGCTCACCGGTAAACGGTTCGTGTTGGTGGCAAGTACTGGAGATACGGTGGTATTCGTAGGGCGGTCAAAGGCGTGCGGGTTTAGGAGGGCCCGTGCGCTAGAGGTTCTCACCCGAAAGAGACTCCCCAATCGATGGTGCTATATCCCTTGTGTAGCCCTGGCGACCACACCGGCTCGCTGTGTGGCGCCCCGAATGTGTGACTCCGTGGTGGGTGGGGAGCCCAGGAGATGAAGTTCTTTTTTATATGGATTCTGAAATTCTTCCTCCACCTAAAAGATCCCGCCCGGACACGGGCGGGGGAGAAAAAGTATTTTGTTGTAGTAAGTGGTTTTTGACATTGAAATGTTCTAAGGAAGGAGAGAATCTGAAGAAGGTTTCTCCCTTCTTCATTAAAAGAGCTTTGCAAGTGGCCATTCCAGGAGAACCGAATTCTGTAAAAAAAAACTCCGACATGGTACCCTATTAATTGAGACAGCTAATAACATCCAAGCGGAATAACTACTAAAAATGGAAAAGTTGCACGATATCCCAGTTACCGTTGAAATCCACCACAATATGAATACTTCCCGAGGAGTGATCAGTCACTACGACCTTCTCTACGTCGAAGTTGACGAAATAAAGATAGAGATGGCCTCCTAGGGTGTAATTGACTGTCGCCGACTGACGACCAAGCGAAACGGTCAAATGATCAATACCACCTCTGTAATCCTCACATTTGCTTTGGATAAACTCCCAGACAAAGTCTTCTTGGGTTATGAATCGGTACCCGTGCGACCATTCTTTCCTAACCCGATGCGTTGTTTCCAATGCCAAAAATTCGGCCGCATCGCACCGCGATGTGAGGGCAAGTAAACCTGCCCGCGCTGTGGCAAGGAAAAAACATGATGACGACAAATGTGCTTCCGAACCTCACTGCGTTAATTGCGAGGGTACGCATCCAGCGAACTCACGAGAATGCCCTGTGATGAAGGATGAAAGGAAGATAATGGAAATTAGGACCCTGGAAATAATTCCTTATGCAGAGGCACGGAAGAAATACCGGTCACTAATGGCCCCTACTTTCTCTAAATCCTTTTCTAAAGTCGCTGCAACCCCAAAAGTAATGTGTACCATGGCTACTCAAACAGAAAACAATATAACTATGGAGAGCACAAAAGGACCTGTAAAAGATCCAAAAAACCCAACCAAACAAGAAAATAAAGTTCCAGACAACAAAAGCAATTTCAAGGCTTTACCAGCAAATACACATTGGTGTGACGTGAATTTATTTGAGTCATAACATGTACATTGATTTGCACAAAAACTGTTTCATAGAAACACTACATATACAATAGAGGAGCATAAAATTTTATTTTTGTATTTGGTTTCAAAACTTTTACAAAATATAAACTCGATGTACAAATAACATTCAAATTTAAGGAAATATTGAAATGCAATGAAATTCTATTTTTCTTAAGAAAATAACAGCATATACAATGTATCATAAACAATTTGTAAAATAAATTTAGAATCAAATTAAAAACAACAGCAACTACTCTAAATGTATAATGTGAAAAAATTATGAATAAAACATAATACAAACAAAAATTGACTGTGCAAATTAATATTAAGTATTGTGAACTGAATTTTAAATTTAATACTAAACTATTAAAAGTTATAGAATAAAATTTGATTTGTGCTAAATATCTACATATAATTCGGTAACTCCCCAACAATGGCACAATTAACCCTATTAACACAGTAATTGCAGACACACATAATCTGCCATCACATCGTCCCACATATCATCCGCGAACCACTCCTCTGGCAAGCTCGGGATTTCACTATCACTCACTTCAGTCGACATTTTCGCATTCCAACTGACAAAACCTTGTTTTTCACTCGCTTCTGGTGTCACAGTTTTGTGCTGGTGGACAGGCTGAGTTCCTTCCATGCCATCCTCAGGAGACGGCACACCACTATCGTCGGCATTTAAAATCACCGTGGACGCCTGTGAATCACAGTCACTCTCCCAATTTTCCGCGGTCTCTGATTTCCCAAATTTTGGAGACCAGAATGAAGGAGGGAAATATTTTTGCACTGCTGGAGACTTTTCTTTTCTAGAGTAAATTCTTTTCTTTCCGTCTTCTTCTGAGTCTGACTCCTCCGAGTCCAGGGTGATTACTTTCGCCTTAAATAAAAAGACGATTTTGTCAGTCAACACAACTCTCTGTAAAATATGTTCAAGCAGTAGTGGATGAGAGAGAGAGATGGTAAGCGAATAAATGGAATACTCACATTTTCAGGTGTAGGCTGATGTATTTCCTCCCTGCCTAAAGGTCGTTTACGCCTTAATGTCAGCGACAATCTAGCCCTTCTTCTCCTTACAGACGTTGTTTCTTCTTCAAAATCGGAAATATCCGAATATAATGAATCAGTTTTTATCTGAAAAGGTTTGACAATTATTATATGTGCGCGTAGTCGAAAAAACACATTGTGTAAGAAATGACTATGAGAAATAAAACATTTGGTCCATTCATCCATAGCGCCAGGAAGAAACTTCCTTCTTGCGTCCTGTACGCGACATGAAACGATCGGCCACTGACAACAGTTCGGTGATTGGCCCTTCAACGAGTATGTCTTCGAAGAGTGACAGTGGAGGAATATATTGGTGTCCATTCCCCAACCCTCAATGACGTCAGACCCAAAAGTGTCGCGGGAGGTGTGAAGGTTGACGGTAGATGGTGCATGGATTCGATAACAATTTCGTGGAAGCCGCACCCGGTTTCCCCGCTAATTCTGATACTCGTGCCAATGGTGTATGGCAGACACTGAGCAGCAATGCTCTGGGTACGGGGAGGGCCGAAGTGCTTCAGGACACTCTTCCTGATTTATTTAGGGAAAACGGGGTGGGAGGGGGGACCCATTTCGCGGGGCCGCCTCCGGGTTTTCCCGCGAACGATTTATGTATGTATGTTAATGGAGCATGGCAGAGGCTGGGTAGTTATGCTCTGGATGTGACAACGTTCGGAATGGTTCAGGACACCCCTGATCTTAGCGGGGAAAAATGGATACGGCCGGGGTGATGTAATGCATCAGCCGTCGAAGTCCTAAACGGTAGGTAGGTAGGTTTAGTTTAAGGTACATCGACAACTTAGCTCATATCGCACCTTCGCATGCGTATACATATTACTCATAACAAAACTATTCACTCGTTTGCTGTTATAGGTCTATCTATGCACAATGTATCATGCGTGTAACGTATTAATTGGGGAAATCTGGTCATATTTTTGTGATGAGATTGGTCTCGCGGAGGAATATCAAAACTTTGTCAATTTCCTTTGGGTTATCACCCAAAATAGTTTTCAGTTCTCCAGAAATTTTGAGCCGGTTCCGGATATCCTGGTACTTCGTGCAGTCTCTCAGTACGTTTTATTGTCAAATTAGAATCACAGTCTATGCACGTTGGGGGTTCCTTCTCCATAGTGAGAAGGTAAGAGTGAGTCAGGCCTGTATGCCCGATTCTGAGCCTTGCGACTATTACCTCCTCCCGTCTGCTGTCCCGGATCAAAGACTTCAAGGCACGTGTGTTATCTTTTGAGGCACAATTTGTTCGATATTGTGCTGCGCCATGTCGTGTTCCAACTGGCGAGGAATATATTCTTTAAATGTAGTTTTAGGTCCTGATACGGGATAGTCGCTGAATTTATTTCTTCCCTATTGAGGGCTTCTTTTGCCAATGCGTCCGCTGCTTCGTTCCCGTGAACACCAACATGGCTTGGGATCCAGAGGAACCTGGCACTTACTCTTTTGTCGTCAAGCGAAGTAATGGAGGATAATATGTTTAGGAGCAAGTGATGTGTTGGACAGCCACTTCGAATGGCTTGAATCGCACTTTTGGAGTCGGAGAAAATAAAAAATTGTTTATTCCTTGCTGTTATGGCGTCCAGCGCAACTTTAATCGCGAATAACTCCGCCGTGTAGTTAGTGCACCTCGGGTGTAACTTGAAGGACGCTGAGCCTACGTTTGGTGATACGTAGGCGCATCCACATGCGGAATCATTTTTGGAGCCATCGGTATAAATTTTTCCGTGCGTCTCGAAATTATTTATTGCCTCAAGTGCTCTGACCCCCAGACACAGTGCCTAAACTAGGCACTGAGTCTGGGGGTGCTCCCACGGAGGATATTTAAAATTTTCCGTTGGGTATATCTTGGGGAATTCGATACCCAAGTCGTCAATGAGATTTTTAAAACGAACGGCGACAGGCTTAGTAGCCCTGGGTCGAGCGTTAAAAACGTCTAAAAACCGAGGTCTTAAAAGTAGGTTGAAACATTGATGATTCCGTATCGATAAAATCCTACAGATATCGTTGCTCATTAAAATGTTCCTTCTAACCTCCATGGGAGGTTCTCCGGCGTCAGAGTATATACTTGCTTCTGGGCTTGTTCGGAATGCTCCAGGCGCCAGTCCTAGACCAAAGTTATGTATGGATTTGATGGGCTTAAGGTAGCTGTTACGCGCAGAAGCGTACACAAAACTATCGTATTCTAGTCTTGACCTTACTAGTGCCCTGTGTATATAAAGCATGGTGGTCCTGTCAGCGCCCCACGAGGATCTTCTTAAAATTTTTAAAATATTTAAAACCTTGGTACAGTTCTGTTCAAAAAAATCTTACCGCCGAAAATTTCTAAGTCCCCAGTTTTTGATGATTTGGCATCGTGGCTGAACCACGCCCCCCTGTGACGGAGAACAACAAACTTTCCAAGCGAAACGAGAGCCCTCCCTCCTCGTAGCTGGGGGAGTTGAACCATCCACGGAAGGAAAATTTTGACCTGGGAAAAGGATTATTTCCGAGGGGAGGGGTAAGGTTTCTTTTTTGTGATGTGTGAGTAAGAAGAAAAGGGAGATGTGCGGGGGAGTAATAAACTCTCCGAGTGAACGGCGGCCCTCCTTCCGAACTCGCTTGCCGAGAGGGAACCTCCACCCGAATGACGATTTTGACCTGCTAAGGGATTTCTGAGGAGATGGGTTGGATTTCGGACTCCCGTTTGGTTAGGCATGAGCAAAAATGAGTAGATGAACGATCGGTCTGTCGGCCAAAGTCACCAGATATCTCTCGTAATAGAAAGCTACCATGTAGAAGCCAGGACTCAAATATCCATTGAAAGTCTTTATCAGAGTACGGGGAATAATTCCGCTGCAAATGACATATCTTCCATTATTTTTCCTCTAGAAAAGGCTATTACCGCGAATCGTCGCTCGAAGAGATCGAATCGTGTCCCCGGAGTTCCTTTAGTTTCTTATAAGTATTTTTCATTTATACGCGTATTCATTGACGTAGAAACTTGTCAAAAGTTTGACGTATTTTCGCAATCGCTGTCTGGAATTATATGGCTGCGCTTCTTTGGTTTGAATTTTTTCCATCGATATTAAATAAGAATCAGTATGCATGTCAATTTTCTTAGGATGCAAATAGACCAATGCCATTTAATTATAATGCTGGAATGCCGTGGAAACCAGCTAGGAAATAAGCTCAAAGCCTGCCTTCATTCAACTATTACTAACCGAATAAAAATGGATGGTTGCTACGCACTGACGACTCGTCATACGGATTCAGCATTTACTTGATCGTCTGCGACAGTTTTACCCACCTTTTTATATCAACAAACCACTTTCTGCAGTAAAAAGGCCACGACTTAAAAAAATAAATAAAGGAAACGTCCTAAACGTTAAAGTCGCCCGAACCGCCGTCCCATATCCAACCGCCGTCAACCAGCATCAGCTGAAAAGACATAGGAAGATGCGCACGCGCGCCGTGAAATATGCCAGCCTGCCTTCACAATACTCCATTTCCTTATAGCATACGTAATTTTTATAGAACAATACATTGAATAATCACAACTAACAGCATGAAATAAGTTAAAAAAGGATGGCAAAAAATGCGTCAAATAATGAATACTAACACTGCCTGAGTAAATTTCCCCACACTTAATTCCAGAAACAGTAAATGATTGCAAGGAAAAAACCGAACCTATATCGGGTAAAATGACAAGAATTAATTATGGCATCTTGGAAATGATATGGTTTCGTTTTTATTGTTTAAATTTATTTAAATTTGCGAGCGTATTCATTAACGTTAATAATTATCGCAATTTCGACTTAATTGTGTTATCTCATATATTTGTGGCAGTGCAATCCCTTTTGTATTTGAACTTTCGTAAATTGTTTTTAGTCATTTACTTCTTTTCGGAATTTTGTTTAATTTTTCCTTATGGCTGCTAATTCTTTCTGAAAGTAAGCCAGGAAACGCATGCGTCTTTCAGAAGAGCGCTTACAACTTTTTCTTTGATTTAATTAGGTGCGTAGATAAATTTGGTGTGGGTGGAATTACAATACACAACTAGCTACAAGAATGTGCGATATTAACAATAAAAGAATAATAGTTTGGATAAGGGATTTAAAACTGGATCACTCAAATTCGCTCTGTAGTAACCCATAATGTCAGGCTCAAATTTTAGCGCACACCTATCTTCCCAAAGTATTCCGGGAAAGAGAATTCCAGGGGTGGTGTATTTATGCGCAAACTATTACTAATTAATGTTTTAATTTTAAAGTAGTGAGCTTTCTAAAGTATCCAATATCATATCAAGTTCCTTCGCTATGCTTGGAACTATAAGTCTGCGCTTTTTGATTTTCCATGTTTTTCTCGAGAGGCAAGGAAAGCCCTATCCACTTCAAATATCTTCGGATGTAAGTAGCTCGATACTATTTTATTCCAATATTGGAATGCCTAGGAAAAAAAACTTTCAATCCACTCAATCATGAACTTCAGCCAGTACTCAATTATTGTTTCGCGTTGGATATGGATTAAATTTTCTTGTTACCATTAAAGTGACATGATGCAAATAATTTCTTCTTTCATCCCTCTCAAATGCCTCTTTCAATCTACTCCGTCCTGTGTGTATAATCTTTGCTACTCAGTTAGTGAGTTAAATGTATTAGCGAAGATCTTTGCATAGAGGCACCACCCCTTTGGTCCTTCTAATCTTTCCTGAGAGAGCAATAAACATTCCTTACCAAAGGAAGCCCCTTCCATCACCCTCGCTTGAAGAAAGGCCCGAAACTGCCAAAAAGTGACAATGGAAGGGAGCAGCGGCTTCTTATTCTACTATGAGCGAAGAAGCAACGTTGTGGTCGGTCAAGCTGTATCCGCACATTATGTGGATGCGTGGAAGCGGCCCATACATGTGAAAACTTACATGATCTCTCGTTCACAGCAGCTGGGAAGCGCGGCATCGACACGCCCACTTCAATGGCTTATATCCCCCTTAGATTAGATTGTTGTTGTTGTTGGGGGGGCCTTCGTCAGGAGCCCGGGCACTTAGACCTTTCTTGGTCCATTGTGCCAACCCCATGCCTGTCTGCCACTTGCAGACAGGGGACAAGAGCACCTCGGTAGAGGTATGGAGGATTGGCCTCCCCCTGCCTCACCCCAGTACCAGGTATAGAGGATGTCCTCCCTCCAACCGGCCCGGTTTGGCCTGGCCTGGCCTCTCAGGCCTGCCGGTATAGGTATGGAGGGAGTATCATCTCTCCATCCATGCCTGGTTGAGGTATGGAGGAGGGTCACCCATCCAACCACCGTCCGGGCCCAACGTTGCTTAACTTCGGTGTTCTGATGGGAACCGGTGTTTCAACGTGGCTAGGCCCTTGCCCAATATCCCCCTTACTCGTATCATTTTTTATTAGTTTCCTACTCGTATTAATTATCGTTATTAGCTTACAACAGGTTGATCAAAAATATATAGCATTTATATGCTATATATTTTTGATCAACAATATGTTATATAGCAAGATGGATGAGATGAGTATATAAAAATATATACTCATCTCATCCATCTTGTGAATTCAGTCCTTTTATTATCCAATGCAGAACTTCAAGTACGCGTATATTATGTATTCACTAATGACATTATACCGTATATGAATGACTTGAGCTGGCTGATCTTAGATTAGTGGTTGTATCAGGTTCAATTCGTCATCCTCTTGCTTCACCGCCATCACTGCCTTTTATATTCGCCATAGGTCAGATTTTTCTCATGCGAGATTCATAGAAAAACATTCGAAATAGCATTTTATACAATGGGTTTTTTTGGCTTTTTTCCTAACTTAATTATCTAAGCAGCAAATATTTAATGGTGAAGTAAAGAAAATTGAACCAATGTCCTGTAAAACGTGCAGAATTTATTTCGACGTTTTGAAAGTAATAGGAATTTTGATACCGCAACGACTCCCAGACAAAGAAAATAAAAATGCTATATATTTTGGATTAACCTAACCAAAGATCTTCGCTAATAGAGTTAACTCACCAACTGAATAGATTTAAAGAGGCATTTGAGATCTAGAAAAGTGAAATTATTGGCATCAGGTTACTCTTATGGTAACAAGGAAGTTTAATACAATTTCCACCGCGAAACAATAATTGAGTACTGGCTGAAGTTCATTATTGAGTGGATCGAAAGGTTTTTTTTTCCTTGGCATTCCAATATTGGAATACAATAGCATCGAGCTAAATATAACGGTTTCAGGCTGGATATGGTGGAAGTTCTCGATATCCATAATGAATAAAAGCACTTGGTAACAAACCCTTAATTGGCCACAAAATATTTCCCAGACTAAAGCACCCCCCCCCCCCCCCACCCTCCCGCCCTTAACCGTTTTCTCTCCAACCGACTCCTTCTAGATATCCCTAAATCTTGTATGGTCTACTTGCTTACCCTCCCCCCCCCCTTCCTCCAGTGCTCTGGTGTGGGCAGTGCACTGGCCATTTAAAACCCTCTGACCCCCCTCCTTTCCCTCAACATCCAGAGTTCTCAAGGAAAGGAGGCCTCCATTATCACCCAGTCCCAACCCCTCCGTCCGTTTTTCCTGTCTTTCCGTCCTCTGTCCACTCCAACCCTTAGTTCCCCCTCCCCTTGTCGCTTCCCTCTCCTTCTTCCCACCCCCAATTACCCACCTCCTCTCCGCTCCTCCCTTAGCCTTCCCACTCCCCCCCACTCCCTAACGCCTTGGTGGAAAGCTATATATGCTTGACCTAAACCGATGAACCCTGCACATGATTATGCCACAGTGTGGTGAAACGCGTCGTGCCAAAGAAATAAATATGTGGAAGATTAACAAGTGTGTTATTCATTATGAGCATCGAGCTACTTACATCCGAAGATATTTGAAGTGAATACGGCTTCCCTTGCCTATCGAGAAAAAAAATGGCAAATAAGAAAAGCGCAGACATATAGTTCCAAGCATAGCGAAGGATCTTGATATAATGTTGGATACTCTAGAAAGCTCACTACTTAAAAACTAAAACATTAATTATAAATAGTTTGCGCATAAATACATCGAATGCATTGTAAACTAAGGAAAGGAGTAGAAAAAGGCCGCACACATTGGATTCCAGAATGGAAGGTGAGCACAATCGAGATATCAGCCTGCTTAATGATCTTCATATTATATTATATCTTTGGTTCACGGATTACACTCGCTTTTAATTTAAGTTCAAAATTGAATAACATTACTTTCACTGTCACAAATCGATAGTATCAGTACGAAACCTACATTATTTTCATCCGCACGTCCCTCCGATTTTCTGAGCCCCGCAAGCTCACGAAAATATTCGCTGTAAGAACGTAAAGTTCCAACGCCCTTCAAAAATCTAAACTATGAGCCATGTCATTCAATAAATGCGAGGGTCCTTTACATGGCCGAATCAGACAAACGAAAATAATTAAACCGCGTTATTAAAAGCATTGGGTTAAGGCTTAATTTCACGCCATTTCACTAAAGCTAGGCGTTGAAAAACTTGAGCAATAAGTGGCGAAAAATATGTGTCGTGAGCACGAAAATGTTGAAATTAGGTGGGAACATATTTACAGATCTAATTTCACTACTGTGAGTTATTTTTCTAATCTCGTATTTTTGTGGCAGTGCAATCCATTTTGTATTTTAACTCCCGCGAGTTGTGTTTAGTCATTTACTTCGTTTCGGACTTTCGTTTAATTTCTGCTAATGTCTGCTTACTCTTTCCGGATGTAAGCCAGGAAACGCATCTTTCAGTGGTGTGCTTACAACCTTTTCTTGGATTTAATTAGGAACCAAGATAAATCTGGTGTAGGTGAAATTACAATACTAAGTTTGCAATAAGAATGTGTGATATTCACAATAAAAGAACTATATTTTGTATAAGGGATTTAAAACTGGATCACTTGATTTCGCTCTGTAGTAACCCATGATGTCTGGCTCAAATTTTAGCGCACACCTATCATCGTAAACTCATCCTAGAGCCAGGGGGAGCGTGCGAGGTTCGGATTAGTTCTGGGACGAGTGCTGCATGCCTGGTGTGGAATCACCCCGTGCCACACACCCTAGTGGTGGCTTGCACGGTACATCGTAGATGTAGATGTCGATCTGTAAAAGAAAATTTCAGGGGCGTTGTATTTATGCGCAAACTATTAATAATTTATTTTTTATTTTAAAGTAGTGAGCTTTATAGAGTATCCAATATCATAACAATTCTTTCGCTATGGTTGGAACTATATGTCTGCGCTTTTTTGATTTTCCATTTTTTTCTCGATTTTTTCATTTTTTTCTCTATACGTCAAAAGTATGACGCATTTTCGCAATCGCTGTCTGGAATTATATGGCTGCGCTTCTTTGGTTTGAATTTTCTCCATCGATAATAAACAAGAATCAGTATGCTTATAAATTTTCTTAGGATGCAAATAGACCAATTCCATTTAATTATAATGCTAGAATTCCGTGGAAACCAGCTAGGAAATAAGCTCAAAGCCTGCCTTCATTCAACTATTATTAACTGAATAAAAATGGATGGTTGCTACGCAATGGCGCATCGTCATACGGATTCAGCATTTACTTGATTGGTCTGCGGCAGTTTTACCATCATTTTCATATCAACTAACCACTTTTTGCAGTAAAAAGGCCACGACTTAAAAAAATAAATAAAGGAAACGTCCTAAACCTATAAGTCGCCCGAACACCTCCATATCCAACCACCGTCAACCAGCATTAGCTGAAAAGACATATGAAGACGCGCACGCGCGCAGTGAAATATGCCTGCCTGCCTCCACAATTCCCCATTTCCTTGTAGCATACGTAATTGTTATAGAACGTTACATTGAATAATCACAACTAATAGCTTGAAATACGTTAAAGGACGGCAAAAAATGCGCCAAAGAATGAATACTAACACTGCCTGAGTGTTCGCGAAAGTGAAAGACGATAAAAAAACGCGCGGAAAAGTTTACCGAATGCAGGAAAGGAAATGGTAAAGGCCATTATTTTTTACCTGCTCCCTCAACATGAATGCATGTGCAAGGAAAGTGAGAGTGAGTGGTCGGAGCCCCGCGGATCACCGAAGGGAAGGGGTCAGGGGTGCAATAAAAATTCTGGAGGAAGGCTGTGTGGACGAAGAAAATATTCCTGCCTCCAAGGGAACCTCATTAGTGATATCATCTCCGAAAATACTATATGGCTAGAGGACGCCCGATGCTCTCAGCTGAGCCACCATCTTCAGCCCTTCTTTTAAGGAGGGAGGGTGACAATGAGGCTTGGGAAACCCAGAAGATATTACAATTGTCCCACTCCTCTCCTTTCCCTCTAGTTCCCTTTCGGGGGAAATACGCTGATGTTCTTTAGAAGTTGTATCGCGATTTTTTATTGGCTGGAAGGTTTTTCTCAACCTTTTTCCACAATATTCTTAAGATATTGGCCGTCAGGGTTTTCGTCCTAATCAGTTGCTCTTCTGCCCACAGACCTTGCCTTTTTGCTCTGCTCTCTTCCGCTCTCACCTACAAACGATCTCGACTTGCGCTTTTGGACTGCTTCTCTCTTGGACCCGACCCTGCACCGTTTTGGCTTAATTTCACTCTCCTGGACCCGACCTCGAAACGACTGGACTGCGAATTTGGATTTTTATTTCACTCCGTTCGTGTAAAACCGTAAAGGAGTTACCAGCGATGCCTCAGCTGACTCCGAGGAGGCGAAACCAAATTGTGGGGTTATTGGAGGGAAATTTCTCTCTGAGGGAAATTGGGAGAATGATGAATGTATCGCATGATTATTAATCGGGGCAATATAGGCCATTTTCCCCCTCCCCTCCCCTCCAACAGTTCAGCGACCTCCCCCACCCCTCCCAATTAAGCACACCTGTCCTCCCCCTCCCCCAACCCAACCCACCCCCCTCCCCCTCGAACCACCCCTTCGGAATGGGGCGTTTCTGGACACCTGTGCTTTGGTTGCACCTTGTGACACCCTCCAACCCTCCCCTTAAACCCACCCCTTCAGAACGGGGCGGTTCCAACCCTCCCCACCTTAAACCCACCCCTTCAGAACGGGGCGGTTCGGGGCACTTTTGGTCAATTACGGGGGATTTAATAAGGAAAGTAGGAAAAAATGATTTTGAGACATGCAGGAATTACATTCAATTACCCACCCCTTCAGTACGGTGAAGTTCGGGGCGCTTTCGGACAATTAGGGGGCTTTTATAAGGGGAGTAGGAGAAAATAATTTTATTACATACAAAGATTTCTGTTTAGAACGTGTTTATTGGAGTTCTAATAAAAATAAAATTCAACACATTAAATATCCCGTCTCACATCTCTATACTCGACATTTCTGCGTACAAATGACTTTCTGAGCCTATAAAGTCCTCCATCACATATGGCCATACATTAAAAGACGGCCAGTCCTCTGGCAAGCTGGGAGTGTAGCTTGCCTCAGATATTAATGAATATTTTGAGCAGTTTACTAGTTCATGATTTAAAATTACAGTGTCCGCTGACGAATTCACTTCACTATCATCGGCACACTCTGTGTCATTCAGGGAGTTGCTGTTGATGACACTATTATTTGGCGACCAAAAATGCTCTGGAAAATCGTGATCTCTAATTGGAGTAGAAGTCACGAGATATTGATGGTCTGGCGATGTTTCATCAATGGGGGTGCTTTCAAACCACGACGGCTGATCATCTAAATCTGTATTCTCCTCCGATTCGTAGCTAATATCCTGGAAATAAAGAAATATCGAGAAAAATATTTTCATATACAAGTCTTGAATGCAATAACAAAGGAAATAATGACATTGATTTTATGAATCTTAATTACTTACCGAAATAACCTCTTCATGGTCTAAAATTATTTCTCCGATGAGCTTTCGTCCCTTGGAATACGAAGAGCGCGTGGGTGACATGGTCAATAGTCAGTTGACATAGACGGTAGTGACCCCCTCTCAGTAGATGGTGTTTCAGGAGCGAGGAAGAAGGCGGGGCATGTTTCTCTAGCCAATAGTGTGTTTCAGGTGCGAAGAAGGAGAGGGGGGCGCGTTTCCCCAGCCAAGGTGGCTTGTGAAAGTACACTCTCCCGAATACAGTGGCTTGAGGAGGGACGGAGGAACCATGGATCTTTATCGCACTCCTTATTTGAATTTTTCTTTACTCGTTAAGGGTCACCTGGTCATAAGTGACTGGTGGGAATTTTCGGGTGCATTCGTAATGTCCAAAAGTGTGAATGACCCTGTACATCTGCAGTTTGAAGGGTTTGAATTTGATGTGGAAATCGTGAAACAAGGGAATTTTATGTTCCAATGAATTCGAATGCGTTAGAAAGGGAGGAAAGCCAGCGAGAGCATTATCTTCATCGTTTCTTCCAAATTAGAATGGGAAGATACTGGATCATTAACGCACTCCTTATTTGAATTTTTCTTTATTCGTTAAGGGTCACCTGGTCATAAGTGACTGGTGGGAATTTTCGGGTGCATTCGTAATGTCCAAAAGTGTGAATGACCCTGTACATCTGCAGTTTGAAGGGCTTGAATTTGATGTGGAAATCGTGAAACAAGGGAATTTTATGTGCTAATGAATTCGAATGCGTAAGAAAGGGAGGAAAGCCAGCGAGAGCATTATCTTCATCGTTTATTCCAAATTAGAATGGGAAGACGCTGGATCATTATCGCACTCCTTATTCGAATTTTCTTTTACTCGTTAAGGTTCACCTGGTCATGAGTGACTGGTGGGAATTTTCGAGTGCATTCGTAATGTCCAAAAGTGTGAATGACCCTGCACACCTGCAGTTTGAAGGGCTTGAATTTGACCCGGTGAGCGCCGATGCTTATTATAAAAGGGCTCAATAGCGAAGGAGCTAGTTACTCTCCAGTCGTCGTCCGACCACATGCAGATAGAATTTTTCAACTGACTCCGTCAACGATTTACACACTTGGTTTGCGTGCGCGCAGTCTGTGCAAAGTCCGTGTAATATCCGACGAGGAAAGAGATTGTTTCCAGAGCAGCTGTTACGTCTTCTGAGGAACCAATCCATAATTCAGCCATCGGACATCCAGCAACATATCCAGAGGTGTGAAGACAAGATCCAGAGGTGTGAAGATCAGATCCCGAGCAGCCATCCAACTGGGTGTAAGATAAGTTGAGTTCAATTCACACCCCCACTCCCGAACTTGGTTAAAGCTCTCGTTATTTGACTGTTTTAGAATTTGGTTGTTATTATTGGAATAATATTCAAAATGGAGAAAATCTTTGAACTAGTTCCGGCCGGTGAAATAATTAGAGCTCATCGTTCCGGAGCATATGATAGTGTCTCCCTTTTAAAAAGCGCGCTGGATGGTTTAGTGCATCGCATGACTGTGCTTGGTGAAAATGTAGAAACCGCTGATCTCGCTAAGTTAATACGGGACATAAAGAGAGCGGAAGACGCTTCAACTTCTCAATCGCCACTTCTTAGAACCACCAATGAGGTTGATCCTAGTTTCACGAGAATTTTAGAAGACATGAATGCTGACTCTGATTCACCCCTTCCGGTTCCTGTGAATATGTCAACGCCTGAATTAGGGAGTGTGAACTTGCCTGATGCGCAGCTCCCGAACTTTTTAAACTCTGCCGTGTTTCCAACGAGTGATTCCCCCATACCGATACTTACAGGCGACTTGTTTCCTCTCGATGAGGGTGCTAGGGATCTAATTGACTTTGAGGGGGTTTCTTACCCTCACATGATGTCGGAGGAGAATGTTCACCCGTCGCTCATGGACCAGCCGTTTGATGATGCCGATTTACCCGCCCCGCTGCTGAGAACATGTGATTATCAGGTTGGAGGGGGATACGGAGAAGATCGTTACTTTACGATCATCGCTGAAAACAGAAGCTATTTAAAAAATTTCCGTCTCTGGGGGCGCGAAATGACAATTGCTTTCCTCCCGGCACCTGAAGATGAAAACCCCATCCGTTGGTTCGAAAGAAGTTTGCAAAATTTAATCGCGGAATTGAAAAGGAATCTCCCTCCGGCCTATCAAGCAGGAATGACCATAGTCAGTAGGAGTAACCCCGAGAGACCGCTCCATATTTCGTACCGACGGTTGGATCAATTTGATGCTGATGTAATTCTTCGCCGGATAGAGAAAGTAGTGCAGTCCAATGACAATTTTATTTTAAATGGAATTTTGAGCATTTCATTCACCTATGTCGAGCAGCCAGAAGGAGGGCGGAACAAGGGGGATCTACTCACGTCATTTCATGACTTTTGCCGCGCAAAGAAATCCATCGTGGTGATTGACAACGCTGACAACCTATGTCTCGCGAGAGCTATCTGTGTTGGTATATCGCGGCACGAGGACACTGTGAATGTTTACGGCTTAATGCGAAAAGGACGAAAAATTCAGAAAGAAAGAGCCCTCGCGTTGTGTGACAAAGCAGGTGTCTCCTTGAGTAACGGCGGTGGATTAAAGGAAGTCAGGGATTTCCAAAATCACCTTGATTTTTATCAAATAGCGGTATTCGGTGATCGTAAAGGACGCGAAATTTTATATCAAGGTCCTACGAGCTCTGCCCCTGATGGAAGGCCGCGAAAGGAAGTTGATCTGATTTACGGAGAGAATCATTTCAATGTGATAACTTCGGTAACGGGGGCTTTCAACTGCTCTTATTATTGCCGACCGTGTAGGATGCCATTCAACACGGTGCATACACATAAATGTCCGATTGAGTGTCCAAAATGCATGTCTTCTCCCCCTTGCGAACAGAGTAATCTCCCAGTATCCTGCGATGTCTGCCATCGGAACTTTTTTAACGATGGCTGTTACCGAAAGCACCTGACGAAGAAGAGAGGAGCAAGGACCCCCTGCGAGGTTTTCAGATATTGTGAATTGTGCGGTAAGGTTTACAGTACAATTACTCTAAGGAAAGCTCATGTGTGTGGGGAGGTTTTTTGTCAAACGTGTAAGAGTCGACACACCGGTGAGAATAAATGCTTTATTAAGACTATCAAGGCAAAACAATCACGTGAGGAGAAGTTTGTGTTCGTATTTTATGACATTGAATCTCGCCAGGATGAGCCTATGCCGGGTAAATGTGACAATTTTCTCCACAAACCGAATTTGCTAGTGTCTCAGAGAAGTTGCGCGACGTGCATTGCAGATTACTCTGGGAGAAACTGTGAGCAGTGCGGGGAGAGACAAAACGTATTCAAGGATTCAGATCCCGTGCACTCATTCATAAGATCTTTAGTGGACCTCCGCCGAAAAGGATTCACGGAGATAATATGCATCGCCCATAACTCTAAAGGCTACGACTGTCACTTTGTTCTGAAGGTGATTTTGGAGAAAATGAAGTGGGCACCTAAACTTATAGTTAATGGGGCAAAACTCATGTGTGTGGAATTTAATGGTCTTAAGTTTATAGATTCTTTAAACTTTCTCCCGATGTCTCTTGCAAAGCTGCCATCAGCGCTAGGACTTGAAAGCTCCCTATCCAAGGGTTATTTTCCACATTTTTTCAATACCAGAGAAAACCGCAACTATGAGGGCCCTCTTCCATCAGAGGAAAGTTATGGTGTCCAGGAAATGATTTCAAGTGAAGTCGCCAAGTTCAGGAAATGGCATGCTGGACTAAGACGGGAAAATTACGTCTTCTGCATGCGAAACGAAATTGAAAATTACTGTATCCAAGATGTAACGATTCTGCGACTCGCATGTTTAAAGTTTAGAGGTGAGTTTCTCGCTCTAAGGAGTGTCGACCCATTCCGAGAATCTCTCACAATTGCGAGTGCATGCATGCGGGTTTTCCGTATAAAGTACCTGAAGGAGGAGACAATTCCCATCGTACCTCATGGTGGCTATCGATGGGCCGACATTCAATCACAAAAGGCGATAGAGTGGCTACTGACGGTGGAAAGGAAGACAGGGAAAAAAATTCACCACGCAGCCAACGGTCGCGAAAAAAGGATTTTGGGCAGGAAAGTCGACGGGTACCTAAAAACTGAGGGAGAGGAAATTGCATATGAATTTCATGGATGCTTCTTCCATGGATGCCCAAAATGTTTCCCCTTGAGACATGTACCAATTTCCAACTGCACCACCGAGACGATGCAAACCCGGTTTGAGAGCACGGAGAACAGGCGAAAATTGCTTCAAGAAGGGGGGTACAAAGTGATTGAAAAGTGGGAATGCGAATTCAGGAGGGAGCTTGAGCGGGACTCTGCCCTATCAAGTTTCGTAAAACAGCATCCCACACGGAAAGAAAAACCTCTGGACCCGCGAGACGCTTTCTACGGAGGTAGGACGAACGCACTGCGGCTGTACCACAAAGCCCGTGAGAGCGAGGGGGAGCAAATAAAATATTTAGATATTTGCTCTTTATATCCATTCGTGAATAAGTACTGCCCCTACCCCCTACGACATCCGGTCATCTACGTAGGGGAAGAGTGCCCCCCTTTGGATGAGCTGGAGGGACTCGCTAAATGCGACGTTCTCCCACCTACCGACCTCTATCTCCCGGTGCTCCCGTTGAAAGGAAACGGAAAACTTCTCTTCCCTCTATGTAAATCATGTGCCCTCGAAGAGAATCAGGATGTGTGCAATCACGCAGAGGAAGAACGCATCATCACCGGAACATGGGTGACTAAAGAGCTGAAGAAAGCAGTTTCTCTCGGCTATAAAATAAAAAAAATCCACGAGGCATGGCATTACAGCGTGACATGTTACTCCCGGGAGAGCGGTGAGGGTGGTCTCTTTGCCGGATATATAAATGCGTTTTTAAAAATAAAGCAGGAAGCCAGCGGTTGGCCTGCATGGTGTACTACCGATGAGGACAGAACTACATATTTACGCTCATTTAAGGAGCGAGAAGGAGTGGAGCTGGATAGAAATTCCATCTTTCACAATCCAGGGAAGAGATCCATGGCAAAGCTCATGCTCAACAGCTTTTGGGGGAAGTTTGGGCAAAGGGAAAATTTAACTCGGGCCACAGTTATTAATGAATCAGACACGTTGAATTCCATGCTTTCAGACCCCAATGTTGAAGTGCAGCGCATAGTCCATGTGAATGAGGAAACTCTATACGCGCACTGGTCAGAAACTGACGAAGCAGTTTCTCCTTCCCCCACAAACAACATTGTCATCGCTTGTTACACAACAGCCCATGCCAGGTTGGAACTATACAGCTATTTGGAGAAGCTACAAAGGCGCTGTATTTATCACGACACAGATTCGATTGTTTTTACACAGAAACCTGGTGAGTGGTGCCCACCCGTTGGCGATTATTTGGGAGATATGACCGATGAGATCACACCCATGGGTCAGGACTGCTTCATAAGTGAATTTGTATCGGGCGGCCCAAAAAACTACGCGTACATAGTCCGTTCTTCAAGCGATCCCAAGTTTAAGAAGGAAGTGTGCAAAGTGCGAGGTGTAACAATAAACTACTCAAATGACAAGGTGGTCTGTTTTGAAACTCTAAAGTCAATGGTACTCGATGGTGAGCCGGGAAAGAAAATAGAGTACGCCCATAAAATCAGGCGAATGAAGAATCACGACATCGTGTCAAGACCTGAAACAAAGCTGTTCCGTGTCGTGTACACGAAGAGGAAACGGATCGACGACTTTGAGACACTACCGTATGGTTTCAAGGGACAAAGAATTCAATAGAAGAAGAAGAGGATTATTATTTTTTATTTCATTTTATTTTAATTTGATTTCATTTTATTATTTATTTATTTCACTTATCAAATTTTATTTTATTTTTTTATACTTTTCTTATTTCTTTCACTAAGTCAAATTTATTTTTTCATTTTACTTTCTTTCATTTTATCATGATTTATTTAATTTCTGTATACATTTTACTTTCAATTTTTATTTTCTGTATTTTATTATTTTTCCCTCCAAAGGACTACCACCTTGACGCGGTGGAAGGGCTTGAGAATTCCCATAGTTTTTCAGCATGCAAAATGACATTTCATTGGAGCATCAGTAAACTATTCTTACTAATTGGGAGTTCAACTAAGAGTAGTCCAATAATTTTACTCTAAGCTTGATGTATGAAATTCTTTAAAATGCGTGCACTTCTCTCGCAGCCTCCCAGTTGAAAATGGACTTCCGACTTAGACACCCCTTTGCTGCGATAGTGGCTGGTCCTAGTGGGTGTGGTAAGACAGTATTTACCAGCCATCTTTTAAGATTTCAGGAGGAAATGTTCGACGTCACATTTTCAGAAATTATCTGGTGCTATGGTGAGTGGCAGCAGTTTTATGAGAATTTAAAACCACTAGGCGTGTCCTTTCGCGAGGGTTTACCTGATTTAAAAGCTTTTCCTTGCAAATCCGGCGCCACTCTAATTATCATTGACGATCTTATGATGGAAAGCTGTTGTGATGTTGTGGTTGATCTATTCACTAGGGGATGCCACCACCGAAATATAAGCGTTATTCACTTAACGCAAAACTTTTTCCACAAAGGCAAGGGTGCACGCGACATATCATTAAATGCACACTACATAATATACTTCAAAAATCCTAGGGATAGAAGCCAGATTTTGAGTTTGGCGCGTCAAGTACATCCGAAGAACTTGAAATTTCTGGTGGATGCGTATGACGATGCGACAGAGAAGGCTCATGGCTATTTACTAATTGATTTAAAACAGGACACGCCTGACACCTTTCGGTACCGCACGGAAATATTTCCAAATGACGAAAATATGTATTTCTATCTACCGAAAAAGAAAGCTTAGTAATTTAATTCGATTTATATATCGCATTCTCACATTTGGTTTGTAACAGTTGCAATGATGCGTCGCATGGCGAAACACGTCGACGTTTTACGTTATTTCGCGCGTTGTAAGCCAACTATACGCACTGCAATACTCAGAGCTGCAGACCGGGATCTCATTCGCGCCATCTGTGAAATCGTTGATAATACCCTAGAAGGGTGCGTGAGTTTAACTGAAACGCAAAAAAAGCGCTTGGCGCGACACAAGGGCGTGCTACGTAAAATTGCCAAGGGAAAAGGTTGCTGGAAGAAAAAGAAAAAGGTAATCTTACAATCAGGCGGGAGCTTCCTACCTTTACTTATACCTCTGATCGGTAGCGTACTCTCCAAATTTATCTAAGAATGGAACACGCGAGGAAAATGGTACTAGTTCCCCATGAAACTATGAACAGAATGACGAATTCAGTAGTTCCGATGACGAGTACGCATCAGACACTCACTGATCTGGATCGCGAGATGGAAAAAATTCTCCGCACACCGATGGGTTCAGATCACGAAAAGTGGACGTTGTACAAGAAATGCCTTCATAGATTCTTACATTTCGCTAGTGAGGAAAGAAAACCCTTATCTCTCCCTATTGTATCCGCTTTGGACGGAGAGCGTTCCGAGGTTGGTAAAGGGGCAGGGGAAGAAGCGGTTCCTTTGCGTACTGAAATTCTATCTTCCTTACCGCGTAAATTCCGGAAAAAGGCTGAACTTTTAATCGGCCGTCTAGTGGCGTCTGACAAGGTAAACTGGAACCCCGAAGGAATTGTTTCTATTAAAGGCGGTATGATTCCGGAATCAAACATTATAGATCTAATCGGTGATGCTATGAGAGCGAGGAAGAATTTCAACCCACGGGGTGCAGCGGCTTTCATGTCACTGCTAGCGGAAATAAACGTCCCGAATGAATTTATAGGAAATCAGGATCGCCTTAATCTCATTCGTCGGCAGGCTTCCTCAGAGAGTGTTACTTCTAACGAGGAACATAGAGACCGAGAGATTAAAGAGCAGGTTGTTACACGAATTCCCGGATCGATTAAGGGGAAAACCATTAAACGTTGGGTTCCATATCAGTTTAAAAAATGAAGCGACGTCTAAACACTATTCTTTCACATATTTATTTCGATCCTACACATCCCGCTTCCTTTTCCGGAGTAGAGAGGTTGTGGAAGGCATCACCTTCTGTTTCGAAAAATGACGTACGCGAATGGCTTCGGGAGCAAGATGCTTACACTCTTCATAAGCCGCTGCGCAGAAAATTCCGGAGGAATAGATACCTGGTTGACAATATGGATGACCTCTGGCAGGCAGACCTGAACGATGTTAAGCATATTAGGAGGCAAAACGATGGATACAATTACATTCTCACGGTGATAGATGTCTTTAGTAAATTTGCCGGAGCGATTCCATTAAGATCCAAAAAAGGTGACGAAGTTACTCGCGCATTTTCTAGAATACTGAAAAAATGGAAGCGAAAACCGGTAAAACTAATGACTGACAAAGGAACGGAGTTCATTAATAAAACATTTAAAAATTTTTTAAAGAGGAATTCGATCGGGTACTACCACTCTAATAATCCTGATACCAAGGCGGCAGTGGTGGAACGTTTAAATCGAACCTTAAAGACAAGAATGTGGCGCTACTTTACCAAATACTCCACAAATAGATACACGGACGTGCTTCAGAAAATCGTTGACTCTTACAATGCGACGATACATAGCACCATAAAGATGGCACCAAGAGATGTTAACGAGCGTAATATTCTCCAAGTTTGGAAAAATACGTACAAAGATGTAGACAAGAAGGTTAAGAGAGCCAACTTGAAAGTGGGAGAGCACGTAAGAATCAGCAGAGAAAAGGTCTCATTCAGAAAGGGTTACAAATCCAATTGGAGTGAAGAAATATTCCTTGTTGAAAGAGTTATTCAACGGGTGCCACCGGTCTACGTATTAAAAGATTTACAGGGCGAGGTAATTGAAGGGGTATTTTACGAGGCGGAATTACAAAAGATTGTCATGCGGGAATCGCGAGAGTTTAAAATTGATAAAATAATCGATACGAGAGGTCGTGGAGTCAGAAAGGAAGTATTCGTCAAATGGAAAGGATATCCTACCAAGTTTAACTCCTGGATACCTGCAGCATCTATAAATAAATTGTAATGGATGACGAATTTTATTTAACGCTCCCCAGTAACAGTTCAATGTCAAGTCATGGGGGTAATACAACGACTAATTTTACGGCTCTTCTGCCTAAAACGTACACCCTGGAAGGGCAATGGGAGGTAGCTTTGGTTGAAATTCATTTTCCTATGACATTATGTAATGCGTATGGGAAGCAGCGCGAATTTATTGTAATCGAGGGTGAGAGCGGACAAGCATTTCATCGGCAACTACCCACTGGATATTATGGGAATGTTGATGAATTTATCGCTTCTGCGAACCGCGAGCTCTCGAAAACTCCTCTTCCACATGCTGTAACGCTAACTCGCGACGACTCTGAGAGAGTAGCCATTGCTACTGCGGGAAAAGTATCTATATTTGCATCTGAAATAATGGCCATGCAATTAGGTTTTGAACCGGGATTTGACTTGGTTTCACACGTTCGAGCATCCCGCTCTCCCGATATAAAAATCGGATTTCCGAGTCAGATTTATGTATATTGCGATGTTGTTGAACCACAAATAATCGGCGACTCACTATCACCGCTCCTGCGCATCGTTAGCTCGATGGCCGAAAGAAACAACTTCGGTTCTAATATAAGCCACGCTTTCACTAGACCGTTTTACTTGCCAGTGATGAGGAGAGAATTTGAAACCATCGAGATAGATTTAAGAACGCACTCGGGACACCCACTACCATTTCTTTACGGAACGTCGGTGGTAGTACTACACTTCCGTAGACGGCAAAACCATGGTGAAAGTAAATGATTCCTCTGACCCATACACTCGTTACTATATGCACCAGATAGGAAACGGGGTGGGTACTGTTTATCGAGGCGCTAGTTTCCAAAAAGGCCACGGAATCGGTAGTTTTCTCGGGGGTCTATTTCGTTCGGTTCTCCCTCTACTCAAAAGTGGAGCCAAGGCCGTAGGTCGAGAGGCTCTTCATGCTGGTATGAACGTACTAAGCGATATCGCTGCGGGTGAGCCGCAACCAATCAAGAAGGTGATACGTAAGCGGGTTCTGGAGGCTGGTGAGAATCTGGCGAGAAAGGCTGGAAATAAAATACAGAGAATGACGGGCGATGGATATCCTCCCGGAGCGCGGGCAGTGAAGCGCCAATCGAAGACTGACTTTCGTAGGAGTAAGACGGTCGTTTCCAAAAAGAAGAAAAAGTGCTTGAAAACATCGAAAAGGAAGAAAGTCATCGTCAAAGATATATTTTTCTAAAATGTCTTTCTTACACCATAACTCGTGCGAATGTGTAAAGACCGAATTGGACTTGTTCACGGTCCCTCCAACGCAAACTTCGATAGAGGACGGGTTATGGATACATTATAAACCAATCAGCACCTTGGCCGATGATGCACCTATTGAATATGTCATACCTGGTGATGGCGATCAATACATAGATTTATCTCACACGTTGTTATACATTACAGCGAGTATAGAGCGCGCGGCGCCGGTAGCTGGAGATGATTCCGCAATTGGACCTGTAAATCTGTGGCTTCATTCCTTATTCTCCCAGGTTGATATTTTTCTGAATCAAAAACTAGTGACACCGCCGAGTCACACGTATCCATACAGGGCATATCTTGAAACGCTTCTCAATTACGGTCCGGCGGCAAAATCATCGCATCTGACGTCGGCATTGTGGTACGATGACACAGCTGGAAAGATGGATGATTGTAAAGAGAATACAGGAGCCATCAAAAGGCAAGCGTACACGCAAGACGGAAAGCTTGTAGAAATGATTGGTCATCTTCACTGCGATCTGTTCAATCAGGAAAAATTCCTTTTAAACGGCGTAGAAATGCGACTTAAACTCGTTAGATCCAAAAGTGGTTTCAACTTGATGGCAACGAGGGACTATGAGAACGTCAGAGTAAAAATAGTGGACGCAGCGCTCCTAGTGCGGAAAGTGAAAATAAATCCTGCCATTCTAATAGCACATAGCAGAGCTTTAGAAAAAACCACGGCAAAGTATCCAATCACCCGTGTGGATATTAAAACCGTCACCATTTCTCGCGATGTACTGAGTAAAACAATGGAAAATATTTTCATGGGTCAACTTCCAAAGCGCGTGATTATAGGATTCGTTTCCAACGCAGGGTTTAATGGGGATTTGAAAAAGAACCCGTATAATTTCCAAAATTTCGGTTTGACGTTTCTGTCTCTGTATCTGGATGGAAAACCAATACCCTCCCGGCCTTTACAGCCCGATTTAACCGGTTCAGGCCTCTTTCTTCAGGCATATCACACTCTATTTTCTGGTACCGGAATTCATTTCCAAGATGACGGAAATGGTATTCCCAGAGATATCTATAAAGATGGCTATTTCCTCACCGCGTTTGATTTAACTCCCGATTTGGAGGCTAGTGCCAGTCATTGGAGTCTCCAGCGACATGGAAGTCTACGGCTGGAAGTTAGATTTAAAAATGCGTTGGTGGAAACTGTAAACTGTATACTGTACGCGGAATTTAACAATATTCTCGAAATCGATAGGTTCCGCAATATCGGGGTAGATTATAGCAGTTGAGAGCGAGCTGGAGGGGGAAGGAGTCTTTATTATAGCGCTCGTTTTGGAATCTTTTCTCATTTCATAAATAGGGAGCGATGGCAGCAGTAATCGTGGACATTCAATTCTTTGAAGGCATCGTTCGAGAGGAGTTTGTGGTGAAAGAACTATCCATAGGAAACGCGGAGTCTTCCAAAGTTGAAAATTGGCTATTCACACCCCCATACCCTAACAGCGAAAGGCCCGCGGCGACTCAAGCACAAGATCGTTGGCTGCGTAATAATTATCACGGTTTGTCGTGGAATGATGGAGAGAGCAAATATGCAGACTTTGTTTACATTCTGCACTCATACACGTCAGCGTACACGTTCGTTTTTGCGAAAGGAAGGGAAAAGTGCGATTTTCTAACAAAGATTCTCAAGTATAGGGAGGTGATAGATATTGCTGTTTTAGGATGCCCATCCCTTAGAAAGCTAAAATTTGATTCGCAAGAAAGTTGCCAAATAAAACCTCACAGACACGGTAAATTTGAATGCGCTTTCAGAAATTGCTCAAATTTACTTGCGTGGTTCAGAAAGGAGGGTAGGGAGAAGTTAACATCAACCGAGTTCCTTCTGAATTCATTCAGAGACGCCCGTAATAAATTTTCCCTGAGTACAATACGCTTGGCAGAGGCTGGGTTTTTCTATACAGGCATACGGGACGTTGCGACTTGTTGCATATGCGGTATTTCCATCCGTGCTTGGGACCCTTGGGATCGCCCGAATAAAGAACATTATCGCTGGAACCCTTATTGCCCCCTTGTCAGAGTCTCTTCGAACAACGGAGCGCCCTACATTAATAGATGTGAAATAAGGCGAAATTCGTATTACGAAAATTACTCTCCATCCCGCAATGAATTCTCTCCAACTAACGCGTGCACTTGACGGTTGTAAAGAAACACGTAACTTTTTTAAGGGTGTATTTGCTGCTGACAATCTCCCAAAAAAGTGCTTTCACCCATCCGCCATAGTAGCAAATACTGATCCAGCGCGGAAATCAGGGTCTCACTGGGTCGGTATATTTATCGATAGAAATAGAAAAGGGGAATTTTTCGATAGCTACGGGATACCACCACACGTAAAAGAACACATAGCCTTCCTGGATCGAGAGTGCACCTCTTGGCGGTACAACACTAGGAAGCTCCAGGGATGGACATCTACAACATGCGGTAATTACACTTCTGCGTACCTAGCCTTTCGATGTAGAGGGCTCTCACTAGCCACATTTTTAAAAATGTTTAACGCTAGAAACTCTGAGAAAAACGACAAAATTATTCTAAAACTTTACAATAAATTATTCGGAAGGTGCTGCAGGTATTGCATTAGGAGAAACAACGTTATGGGAGTACAAACAGGAAGGGCGTATACCAGACGGAGAAAGGTTTCGTCAAGTCGCCATCTTGCGCACCCCTCCCACCAACCCTCGCCACCCTTCCAAAAATTCCGACGCCATCTTGCGCACCCCTTCCACCATCCCTCGCCCCCTTCCAACGATTTGGAAAGCCTTTAAAAGCCTTTCACCTGACGGTGGTCAGTATCACATCGACGGTCATGGAAGCGAGAGGAGAAGACCTGCGGGTGCCTAGGAGAGCCGGTAAGAGGGTCGTTAGCAGAGGCGGTGGCTTCTCACCCCGATTGCTATCACCCCGACCACCATCCAGCGGAAAGTACCGTCGTCCATCGTACGAACCTTCAGTCACAAACGCAGATACTGTCTCTGAGGAGGACACACCTGCGGACCTGCCTTCACGGAATCTTCGCCCCAGTCCCCTTGCCATCCTTGAGTGTACATTCAAAGTGAATTCTAGTGACACGAAAAGAATTACAGTCGGACTGGATGTGAGAAACAGTTGTTTACCATTCATCACAATTGGCAAAGTCGGTGGTTCGTATGTGAAACTGGAATACGCAGCTTGGTGTGAACTAGTGAAAAGTGAAAAACTGATCGCATCATATTTTTACAAAGATGTTATACCGCATGGCATCCCCATTGGGAAGTGTATTCTTAAATTCAAAACGGTATACGGTGTCAAGTCGGTGATATTAGAGGAAGTGAGTGATAAAAGTCCACCCTCTGTGTATCTCGCTAAGACATCATGGTACGGTCTTCTGAACTACGCCGAGTGCATTCGACTCCGTTGTGATGAGAGAAATGCGTGGTCATCACATGCTCAAAAGATTGTAAATCTCTATTTGAATTCTGTGTTTCGAACGTATGAGGACGAATTAGAAGAAGGCGAAATTCACGAGTGTGTCCCATGGGAACAAGTGTCCAGAGACCAAGTAGATCTCTCGGAGCTGGTCAATACACCAGTTTCTTTGAATGCTACAGCACTATTGGAAGAAATAAGGTGCGCTCTAAATACACGTGATGGAAAGTTATTCCTCCAGGAGGAACTTAGACTAAGACAATCTAAGTAAATGAAAAACCTGTGAAATGTGAAATATATCAGTGAATTATTAATAAATACGTTTTGGACACATTATTCATTAATACACAAAATTTGAGTGTTTCTCTCTCGATACAGCTATTGATCAATTTACCATGTATGTGCCTGTGTGTGTATGCTTATGCTGTGAAATAAATTACATGAAAACCATCTAATGCATTTCATTGACTCTATCTTGTCCTCAATATCCCACCGCTCGAATGTAATTTTTAAAATGCAGTGATCGGCTAAGAAAAACATTTATTAAGAGTAATGCCGATTATAGACCTTTGCAATTGTTAATAATGATAACTTCCATAGTTCATGTGGAAGTAATTGAAATGTACATAATTATGCATAGGATATTCACTCTAAGACGAATTTCATTCTTCTTACTCGAATTAACGCATTCTAAAATGAAATCTTTGTATGTATTAAAATTATTTTCTCCTACTCCCCTTATACAAGCCCCCTAATTGTCCGAAAGCGCCCCGAACTTCACCGTACTGAAGGGGTGGGTAATTGAATGTAATTCCTGCATGTCTCAAAATCATTTTTTCCTACTTTCCTTATTAAATCCCCCGTAATTGACCAAAAGTGCCCCGAACCGCCCCGTTCTGAAGGGGTGGGTTTAAGGGGGAGGGTTGGAACCGCCCCGTTCTGAAGGGGTGGGTTTAAGGGGAGGGTTGGAGGGTGTCACAAGGTGCAACCAAAGCACAGGTGTCCAGAAACGCCCCATTCCGAAGGGGTGGTTCGAGGGGGAGGGGGGTGGGTTGGGTTGGGGGAGGGGGAGGACAGGTGTGCTTAATTGGGAGGGGTGGGGGAGGTCGCTGAACTGTTGGAGGGGAGGGGAGGGGGAAAATGGCCTATATTGCCCCGATTCATAATCGCATGTCACTGTAGTGAATCTGAAAAGAAAGTGGACGGCAGAACATTGTGTCGACAGGAAGGAAGGTTCCGGTCGACCCAGAGTGACAACTCCAGAGGAAGATAACCGCCTTGTAACATACGTGAGGGAAAATCCCTTCACTACTGCCAACGAGGCGCGTTTCAACTCCGAGTTTGGGGCGTCTTCACTGACTGCGCGTCGGCGACTTTTTGATGTGGGACCACATGCGAGGCGAGCGGCTGTGAAAGAAATTTTGACCGATGCGCACCGGGTGGCTCGCCTGCAGTTCGCCCACAACCACAGGCGGGAGAATGAAGATTTTTGGGGAAGAGTAGTTTTCAGTGATGAGAAGACCTTTTCATCGACATGGAGCGGCCCGGTGATAGTTTATCGCCCAAGATGTACGCGTTTCGACCCACAATTCGTGAAACAACGGGGAAGGAGTGGCCGTTTCTCCGTCCACACTTGGGGGTGGATCAGTGGGGATGGCCCTGGAATGTGCTGGAGGATTGAGGGGACGTTAAACGGGGAGCAGTGTGCCCACATCCTCGAGAATGTCATGCTTCCTTCAGCTCAGGTGGCTTTTCCGGAAGGATTTATATATCAACAGGTATGTAATGAAAGTAAATGGAAAGCCATTAATTTCTGCAGGGATTATGTGCCACCGTTGAATTATTTCGCGCAAACTGAGACGATTGCAGCAAGAACTATGATTTTTGTGATTTTCATTGTTTTGTCAATTGTAAACGTCCATGGAAAAATTTTTAGTGTTACATATGATTGCAAATTTCTCGGTCGGGACAATTCACGGATCCACACGTGTAGGAGGGTGAAGTTGTGGTTCGAAGAAAATGGAGTGCAGCAGCTGTCGTGGCCCGCTAGGAGTCCAGATTTGAATCCTATTGAAAATGTGTGGAGTGCCATGTCTCGTGAGCTGAGCAGCAGGGACTTGCGTCCTCGTGATGCAGCCGAGCTGTGGGCGCTTGTGGAAGACGCATGGGAGGGAATGGGGCAAAGGCTTTGCCAAAATTTAATTCGATCGATGCCGAAGAGATTGGAGTGTGTCATCAGGAACGATGGAGGATGGACAGATTACTGATGGCCATTTTCCGGTGAGCAATATGTCACAGCATATTATCTCATATTGTGTTTTTTATTCTAATTAGGATTGTGGCAAATTACAACACGGTTTTCTCAAGCAATTTATGATATTCTGTCTTTTTTCCACAGGTCCAAGAGTAGTCAACAGAAGATGATAGTTAAGAATTATTAATATTCTTGGATTAAGTAGTTAAGTTATTGGATGCTGTTACTCTGTTGAATTGATGTGCAATATAGTGCAATCCATATTGATTTTGTTTAAAAAAATGATAGTCTGTCAAAATAAAGTATACGTGAAAGTTTAAAGTCGTCAATATATATTTTCCTGAAGCCATTTTATCTAGTGTGATTTGAGACCCAATGGGGGCTATAGCCCCCCTTGCCACTACCCCTGATTACGGTGAATTATCTTTGTTCTTCTGATTCGATCATGGAAGGAACCTTGGTAAGTATTGAATAATAGGTCACATAATTCGACTTTTCGAAGGGCATAGAAATTTCGCATTCTATTAGCGAATATTTTCTTGCAATAATTTGAGGCTCAGAAAGATTGCGGTGCGGATTGAAAAATGCACCTTTCGTTGTCACCCCATGCTTTTTGGGAATTCGATCGTTTTGTCATTAAATGCAGCACTTTATCTACGATTGTGCGTTCACTAATCTTATCATATCGTTTATGAAGGGCACGAGCAGGTCTTAGATCAATTACCGTATCAGGTTCAAGTTAGCACCCCTCTTGCTTCACCGATATTACTGCGTTTTTCATTCGTCAAAGGTCAGTATTTTTTCATGCGAGATCTATAGAAAAATGTTTAGAAAAACATTTGTATGATCACTTTATATAAATCATTTTGAGTGGACTTTTCGCTAAAATAATTCCGGAAGATGATAATTTTTTAAGACAAAGTAAAGAAAATTGAACCAATGGCCTGAAAAAAGCGCTTAATCAATTAAGGATTTGATAACGCAAGGAATTCCAGACAACGAAAATCTGAAGAGTATAAATATCCATTGAAAGTATCCATAAGAGTACGAGGAATATAACTCACAGTAGCGAAATTAGATCTGTAAATATGTTCCCACCTAATTTCAACATTTTCGTGCTCACGACACATATTTTTCGCCACTTATTGCTCAAGTTTTTCAACGCCTAGCTTTAGTGAAATGGCGTGAAATTAAGCCTTAACCCAATGCTTTTAATAACGCGGTTTAATTATTTTCGTTTGTCTGATTCGGCCATGTAAAGGACCCTCGCATTTATTGAATGACATGGCTCATAGTTTAGATTTTTGAAGGGCGTTGGAACTTTACGTTCTTACAGCGAATATTTTCGTGAGCTTGCGGGGCTCAGAAAATCGGAGGGACGTGCGGATGAAAATAATGTAGGTTTCGTACTGATACTATCGATTTGTGACAGTGAAAGTAATGTTATTCAATTTTGAACTTAAATTAAAAGCGAGTGTAATCCGTGAACCAAAGATATAATATAATATGAAGATCATTAAGCAGGCTGATATCTCGATTGTGCTCACCTTCCATTCTGGAATCCAATGTGTGCGGCCTTTTTCTACTCCTTTCCTTAGTTTACAATGCATTCGATGTATTTATGCGCAAACTATTTATAATTAATGTTTTAGTTTTTAAGTAGTGAGCTTTCTAGAGTATCCAACATTATATCAAGATCCTTCGCTATGCTTGGAACTATATGTCTGCGCTTTTCTTATTTGCCATTTTTTTTCTCGATAGGCAAGGGAAGCCGTATTCACTTCAAATATCTTCGGATGTAAGTAGCTCGATGCTCATAATGAATAACACACTTGTTAATCTTCCACATATTTATTTCTTTGGCACGACGCGTTTCACCACACTGTGGCATAATCATGTGCAGGGTTCATCGGTTTAGGTCAAGCATATATAGCTTTCCACCAAGGCGTTAGGGAGTGGGGGGGAGTGGGAAGGCTAAGGGAGGAGCGGAGAGGAGGTGGGTAATTGGGGGTGGGAAGAAGGAGAGGGAAGCGACAAGGGGAGGGGGAACTAAGGGTTGGAGTGGACAGAGGACGGAAAGACAGGAAAAACGGACGGAGGGGTTGGGACTGGGTGATAATGGAGGCCTCCTTTCCTTGAGAACTCTGGATGTTGAGGGAAAGGAGGGGGGTCAGAGGGTTTTAAATGGCCAGTGCACTGCCCACACCAGAGCACTGGAGGAAGGGGGGGGGGAGGGTAAGCAAGTAGACCATACAAGATTTAGGGATATCTAGAAGGAGTCGGTTGGAGAGAAAACGGTTAAGGGCGGGAGGGTGGGGGGGGGGGGTGCTTTAGTCTGGGAAATATTTTGTGGCCAATTAAGGGTTTGTTACCAAGTGCTTTTATTCATTATGGATATCGAGAACTTCCACCATATCCAGCCTGAAACCGTTATATTTAGCTCGATGCTATTGTATTCCAATATTGGAATGCCAAGGAAAAAAAAACCTTTCGATCCACTCAATAATGAACTTCAGCCAGTACTCAATTATTGTTTCGCGGTGGAAATTGTATTAAACTTCCTTGTTACCATAAGAGTAACCTGATGCCAATAATTTCACTTTTCTAGATCTCAAATGCCTCTTTAAATCTATTCAGTTGGTGAGTTAACTCTATTAGCGAAGATCTTTGGTTAGGTTAATCCAAAATATATAGCATTTTTATTTTCTTTGTCTGGGAGTCGTTGCGGTATCAAAATTCCTATTACTTTCAAAACGTCGAAATAAATTCTGCACGTTTTACAGGACATTGGTTCAATTTTCTTTACTTCACCATTAAATATTTGCTGCTTAGATAATTAAGTTAGGAAAAAAGCCAAAAAAACCCATTGTATAAAATGCTATTTCGAATGTTTTTCTATGAATCTCGCATGAGAAAAATCTGACCTATGGCGAATATAAAAGGCAGTGATGGCGGTGAAGCAAGAGGATGACGAATTGAACCTGATACAACCACTAATCTAAGATCAGCCAGCTCAAGTCATTCATATACGGTATAATGTCATTAGTGAATACATAATATACGCGTACTTGAAGTTCTGCATTGGATAATAAAAGGACTGAATTCACAAGATGGATGAGATGAGTATATATTTTTATATACTCATCTCATCCATCTTGCTATATAACATATTGTTGATCAAAAATATATAGCATATAAATGCTATATATTTTTGATCAACCTGTTGTAAGCTAATAACGATAATTAATACGAGTAGGAAACTAATAAAAAATGATACGAGTAAGGGGGATATTGGGCAAGGGCCTAGCCACGTTGAAACACCGGTTCCCATCAGAACACCGAAGTTAAGCAACGTTGGGCCCGGACGGTGGTTGGATGGGTGACCCTCCTCCATACCTCAACCAGGCATGGATGGAGAGATGATACTCCCTCCATACCTATACCGGCAGGCCTGAGAGGCCAGGCCAGGCCAAACCGGGCCGGTTGGAGGGAGGACATCCTCTATACCTGGTACTGGGGTGAGGCAGGGGGAGGCCAATCCTCCATACCTCTACCGAGGTGCTCTTGTCCCCTGTCTGCAAGTGGCAGACAGGCATGGGGTTGGCACAATGGACCAAGAAAGGTCTAAGTGCCCGGGCTCCTGACGAAGGCCCCCCCAACAACAACAACAATCTAATCTAAGGGGGATATTAGCCATTGAAGTGGGCGTGTCGATGCCGCGCTTCCCAGCTGCTGTGAACGAGAGATCATGTAAGTTTTCACATGTATGGGCCGCTTCCACGCATCCACATAATGTGCGGATACAGCTTGACCGACCACAACGTTGCTTCTTCGCTCATAGTAGAATAAGAAGCCGCTGCTCCCTTCCATTGTCACTTTTTGGCAGTTTCGGGCCTTTCTTCAAGCGAGGGTGATGGAAGGGGCTTCCTTTGGTAAGGAATGTTTATTGCTCTCTCAGGAAAGATTAGAAGGACCAAAGGGGTGGTGCCTCTATGCAAAGATCTTCGCTAATACATTTAACTCACTAACTGAGTAGCAAAGATTATACACACAGGACGGAGTAGATTGAAAGAGGCATTTGAGAGGGATGAAAGAAGAAATTATTTGCATCATGTCACTTTAATGGTAACAAGAAAATTTAATCCATATCCAACGCGAAACAATAATTGAGTACTGGCTGAAGTTCATGATTGAGTGGATTGAAAGTTTTTTTTCCTAGGCATTCCAATATTGGAATAAAATAGTATCGAGCTACTTACATCCGAAGATATTTGAAGTGGATAGGGCTTTCCTTGCCTCTCGAGAAAAACATGGAAAATCAAAAAGCGCAGACTTATAGTTCCAAGCATAGCGAAGGAACTTGATATGATATTGGATACTTTAGAAAGCTCACTACTTTAAAATTAAAACATTAATTAGTAATAGTTTGCGCATAAATACACCACCCCTGGAATTCTCTTTCCCGGAATACTTTGGGAAGATAGGTGTGCGCTAAAATTTGAGCCTGACCTTATGGGTTACTACAGAGCGAATTTGAGTGATCCAGTTTTAAATCCCTTATCCAAACTATTATTCTTTTATTGTTAATATCGCACATTCTTGTAGCTAGTTGTGTATTGTAATTCCACCCACACCAAATTTATCTACGCACCTAATTAAATCAAAGAAAAAGTTGTAAGCGCTCTTCTGAAAGACGCATGCGTTTCCTGGCTTACTTTCAGAAAGAATTAGCAGCCATAAGGAAAAATTAAACAAAATTCCGAAAAGAAGTAAATGACTAAAAACAATTTACGAAAGTTCAAATACAAAAGGGATTGCACTGCCACAAATATATGAGATAACACAATTAAGTCGAAATTGCGATAATTATTAACGTTAATGAATACGCTCGCAAATTTAAATAAATTTAAACAATAAAAACGAAACCATATCATTTCCAAGATGCCATAATTAATTCTTGTCATTTTACCCGATATAGGTTCGGTTTTTTCCTTGCAATCATTTACTGTTTCTGGAATTAAGTGTGGGGAAATTTACTCAGGCAGTGTTAGTATTCATTATTTGACGCATTTTTTGCCATCCTTTTTTAACTTATTTCATGCTGTTAGTTGTGATTATTCAATGTATTGTTCTATAAAAATTACGTATGCTATAAGGAAATGGAGTATTGTGAAGGCAGGCTGGCATATTTCACGGCGCGCGTGCGCATCTTCCTATGTCTTTTCAGCTGATGCTGGTTGACGGCGGTTGGATATGGGACGGCGGTTCGGGCGACTTTAACGTTTAGGACGTTTCCTTTATTTATTTTTTTAAGTCGTGGCCTTTTTACTGCAGAAAGTGGTTTGTTGATATAAAAAGGTGGGTAAAACTGTCGCAGACGATCAAGTAAATGCTGAATCCGTATGACGAGTCGTCAGTGCGTAGCAACCATCCATTTTTATTCGGTTAGTAATAGTTGAATGAAGGCAGGCTTTGAGCTTATTTCCTAGCTGGTTTCCACGGCATTCCAGCATTATAATTAAATGGCATTGGTCTATTTGCATCCTAAGAAAATTGACATGCATACTGATTCTTATTTAATATCGATGGAAAAAATTCAAACCAAAGAAGCGCAGCCATATAATTCCAGACAGCGATTGCGAAAATACGTCAAACTTTTGACAAGTTTCTACGTCAATGAATACGCGTATAAATGAAAAATACTTATAAGAAACTAAAGGAACTCCGGGGACACGATTCGATCTCTTCGAGCGACGATTCGCGGTAATAGCCTTTTCTAGAGGAAAAATAATGGAAGATATGTCATTTGCAGCGGAATTATTCCCCGTACTCTGATAAAGACTTTCAATGGATATTTGAGTCCTGGCTTCTACATGGTAGCTTTCTATTACGAGAGATATCTGGTGACTTTGGCCGACAGACCGATCGTTCATCTACTCATTTTTGCTCATGCCTAACCAAACGGGAGTCCGAAATCCAACCCATCTCCTCAGAAATCCCTTAGCAGGTCAAAATCGTCATTCGGGTGGAGGTTCCCTCTCGGCAAGCGAGTTCGGAAGGAGGGCCGCCGTTCACTCGGAGAGTTTATTACTCCCCCGCACATCTCCCTTTTCTTCTTACTCACACATCACAAAAAAGAAACCTTACCCCTCCCCTCGGAAATAATCCTTTTCCCAGGTCAAAATTTTCCTTCCGTGGATGGTTCAACTCCCCCAGCTACGAGGAGGGAGGGCTCTCGTTCCGCTTGGAAAGTTTGTTGTTCTCCGTCACAGGGGGGCGTGGTTCAGCCACGATGCCAAATCATCAAAAACTGGGGACTTAGAAATTTTCGGCGGTAAGATTTTTTTGAACAGAACTGTACATACGTTTTTGGTACTCCGTATGTGCTCCCGCCAATCCAGTTTTTTGTCAAATATAACACCTAGGAAACGATGTGTATCCACGAATGGTTGCCTATGATTGCCGAGCTTTAGATCT
Source organism: Pyrrhosoma nymphula (assembly GCA_963573305.1). Taxonomy (NCBI): domain Eukaryota; kingdom Metazoa; phylum Arthropoda; class Insecta; order Odonata; family Coenagrionidae; genus Pyrrhosoma; species Pyrrhosoma nymphula. Next base: position 153,574,791 of record OY754332.1, read on the forward strand.
GGTTCATGGAATATGCCTCTTCGCCGATGTATATGCAAGCATTTAGTTTTTTCTTTCGAGAATCGAAAGCCATTTTCCAGGGACCACTTATGGAGACGGTTTAAGGTCATTTGGACCTGCCTCTCGGCAGTGTGGATTGAGGATGACCGGCAAAAAATTGCCAGATCGTCAGCAAAGAGAGAGCCCATCACTGGTGTTATTATACAGTCCACAACGCTGTTTATTGCAACGGCGAATAACGTTACGCTGAGAATAGAGCCTTGAGGAACTCCGTTCTCCAGTAGGTGGCGTTTTGATACCACGTTCCCTACTCCAACTCTAAAGGAGCGGTTGTTTAAAAAGTTATTCACGAATATGGGAAGATTACCTCGGTAACCCCAATCATATAACTTGTTGTAAAATTTTGTACGTCCACGTGGTGTCGTAGGCTTTCTCCGTATCCAAAAAGACTGCCAAGACGTGCTGTCGACAAAGTAAGGCTTCTTGTATGTAGTTCTCGATCCTTACCAAGTGGTCCAGCGTCTACCTACTTCGTCGGAAGCCGCATTGGATGTTTGACAGAAGGTTGCGGCTTTCCAGGCTCCACATTAGGCGTTTTTTGACCATACTTTCTTGCAGTTTGCACATGCAACTAGTCAGGGAGATTGGGCGATAACTACTATGATGTGACTTTTCCTTACCCTGTTTGGGTATAGGAATTATTAAGGATTCTCTCCAGTTCTCGGGAAAGGTCCTTTCACTCCAAACTCGGTTGAACCTGGCGAGTACCTCTGTCATATGTGAATCTGGTAAATTCCTAAAAAAGGAATTGTGAATCAGGTCACCACCTGGTGATGTGTCTTTCGTTTCGTCGACTGCAGACAGAAGCTCCCACATCGTAAATGGAGAGTTTTAGGTAGCCACGACTCTCTCTGCAAAATTAAGGGTGTGTCTTTCCGAAAGTTGTTTCGTGTGTTTGAAGAAAGGGTTATAACTGTCAGTTGCACTCTTTGCGGCATAATGGATATCGAAAGCCTCTGCAATGTCAGATGGGGACGATTTAATTGTCCCGTTCACTCTTAAGCCTGAGACTGAAGAGAAGATTCGTTTGCCCATGATTGATTTTACTTTGTTCCAAACTTGTGCAACTGGAGTTCGATGGTTTATGCTCGCAACGTACTTCGTCCATGAAGACTTCTTGGCATCCCGTACAACTTGCCGGGCCCTGGCTCTAAGGCGCCTAACGGCCGCTAGATTGTTGGGGGTTGGAAATCTATTGAATATGCGCAGGGCTTTTTTACGCTTACGGATAGCCTCCGCACATTCCTCGTTCCACCATGGGACTGGGGGACGACGAGGAGTTCCACAGAATGTTGGAATGCTATTTGCCGCGGCGTCGAGTATGCCGTTTGTTAAAATCTCCATATTTCGTTGCGCCGACATGGAACAGTCAAATTTAAAAATAAAATTATTTCTAGATTACGCTTAGTTTGCTTTCCTGATAAGCCATGTTTTCGGAGAACTAAGTTGACGAACGTTCGTCGGTTTTCTAATAAAGAGAGGGATTGAATGGTTTGAGGCGTAACTTTGTGAAATTGCTTCATATCGGAAATGAAAGAAAAACTTTGTAAATTTGTAAACTTACTCATGTGAAATTTACAGTTTTTTTTTGATTTCCGAAAGAGAGGGAAATGGTCGCTTCCACAGAGATCGTCATGGACATCCAGTGTAAAAAGGGGGGCGATGGTTTCTGTGGTAATACATAGGTCTATGGAAGAGTATCCTCCGTTGAGTGCATTAAAATGTGTTTTTTCTTTGTCATTTATTAGAACAAGGTTAAATTCGTTAAAAACCTTTTCTAAAAGATGACCCCGGCCATTAAAATCACGTGTCTAATCACCCCACAAAGTGTTGTGTGCGTTAAAGTCTCCAAGTAAGACAAACGGTCTTACTTACAAACGGTCAAATAGTAGAGTTTATAATTTGTAAATGTTTTGAAACCAAATACAAAAGTAAAATTTTATGCTCCTTTATTGTATATGTAGTGTTTCTATGAAACAGTTTTTGTGCAAATCAATGTACATGTTATGACTCAAATAAATTCACATAACACCAATATGTATTTTCTGGAAAAGCCTGAACTTTGATTTTTCATTTCAAACGGTATTGACCACCCATCCTCTGACCCAGATCCCCGAAATTAAGTACCATTTCTTTAACCGTCATCATAACTTAAAACGCGTGAACACAACAGCCATAAGGAATAGGGGGGCATTTCAAACCTCGCCTAAGATGCATGCTAACTTGCCTCTAGCGCCCCAAAAGGTTCGTATGCAGAAACATTACTCAGGGTCAAGGCGCCACTAGGGATGATTCAATCATCGTCAAGAAAGCGTGCCTCAACCTGCCTCAACAGCCTCATAGAAAAGGGGCGGGGGAACTCGCTAAGAAAGCGTATGAACTCTCCTTTGCCACCTCTAAGAAAAGGAACCTGCCTCAACAGCCCTATAGAAAAGGGACGGGGGAAACTCTCCCACGAAAAACCCTAGTCATAAACACTGGTGGAGGGGGAGCTCTCCTCACCTAAAGGTTGGGTTGGGTTCGACTCAAACGCCCTTGCGGGGGAGGGGGAACTCGCCTCAACAGCCCCAAAGGCTTGGGTGGCGTGGTCCCGATTTAAACGTCCTTGCGGGGGAGGGGGAACTCGCCTCAACAGCCCCAAAGGCTTGGGTGGGTTGGGCCCGATTCAAACGTCCTTGCGGGGGAGGGGGAACTCGCCTCAATCACCCTTATTACTACTAGACACTTTAGACCCCTTCTTGTAATTTCCTCTGCATCCTGGCACACAACACGTGTTAGGCATTGTTGAATAAGAACTCGCATTCTCTTGAATTCATCTAAAACTTCGTTTTTCTCAATGAAAATACACCAGCTTCACAACATTGAGGGAGTACACCAGATCACTCGTGGTAATGACTTAAGCCGAAAGGGGACTGTATCAAGGGTTTCAAGGATACCAATACCCAGACCCCTCTAGGAGACCGACCCCTTGACCACCCACGCCTAACCCCACCTCTGATGACGTAACAACTCTCGAGGGGCTGCTTGCGAAGGCCTTATTCTCGGTGGTCACGACCCATTCGCACCGGGCAACGCCACCTAAAGTAAAGTTGACTTTAGGTGGTGTTTCCCCGGGTGCCCGTATCCTAGGCGGGTGCCCGGGTCCTTGAGATCCCTCTCTTGAGCGCCCAAACTGAGGGAAGGGGAGGGGTGGTTTATGACTGAGCGGTAAATTCGCGTCGGGCGAATTGCAGACACCAAAGGCCCTCGAGCTAGAAGCCCTGTGGTGAGGATTTTTGAGGGCTATTGGAACATAAATAGAGAAAGAAATTCCTAGGAGATCCTTAGTATGCATGTACGTAACTCACAAATCTATAAAGACCTCAAACTACCCACCGTATTAGAAATCATGACAAAATCTCACAAATTGACGAACTCTTCCACTCACCAATACGTTCCTCATCAACCTTTGGTTCTACACGTCAAATCTTAATTCCTTATTTCGAAAACCCAAATAATTTCTTTCCCACCCTCATAACGTGAAAATGCATTCCAATTCCCTTACCGATCTTTAACCCCATATCAGTGGCCTTCGGCTGGATAACAAGGAGCCACATTGACCTAGGTGATTCGATAAATCTGGTAGGCACTATACATTTTAGCCAATGATTTGCCCATGTATTATTAACATAAGAATATGCGTTAAGAGAAGCATGCAGAAATAAAACTCCATTCAGCAAGTGATTTGAGAATGACGATATATTTGCTAAAGATACTCTTCCGTCCTTCGTCTCCTGTTCTTAGTGTACCTATTCAAAAATATAATTTCATCCACATTATCAGGGTCCAAATAGGTTCGCATAGAAGTTATGACGTTACTAGCTATGCTGAAGGCTCTTTCACTAGCTGCGCTCGCTGCTGGTATTCCCATAACAGCACGAGCCACCTTTTGAAAGTTGAGGAAATCGATCGGCCTGGAAATGAATACTTAACGCGAATAGTGTAAATGAAAAACTCTAAGATTTGCAATTTTCGACGCAATGAATGGACAGATGAAACATATAAGATATTATAATCGCACATTGGTGAGATATGCCTTAGCTTTCCACTAGTTGAGGAGGCCATCACTACAACAAGTTCCCGTTTTTGCGGAGAGATAGTCGTCTAATTCATCTTCTTCATCATGGTCTGCTACGCAACGCCACCGATCGTAGGCCGTCACCGATGCACAGTCTTGGACATTGCTTGGCGGTGAAGTTGGTGCCGAGTCTTTTATTTCTTTCATCATTGCCCTAATAGCTGATTATACCTGAAAGAAAGAAAATTATACTGACTATTTAGCTGTAACTCAATCACATGGTTTCTGGAAAACATAAAATTATATATTTACCTTTGCTCTCTCCTCCAGTCCAAGCATGGCAGGGTGTTTAAAATCGGGCCACAGGAAAGTTGCTATTTTATGTAGCTCCCTGGGAATAAATTTCATATTTAACAGTCTTTTGGCTCGTCCTCGTAATTTGGCCATTGCCTGGGTATCCTCAGAGTCCTCACCCCTGCGGGTAGGGGGATGGAGAATACTCCCGCAGTATCCCTGCTTGTCGTAAGAGGTGACTAAAAGGGTGGGGAAGGAAACCCCGGAAAAAACCCCAGTGTCAGCAAGGGTTAAGTCCGGACAGTATTGTGGGTCAACTGTCTGTGTGAGGCCATACCACCTGGCCTGCGATCCACCCGCATGTTTGCCGTGTGCGGAGACCCGTAAGGGGGAGAAGAGGATGCTGCTGGGTGAGTTCTTCGGCACCCAGCCGGGTGTCGGATGCCCGGTATGGGCCAGGGTTCAATACTCCACTTCGGCCCTGGATCCCCTGTAAACGGGCGGTCAAAATCTAGCCAGTCTTGATCAATCGGCTTATCGACACGTTTCGATGGCGAGTGCTGGAGTGACGGGGTCCTGTGTAGGGCGGCCGAAGTTGTATGGGTTTGGAGGGCCCATACATTGGAGGTCCAACCCGAAACAGGCCCCCTAAACGATAGTGCTATATCCCTTGGATAGCCCTGGCGACCACACCGGCTGGCGGTGTGGCGTCCAAAATATGTGGCTCCGTGGTGGGTGGGGAGCCCAGGGGATGAAACTCTTATCTTAATGGAACCATATACCCTTCCTCCATTAAAAAGATCCCGTCCGGAAACGGTCGGGGGAGTTAACCCGGTGTCCGCTTGTAGGCGGTACTTGATAATGATATGTACCAAGGAAGATAAGAACCTCACTTAGGGGTCTCCCTTCCTAATCCGTAGAGTCCTCTCAGCAGCAGTTACTGGCGACTTAATATCTGCCAAGAAGCTGCGTGACGAAACATTATTAATAGAAACGGCCAATGATTCTCAAAGTGCAAAATTACTAAATTTTACCTGTCTCAATGATATACCAGTGACGGTCGAGGTGCACCGCACCTTGAACACCAGTCGGGGAGTGATAAGCAGCTACGATCTGCTGTATCTCGACGACGACGTAATAAAGAGGGAAATGGCCCCTCAGGGCATTATAGACTTTCGTCGATTGAAAATAAAGCGGAACGGTGAGCTAATCAACAGCACGTCTGTTATCCTCACCTTCTCGCGTAACACACACTCCCCGACAAGGTTTTTGTAGGATATGAATCGGTTCCTGTCCGCCCATTCATCCCTAGCCCCATGCGATGTTTCCAATGCCAAAACTTTGTCCATATCGCCACTAGATGCAAGGGCAAGGCCACCTGCCCGCGCTGTGGTAAGGAAAAGCATGAGGGTGATGGTTGCACCTCCGAACCTTTTTGTGTCAATTGCGAGGGTGCACACCCAGTGTACTCCCGCGATTGTCCGAGAATGAAAGAGGAAAAGAAGATAATGGAGATAAAAACATTTGAAAAGTTGCCGTATATAGAACCCAGGAAAATGTACCGCACCCTAATAGCTCCTACGTTCTCCAGATCTTTTGCTGCTGTCGCTGAAACCTCAACAATCAAAAATGGACCTAATAATACTCAGAAAAAGGATACAGATAAAGCAATAGAACAAGCAAAGCCTAGAATAGATGAAGAAGCCAAGCCGGATAAGGCTACAAAGCCGGCAAAACCAATGAATGTCACCTGTGCGGGTTCTCCTAAAAAGAACCCGCCGAAACCCACTGGGACCCCGCCCTCGGGGCGTGAGAAAACGCCATCCCCCGGCCCCTCCGGGGTACGCGCTCCATGCCCAGAGGAGGCTATGGAAGAGGATGACCTGTCTGAGACAGACGTCCTCTTAGCCAGACAAAAGGGGAAAAAGAGCCGCATTAGGCGCTGATTATCCTAACGGATGGACAGACTGCTGATTTTAACTTGATTCTCGCTTTTTACATTTTTTCCCTTTTTAAATGAATTCTATTTTACAGTGGAACTGTAATGGGTTCTATCGTCACAAGGAGGAGTTAACCATTTTAATTCGTGATTTTAATCCGTCTTGTATTTGTCTCCAAGAGACGCATTTTAAAGCCACGGACAAGGGTATTTTAAGGAATTCTAATGTTGTTAGATATGACGATGCCAGCGGCCAACGATCCCAGGGTGGAGTGGCGATTGCTGTCCGAGAGGCCCTTTACACCTCTCGGGTACAACTGAACACACTTTTTCAGGCGGTTGCTGTGACCGTGCACGCACCAGAGACCATAACGCTGGGCAACTAGTGATGGGCAAAGTCGATCTTTTGAGAGATTTCGGTCACGTCGATCAATCCCACTTGTGATTCAATCGTCGATCAGAGTGACCGATTTTCCAGCTAGTGAGCAGTGCAAGTTGCCTACGATCAATGATCTCTCAGGAAAGTCGTGATAGATAAAAAATCTGGTCGTTCGTGAGTTTCGCACCAGAGACCATAACGCTGTGCAACGTTCACTTACCGGAGTGCGCACCAGTCACTGAACGCAACCTTGAGAATCTTATCCTTCAATTACCCAAGCCCTTTATAATTTTGGGAAACTTTAATGCACATTACCCTTTGTGGGGTAGCTCTAGGAGCCAGTGCAATAGAAGAGTGCGGATTTTATCACATTTTATCGAGGACTTTAACCTTGTTTTACTGAATAGTAGTGAGAAAACTCGTTTTAATAGTTTTAATGGAGAATTTTCTTCCATTGACCTCGCCATCTGCTCGAGCAGTCTTTCCACGAAACTTAATTTATCCGTTCATACAGATCTATGTGGCACAAGGTAACTTCAGACGACCTAAAATCTATGTTTCGAAACATAGCAATGGGCAGTTGGCAATAATCGTGGCAGGAGATAAATAATAACAAACTTCGGTCTGTGAAACCGGTAGTAACAGCGTGGCCCTCTTCTGTCAGGAGTACCCGGAGGGATGAAGTCGCAATCACTCGTCTGAGAATAGGGCATACTCCCCTGACCCATTCATACCTCTTCTCAGAAGAAAAGACTCCACCTCGGTGTGATGATTGCGACTCCTCTCTGAGTGTGCGACACATCCTGATGGAATGTGAAAAATACCGGTCTTCTCGAGAAAGACATAAGGTTAACGGGTCCTTAGAAACTATCCTAGGCGACTCCCCTGATAGTCTCACTCGAGCTTTTTTAAAAGATATTAACGTTTTTAATAAATTATAAATTTCACTGTTTAAGACTTAAGTGCACATTTTATCACATATAAGTTAGCGAATTTTTTATTTTTCACGCTTAACTTATATTTTGTACTTATAAGGATGAGAGTGGTGCAAAATGACCGTAGTAGTCGACGCACCCCAAAAAATAATACTACTACTACTACTCCGAGTCCTCATTGCAGTGGTCTTTCAAACGCTGAAAAGATAATAGCACGAAGTACAATGTGTGACTTTGCTCTTCCTCCATTTTCCCCGATTCCTCTTTGAATGATTTCAAAAACCTAATCAAGGATTGGATTTGTGCCTGATCTTCATCCGAAATTAGCAACTGTTGGTGGTTGCGCGATACCAGGATGGTGTTTATCTAAGCGTAGAAAAAGAAAGGGGAAAATGTTAAATTTTGTTTATGTACAAAAATTGATAGAACTAAAAGAATATTTATATTCTACTTACCACCAAAACATTCCTGGGAAATGACAGGAGCATTATCAAGTTTGAATTCCATCTAACATTAATTTCCTGTTTCAAGGATACTTGAAGCTGGTCCATAGTCCCCCCCCACCGCTTAAATAAAGAGACGATCGATTTGCGTTTTGCTATCAGCCTTATTGTGTCCAAGGAAGCTTTCCTTTTATGGAGTTTTGACTGAAGGATAAAAGGTCGGTCGCCATCCGTACTCTCTATGTGCTTTTGCATCCATGAGTAATCCACATTTTCTAGTGAGTTATATTTATCTTTAGCGACACACTCAATTGGTTTTATTAATATTACAAATCTTCCAGATCCTCTTTTTCAAAAGTTGTAGTGTCTAGATCTTCTTGGACGCTAAGTTTGAACAGCTGAAAGTAATGTGGAGAATTTTTTCATTAGTGGTTACAGATAAATGATGCACATCTTGGCTCCATTTTCATAAATAAACTTGACTTACCTCTTGAAAATTATCAAGAACACTTTGTAAGAAAGGAATTCTTGATCTGAACCGCCCAGTCGTGGCTTGGCCGTGAAACGAAGGTGGATCTTCAATCTTCTTTAAGAGATCCTTGCTTATTCCTTTTGCTCTTAAACACGATACAGCTCGCTATAAGCCTTCAAAAGTCCTGTTCTCAGAAGCGCCATATAAATTTAAGTCCACTAATTATAAAGTGAAAGTCGATTTTATGATCACGTTAATGAGGTGATCAACGCATTAGTCTTTTGACGCACAATAAATCTAAGGCTTTCTTAATGTTGGATGCACCGTCCGTAACAATGATAATTCTTTCACAAGAAATACCGTGTTCGCCGAAGTGAGAGAGAAGATTTTTCTTCAAATTCACAGAACTTGTTGCGTCATCACTAGGAAAAGGCCTTGCGAAAAGAACTGTATTATTTAAATTAAAGTCCTGGTCAATCCAATGAACTGTCAGGGTTATATAGTGATGCTGCTTGTAAGATTCTGACCAAAAGTCTGTGGTCGCGGAACATAAACCTAATTTTGCTGCCTCTCGGTTTTCAGGAAATATTTCCATACGGAGGAATACGACAGGGTTTGGCGGCGGAAGATCTTAACGACGCTGCACGATTGCATGAAGGAAATTTACCTGTTTTTATAAATAACTTTTTAAGTGATCGTTTTTAAAAGTTAAGATAGGCAAGCACCTATCTGAACTTTATTCCCTAGAGAATGGTGTGCCCCAAGGGTCCGTTCTAAGTGCGACACTTTTTGCCATTGCTATTAATGATATAGCAAGGTTTATCAAACCTCCTCTCTTGGGATCACTATTTTTGGACGATCTAGCAATATTTTGCAGGTCGTCCAAAATTATTACCGCGGACCGAGTAACCCAGCTGGCTCTGAACAGACTGGAGAATTGGTCCCAGAGAAATGGATTCAAGTTTTCTACGGAAAAGTGCAAGTGCGTCCATTTTTATCATGTGAGGGGTGCCTACATTCCACCTGCACTTTTACTTGGTGGTAGAACTTTACCCTATGTGGAATCAGTTCGGTTCCTCGGTATGACCTTGGACTACCGACTGAACTACCGTTATCACATACGGGGTTTAAGGGATAAAAGTCTACGGACACTTAACATTATAACGTTTTTAAATCACTCATCTTGGGGTGCCGACCACAGGTCATTGCTTTTATAGTACCGCGCACTCGTGCATTCCAAGCTGTACTATGGGTCGTTCGTTTACACCTCCAGCCGCGATTCTTATTTGAGACCTCTGACATCAGTGCACAACGCAGGGCTTCGGATATCCACTGGTGCTTTCCGGTCCAGTCCGGTCCGCAGCATCTATGCTGATGCCGGTGAACCGCCATTTTCGCACCGTAGAAACATTTTAATGTGCTCCTATGCGGCCAAGATTTTAGCGACAAAGAAACATCCGTGTTTTTACGTGATTTTCAACCCTCGATTTTTAGAACTTTTTAGCAGACGGACAAGGGCCACCAAGTCGCTTGGTGTTTACTTTAATTTATTTATTCAAGCAACCGGGTTAAGGCTCCCAGATTTATATCCCATTGGGTACTCAAGTTACCCACCTTGGATAATTCCATCCCCTGAAATCCACATGGGTCTCAGTAGACGCCCGAAAACTTACACCGCTGATCTAGAATAACAGCGTCTTTTTAACGAATTTCTCTTTCGTTACTCCGACTTCATCCCCGTATTCACTGATGGTTCTAAGTCGGATGCAGCTTGCTCATGCGCGGTTATCTCCTCTCACCACGGGGTCATCGAGTCCAGACTCAGCCCGCTGTGTAGCATATACACAGCCGAGCTACTAGCCATTAAGATGGCTCTCGATGGGATCGGGAAGAGTGCTAAAGTGATTGTCATTTGCACGGACTCGATGAGTGCTCTTCAGTCCATTTCTGGCTTTTCATCCGATCACCCCATTGTCCAGAACAGACACTCCAGTCTTCTCTGCCTTAACAGAAGAGGAAGTGCCATTACGTTCCTCTGGGTCCCTGGACATGTGGGAATTTCCGGGAATGAGAAGGCGGATGCAGCTGCAAAAGAAGCTCTAAATATCCCTGAGCCGACGCTGGTACCCTATCAGGACCTGCAAGCTACTTTACGTAAAGTAGTCCTAGAGCAGTGGAGTGAACTTTGGAGTGATGTCCCAAACAATAAGTTACGGACAATTAAACCGGTAACGTCAGGGTGGCCCACTTCCATCAGGGGTTATCGCAGAGAGGAAGTCGTCATCACACGTTTAAGAATCGGGCATTGCGCCCTGACCCAATCGTTCCTCTTTACAGAAGAGAAAATTCCTCCTCGATGTGATGACTGTGACTGTCCTCTCAGTGTGCGACATATCCTGATGGAGTGTGACAAATATTGGGACATACGAAACAGGCTAGGCATCAGTGATGACCTAGAACAAGTTCTAGGCAACGATGCCGATCGCCTAAACCATGTCAATACCTTTTTAAAGGAAACTAATTTAATAAGAAAAATCTAATATATTTTTTATATTATTTTTATATTTATATTTTTATATATTTGGGCTTTTAATGCTACCTTTTGTCTAAATTTATATTCATTTATATTTTTTGATATAAACTAGATTGTGCGTGGTGCAAAATGACCATAGCTGTCGACGCACCCTATTAATACCTACCTCGTCGGCTATGGTCGACGTCCGGCGCCAAAGGGTTAAGCGTTGATCCTCCAACTGGTTGACAATTTTCAATTAATTTTTAATTAATTTATTTATGTTTTAATTTTTTATATTATTAACGGCTTTTATATTAAGGTGGAACTATAATGGATTTATCGGCACAAGCCCCCTGCGGGTAGGGGGATTAAGAATACTTCCGCAGTATCCCTGCTTGTCGCAAGAGTCAACTAAAAGGGCGGGGAGACAAACCCGAAAACAAACCCCCGTTTCGCTAGGGTTGCGTCCGGACAGTCTTGTGGGCCTGACTGTCTGTGCGAGGCAATACCATCTTGCCTTAGTCCACCCGCGTGTTTGCCGTACGCGGCGACCCGTGTCGAAGGGAACGGGGATCCTGGTGGCTGAGGGGACCTCCCCTGTGGGAGGGGAGACGCCCCCAATACTCCACTTCGGCCCCTGCCTCTCCTAGACGGGCGGCCGGGAACTAGCCTATTCCCGGTCAATCGGCTCCTGGCGGCTGGGGAGCTTGGCGGCTCCTTTCGAGCGTACGCCAGGATGGGATAGCCGTGAGCCAAAGGGACACTGCAAAGAGCATTCTCGGAGGGCACGACTATATCCAGGTAGTCCTGACGCTCTGCATCGGCTGGCGGTGCATCGTCCCCATGTTGGGCTCCATGGTGGGTGGGAAGCCTGGAGATGAAGATAATAATTTCCCATGGGTACACCAAACAAAATCCCTGCTGCTTCTCTTGAGGTAGCTCAACGTTGTAAAAGGCTGTGTGTCGACAACAGAATCTTTGAAACGGAGGAATATCCATCTTTTCTTGTGGTGAGCAGTATTGAAGAAAGAGCTATGAAAAAAGCATCTCCTTTCGTGGTCGCCTTAGTAATACAGGGCTTAGTGGGTGACGTGAAAACGGCGAAAATACTTCGATCAGGTTCTTTCCTCATCGAGGTCAAGCATAGTAGACAGGCAAAGAAACTTCTGGAGACAAAGGAATTCTTCCAAGTACCGGTGAAAGTGGAACCCCATAGGTCACTTTACACATGTGACGGTGTTATAACATCAAGGGAACTTTCAGATTGTACCGAGGATGAAATAAAAGAAGGTCTCAAAGATCAGAAGGTGGTATCGGTCCGTCGCTTGAAAACGAGGCGAAGTGGTACCTTGAAGGACACGAACAGCCTTGTCCTAACCTTCGCCCTCCCGAAACTTCCCGCGTCTGTCTATGTCTGCTACAACTCAATCCCAGTGCGACCTATCATTCCTAAGCCAATGCGATGCTTTCGTTGCCAAAGGTATGGCCATACATCTTCAAATTGCAAAGGAGAGGAACTCTGTGGAAGATGCTCTCTACAAAAGCATGAAGGAGATTGTAAGGAAAAAGAGAAATGTGTCAACTGCGAGAAAGATCATCCAGCCTGGTCCACATCGTGTCCCGTATTTGTGGAAGAGAAAAAATACAGGAAATAAAAACCACAAAGAAAGTTACCTACGGCGAGGCCAAGAAGGAATTCAGAGCTCTTCACCCAGTGTTCTCTGGACAGTCCTATAGTCAGGTGACCGCCAAAAAATATCAGGACGCTGCCGTGCAAACACATACGCCATCTGTGTGCGGCCCCTGTAAAGGGTTATTCCTGCCCGCCAAACCCAAAAACCCTACTCAGGTAACCAACCTAAAAATTGCAAAAAATATGGCTAAGGCTACAGCGGAGAGCGATTCTTCTGGTGAAAGCTCGCCTTCATCCAGAAAGGCCAAATCGCTCCACCGCAAAGCTTATACAAAAAAACCTGACCTTGAGGAGGACGCCATATCGGACGATATGATGGATGCCGATCCCTCCGAAGTAGCCATGCACTTCAAATGCCCGAGTTAACCCCAAGAAAAGGGGAAGGTGAGACTGCGGCGATCATAGTCGACCACTCTTGGATTTGATACATATTTTTATGTATTATTTATTTATTTAACCTTTTCCTGCCGGCGAATACGAAAGGAAAATGTTTTCCGTGCTACGGGTAGCTTGCGAAAATTTTAAACCTCGCTCTGCGAAGCACTTTTTTGGGGTTGAGTGGCCCAGGTAGTCTCGTCCCTCCGATTTGGGACCCTACTTAACGGGGCGCCCGGCTATTACCCCGGCCACTGGATCGACACTCCAACCCTTTCTTAGCGGGAGTCCACGGTCAAATCATTGCATTAGCAGTGTTTTTAAAAATTAAATATTGTCTATGATTTTTAACAGTTTACACTTATATAAGAATAACTTACATTATTTTAAGCATTTTAGAATTTTAAACGGATTTCTAGCGTTAATAATAACAAAGTTAGGACTTTTCCATTTTTACAGCTAATTAGGACGTCTCGATATTTTCTTTGAAAAAACCTCCAAATAATACTTCCCATCCTTCTTTTTCGTTCGGGATTTGGACCGACGTAGGCGAAGTTAAAAGTATGTTTTTACAATATACATTCCCTAAAAATACCGGAATATGAGTAATTACTAAGGAATGAATCGGAAAATAGAGGACATATAGTGTAAATAGGCATTCAGATTTTAACAAACACGTACGATATAGACAATAAAACGACAACATTTCTCTTTTTGCGTATTTTTCATCGGATATGAACACACAAGGCTTTCACACAAGAAGTCCGTTAATAATAACACTAAAATTTCGTTTAAAAATTGCTTATGCACAGAAAAAAACGAAGAATTCATTTCAAGGTATAAAAAATTGGAGTTTGCAATAAATTTTTCTTTGCAAAAATCATTGAAAATTAAACCACTTCAACACGGATTCCTGCTATTATGAGGATCGTAAATGAGTAGGAGGGTCGGGCCAAATGGCCGAGGATTAGCTCTAAGGTCTCGCTAAGCTGGGTCTCAGGCAGGGCCTTAATACCTCCGACCATTGCTACATCAGCGGTCACTTCCCATCCCCCGCGACAGCTATAGCCGACGTCTGTTCGTTTGCGTTGAAAAACCCACGCCAGCTATAGCCGACGTTCGGTCGTTTGCTTATGAAAATGCTCGTCGGCTATGGTCGACGTCCGGCGCGAAAGGGTTAATATTTAAAACCTTAAAGTGGAACTGTAACGGTTTATACCGACATAAGGAGGAGCTGGATGCTCTAATTAGAGATTTTAATCCATGCTGCGTATGTCTGCAGGAAACTCATCTAAAACCATCTGACAGAATTTCAATAAAAGGCTATAACATATATCGGTTTGATGATGTTAGTGGCAATAGAGCCCAGGGAGGAGTTGCAATAGCTGTCCGTGAGAACCTTTACTCTTCTCAAGTTACCTTAAGAACCTCTCTACAGGCTATTGCCGTCTCGATGGCTACCCCCGAGATTATGACCTTCTGTAACGTTTACCTGCCCCAGTGGTCACCAGTGAACAGGCATGCCCTTGAGTCACTAGCCGCTCAGCTTCCAAAACCACATGCTTTCCTAGGGGATTTTAATGCTCATGACTCCCTCTGGGGAAGCAGCAGAGCACAAGGTAATATGAGGGGAAGACTAATAGCCAAATTCATCAATGATTTTAACTTAATTTTACTCAACAATGGCGAACACACTCGTTTTAATAGTTATAATGGAGACTTCATCTACATCTACATCTACATATTACCCCGCAAGCCGCCTCAATAGGCGTGTGGCGGGGGGTGTTAGGACACCAGCCGTTTAAAGATAAAAGGGAAACACTCTAATGAAATTACGCCTAGCATTTATTATAGTCCCTTATTGTTCGGGGGAAAAACGAATTCCCATACCTATCCGTTCGGCAAAATATCTCTCTTAATTTATCGTTTCTGTCGGACCTGGAAATATAGTGGGGTTCTAATATGATGTTCTCCGTGTCGCTCTGGAAGATATCTATTCTCAATTGTTCAAGCAATCTAAGCCTAGCGCGTAGCCTCCGAGTCTCTAGCGGTTCCCAGCCTAATTCGTTTAACATCTGTGTAACGCTGTCAGTACGCCCGTAGCAGTTTTTGACGAATCGCGCAGCTTTCCTTTGTATTTTATTAAGTTCCCGGACTAAGTCTTTCTGCACCGGATCCCATATGCTCGCTGCATATTCAAGGTGTGGCCGGACGAGTGCGAAATAGCACCTCTCTTTTACTTTTTCATCCGAAAATCTTCCCACAATACGCTTGACGAATCCTAGCTTCTTCAGAGCTCTGCCACAAATATTTCTTATATGTGCTCCCCACGATAGGTCCGAAGTTATCGTAACTCCTAGATACTTCACTTCATCTGTCGCCTTTATGTTAACACCATCCACAGCATATACATGGGAATAGTTGGACGACCTCCGCAAGAATTGTACCACCGTGCATTTGCTTAGATTAAGTTCGAGTCCCCACTCTTGGCTCCACTCATGAACGTTGTTTAAATCCGATGATAGAATTTCAAAGTCAGAGTGATCACTAATTTCACGATAGATGACAGCGTCGTCGGCAAATAAACGTATTTTACTGCTAATTCGAGAGCATAGATCATTTATGTATATAATGAACAAAAGGGGTCCGATCACGCTTCCTTGCGGGACACCTGATGTCACTTTAACGACATCAGAGCTAATTCCGTCAAGAACTACCTTTTGCTTACGATCACTCAGAAAGTCGCGTATCCAGTTTACTACTGTTTCGTTTAGGCCGCATGACTGTAATTTGTGTAAAAGTTTGTTATGAGGTACCGTGTCGAAAGCTTTCTTAAAATCTAGGAATAATGCGTCAACTTGACTTTTCGATTCACCAGATTTGAGAACGTCATGAAGAAAGAGCGCGAGTTGTGTTTCACATGATCTACCTTTCCGGAAGCCGTGCTGACAGCCATGGAGGACGTTACGACTGTCCAGGAACGTCATGATATTGCTAACGACGATATGTTCGAGTATCTTGCCTATAATCGACGTTAATGAAATTGGTCGATAGTTCCCTGGGTCGTGTCTTTTTCCCTTTTTGAATATCGGTGTAACGTTTGCAATTTTCCAGTCTAATGGTATCTTTCCTTCAGACAATGACTTCTTGAATATTATGTTTAAGAACGGTGCGATCTGTGACGCTAACTCCTTGAGGACACGCGCGGGTATTCCCTCTGGACCCGGAGATTTACTATTTTTTATCGACTGCAGCTGTTTAGTTATCCCATCACGTTGAATAGTGATTTCTTTCATCGGTTCCTCAGTGAATTGTATTTCAAAATTACATGCAGTATCGTCTGTGGTGAATACACTTTTGAAGTGGGAATTTAACGTGTTAGCTTTGTCAATATTTTCGGTGACAAGTTTGCCATCTTTATCAAATAACGAATCTACGGTTGAAGATTTTCCCTGAAGCTCTCTCGCATATGACCAAAAAGATTTCGGATTTTCTTCGAGTAATTCACCAAGTACTTTTTTCTTGAAATTTAGCAATGCAGAACGCATTGATTTCTTAGTTTTTGAGCGTTGCGCAGCGTAACTTTCTTTTGCTTCAAGTTCCTTCGATTTGTCACCTACCGTAGTGAACTTTTTAACCAAGTTGTACAATTTTCTCTGTCTCTTAAGGTCCCTCCTAACATCGTTGTTATACCAGCGAGGTTCTTTACTGTCGCATTTCAATTTTTGCGGAATATATTCGTTGATTCCCCGTCGTAGAATTTTTAAGAAATAATTCCATGATTCATCAGTGCTTTTATCCTCAGTTTTAGCTACGAAATCCGTGTACGAATCATTAAGCATCTCGCCAAATTTGATGAAGTTGCATTTATCAAATAAATAAATATTGCGTTTCGGTTTTACAGCTGACTCTACTTCAATTTTTAAGGTTGCAAAAATTACTCTGTGATCACTTATGCCGTCAATAATATCGAGCTGTTTTATCAACTTAGGATGGCTTACTGCAAAAAGGTCTAATATTTTATTTCCTCTCGTAGGCTTGTCAACTACTTGGGAAAGTGAGTGATTAGCAAGTGTGTTGAGTAAGATCTCGCTGATTTCCCTATTCCTAGAATTCGGTTTTACAGTGTAAGAATCCCAATTTATAGATGGCAGATTAAAATCTCCCCCAATAATTATTACACTTTTACTGTCTCTCACAGTAAATGCGGATATTTGATTATCTAATTGGTAAATAGCATCAATTTTGGAGTTTGGAGGTCTATAAAAAGAGCAAACATATATATACTCACATATATATATATACATATACATACATACATGTATACTCCTTTTGTTTCGTTGTTTAATTGTACACCACACGCTTTCTATTTCATTGTCAGTTATTTCGTGGGCGGTGCTATGTAAATGTGATTTAACTGCTAGAAAAACTCCGCCACCTGCCCTATCGCTTCGATCGCATCTGTAGATTTTATATCCTGGAGGAAAAACTTCGCTGTCGCTTAAATCCTCAGTAAGCCAGCTCTCCGTTCCTATGACCACGTCTGCGTCCTGAAATATATGCTCGATTTCAGCGCGATTGTTTTTAACGCTACGGCAATTAACTGCAATAAAGTTAATGTCATATTTTGTCGATTGAGTGTCGGTTGGTTCTTTTCCTCGCTTATGGGTATTAGGTGGGCGAATTTCACTGGAAGTGCTTATTACATTTGATATAATTTCTTTCACTGGAGTACGAGTTTTAGGAAAATTGCCACTATTTACCGGCTTTAGCGCTCCTAAGTTTACTTGGGTGTGAAAATTTTCGCAATGCGGATTTCCTCGGAGGCTGCGTTTGGTTAAATATTTAAAAATCCCACTATATGACCTATCCTCTAGTCTAAAAAATATCTACAGTGCTCAAAAATCCTACGAGCCACCCGTTCGGACGCCTCTTTGGAATAATGCACCCCAGACGAGTTGAGGGGAGCCCGGCATGATCTAAGCACCGGCCGAAGATCCACGAACTCTGCCCCAATGCTCGCACAGAATTTCCACAGCCTCTTGTTTACCCAGGCAATCCTGTCCCAAACTCGAGGGCCGCAGTCAGTCCGTGGAACAATGCTGCAGATGGATAGTCGCAGATCGACACCAGTGCCCCTCCGAACGCGTTCCACCTCCGAGTTTAGATCCCTAAAGGAATCCAAGATCTCATCGGCTCTACGCTCGGAAGCATCATTGGTGCCAACATGGGCCACCACCCGCAGTCTAGAGCAGCCCGTGTACTTCACCGCCGCTTTTACCACCGCCGTAGAATTGGGTACGATTCCTCCTGGTGTACACCAGGAGGTGACCCGTTGGTCCGCTCCGTCTCTCCTTGCCCTCTTCTCCAACTGGGGGAAAATCCGCCGGACGTTCGAACTCCCTAACAATACTATTCCTGCCCTCCCAGCCCGGCTGTCGTTCGAAGTTGAGTCCCTTGTAACGGGGGGTTCGTTCACGACCTCGCTAACTGGCCCCCCAGAATTGTCCTCCGACAAAACCGCGAAGCTGTTGCGAAACGGGGATGGGATTAGCCTCCGCATCCCCCACTCCCCGTCTCGGTCGAGCCACCGCCCCCCGCCCTTGGGGCACAACCACCCACTCGGGCCTCAGGCTATGAGTCATCCCCAGACCCGAAGATTGCACCGTCTTCCCCAAGGCCGCCGCACTTGCTTTCGCACCCGAGCATGCCCGGGACACCACCTTGGTGCTGTGCAAGGTCCTGGAAGAAACGCTACAACCACCGGGGCCCGAAACCCTCCCACAACCCGTAACCCGGGCGAGTATCTCCGTAACTAACCTCTCCAGTTCGGCGACACGTGCCTCGAGGAGGTCGCTCTTCACCTTGCTCTTGAGGCTCGCTACAGAGGAACTAGGGCCAGCCATACTATTCTACAGGCTTTAGCACTTAAAACGATTTGAATTTACACTAATTCCTCTAAATATATAAGGCGGGTATAAGCGAATCAAGTACGATACGCAAGGTTGCGTAAGAAGTACTTTCTAGCAAAGTAGTTAGATGGATAAAGAGCAAAAATGCAATGGATCAGTTGCTAGAACACGCACGCACGTATAGGATCAAATAATTATTAAGAGTCAATACTAATACTTTAGAACTACTAATAATTTTAAGTTCTAAAACACTACTTAACCACTGAAGCAAGACAAATTATAACTAAGCAAGCACTACAAATTAGTAATACACTTGAATAAAGGAAAAAAGAATTTAAGAAAATAAGATGGTCAGTGACTACTTATCCGTTACACCGTCGGCTACAGGACCAGGCTGATTCACAACACTACTTCACTACACAACACTACTTCACAAAATGCGATTTCAAAAATAACACTACTTCACTTCACAACACTACTTCGCAAAATACGATTTCAAAAATAAAACATTAAATTCACTGCTGCACAAATCTAGGTGTACGGTGCCGCTGCTGGTCAGAGAAGGAGTCAAATAGGTGATCGCCGTCGGTCAGAGAGAAAACCGGTTTCAGGAGCGCTCAGTAGACACAACCTCACCCTTCGAGAGCTGGTTGAAGAATGAGTCTTCTCGGTTATAGACTTGTGTTTTTACAGTTGTAATTTAGGAGCTAGATTGCAACTGTCAGTTCATAATGACCTTTGTGGGAGCGACCACTTCCCGATTTTTATTTCGAAACCAAGTAGACAAATTCGTGATTTTAACATGCTCCGTACTTGTGCGATTAAAAAGGGTGACTGGCCTCATTTTAGAAACAATTTTAATTTTACATTTGACGACAATCGCAATGGCCCTGAAAATGTTTTAACACTTACCAAAGCTATAATAGGTGCTGCCGAAGCTAGCGTTCCAAGGGTATCGATAGCCTAAAGGCGACCACCAGTGCCCTGGTGGAATAAAGATTGTGCAGCTGCCATTCGTAAAAGGAAAAGGGCGCTTAAGATCTTTCAAAAGTACCCAACGCCAATGAACCTGACAGCCTTTCGCCGACTACGAGCAAAAACTAGGCGGATAATAAGAGAAGCCAAAAAGGCTTCATGGATCTCATATGCATCTCAAATTAACTGCCGGACTCCTATATCGAATGTATGGGAAAAGATGAATAAGATCGCGGGAACTCGAACGTCTACTGCTGTCGCTGCCATTCGTAAAATAGGGGCTGCCATTCGTAAAATAGGTAGGTCCCAAAATAATAACATCCTGGCAAGAAGTTGCCGAAACATTAGAGGAGCACTTCGCTGACATCAGCTCTTCCAAAAATTATGACCAGGCCTTCATGTATGAAAGACGGATAGCTGAGGCAGCCCCACTTAACTTCGGTAGTAGGGCAGTATCTCCGTACATTGAGCCCTTCAATCTATGGGAACTTCAATCTGCAATTGCATGCTCTAAGAACACAGCCCCAGGAAGCGATGACATTCACTATGCCTTCCTTCGTAATCTTCCCGTTACAGCTTTAGCCGATGTGCTGAAAACATTCAATCAGATCTGGTGCGAGGGATCGTTCCCGGATGCATGGCAGGAATCCATAGTCATCCCCGTCCCTAAGTATGGTTAGGATCGCAGCGATCCTGGGAGCTACCGCCCCATATCCCTCACAAGTAGCCTATGCAAAATAATGGAGAGAATGGTTAACCAACGACTGGTTTGGTATCTGGAAAGACGAGACCTTCTATCCAAAATCCAATGTGGATTCCGCCACAACCGATCGACAACGGATCATCTCGTTAGAAGTTCCAACTTTATACAGGATGCATTTATGCTCCGGCAGCACGTTATAGCTATATTTTTCGATATAAAAAAGGCGTATGACCGATTGTGGCGACATAAGGTTTTAAAAGCACTTCATAAATGGGGTTTTAGGGGCAACTTATCAATTTTTGTTAAAAATTTCTTAGAGGAACGAGTCTTTAGAGTTATGGTCCACAACTTCTTGTCAAGCTCTCGTACTCAAGAAAACGGCGTTCCACAAGGTTGTATTTTAAGCGTTACACTCTTCGCTATTGCAATTAACAGTATTGAGGAATGTATAGAACCTCCGGTAATCGGGTCTCTATTCGTCGATGACTTGGCATTATTCTGCCGGTCATCCACCCTCCATTCCTCGACGAGGCAGATGCAGTTGACCCTTAATCGAATCGAGAAATGGTCCAACAGCAATGGTCTCCGCTTCTCGGCGGAAAAGACAAAATGTATGCACTTTTACCGGGTACGTGGACTTTTCCCTCTACCGTCCTTGTTCCTCGGTAGTAAGAAGCTGCCATTTGTTCAGACTACTCGCTTTATAGGACTCACCTTTGACTACCGGTTGAATTGGCGCGATCACATTTCTATTCTCCGGGATAATTGTTTTAAAATTTTAAACATAATGAGAGTTTTAGCAAACACGACATGGGGTGCTGACCGCACCACGATGCTCTCGTTGTATAGAGCTTTGGTAAGGTCTAAACTTGACTATGGGTCGTTGGCATACTCTTCGACTCGAGTCTTATTTAAGGCCTTTGACGACAGTGCACAATGCTGGCCTCTGGCTGGCCACTGGCGCATTCAGAACCAGCCCGATTACAAGTATTTACGCCGACTCGGGAGAACCACCGCTGTCCACCCGCAGGAAAATTTTAATGTGCTACTATGCCGCCAAGATTTTATCGATGAAAGAGCACCCGTGTTTCAACGCTATTTTTAAACCTCAATTTATAGATGTTTTTAACCGAAGGACTAGATCTACGAAGCCTTTTGGGGTGAGGCTCAGCAATTTTATCAATGAGTCAGGGTTTCGACTTTCCGAGGTTATCAGTCAAGGGTTTTCAACTAATCCGCCATGGGTCATTCCTCGGCCTGAAGTTAGTTTTTATTTAGCGGGGAATCCAAAGTCATCAACCTCGGACTCGGAGTACAGGCTCCTTTTTAATGAATTTCTTGATCGCCATCCTCGGCTTATCCCTATTTATACTGACGGCTCAAAATCCGAGTCAGCTTGTGCCTGTGCAGTCATTTCCCAACATGACGGCACGGTCCAAGCTAAACTCAACCTTCTTTGTAGTATATACAGTGCTGAACTCCTTGCCATAAAATTCGCTCTGGCAAATATAACTCGAAACGAGTCCTACCTAATCTGCTCAGACTCTTTAAGTGCACTCCATGCCATTTCAGATTACTTCCCTTTCCATCCCCTGGTGCAGACCATACGTAGTAGTAAGTTTCTTTTATGTGGATCCCGGAGCATGTTGGAATTCGAGGGAATGAGATGGTGGATACAGCAGCGAAGGAGGCACTAAATAAACTCACCACCGATTTCGAGAAAATTTCCTCCGACGATCTAAGAGCCGAACTGAAGAGAGTATGCATGAAGCGATGGCAAGGGTTGTGGAGTAACGTCGTTGACAATAAACTCAGAGGCATAAAAGCGGAAACATCTGCATGGGCCACTTCAGTGAGGAACAGTCGTAGGGAAGAGGTCGCCCTCACTCGGCTTAGAATAGGCCATACCGCTCTCACACACGCATATATTTTCACCGAAGAGAAACAGGTCCCCCGCTGTGATAGCTGCGACTGCCATCATACTGTAAGAAACATTCTGCTAGAATGCGTGAAATACTCATATCCACGTAGGAGACTAATTGAAAACAAGGAAATTCTAACCGTCCTGGGTAAAAATATAGATGCCATAAACAATGTTATTCTCTATATCATAAATACGGGTATAATCAAACTCTTGTAACGTCAAACGACCGGAGACCTTTCTACACTAAACACTTATAACAGAAGAAAATAAGATTCTTTTTACATAAGGACCATGAGCGGTGCAAATGACCCTGTAGTCGACGCACCCCTAAAAAACTTATTTCTACTACTACTTTATCGGCACAAGGAGTAGCTGGCCATTTTAATCCGATATTTTAACCCTTCTTTTATGTCTCCAGGAGACGCATCTTAAGGCGAGGGTCAGTGGAATTTTAAGGGGATACAAGGTCAAAAGGCTAGATGACCTTGCTGGTCATAGAGCCCATGGTGGGGTGGCGATTCCTGTTCGGGAGGCCCTTAACACCTCTCGAGTACGGATCGACACCCCGTTTCAGGCTGTGGCCATGTCCTTGTTTACCACGCAAAATATAACGTAATGAAACGTTTATATGCCGGAGAGTGCACCGGTCACCCCTGCGGTTAGGGGGATGGAGAATACTCCCGCAGTATCCCTGCTTGTCGTAAGAGGCGACTAAAAGGGCGCGGAAGGAAACCCCGGGAAAAAAACCCAGATCCAGCAAGGGTTGAGTCCGGAAAGTCTTGTGGGTCAACTGTCTGTGTGCAGCCATACCACCTGGCCTGCGATCCACCCGCATGTTTGCCGTGTGCGGAGACCCGTAATGGGGAGAAGGGGATCCTGGTGGGTGAGTTCTCCGGCACCAGACCGGGTGTCGGATGCCCGGTATGAGCCGGAGTTCAATACCCCACTTCGGCCCTGGATCCCCTGTAAATGGGCGGTTAAGATATAGCCAGTCTTGATCAATCGGCTTATCGACACGTTTCGATGGCGAGTACTGGAGTGACGGGGTCCTGTGTAGGGCGGCCGAAGTTGTATGGGTTTGGAGGGCCCATACATTGGAGGTCCAACCCGAAACAGGCCCCCTAAACGATAGTGCTATATCCCTTGGATAGCCCTGGCGACCACACCGGTTGGCGGTGTAGCGTCCCAAATATGCGGCTCCGTGGCGGGTGGGGAGCCCAGGGGATGAATTTATTATGTAAATGGAGCAAGACGACCTTCCTCCGCCATAAAAATCTCGTCCGGAAACGGGCGGGGGAGGAAATGTGAAGAACGCCTGTAGGCGGTGTCTCATTATGAGAAGTACAAAGGTGAGATCCTTACAAAGGTGTCTCCCTTCCTCATTCGCAGAGTCCTCTCTTCTGCCGTAACAGGCGATATAATATCTGCAAAGAGGCTGCGAGACGGTACACTACTGATTGAAACGGCCAACGATAAGCAGAGTGCGAAACTGTTAAACATAAAAAACCTACATGATCATCCGGTCAAGGTCGAGGTGCACCGTACCTTAAACACCAGTCGGGGAGTGATTAGCTGCTATGACCTGCTGTACGTACACGACGACGAAATTAAGAGAGAAATGGCCTCTCAGGGCGTTGTTGACTGTCGTCGTCTGAAAATTAAGCGTAACGGTGAGCTCGTCAACAGCACGTCTGTTACCCTCACCTTCTCGCGTGACACACTCCCCGACAAGGTTTTTGTAGGATATGAGTCGGTTTCCGTTCATCCATTCATCCCCAACCCTATGCGATGCTTTCAGTGTCAGCACTTAGGCCACATCGCTACCAGATGTGAGGGCAAGGCCACCTGCCCGCGCTGTGGCAAGGATAAGCACAAGGGTAATGAGTGTACCTCCGAGCCGCTTTGTGTCAATTGCGAGGGTGCACATCCAGTTTACTCTCGTGATTGCCTAAATATGAAAGAGGAAAAGAAGATCATGGAGATTAAAACTATCGACTAGGTGTCATATTTCGAGGCCAGGAAAAAGTACCGAACATTAATTGCCCCAACCTTCTCTCGTTCTTTTGCTGCCCTTGCTACCACTCAGAGTAGCACAATCTCCGAAATCCCGAAAGTAGATAATGTTGAGAGGAGTAAAAGCCCAGATAAAGAAGTGCTAGCCAAGCCGGATAAGGCCGGACAAAGCCGGCGAAATCTATATCCACCAGCGCGGGTTCCTCTGTGAAGAACCCGCCAAAAACCACTGGTTCAACGCCCTCGAGGTGTGATAAAACGCCATCCCCCGGTCCGTCCGGGGTACGCGCACGATCTCCAGTGGAGGCTATGGAGGAGGATGAGAATCACTCTGAGACGGATATCCTCCTCGCCAGACAAAAGGGGAAGAAGCACCGTATTCGGCGCTGATCCTCCCGAAAGACATACAGACTTCAGGTTGTAAATTTGATATTTTTAATGAATTTTATATTACAGTGGAACTTTAATGGTTATTATCGTCATAAATAGGAGCTGAATATTTTAATTCGCGATTTTAAATCGCCCTGCATTTGTCTCCAAGAGACGCATTTTATAATGACGGACAAGGGTATTTTAAAACATTTTAACGTTTTTAGATTTGACGAATCCAGAGGCCTCCGGGCCCAAGGTGGAGTTGCAGTTGCCACCCGAGAGGCCCTATACACCTATCGGGTGCAACTGAACACGCCGTTTCAAGTGGTAGCTGTGACCGTGCACGCCCCGGAACCCATAACGTTGTGCAACGTTTATCTTCCAGAGGGAGCACCAGTCACTGAACGCAACCTAGAGAATCTTGTCCGTCAGTTACCAAAACCTTTTATTCTTTTAGGCGATTTTAATGCCCATGACCGTATGTGGGGAAGCTCCAGGGGACAGAGCAACAGGAGAGGGCGGATTTTATCAAATTTTATCGACAATTTTAATGTTTTTGCTAAATACCGGGGAAAAACTCGTTTTTACAGTTTTAATGGAGAATTTTCATCCATTGACCTTTGTTTGTGTACTAGCAGTTTAATGACGAAATGTCGAATGACAGTACATACAGACCTATGTGGAAGCGATCACTTTCCGATCCTTATTCGCAAGGAGGGCAGTTTTAATAACACTTTCACCACCCCAAGAAACTGGATCACCCGGAAAGCGCATTGGCCGAGTTTTAGAAAACATTTTCATTTTAAACACGATGCCACTATTGACGCAGCACGGAACGTGGAAGTGTTGACATCATCAATAGTTGAGGCTGCGAGTTGCAGAATACCGCGGTCTTCGTGACACGCTCATCGGCCCCCTGTGCCGTGGTGGACCGAGGAGTGCGCCAATGCAATTAGATTGCGCAAGCGAGCATTGCGCATTTTTAGCAAATATCCAGCGGCAACAAATCTGGCCTCTTTCCGACGTTTGAGGGCCAAAGCTCGGCAAGTCGTGAAGGAAGCAAAGAAGGATTCCTGGATGAAATTTGTGTCAGGCGTAAATAACAGAACCCCACTTCCACAGGTCTGGAAGAAGGTGCGTAGCATCTGCGGCTCTCGTCAGGAACACCGCGCTTCGATATTGAAGGTCGATGACCGGATGGTGACCTCCCAGCCGGAAATATGTGAAGTGTTTGGTCGTTTACTCGTGAAGACCTGGAGTAACGCCAACTATGATGTAGCGTTCAGAGCGATTAAAGATCGATCCGAGGCAGCCGCTCTGAATTTTAATTTTAATGGTACGCGTCCTATTGCTGCCTACAATGAATGCTTCACTATGGGGGAGCTAACCTCCGCAATTGCGGACTCCCGAGACTCCTCCCCAGGAATTGATGGCGTCCACCATGCGTTCATCCGGAATCTTCCCGGGGCCGCATTGTCGGAAGTCTTCTACACCCTCAACCAACTCTGGGTGGAGGGTACTGTCCCACAATCCTGGCGGGAGTGTGCAATAGTCCCTATTCCAAGGCCAGGAAAGGAAAGGGTTAATGAAAACAACTATAGACCCATAACTCTTACCAGCTGCCTGTGCAAGGTCATGGAAAGAATGGTCAATCGCCGGCTCGTTTGGTGGTTGGAGCGGCGGAACCTACTTGCTAACATTCAGTGTGTTTTCGGCGGGGAAGATCGACAGTTTACCATCTCGTCCGAGCGGATAATTTCATCCAGGAAGCATTTCTTTTGCGCAAACATGTCGTTTCCGTCTTCTTCGATCTAGAGAAGGAATACGATAGGGTCTGGTGGCACAAAATTTCAAAGACGCTGCACAGTTGAGGTTTTAGGGGTAACTTACCCATTTTTATTCAAAACTTTTTAACGGATCTGTAACTCTCTCCGGCTCGCCAGAGAACGCAGAGGGAACGCGAGGAAGGGGATTAAGGAATAAGTCACATTACCTTGTCCTTTTGCATAACTCCACTTTATTAGCGTTAAGGTACAACTCCTTTAGCCATCCCGCGCCCCTTCCACAAGCCAACTGCCGCGTTCCTTTTCCACCCACGCCTCTGCTAGCTTGCAGTTCCCAGCTCGTCCTCACCGGTTGCAGGGGGTGAGAGGCGGTGATTCCGAGGCGTTAGGTATCTGCTCGCTCAAGAGCTAC
Source organism: Pyrrhosoma nymphula (assembly GCA_963573305.1). NCBI lineage: Eukaryota > Metazoa > Arthropoda > Insecta > Odonata > Coenagrionidae > Pyrrhosoma > Pyrrhosoma nymphula. The sequence goes on from OY754332.1 coordinate 153,602,048, forward strand.
CAAGTAAAAGCAGTTAAACAAAACTGGGGGGTTTTTCCAATAGAGTCGGTTCCTGGTCCAATGGGACTCTTTCCGAGGGGTCTCTAGAGGATGGGAAAGAGTCTGAGTCCTAAGGGTTACGGGAGTGGGGGTAAGGAAAGAGAACGACACCAGCGCCCCATAATTAGGGGGGTCAGCGTCTGAGCGAAACCCTTCACCGGGTGGTCCGAACACTGGGCAGGCGAAATTTTTCTCCCGAAGGGCTTTGGACAAACACAACTGTGTGAGTGTCCCTCTGACCCTTCGAGCAAGAATCCTGGTCCCCCCTTGAAGGGATTCTCTGCCACTACGGGGGCAGGCGGATGGCTCGTTCTTTGTTCATCAGAATCCAACCGTGGGTTCCGCCTCCCTTCGGAGTTCTGGTCCAGCAATCTTCTCCGAAGAACCAGTTTACGAAACCTTTGACAGAGTCCCCTCGCCAGTGCCCATTCAGCTACCGAGCCCCGGCACCGACCCAACACCACGAGGAGACCCCAGTCCACAGGAATGCCCCTAGTTCATCAGAATCCAACCGCGGGTTCCGCCTCCCTACAGAGTGCCGGTCCGTCAATCTTCTCCGAAGAACCGGTCCGCACTCCCCAGACAGAGTCCCCACGCCAGCGCCCGGCCGGCCGCCAAAACTCGGCACCCATCGAGCCCCGCGGGGAGGGTGGGCTGACTTCTCAGGCACCAAGAAACCACCAGTACCACAACCACCATAATACGCCACATCCTTGTACACATTTCTCTGTGTTTTAGTCTTAGCGATTAGACTCATCAAGTCAACCCTTCCTCTAAAATACTTCCTATTCGTCTCTCATTCATTTTTCAACTTATCAAAATCAACCTCAGTGTCCTTTCACATGGGTGAGTCATCGCTATACATTAAAATATTTGGTATTAGAAGGGCAGGGAAGCTGCCGTTCATAAGCAACTGGCCGTGATCAATTGCCATAAGTTTGAAATCGTCTCCTAGGATATCGCAATGACTACTCTTATCTAATAGTCCACTTCCCTCTATCTCTATAGTTATCGCTCGATCCCTAGAGGTCCCGTTTCTACATATGAGTGTTACTTGTACCGCGCTAGGTAGGGAAATTAGCCAGCCTTGGCCCACTCTTTTGAAAAAAGGGATTTCTAGCTTTACTGCGTCTTGTTGGCAGTGACTTACCCTGTGCTGCATAAACAAATAATACTCACATGAATTAACAGGTTTCCTTAGTAAAACAGCATTTGCTGGGCACAATAACAGCGGACCAACCCTGCACGATCTTATTTCTTCTCTTTCCCATATAGTAAAATAGGTTCGCTCAACATCGATCATTAAGGTGTTGCCCACGTTCCACTGAGTATGGACACCAAAGATTTGTTGAAAAACCGGAAATGGATGAATTAAATATCTCTCAAATAGGCTATCTCTACTTCCTAAGGGGATATCAATAATAATTTTGAGTTGAGCTCCCACCACAATTGCGGAAGTTTTCGCCATTTGGTAGTACACACATAAATAATTATGCTCGGGTGGCACTATTAGGAACAAAGGCAATTTAATATTAACTCTAATCCTTTCCAAAATTGTTAATAACATATTTGGTGGAATCAAAACACTGCTCAATCTACCATTAACACTTTTCCAGAGCCTGACGCAGTCGTGAAATATCTATTCGTGCACTCACTAATGCATGACCAATTTCTACCAAATTTTTCTCATCCACCAGGATGCGATTGACCTCCCCCTGCCAAATTTTAGCCCCCTTTGAGAATGTCTGAGTTTGATTCTGATATTTTATTAGTTCACTTAGCAATGCCCGGATAATCCCTGTATTATTAGAAACCATTCCTTCCAGGTTATCAATCAATAACAAACGGTTAGCCATTTCAGCTTCCATTTTGTTACCCTACTTCTCCACGTTGTTAATACGCTCGTTCAAAACCCGTAAGTCCTCCGAATCCATCGTCCCAAACACCGTTTTCAAAAGTGTACCACCGGCATTAATCCAGCCACAATTAACCCTTCTTTTATCAATTAAATCTACTAAAACTTCTAACTCCCTCTTAACTTTTTCATATTCAATAAACATCTTATTCAGCGCCATATCATACCCCGCTCTGGGATTCCCCGCTTTCCCACGGGTAATACGACCACTCACAACTCCAAATATTTCTCCCAATTGCTTATACTCGCTCTTTAGCTTCACCAAATCAAAATTTACCACCACGGACCAGGAATGGTCTGATAAAATAACATCGGACCGTCTCTCAAACATTGTTCCATTATGCAAATGGAAAAAACTTGGTCCTGTCGCACTTACATAGATCAAGACACTAATAACACTCATCGCCCCTAGGGCAAAACACTTGGCCAACATCATAATGGCCTCGTCACTCTCCTTTTAACTTGGCCGTGGCCTCAAATTATAAGGGCGAACGGCTTGCGTCGCACTGTCACTAATAATCTCTCCGTCTTGCTCTTCACATGCACGGGAACTCACTTCGGGGGGGGGGGAAGCACCGGGTGATGGGAGGACCGCTGAAGGTAGGGTGGTCGAGGATGTCTCCGCTGCCGTCTCCGTTGTCCTCGCGCGGTCCGTGCTATCTTCAAAGGGGGTGGGGACGGGGTGGGAGGTAAGGTCGGGGCGGGCAAGGTCGCCGACGGGGTGTCAACAATCTCCACGTGGTCTTCCTTATTTTTATCAGCAACCCGCCGCCTACTACGCAACGAGTACGGCGACCGCTGGGGCAAGGGCTGGTCTGCTTGGAGTGGGCGTGGTCGGTCGGCTTCCCATTCGTCTCCGCGCTCGTCCTCGGAATGACTTGAAACTGACGACCAAGAAGCCTCGCTCTCCAAATCTGAAACGACATCAATTTCCGAAGAAGGGGAAGGGGGGTAAAATCTCACAGTGCGTTTTTTATTCGTCTTTGCATTTGGAATGAGGGAGGTGGGTACGAGTTCTGGAGACGTTGCTGCTTCGTTCCCACTCGCCATCAGTAATCTCGGACGCCCACGCCTTTTCTCGCCCTTGATTGCGTCTGCGAACTCTTGTTCCGTATTTCTCACAACCCTATGTACTTTAACGCGGTCTTTATGCACCACGATAGTCCTAAAACGTAGTTGTAACCGTAGATTAGAGTCATTAAGCACCTCAAGGATTTTATAAGGCCCCGAAAATGGTTTATGAAACCTGCAGATTCTGCCGGGTTTTAGACAGGGGTCATTAAGGTATACGCATTGACCCGGTTGGTAGTTCACATCCCTACTCCTCTTATTGTATTGCCTCGCCTGCGACTCAAGGGCCCTCTTACAGTTCCCCAAACACTCTTCCCAAATTTGCTGGAGGTGATCACTTAGTTCGTCCACATAAGACTCTCGTGGTAGCCTCTACGATCTCCGAGCAATGGAAGGGCGTCTTCATTTCGCGACCGTAAATCATCTTGAACGGTGTCACTCGCGTGCTACTATGACAGCTGGAATTATAGGCTGCCACCGAAAATGGCAACCACACATCCCAATCATTGTCCCTTCCATTAACATAGTGGCTTATCATTTGCGAGATGGTTCGATGCACTCTCTCACACCTTCCGTTACAGCTGGGATGAAAGGGTGAGGTACGCAATTTAGACACCCGTAGAAATTTACACAAATTCTGGAATAGTCCCGACTCAAAGTTGGGGCCCTGATCTGACAATATGTAATCGGGAACACCGAATTTCAAAATCCACCGCCTAAGTAGAGCGTCAGCCACTACCTCCGCTGTCTGTGATGGAATAGCCACCATCTCTAAATACCGGGAGAAGTGATCGAGAATGGTGAGTATGAACCGGTTGCCGTTTGCGGTGCGTGGTAGAGCAACAACAATATCAATGCTGATGAAGGAAAATGGGGAGGTACTTACAGGAAGTTTCTTCAGGGGTACTCTCGTCTTCCCGTAAGGGCTGCGCTGATTACAGGGTACACAGCTGATAGTCATCTCTCTCACATCTTTATCAAGGGTGGCCACCAGTACATCTTTTGTATTCGTCTAATAGTCGGCTTTGCTCCTAGGTGTCCTGATAGAGCGTGGTCGTGATGTTGGCGAAACACAGTTTCCCGTCTGCTCACAGGAACCACCACCTTCAATCCGTCACTTGTCGACCGGAACAGTAGTCCATTTTTCCTCTCAGCACTCTCACACGACCTCCACTCCTGGCAGTCCGCATCCTCGGCTTGGTATTTCTTCCAGTCTTCGTCATCGATTACCTCCACACACTCGTATCTTTCGACTTAACCCGTCGGCGTTAAGGTGGAGTTTTCCTGGCTTATTAACAACCTCATACTCGTATTCGGCTAACTTCAGCGCCCATCTGGTTAGTCTACTACTGGGGTCGCAGAGACTAAAAAGCCATCGGAGGGCGGCGTGATCCGTGATAATTTTGAACGGACGACCCCACACATAAGGGCGAAAATATTGAACCGCGAAAACGACCGCGCACAGCTCCTTTTCCGTGGTTGTGTAGTTTATTTCCGCTGCTTGAAGCTGTCGCGATGCATACGCGATGGGATGCTCCTCGCCGTCTATCTCTTGCGACAACACTGCGCCCACCGCAAAGTTGCTGGCGTCGGTGGAGATAACGAATGGCCTTGCGAAGTCAGGATAGGCGAGCACCGGAGTACTTACCAAGGCTACCTTCAAGGATTCCATTGCCGCGTCACAGTCAGGTGTCCATGTGAATTTAGTTCCCTTCTTAAGGAGACGCGTCAGGGGTCTTGCAATCACTGCGTAATTATTTACGAAGCGCCTATAGTAATTGGCCAGTCCCAAAAACGATTGCACTTCCTTGGTGTAACTAGGTGAAGGAAAATTCATAACCGCGTCTATTTTCTCAGGGTCCGGCCGTACACCCTCCCGGTCGATCACATGCCCCAATTACCTTACCCTTTCTCTAGCAAAGTGGCACTTTTCAATTTTTAAGGACAACCCTGACTCTTGCAGCCAATCGAACACGCTTCTTAGCCTTTCAACGTGCTCTTCGATGGAAGAACTGAATACAATGACATCATCCAAATAGACGAAACACTGTGTTGGCTTTAGTCAAATCAAAACCCCGTCCATCATGCGTTGAAACGTGCTAGGGGCGTTGCGTAATCCGAAAGGCATGCGGTTTTATTCAAAATGTCCGCCCTCCACATTAAAGGCTGTCTTCTCTCTGGAGGCAGGATGCATAGGGATTTGATAATAACCACTCGTCAGATCTAACGTGGAGAAGTAACGGCTCCTCCCTAAATAGTCTAATGTTTCTGTTATATTAGGTATGGGATAAACGTCTGGGGTAGTCACAGCATTAAGGCCGCGGAAGTCGACACAAAATCGATGGGATGGTTTGCCGTCAGTTGATTTTTTCGGTACAATGACGCTTGGTGAGGCCCAGGGGCTACTTTTAGGGACAATGATCCCGGCCCTTAACTGCTCGTCCACAAGGGTTTGAATCACTTCCTTTTGGTGGTATGGCACTCGATAGGGGCGGCGATAAATTGGTGGAGAATTGCCCGTGTGGATTCGGTGAGAGGTAATGTTTGTGGCCGGAGGCAGTTTTCCTTCAGTGAATAAACCCTTGTACTCATTCAATAGGGACAGCAACGCCTTTCTCTCCGGTTCATCCAAATCCGCTTACTTCTCCTGGAAACGTATCGCCTCCTCAGCGGTAGTCGTTGCCCGGACGTGTCTTATGCCTGCAAAGTCACCCTTAAAATTTTTCTCCACTTCATGGAGAGTTGCCACTTTCGTCCCCCGTCGTAAAACATCCTCATCCAGCCCGAAATTCCCTAATTTCACCATAACCTCCCGTTCTCTCCCAACCTTACACACACCCCGTGCTACAGCACAACTCTGTGTGTCATTCATCACTTCCGGCTCGGTGACGTATTCTCCTTGAAGAGGGACGTCACACGACAGTCTGCAACACACAATTTTTTCACTCCTGGGCGGGATCACTGTCTCATCAGTCAATTTAATTGGCACTTCAACGTCAACTCTAACGACCCTAACGCTTGTTTCTACCCTCTCCTTGCACCCTTTATGCGTGCTGCACTCGCCTCTTAACGAAACGTCGACGTCACCTAATTTCATTATCTTTCCCCTCACATCAATTAGTCCACCGTATTTCTCCAAGAAATCTAACCCTTCAAGTCCCTGATATTCTCCCACCGAATCTACCACTATCATATCTAAACTATAAAAACACTTTCCTAACTCTTGAAACGTTTTCCGGGGATTGAGGTAACTCGGGGGCCAGGTTGGTGGCGGAAAATAAGTCACAGGCGGTTACATTAGTTTAACAATCGTAGGTATATTACCCAAACTCTTATATTGGTGTACAACCAAACTAAGCCTGTCGCCCAAGAGACAAGGTGAAAGGAAGGAGGAATGAAAACTTGGCCGGCTTCACACGTACGGAAGTCGGGGCCGAGAAAGACGACCCAGGCTGGCGATGGCAGGAGAAGGAGACGTCCACCAGGGCGGCGGCGGGCGACCGAGGGCGTAGGTACCGGCAACCGGCAAATCCGGAAGATGAACCAAGAAAGAGAGCGGTCGGTCCTCGCGCCTCTTCTTTTAAACCCTGCCGGTATGGGCGCAATTCCGCCACCAACAGCAACGGCAGGAGGTGGTACTGGTAACAGGCCCCCCGGTCAAGTGACCCGAGTTCGGGTTGATTAAGACCCGAGCCGCCCTGTTTGACACGACGGACGGGCTTACCGGGTCTTTGGGTTACTTAAACCAGAGCCGCCCTATTCGCCACGAAGGACGGCTCATCCTCCCTCTCTACGCCCCCTCGGCATAGTGTTCCGCTGTCGTCCTCGATTTATGCGGCTCTGTGGGCCGCCCATGACGTAGTCCATACGTGCATTTCCGGTTCTTCGCCGAAGGATAGGTTGGGGAAGGGAGGAGTGACTCTTGAGCGCCGACAAGACAACATAATTAACAGGCCGAAAGGCTTTTGCCGGAAAATAATTTTCTTTCAACAGAAACCAAAATACAAGATACCCACATGGGCAACGAAGAACCAAACACTAGAAAACCCACCAAAATATACATCAAGGCACAAGGTAAAAAAAACAAATGCCTGTAGAATTTTAAACGCCGAATAATCGCTCCAACAAAGGGGCGACCATTCGTGCGAAAACCCACAACCCGAATTCTATAAGACGGGGGGGGGGGACATTTAATGATAACCCCTGGGTCAACTTCGCCCTCGAACACCCGCCAGAGCTATAGAGCTTAAAAAAATAAAACGGACAGACTCAGGTCGACCCCCTCGGCCCCACCAGGGGACGGCGAAAACCAGCCAAAAGGGAGGTAAGGAGGGGAAGGATGATGGTGACGAAGGCGGGGATGTCTCTCATTCTCGCGCGAAGAATGGCTTCACCTGTGAGACATGGCACCGCCGTTTTATTGTGCCCGTCTTTGCATCTCCTAATTCGACTGTCACGGGACTTGTAAATCTCATAACGTTGAACGGCCCCTCCCATTTCGCCTGCAATTTAGCACTCCTCTTATTCGCTGCTGAACTTTGGGGGTACGATTTACAGGACACCAACTGCCCTATGGAAAATGGTTGAGGCTGACGTCCCTGATTATACCGGGCGGCAGCGACCCTATTTGCTTGCCTCAACTTTTTTATCGCCTCCTCCCACTTATTTTCGAATTTTGTGTTCTGAATAATCTGATCGTCTATTTCCCACTGCAGAGCAAGTGGGTGATTCAGTTCACTACCCAGAAACAAGCTCGCTGGCGTATTTCCCGTGCTTTCATGGACGGCTGAATTGAAAGCCAAAGAGAGGGTCGGAAGGTTCTCGTCCCACCGGTCGTGCGCGTCACGATGAAAAATTGTGAGAGCAGCTTTCAAATTTCGAAAAAAACGTTCCATATGCGACGGTTGCGGATAATACGGGGAAGTGGTTACGTGCTTAATCCCCCATTTGAAACACATATCCTTCATTAACCCTCTGTAAATATAGAACCATTGTCGGAAACCATGAGTTTTGGAAATCCCAGAATTGCAAACACCCTACTATGCAACATATTCACGGTATTCGCGGCAGTCATGTTCCTCGTAGGTATTAAAATTACGTACTTAGAAAAGGCATCTATGACTCCCAGGATCGCTGTGTGGCCACTCCGGGTCCGATGGAGGGGTCCCATATAGTTGATAAAGATCTGTTCATAAATTTTAGACGGAACCTCTGCCGAATGGTATCCCACCCGAGTATTTCGCGCCGGCTTCGCAGCTTGACAATCGGGACTCGACCGGACGTAGTGAAGTATGTCACGATTTAGGCCAGGCCAGTAAAATTCTCGAGCTACTCTGTTCCTCGTCTTATGATAGCCCATATGTCCCCCGACCACGGAATCATGGAAATAGGCCATCATCATGCCCCTTATTGCTGTCGGAATGTACACTCTATTTCGTCCTCGTCGTTTGTTTCTGAACACCAAAACTCCCCGGCACAACTTCATATTTTTGACCTTTTCCCCCATAGCTAATTTATCATTAATTTTCTGGCAGTCGGGGTCTCGTTGCTGATGCTCGAGTATGGACACGAAAGACATGGGAGCTGTCTGTGGGACACTAACGGCCTCGTCGAGATAATTTCGCTCTTCCTGAGTTTCTTCCCCAAACATGCGCGATAAGCAATCAGCTATCACGTTTTCGCTGCCCTTCACGTGGTAAATATTAAACTTAAAAGGCGACAACCGCAGTACCCATCGCCCTATTTTACCTAACTGTCGAGGGTGTCGGCGCATCCACGACAAGGCTTGATTATCTGTGTGTAATTCGAATTCCCTACCATGAAGGTACTGGTGGAATTTTTCCGCTCCGAATACGACTGCAAGGCACTCTGCTTCGTATGTGGAGTATTTTTGTTCGCTTTGACTTAATGTTCTGCTCGCAAAAGCCACTGGCGCTAGATATCCCTCTACACGTTGAGAAAGGACAGCCGCCACCGCGTTGCGCGAATCATCGGTGTGTAATACGAACCTTTGGTTAAAATCGGGAATGCGAAGTACCGGGGGAGTGGAAATTTTTAACTTTAGCTCGTCGAACGCCCGCTGTTCACTTTCTCCCCATTGGAACCGAGTATTTTTCTTCTTCAATGCGTTAATCGGCGCCGATAACTCGGAGAACTTTGGAATGAAACGGGCGTAGTAACTGCACATCCCCAGGAATCTTCTCGCTGCCTTCAAATTGGTGGGGGCGGGAAAAGAATAGATCACCTCCGCCCTCGCAGGGTCAATGCTGATGCCTTTGGCCGAGACTATGTGGCCTAAAAATTTTATTTCCTTCTGTGCTACATGGATCTTTTGGGGATTAACTGTTAACTTAGCATTCGGTAATCGATTGAGAACCTCCCTTACGTGTGAAAGGTGATCTTCATAAGTTTTGCTGTAGACTACCACGTCGTCTAAATAACTTATGACAAATTTGAATTTTACGTCCCCCAATATTTTATCCAGCAGCCGGGACAACACTTGGCCACCGGTACACCCTCCGAACGGTAAACTTCGGTATTCGTATAAACCGAATGGGGTGACGAACGCAGTAGCTTTTCTGCTATTCGCGCTAAGGGGGATCTGGTGATATGCCGAATTTAGATCGAGAACTGTGAAATAACGTGCCCCTCCCAAATGCAAGTATGCGTTCTCTACCGTCGGCAAGGGGAAAGAATCGAATACGATTTTTTTATTTAATTTCCTATAGTCTACCACCAAACGCGAATTCCCGTCCTTCTTCGGTATCAGAAAAGCTGGACTAGCAAAAGCCGAATTAGACTCTCTAATCACACCCTTCTCCTTGAGGCCGAGTATTTGGGATCTCATTTCTGCGACTTTCGGAGGACTATATTGGAAGGGAGGGGAACGCACGGGTTCCCTATCCGTCAGCGTTAAGTCGTACTCAAGGAGGTCGGTCATACCCAACCTATCTGTTAAAACGTCCGAGAATTCCGCCAGAATCTCACCCATTTTACCGTCGTAAGAGTTCGGGGTCGGGCTAACTCCAATAGGAATTTTCGTGATATCATCGCTCTCCGAGACGTCCCTTACCGGGCATAAAGGGAATTTTAATGTCGGAGAAAAATTAAAAGAAACACATCGATTCACGAAATTTAGAACTAGACCCACCCTAGCCATGAAATCTACACCAAACACAATCGCGTAGGGACATTCGTGCACCACGAGGAACTCTTGGTTCCACGAAAAACCACTTATCTTTATGTGCAAATTAACCGACTCGTGGATGGTTACGCGCGATGAATCGAAACCTACACAGTTAATTCCCTCCGCGCTGACCTTAACCGATTTATTAGGAAGTCTTGCTACAAATGGTTGTGCTACAAATGAACGGAACGCGCCGGAGTCTAACAATCCCTTAGAGGCCACACCATTGACTTCCGCAAGTATGTGGGGGAAGTTTGAATTCTATGGTCATCCATCCGGGTTGCCTGTGCCCTCCCACTGCCGCGCCGGAATTCCGTGGGCTTTACTTCCGCCCGGCGGGGGCGTTTCCCGACCTTGACTCCCCTTGCCAAGATTTCCGACTATATTTTTGTTGCTCATGCTCCCGCCTACTAGGGGCGGTCGCATAGGCACTGCACTCACCTGCTCCTACCATTGGACTCTCTTGGGGGGCTCTCATGAAGGGCGGGGGGCCACGACAGGCGAACTCCGGATCTACCATCACCTGAGGTCGTGGAGGGGCCCTGAAACTCGCGACTAATGCTTGACGATCCTCGTATCCGCGCCCCTACTCGACTTACTCGCAAATTGTCGCCGGCGCAACGGGTAGAGCGCTTAGATATGTTGGGTTGAGGTTTGCACAGATCAACTCGCATAACTCGCTTTGATCCAACGGGCGTGATAATCTGTCGTTCATCCGTTCCATCAAACCCACATATTCCGCCACCCTTTCGTAGGGGCCCTGCGTTCTCATAAAAAGATCCCGCTTTAATCGGATGTTATATGTCGGCGACAAATAGTTTCTTTTTAATTCCACTTCGAACTCACCGACACTTTTTAAAGAAGTTCGCCAGAACCAATCTAAAGCCCTTTCGCTCAACAATTCCGGAAGTATTTTGAGTACGGCTTGGTCGCTAACTTCCAAACGGCTACGAAACCGATGCAGGGCGCACAAAAAACTCATACAGCTCTCATGCGGCCGGCCACTAAAATGGATACCCCAATTGTTTGCCATTCTATCTATCGCCTCCAGGTTTCCCTCACGTAAAGACGTTTGTTGGGAACGTGTTTCGACCAGCAGCTGTTCCATTTTTAACAGAACGCTGCTCGTGTCAACCGAACCCCCTTCATTCGCGCCGTCGTCAACCTCCAAACGTTGCACGTATTCCCGGATCCTCTTCCTAATTTCGTCCAACGTCCCCTCACGCGACAAACCGAACCTTTCACAAGTGGCTACCGCGTTCTCTTTCAACAACTCGTATATCCAAGTGCTACCTGAAGGGAGACCACTCCTTCCGGTCGCCATGACGATCCGCCAACAACCGCACCCAAAAAAAAACTAAACCCGAGTACTAGAAACCACGCTCTGCTACCATTTGAAACGTTTTCCGGGGATTGAGGTAACTCGGGGGCCAGGTTGGTGGCGGAAAATAAGTCACAGGCGGTTAAATTAGTTTAACAATCGTAGGTTTATTACCCAAACTCTGATATTGGTGTACAACCAAACTAAGCCTGTCGCCCAAGAGACAAGGTGAAAGGAAGGAGGAATGAAAACTTGGCCGGCTTCACACGTACGGAAGTCGGGGCAGAGAAAGACGACCCAGGCTGGTGATGGCAGGAGAAGGAGACGTCCACCAGGGAGACGGCGGGCGACCGAGGGCGTAGGTACCGGCAACCGGCAAATCCGGAAGATGAACCAAGAAAGAGAGCGGTCGGTCCTCGCGCCTCTCCTTTTAAACCCTGCCGGTATGGGCGCAATTCCGCCACCAACAGCAACGGCAGGAGGTGGTACTGGTAACAGGCCCCCCGGTCAAGTGACCCGAGTTCGGGTTGATTAAGACCCGAGCCGCCCTGTTCGACACGATGGACGGGCCTACCGGGTCTTTGGGTTACTTAAACCAGAGCCGCCCTGTTCGCCACGAAGGACGGCTTACTCTAACTGCACTGTTTCCACACCATGGTTCCACACAGTCGCCCCCGAAATGCCCTTGGTACGATATGGTGATATCCTAAGTCATTCGCCCCCGTTAACACCACGCGCTACCAAGGAAACTTGGGCACCGGTATCCACCAAAAATTTGCATTCTTTTCCCCCGACACTAACTGCCACCACTAGATCCTCTGCCCGCTTAGCGGCCTCTAACCATGGAAGGAACAGGGTTACAGGGGCCCGGCCTGGGTGCGCCTCCGGACCCGCTGCCATTTAAAGGCTTCTCTGAGGGTTTCCGCTGGCACTGATGAGAAATATGGCCGGAGGCACCACATGTATAACACCTTCGGCGGGGGCACCTTCACGCAAGGTGGTTTGGTGAGTCGCACTCATAGCACCTCCGCCCTGCCTCCACCGGAGAGCGAAAAACATGGCACCACGGCAAAGGGGCTCGCGGACTGCGGTCAGCTTCGCGGATCGAATTGCCGTCTCAATGGCCGCGTCGAACGTCGCCGGGACGGCCAGGCGGCACAGCCGACCGAGCTCACCGGGAAGACCACGAAGGAATGCATCAAGGGCCCTTTGGTCGGCTTCATGCTTAATCGCGGCAGCCATGTCAGCGTGGGTCGCAAGCTCATATGTGTGGGAGTTGATTGATCTCACCCGGTCCGAGAAGGACTCTAAGTCCTCTCCCTGCCCTAGCTTCACTGATCCTAACTGCTCGCGGTAGAAGCGAGCCGTTAATTTCGGGCGGTATCGATCTAGGAAGTAATTCTTAAAAACAGCGTAATCGGTCGCTTGGTGGCACTCCTCCTTGCTGCGACAGAACTCCGCCGCGTCGCCAACCAAACGCACTCTCGCTGCCTTCAGGGTCTCTTCGCTGGTCCAGCCACTCAATTCGGCCACGCTTTCCACTCGTTCAAGGTAAGCGACAACACTCTCCCCCGGGCGGCCGGTGAATACATCGATGCCGCTGATGAGGGAGAATTTGCTCCCCCGCGACGGAGCAGAGCTCTGAGTCGCACTGCCGAGCCGCGCCTTTAGCTCCTCGTTCTCCTTAGCCAGGATGCTGATCTTCTCCCCGAAGTCGTCTATTACGTTCTGCAGCGGCACTTCATGCCGCCCAAAACTCACGCGTCTCGCCATTCTCGACGCTTCCTCGCGATATCTACGATCTCCGGTTTAATCCCACTTCTGACACCAGTTGTAACTCTCTCCGGCTCGCCAGAGAACGCAGAGGGAACGCGAGCAAGGGGATTAAGGAATAAGTCACATTTCCTTGTCCTATTGCATAACTCCACTTTATTAGCGTTAAGGTACAACTCCTTTAGCCACCCCGCGCCCCGTCCACAAGCCAACTGCCGCGTTCCTTTTCCACCCACGCCTCTGCTAGCTTGCAGTTCCCAGCTCGTCCTCACCGGATGCAGGGGGTGAGAGGCGGTGATTCCGAGGCGTTAGGTATCTGCTCACTCAAGAGCTACCAAGTGTGGGAATGCAAGTCAGCGCGACTCTTACAGATCAGGTATTTAAAGTAAGAGCGGGGAAAAGTCTGTCACAGTTTTACACCCAGGAAAACGAAGTAATCTAGGGCTCCGTTTTAAGTGCCACTCTCTTTGCAATCGCCATCAATGATGTCGTGGATTGTATTAAGGCTCCGGTAATGGGATCATTGTTTGTTGATGACCTGGCTATTTTCTGCCGGTCGTCCACACTCGTCAGTGCAACCAGAATTATACAACTGACGCTAAATAAACTGGATAAATAGTCTTGCAGCAATGGCTTCCGTTTCTCAGCTGAGAAGACGAAATGCATGCACGTTGACCGAAAACGGGGATATCATGTTCCACCACCCCTGCGCTTGGGTGGAAGAATCCTTCCATGTGTGGAGTCAATACGTTTCCTCGTAATGATATTTTATTACCGACTTTCTTGGCGGAAACATGTACGACTGTTAAGTGGAAGATGCCGTCAGGCCTTAAATATTTTAAAAGTTTTAACTAACTCGAACTGGGGTGCAGATCGCACCACGATGCTTTTACTGCTTTCTCGTCAGGAACACGGCGCTTCGATATTGAAGGTCGATGACCGGATGGTGACCTCCCAGCCGGAAATATGTGAAGTGTTTGGTCGTTTACTCGCGAAGACCTGCAGTAACGCCAACTATGATGAAGCGTTCAGCTCAGAAGCGTTCAGCTCAGCGTTTCTCAGCTGAGAAGACGAAATGCATGCACTTTCACCGAAAACGGGGATATCATGTTCCACCACCCCTGCGCTTGGGTGGAAGAATCCTTCCATGTGTGGAGTCAATACGTTTCCTCGGTATGATATTTGATTACCGACTTTCTTGGCGGGAACATGTACGACTGTTAAGTGAAAGATGCCGTCAGGCCTTAAATATTTTAAAAGTTTTAACTAACTCGAACTGGGGTGCAGATCGCACCACGATGCTTTTACTGTACCGTGCCCTCATTAGCTCTCGTCTGGACTACGGCTCTTTCGTCTATTCCTCCGGACGAGAGTCGTACCTGAGTCCTTTGACTACGGTTCACAATGCTGGATTGCGGCTGGCCACCGGTGCTTTCAGGACCAGTCCGGTTCTAAGCATTTATGCTGACGCTGGAGAGCCCCCTCTGTATGTCCGAAGGAACATGCTGATTTGCTCCTACGTGGTAAAACTTTTATCAATGACAAAGCATCCATGTTACGATATTGTTTTTAACCCTAGATTTTTACACAATTTTAATGAACGGAGAAGGGCCACTCGCCCTTAAAGCGTACGTTTTAACAATTTTATCGAAGAGATCAATATTTCTCTTCCGGAAGTATACCCGGTAGGTTATTCCAACCAAGCTCCATGGAATATATCACGGCCTGATATTTACCTTGAACTGAGCAAGTTACAAAAATCCTCCACCATAGATTCAGAATACCAGGTAATGTTCAAGGAAATGCTGAATTCCCACCCGGATACCATCCCTATGTATACGGATTGATCCAAGTCCAATTCAGCCTGTGCTTGCGCAGTATACTCCCCTAATCACGGAGTCGTGAAAGCGAAGCTCAGTCCGCTGTGTAGTGTTTACACAGCGGAACTGTTCGCTATAAAGATGGCTATCCACGGCATACATGGCTGTAATAAGTCTTTTATAATATGCACAGACTCTATAAGCGCATTGAAAGCAGTTTCTGACTTTTCCCCACTCAGTCATATCGTTCAGGATATACATAATGCCCTTCTTTCTCTTAATAAAAAAGGAATGAGAGTGACATAAGTGCAAGTGACTAATATTTATTACTTTTATTACGGAGATAGTGTAGTGGTGCAAAATGACCTAGCCGTCGACGCACCCTACAACCTTAAACCTACTACTACGAGGGACAGAGAGAATGGGTGCTTGTCCCTGCGTCGCGTCGCCAGCTTCCAACTCAACTGCCTTCGTCCCGTGCACCCGCGCATATATACCCCACGGCCTGCCAATATGGCCGACCTAGTGTTTACACAGCAGAACTGTTCACTATAAAGATGCTATCCACGGCATACATGGCTGTAATAAGTCTTTTATAATATGTACAGACTCTTTAAGCGCATCGAGAGCAGTTTCCGACTTTTCCCCACTCAGTCCTATCGTTCAGGATATACATAATGCCCTTATTTCTCTTAATAAAAAGGGAATAAGAGTAAGCTTTTTATGGGTTCCTGGGCATGTGGGAATAGACGGAAACGAGAAGGCTGGCTCAGCGGCGAAGGAATCCCTGAACGACCTCGAAGCCTTTTCTTTTCTGGTACCGGCAGAGGAAATTAAGTGTATCCTAAAAAATATATGTGCACACAGGTGGAAGGACTCCTGGAGGAGCCAAATGAGTAATAAATTGCGCTGCCTGAAAGCAGATACGCAGGCGTGGGCTTCTTCTGTCAGGAGCTGTCGTAGATAGGAAGTTGTCATCACGCGACTGAGAATAGGGCATTGTGCCCTGACCCACTCATGCCTCTTCACCGAAGAGAAGATCCCACCTCGCTGTGATGAATTCGACTGCCCATTGAGTGTAAGACTCATATTGACGGCTTGTGAAAGGTACCGAGCTCTTCGAGAAAGATATCACATCAGTGGTGGGCTAGAACAAGTTCTCGGCAATAACCCTATTGCCCTCGGTCGCGTAGTCGAATTTTTTAAATTGTACGCGATGGGTACTTGATGAAGGGGACGAAGGACCAGACGGATCACAATAAAAGAAAAATCCAAAACGTCAAGATTATGATTTTATGACAAAAAAAGAATATCATACAGAACCGTTCCACATGGCGGTCAAAGGCTGACGGCCTGCCCTCGGCACCGGAACACGTGGGGCAGTCACACAATTTGACTTATTTCTCCAACTCAAATTTGACTTCCTCATTACAAAAGAATAACGTGGTGGGAATTCGAACTAGATTACAAAGACTTCAAACACACCGCCCACCTTCTCTTCGTTGAAGAGAACCATTACAAAACAAAACAAAAATATTTCAATGCACTTAGATTATAAACTCAGCTAACAATAGTCATTGTAAAATTATTAGATTATTCACTGGTCTTTTAAACACTGCATTTGCCGATTGAATGGTCACAACTCGGACTTGTCCATCGTCACCAGGGTGAACTTTTATCACTCTGGCCAGTTGCCAACGCGCTGGTTTAGTATTGTCATTGCGGACAATCACGAGATCCCCAGCCTTGATGTTTCGGGTTGATGTTGCCTATTTCTGTCGTTGCTGTAGAGATTGCAGGTACTCTCTCGACCAGCGTCGCCAATAATGCTGAAGCATTTGCTGTACCATTTGCCATCTCTTTAAAATAGGAATTTTTCCTCGGTTAATGATGGTTCTGGAATTAGATAAGATGGAGATTGAATTAAAAAATGAGCAGGAGTCAACGCTTGGATATCAATAGCATCATCTGATAAGGGAACAAGCGAGCGGGAATTCAAACATGCTTCCACTTGACACAGTAGAGTTGAAAGTTCCTCGAAGGTCAACTTAGTTTCCCCGATAACCCGTCTTAGATGATGCTTTGTTGACTTGACTGCAGCTTCCCAGATCCCACCAAAATGTGGTGCTGTAGGTGGATTGAAACGCCACTCCGCTCCATTAGATGCCAAGGCCTCAGCGAGGGTGCGGATGAAGGTGGAGGATCTCTGGAACAGTCTTTTTAATTCTTTGTCAGCACCCACAAAATTAGTTCTCTTGTCACTTAATAACAAGGCGCAATGACCTCGTCTCCCAACAAATCGTCGGAAAGCTGCAATAAATGCTTCAGAAGTGTATTTATAAACTACTTCCAAATGCACAGCACGAGTACTTAGACATACAAAAATATAAATGAAACCTTTGTATGAACTTTGACACCTTTCTGGTGATGTCTTAATGCTAATAGGTCCAGCATAATCAACACCTGATTTTGAGAAAGGTCTGTTAGGTACTGTTCTGTATTGTGGCAAATTTCCCATGATTTGATATGAAGTACTTGCTCTGTAACGTTGGCACACAAAACATTTATGGATTATCGCTTTGACTTTCTGCCGACCCTATAATACCCAGTACTGTGTGCGTAGCGTTGTCAGCGTTAACTGTACGCCACCATGCAGTGTACGCCTATGGCAGTCTTCGATGATTAAGCGTGTGATTGGATGATCACTGGGTATGATCAACGGATGTTTCTCATCCTCAGAAAGTAATGAATGCTTTATTCTTCCTCCCACTTTTAATAACTTTTGATCAATAAAGGGCGTTTGCTTGGTAAGCACACTGTTATTAGGAATAATTCCATTTTTCTCTAAGATCGAAATTTCTTTAGGAAATGATTGCCGTTGTGCTATGTACACCAATAATAAACGAGCTCTGATAACTTCATCTGGATTCAAAATTACACCAGCATTAATAACTTCAACATTAAACCACGATGCACTGAAAATTGGAGGAACTAGTTTTTTAGCTTGTAAAAAACGTATCACATAAGCCATCACATGCAGTAGAGTTTTGAGATAAGAGTATTTGTGGAAAAGAATAAAGTCACTAGTTTTAACTGATGCAGAATTAGTTGATAGAACAATGGGAATTGTAAATTGTTCGTTAGTCCTTCGATTAAAAACTGTTTATGGCCAAAGTTGGTCACACTTAGAGAGCCAGTCCGGTCCTGACCACCATAAGCCATGACTATTCAGTGTAGATGCTAAGCAACCACGAGATGCTAAATCAGCTGGATTATTTTTAGTTCCTAAGTGATGCAAGTCGGCAGTTGGCATCAGGGTATGAATATCAGAACACCTATTAGCGATAAAAGTTGGCCATCTTGAAGGATGTTCTTTTAACCATTATAAAACATCTTGAGAGTCAGTCCACAGGTGAATTTTTAATAATTAATTCAGATTCAAATCTTTGTGTGTGGTGATTAGTTAACTTAGCAAGTAAATGAACAGCTTATAACTACAAACGAGGAATGCTAATAGTTTTCAAGGGCGCTAGTCTTGTTTTAGCTTGAATCATTCTCACTCGAAATGATGTTTCTGAAAATTTATCACTCGTGCGAAGATCCATGCAAATCCATGTAATTGAATAACATTCATTGTTGCACTATAACCCAACCATCTAGGAACTTTGATGTTGATGATTCGAGTTAAATCGCTGTAGAAAGTTTCCCATTGATCAGCCTCCGTTTGAGGCAAAGGTTCATCCCAACCTATCTTAAGGAGCCATAGTTTTTGAAGAAAGATTTTTGCAGTAATTATTACCAGCGCAATCCAACCTAATGGATCAAATAGCTTAGCTTCCTTGGATAACACTAATCGTTTAGTCCATTGCTCTACTTGTTGATCAATTTTAGCATTGTAATTAAAACAGTCTTTACTCCCAACACAGCAAAAATTGAGTCATTTTCAAAGAGCGACTCCGGTTCACTGGCTAATAACTCTTGTGGTAACCACTGAAGTAGAGTAGAACTATTCGAATGCCATTTGCGTAGAGAAAAACCGCCAACCGTGCACAAATTAATAACTTCTTCTTGTTTTGCTAGTGCGGTGTGAATCTCATGACCACCAGGTAACACATCATCCTTGTATGTCTCCTTGTCTAGCACAATAAAGCCTAATGGGAAATTTATGGCTTCGTCTTTTGCCAATTACTTAAGTACTCTAATAGCAATGAATGGACTGCATTTCAACCCATAAGTTAGAGTAGATAAAAGAAATATTTGTATTTTATGTAATGGGTCAAATCTCCACACAATTGCTTGCAAATTTCTATCTGCTTCACGAACTATAATTTGCCTACACATCATTTTAATGTCAGATGTGAAGGCATATCTGTATTTACGCCATGATTTGACCAATGACTCAACTTCTGAAAGAAGATTTGGGCCTGCATAACCATTTAGTGACCATCCTTCATTGGTCTTAAAGGAACCATTGAACACTGTACGTAGCCTAGTAGTTGTGCTACTTTCTTTAAAAACTCCGTGGTGTGGAAGAAAGACATATTTATCTAAATCCACATCAATTTCATTAATTGGCTGCATGTGTCCCAAATCCAGGTATTCCTGCATAAATTCACAATAAACCTTTTGAAATTTTGCATCCCTTTTGAATTTACTTTCAATACTAGATAACATCTTAATTGATGGATGATATGAATTTCCTAGATTTAGTAATCTTTCTTAATATACGGGAAGTCGAATAACATAACGACCTTCTGACGTTCTGGAATGTGTGGAATCAAAATGTTCTTCACACATTTTTTCATCAGGGGTAAAGTCTTTTGTAGGCATATCTTCTTGCAACCAAAAACGCAGAAGAAGAGAATCTAATGGCATCTTAATATATTCCTGCTGAATTGTAAATACGGATGTAGTGTGAGGTAGGATGGTATTTGTCTCACCAGATAAGATCCAACCTAGGGCTGTGGCCATGGCAATCGGATGGTTTGCTTCCCCTTTGATGACTCTGCCTTCCACGACTCGGGCGTGTACCGCTGCTCCAAGGAGTAAATCGATCTGTCCAGCCTGGAAGTATTTGGGATCAGCCAGCTCCAACTCCTTCAATTGAGGCCAGTTATCCCTGGTTTGAAGACTTGGCTTGTACAACGTTACCTTGGGTACCACCAGAGCTTCCGTGTGACAGCTAAAAGTAGACATGAATCTTGGCTTGATTATAACACTAACAGAGCCTTTGCATTTCATATTAAATCTGTTACCAAGTCCACTGACAACCACCGAAGCTGATTTTTTATCAAGTCTAAGTCTTTGAAAAAGTGATTCTGTGATGAAACTTGACTGAGCACATTGATCAAGTAACGCTCGAGCTAACACAACATTTCCATGAGGCCCTTGCACTTTTACCCACGCAGTGGAAAGAAGTACTGTCTCAGGCCTGCTATTGATAGCATTAGTTACTTTAGGGACGATAGATTCTTCAGTAAAAACAGGAAATGAGCTGGTTGATTGATTATTTACACAGTTTCTCGTAGATTCCGAATTAGTTGAAGGCTCGAGCAATAAAGTATGATGCTTTTTATGACAAATCTGACACCTCTTCTTCGATATGCAATTTCTCAAAACGTGTTGTCCAAAACAATTGAAACAAAGATTCTTAGAAAGGATAAATTCCTTCCGTTGTTCTACTGATTTGTCACGAAAAGTTTCACAATACGCCAACCAATGACTGCGGCCACACAAAACACAAGGGATTTTTCACTACGGCTGGTCCGCTCATATGAAAACTCTTTGATTTGTATGAACCACTCTTTTCATGAAACTGACGTTGTCGCTGCTGCATGTCCTTGGGAGATCCCGATAATTGTTCATTACCTCAACTCTCGAGACTGTCCAAACTCATGATTTTTGTTTTTAGGAAACTTTTAAGTATCTCATAGTACGAGCGGGGTTGAATCAGCTGTTGCGATGACGACGACACGATGCACTCCTTCCCTCTCCAACTTTCTCTACTCCGAGCTGCTTTGAAGAGCTGCCTCTCGTGCCTCCGTCATGCACCTCACAGTAGATAGGGACCAGTGGAACTTCGTTTTTTCGTCGATGAGTTCCATTAGTAGGGCGATACGATTTTGCTCCGATAACCTATAATTATATGAAACATTGATCCGCCAAAGATTCGCTAACAACTCCGTTAACGAGTAACCGGGACCGATAATCTGGTAAAGATTAATCCGGCAGCGATAGGTCCGGAAAGATATGTCCCGTGAAGATAATATCCGATGCTATCTGATTAATCCGATGCCATTGATCCGGCCCGAAGGACCAAAATGTACGCTATGGGTACTTGATGAAGGGGACGAAACCAGACGGATCACGATAAAAGAAAAATCCAAAACGTCAAGATTATGATTTTATGAAAAAAATTAATCTCAAACAGAACCGTTCTACATGGCGGTCAAAGGCTGACTGCCTGCCCACGGCACCGGAACACGTGGGGCAGCCACACAATTTGACTTATTTCTAAAACTCAAATTTGACTTCCTCATTACAAAAGAATAACGTGGTGGGAATTCGAACTAGATTACAAAGACTTCAAACAAAAATGTATTGACATATTTAAGGCACTTTAAAATCTTATGTATTAATTGAAAACACGATTTATTTTATTCCTTCTCTGGTATCTAAAAAATTTAATTCTCACTGAATAAATGTTGAATTTTACTTCCTATAAAGTTGTATTGACATGAATTAGGTTGCGAGCGGTGCCAAATGACCTTAGCTGTCGACGCACCAGATAAACCTACTACTACTACTACTAGTGCACCGGTATCTCGTTACAACCTAGAGTAACTTCTCCAGCAGTTGCCGAGGCCATTTATATTATTGGGCGATTTTAACGTCCATGACCCCTTTTGCGGAAGCTCAAGAGGACAAAGCACAAGGAGGCGACGAATTTTAGCCAGTTTTATCCTCGATTTTAATCTTTTATTACTTAACAACGGTGAGAAAACACGTTTTAATGTTTTTAATGGAGAATACTCCTGTATAGACATAGCTATGTCAAAGAGCAGTCCCCCCTGCGGGTAGGGGGATTGAGAATACTCCCGCAGTATCCCTGCTTGTCGTAAGAGGCGACTAAAAGGGCGGGAAGAAAACCCCGAAAACAAACCCAGAGCCAGCAAAGGTTGAGCCCGGACACACTTGTGGGTCAACTGTCTGTGTGTGGCCATACCAGCTGGTCTGCGATCCACCCGCATGTTTTCCGTGTGTGGGGACCCGTAAGGAGGAGAAGAGTATCATGGAGGGTGCGGTCCGTGGTTCCCAACCAGGTGTCGGATGCCCGGCATGGACCGGGGGCCAATACCCCTCTTTGGCCCCGGATTCTGTGTAAACGAGCAGCCGGGAGCTAGCCACTCCCGGTCAATCGGTTTCCGCGGCGTTAAGCTCTACGGTGGCGAGTGCCAGGGAGGTGGGGTCTGCGTAGGGCGGTCGGAGATGTACGGGTTTGGTGGGATCGTGCATCAAAGATCACACCCAAAACAGACAACCACCTCTAGGGTGCTATATCCCCTCGGGTAGCCCTGGCGACCGCACAGGTTTGCGGTGTGGTGTCCCATTTGTGTCACTCCATGGTGGGTGGGGAGCCCGGGGGACGAAGAACCATTTGGAATGGCAGATACAAATCTTCCACCTCAAAAAGATCCCACCCGGATACGGACGGGGGAGTTACTGTTCTCGGCGCTTGTCTACGCTACTTAGTGATGAGGTGCCAGAAGGAAGGGGAGAGCCTGAAGTAGGTGTATCCCTTCCTTATTCTTAAGTTATTGTCT
Organism: Pyrrhosoma nymphula; assembly: GCA_963573305.1. Taxonomy (NCBI): domain Eukaryota; kingdom Metazoa; phylum Arthropoda; class Insecta; order Odonata; family Coenagrionidae; genus Pyrrhosoma; species Pyrrhosoma nymphula. The sequence goes on from OY754332.1 coordinate 153,624,996, forward strand.
GGTTCAGTACCTGGTGAACTAAAATATTCAAAGAAACTTCGTGATGGCACACTGCTCATCGAAACGGCCACGAGGGCTCAAAGCGAGAAGCTATTACTTTTTGAAAAGCTTGGTGAAATTCCAGTTAAAGTTGAAGCACCTTGAGCACCTGTCAGCGAGTGATTAGTCACTACGAACTTTTGTACGTTGAGATCGACGAGATAAAGCAGGAGATGGCCTCTCAGGGGGTCACCGATGCTCGTCGACTCACTACAAAGCGCAACGGAGAAAGGGTAAACACGTCTGTCGTACTCACGTTCACGCTTGACCATCTCCCCGACAAGGTGTTTGTCCGTTATGAATCGGTGCCAGTGCGGCTATTCATACCGGCACCCATGCGATGTTTCCAGTGCCAGCGATTCGGCCACCTGGCCACACGGTGCTAGGGTAAGGCCACCTGCCCCCGCTGCGGCCTGGAGAAGCATGAGGGTGCGGAATGCACAGGTGACCCACTTTGCGTCAATTGCGAGGGTGCACATCCGGTATACTCACGTGATTGTCAAAAGATGATCGAGGAGCGGAAAGTAATGGAGATCAAGACGGTTGAAAAAATCCCGTACTTCGAGGCTCGGAAAAAGTACAGAGCACAAGTTGCTCCTACTCTTTCCAAATCGTTAGCCCATGTTGCTTCCCCTTGAATTGCCAAGGTCACCATTTCGACACAGACGGAAGAAATTGTGAGCCAAAAAATTAATGCCTATGCACAGAAAACGGCCACGCCGGCTAAGGCAACAAATCCGGCAAAAAATTCGCAAACCACCGTTCCGGGTTCTCCAAGGAAGAACCCCACTAAAACCAACGCCGGGGCCACGCAATCGAAGCGTGGTAACTCACAATCCCCCGGTCCATCTGGTAAGGGAAAAATGCCTCCACAAGAAGCCATCGAGGAAGATTTCTGTATCTCGGATACAGAAGTTGCAAGAATTAGAAAAAAGGGACGGAAGCAGCGCCTCAAGCGCTGATCACTCCGTAGTCCGGACTTAGGCTGCTCCTTTTTTCTTAAAATTTTTATTTATTTTTAAGTCATTTATTTATTTATATATTTTTCAATTTTATGGCCTCTATCTTACAGTGGAACTGTAATCGATTTCATAGGCATGAGGAGGAGCTGGCCATTTTAATCCGAGATTTTGACCCTTCTTTCATGTCTCCAGAAGACGCATCTTAAGGCGAGAGACAGCGGAATTTTAAGGGGATACAAGGTCGAAAGGCTAGATGACCTTACTGGTCATAGAACCCATGGCGGGGTTGCGATTGCTGTTCGGGAGGCCCTTTACACCTCTCGAGTACGGATCGACACCCCGTTTCAGGCTGTGGCCATAACCTTGTTTACTACGCAAAATATAACATTATGCAACCTTAATGTGCCGTAGGGTGCACCGGTAACTCGTTATACCCTAAAGAGACTTGTCCAGCAGTTGCCGAAGCCATTTATATTATTGGGCGATTTTAACGCCCATGACCCCTTGTGGGGAAGCTCAAGAGGTCAAAGCACAAGGATAGCATTTTAGCCAGTTTCATCCTCGATTTTAACCTTTTATTACTTAACAACGGCGAGAAAACCCGTTTAAATGTTTCTAATGGAGAGTACTCCTATATAGACTTAGCTATGGTAACGAACAGTCTTTTTAACAAGTTTAATTTGTCCGTGCACGCAGATCTCTGTGGGAGTGATCACTTCCCCATTATAATAAATGCTGAACAAAGTTTAAACACTGATTTAATCCGACCGGGCAATTGGATTGTCCGCTGATTGGCAGAATTTTAGAGACGCTTTTAATTTTACACGTAATTGTAATTGTGTTGCCACACACAATGTAGAAGTTTTAACAAGGTGTTTGATCGAAGGAGCGAATTGCAGCGTACTACGGTCATCGGGTAACGTCCCACGACCAGCGGTTCCTTGGTGGAACAAGGAGTGTGCCGAGGCTATTCGTCTCCGAAAACGTGCCCTACGTCTTTTTAAAAAGTACCCAACCACAACGAACCTTTCGTCCTTCCGCCGACTGCGAGCGAAAGATCGACGAGTCGTTAAGGAGGCAAAAAGGGTCTCCTGGAGGGAATTCGTCGATAGCATTAACCACAGAACACTTGCACAGGCGTGGAATAAGGTGAGATGCATCTCGGGCTCCCGTAGGAAGTACGGCGTCTCTGGCTTGAAAATATATGGCCAACTCGTGAGCTCCCCTCGCGACGAAGCCGAGGCTTTTGGCGAGTCACTAGCCAGTATAAGCAGTGACAGGAGTTACTCGGAAGCGTTCTTGGCCATCAAGGAACGCTTCCAGAGAGCTCCTCTATGCTTTGCTGAGACGTCCGTACCCCTGCGGGTAGGGGGATTGAGAATACTCCCGCAGTATCCCTGCTTGTCGTATGAGGCGACTAAAAGGGCGGGGAGAAAACCCCGAAAACCAACACAGAGCGAGCAAGGGTTGAGCCCGGACAGTCTTGTGGGTCAACTGTCTGTGTGCGGCCACAGCATCTGGCCTGCGATCCACCCGCATGTTTGCCGTGTGCGGAGACCCGTAAGGAGGAGAAGGGGATCCTAGAGGGAGCGGTCCGTGGTTCCCAACCAGGTGTAGGACGCCATATATGGACCGGGGGCCAATACCCCTCTTTGGCCCCGGATTCTGTGTAAACGGGCGGCCGGGAGCTAGCCATTCCCGGTCAATCGGCTTCCGCGGCGTTAGCTCAATGGTGGCGAGTGCCAGGGAGGTGGGGGCTGCGTAGGGCGGTCGGAGATGTACGGGTTTGGTGGGCCCATGCATCGAAGACCCAACCCTAAACAGACAACCACCTCTAGGGTGCTATATCCCCTCGGGTAGCCCTGGCGACCGCACATGTTTGTGGTGTGGTGTCCCATTTGTGTTACTCCATGGTGGGTTGGGAGCCCGGGGGACGAAGAACCATTTGGAATGGCAGATACAAATCTTCCACCTCAAAAAGATCCCACCCGGATACGGACGGGGGAGTTACTGTTCTCGGCGCTTGTCTACGCTACTTAGTGATGAGGTGCCAGAAGGAAGGGGAGAGCCTGAAGTAGGTGTATCCCTTCCTTATTCGCAGAATATTGTCTGGTTCCGTTTCTGGGGAACTAAAATCAGCCAAGAAACTTCGCGATGGCACACTGCTTATCGAAACGGCAACTTCAGCGCAAAGTGAAAAATTGTTGAAAATGGAAATGCTACATGATATTCCCGTCAAGGTCGAGGTGCACCGCACCTTGAACACCTGTCGGGGAGTGATTAGTCATTACGACGTTTTGTATGTTGAGATCGACGAGATAAAGCAGGAGATGGCCTCTCAGGGGGTCACCGATGCTCGTCGACTCACTACAAAGCGCAATGGAGAAAGAGTAAACACGACATCAGTTGTACTCACCTTCGTGGGTGACCAGCTCCCCGACAAGGTGTTTGTCGGCTATGAATAGGTGCCAGTGCGGCCATTCATACTGGCACCCATGCGATGCTACCAGTGCCAGCGATTCGGCCACATGGCCAAACGGTGCGAGGGCAAGGCCACCTGTCCCCGCTGCGGCCTGGAGAAAAATGGGGTTGTGGAATGCACAGGTGACCCTCTTTGTGTCAATTGCACATCCGGTTTACTCACGCAATGGTCCAAAGATGACCGAGGAGCGCAAAATAATGGAAATCAAGACAATTGAGAAAACCCCGTACTAAGAGGCTCGGAAAAAGTACAGGGCACAAGTTACTCCTACTTTTGAAGATACATTTCTTCCGGGTAATACACCGCGTAGGTCCATTGTTCAGGGACGACAGTTTCGCCGGCGTTGCAGTCGGCTTCTTCAGGTCAGTGAAGTGTGGATGCAGAATGTTGACCGCCTTATATATCTTATCCGTAGGGGTTAGGTCACTCATGATTGGCTGTTGCTGTTTTTCTTTTTCCCGCGCAAAACGCGTTTCCAGGCATTTGCGAGGGAATAGCCATCTTCCCTATTGAAATTGTCTTCATTCTTGCTTATTTCGATGGCCTCAAGAAGACAATTTCAATAGGGAAGATGGCTATTCCCTCGCGAATGCCTGGAAACGCGTTTTGCGCGGGAAAAAGAAAAACAGCAACAGCCAATCATGAGTGACCTAACCCCTACGGATAAGATATATAAGGCGGCCAACATTCTGCATCCACACTTCACTGACCTGAAGAAGCCGACTGCAACGCCGGCGAAACTGTCGTCCCTGAACAATGGACCTACGCGGTGTAATACCCGGAAGAAATGTATCTTCATACTCATCAACCCGCGGAAGCCTACACAAGGTACTCCTACTTTTTCCAAGTCATTCTCCCATGTCGCTTCCCCTCGTATTGCGAAGGTCACCATTTCGACACAGACGGAAGAAATTGTGAGCCAAAAGAATAAAGACTCTTCACTGAAATTGGCCACGTCGGCTAAGGCCACAAATACGGCAAACAAGACGGAAACCACCGGTCCGGGTTCTCCTAGGAAGAACCCCACCATAACCACCGCCGCGCCCGGGCCACGCAATCGAAGCGCGGTTACTCAGTATCCACCGGACCATCTGGTTTAGCCCGACTCAATCAACCGCAGTCAATGGAAGAGGACGAATGTCTCTTGGAGACAGAGATCCCCCGGGCTAGAACCAAAGGTAGGAGGAGAAATCGCATTAGGCGTTGATCCTCCAACTGTGTTTTACATTTTAAAATTAATTAATTAATTTATTTATTTATTCTTTAATTATTTATATTATTAATGGCTTTAATTAATGGCATAAGGAGGAGCTGGCAATTTTAATACGGGATCTTAACCCATCTTGCATATGCCTGCAAGAAACCCATTTTAAAACTACCGACAACGGTCTTTTAAAAGGTTTTAAAGTTTTTAGATTTGACGATACCAGTGGCCAACGTACCCAGGGTGGAGTGGCAGTTGCTACTCGGGAGGCCCTTTACACCTCCCGAGTGCAGCTATACATGCCATTCCAGGCGGTGGCGGTGATTGTGCGCGCCCCCGAGGCGGTTACGTTCTGCAACGTATATCTCCCTGAGGGTGCACCGGTCACCCGCCGTAACTTGGAAGCCCTTGTACATCAGTTGCCTGGACCCTTCATTCTGCTGGGTGATTTTAATGTCCATGACCCTCTATGGGGAAGTACACGGGCCTAGAGCAACCGAAGGGGTCGCATTTTGGCGAGTTTTATAAATGATTTTAATCTATTCTTATTGCACGACGGGGGAAAAACCCGCTTTAAATGCCATAACGGTGACTGCTCCTCCATCGATTTGTGTATGGCTTCAAGCAGTCTCATTACCAAACTAAAACTGTCAGTTCACGATGACCTGTGTGGTAGTGACCATTTTCCTCTTTTCGTCACGAAAGAAAATGCTTTTAACCCTGATTTTATTCGACAAGGCAATTGGATTGTCCGCAAGGCCGATTGGTCAAGCAATAAAAAAATGTTTTAATTTTAAATTTGACGAGCATAACGATGTTGTTAGCAACGTAAAGCGGTTGACCACAGGGATTCTCGTCACCCCTGCGGGTACGGGGGTGGAGAATACTCCCGAAGTATCCCTGCTTGTCGTATGAGGCGACTAAAAGGGCGGGAAGGAAACCCCGAAAACAAACCCCGATCCAGTAAGGGTTGAGCCCGGACAGTCTTGTGAGTCAACTGTCTGTGTGCGGCCACACCACCTGGCCTGCGATTCACCCGCATTTTTGCCGTGTGCGGTGACCCGTAAGGAGGAGTAGGGGATCCTGGAGGGTGAGGTCTATGGTTTCCAGCCGGGTGTCGGATGTCCGGTATGGACTATGGGCCAATACCCCTCTTTGGCTCCGGATTCTGCGTAAACGGGCGGCCGGGAGCTAGCCACTCCCGGTCAATCGGCTTCCGATACGTTCGGTGGCGAGTGCTAGGGAGGTGGGGGTCTGCGTAGGGCGGTCGGAGATGCACGAGTTTGGTAGGCTCGTGCGTTGAAGATTCAACCCGAAACAGGCAACCACCTCTAGGGTGATATATCCCTCGGGTAACCCTGGCGACCGCACCCGTTTGTGGTGCGGCATCCCAATTGTGTGGCTCCATGGTGGGTGGGGAGCCCGAGGGAAGAATCTATTATTGGTATGGAGGGTAAAATTCAACCACCATCAAAGCGATCCCGCCCGGATACGGGTGGGGGAGAAACAGACTCGTCCGCCTGCAGGCGGTTTCTAATCATGAAGTGCGCGAAAGAAGGGGAGACACTTAAGAAGCTGCGTTATGGAAGCCTCTTAATTGAAACGGCCACTCCGCAACAAAGCGACAAGCTGCTATTAATGCAAAATCTCCATGATATACCAGTTCACGTAGAGGTACATCGCACCCTCAACACCAGTCGGGGAGTAATATCACATGACGACCTGCTGTACGTTGAAGTCGATGAGATCAAGAGAGAGATGGCTTCTCAGGGAGTAGTTGATGCTCGTCGACTAACAACGAAGCGCGACGGCGATGGAGTAAAGACTACCTCAGTCGTTTTAACATTTGCGCGTGACAGTCTCCCCGACAAGGTTTTCGTCGGATATGAATCGGTACCAGTGCGACCATTCATACCGGCGCCCATGCGCTGCTTCCAGTGCCAACGCTTCGGCCACATCGCCACGCGATGTGAGGGCAGGCCACCTGCCCGCGCTGCAGCCTGGAGGAGCATGAGGGTGCTGAATGTACCAAAGATCCACGTTGCGTGAACTGCGAGGGTACGCATCCAGCGTATTCTCGCAAGTGTCCGAAGGTGATCGAAGAACGAAAGGTCATGGAGATCATGACAATTGATAAAGTCCCTTATTTAGAGGCAAGGAAGAAGGTCAGGGCCCTTGTAGCACCGACCTTTTCTAAATCCTTTGCTTCCATAGCAACTGTAAAGAAAACCACCCAAGGAACACAGACCGACAAGAATGATAATACGAAGACAGCCGATCCGAAGGAAGTAGCCAAGCCGGCTAAGGCAACAAATCCGGCAAAAAACCAACATACCACCACTAATTCGATTGGTTCTCCTAAGAAGAACCAATCAAAATACACCGCCGGGGACGCGCTGAAGAAGCGCGAAAAGACTCCATCTCCCGGCCCCTCCGGACTAGCTACGCTAGCTCCACAGGAGTCGATGGAGGAGGACGAGGGTCCTTCAGAGACTGAAGTCCTCCTAGCGAAAAAAAGGAGAGGAAACACCGTTTTCGACGCTGATTCCTCTATTTTTTATATTTTTTAATTATTTATTTATTTATTTATATTATGGCATTTATATTACAGTGGAACTATAATGGTTTTATAAGCATAAGGAAGAGCTAGCCATATTAATACGGGATCTTAACCCATCTTGCATATGCCTGCAAGAAACTCATTTTAAAACTACCGACAACGGTCTTTTAAAAGGTTTTAAAGTTTTTAGATTTGACGATACCAGTGGCCAACGTGCCCAGGGTGGAGTGGCAGTTGCTGTACGGGAGGCCCTTTACACCTCCCGTGTACAGCTTAAGACGTCCTTTCAGGCGGTAGCGGTGACCGTGTGCGCCCCCAATGCAGTAACGTTGTGTAACGTTTACCTGCCGGAGGGTACACCGGTTACGCGTTTTAACCTCGAATCCCTTGTTCGTCAGTTGCCTCGACCTTTTATTATATTGGTTGATTTTAATGCCCACGACCCTCTTTGGGGGAGTATGAAGGGTCAGAGCAACCGAAGAATTCACATTTTATCGAGTTTTATTAATGATTTTAACCTGTTTTTATTGAACAATGGGGAGAAAACCCGTTTCAACTGTCACACTGGTGACTATTCCACGATTGATTTGTGCATATCAACGAGCAGTCTCATGACCAAAATAAAAATTTCAGTTCACGACGACTTATGTGGGAGTGATCATTTTCCCCTTTCTGTTTTTAAAGAGAGCGGTTTCAACGCTGATTTTATTCCTCAAGGCAATTGGATAGCCCGTAAAGCCGATTGGTAAAGCTTTAGAGAGAATTTTAAGTACAAATTTGACGATAACATTGATGGTGTAAGCAATGTAGAACGGCTGACAGCTTGAATTTTCCTGGCGGCTAGAAGCAGCATCCCTCGCTCACGAGGAACCACACCCCGAGCAGCAGTTCCTTGGTGGAATGATGAATGCGCTAAGGCTATCCAACTACGGAAAAAAGCGCTGCGAATATTTAATAAGTATACAACGGAAAGAAATCTTTCATCTTTTCGCCGTCTTTGGGCCAAAGCCCGGCGGATAATAAAGAGAGCGAAGGACTTCTGGATGGAATACATCTCGACCATCACAGGACTCCTATATCCCAGGTATGGCGTAAAGTACGTTGCATCTCCGGAAATCGTCATGATTATGGCCTCTGTAGCCTTAATATAGACGGAAGAACTATATCGAGACCCTCCGAAATATGCGAAATATTTGGCAGGCTACCGGCAGACACATTCAGTGACATCAATTATGACGCTAGTTTTCTTAGCATTAGTCAATGGCGCGAGCGTCAATGGCTAAGAGAGTGGCGTAATGCAAGAATGCAATGTCCCTTTCCAATTGTGGGACTTAACTTCCGCCATTGCGGAGTCCCGGAACAACTCCCCTGGATCCGATGAAGTCATCAATGCCTTTTTTCGGAATCTTCCTGAATCGGCATTGGTGGAGGTTCTGAACTCTTTCAACCAAATTTGGACTGAGGGTACTTTCCCGCAATCGTGGCGGGATTCCTTGATTGTCCCTATTCCCAAGCAAGGGAAGGAAAAGAGTGATCCCAATAATTATAGACCAATTTCTCTAACCAGTTGCGTATGCAAACTCATGGAAAGAATGGTCAATCGCCGCCTTATTTGGTGGCTTGAGTCACGAGACCTACTATCAGTCGCTCAGTGTGGTTTCCGCCGCGGAAGATCAACCACTGACCATTTAGTAAGAGCGGAAAATTTTATTCAGGAAGCTTTTCTCCTTAGGCATCACGTCGTTGCCGTTTTCTTTGACATGGAGAAATCTTACGACAGGGTCTGGCGCCCCTCCCACTCCCCTCCCCCTGGGGCACTGAGGAATGGTCCCACTCCCCCCCTTCCCCCACCTCTCCCCCTTCCCCTCCCCATCCCCCTGGGGGCACTGGGGAATGGTCCCCCTCCCTCCCCGAGGGCACTGGGGAATGGTCCCCCTCCCTCCCCCGAGGGCACTGAGGAATGGTCAACAGGTAATATGGAAGAGTTGGGAGAACCCATGATAGTGGGTGGGGGAACCTAGCTCCTTGGTCGTATCTCCCACCTCCAAAACATGGATTGCATTTCCTGGTCTTGGCGTTGTTACCCGGACGTCACATTTTCAGCGAATAATAATAATAATGACCGGGTACGAAAACCAGACCACCAGCCTCCACGTGGCGTACCTGGTAACGGCTCTTGCCGGCTAACGGTGGACGTCTGCGTGTGGGTCTAACCACCCCACACGCAGTAATACTGGTTCCAAAAAGGAATAAAGAGAAAGCCACCCACAACCGGCCCCTCTCGGATGGGGGCCCTAGTACAGTTGGGTGTGGCAATAATAATTCACAACCTCATAAGGGAGCCCGGATGCAGTGGACGGAAGCCCTAAGGGGCGACCTCTTCGCATGCCATGTTGACAGGGAGCCCGAACGCAGTGGGTATATGGCAAGGATGCACTCTTTGTGGTGTAAGATGCATCCAGAACACGACCACCTATCGCAGCAGAATCTGCGCGATTATGCCAAACACCTGCGGAAAAAGGAAAATCTCCACCAACCGCCAGTTCAGAGGAACACACCACCGGCCAGACCACCATCCCCGACACAGGCATCCTCTCCACCACCTGAGGCTAGGACGGCACTCATGCCGCAGTCTCTGCCAAATCGGAAGGAAGCTGGTCAGGCCGTCGCTGAACTACGAACGTGGTTATTAAGCACAATATCCTATGACGAAGGACGAAAAAGGCAGAGAGATATCCACCGAAAAATCTCTCTGCGGGGTAACCACATTTCCCGGTTGAATGACCTCATCGACGAAATCCTGACAGAGACGTCGGACCTATGGACGGTCAATTGCGTGGTCTACGCTGCTGCCAAGATCATGGCTCACTCCCAAAAGAAAACCTCTTGGGAGGAAAAAGCAGAAAAAAGGCTGGAACAGTTGGAGGCCAAGATCACGCAGGCGAGACAACAGGCGTCGAGAATTCAGTGCGTGATGGAATACATCGCATCTGGGCGACATTTCACTCCTAAAGTTCGGCGCATAGCGCGCAGCCTCAGATACAACCATCACACATTCAATAAAAGCGTGCTGCTCACTACTAAGCAGCACGCGGTCGACAGAGTACGCGCGCTCACCACGGCCCGGAAAAAACTCCTCAAGAGGAGCAAGGCCGTGAAGGAGAACTCTACCTTTCTCCTTCACCCGTTCCGTCTCTTTCGGCCACCTCCGCCTGTTGTTGAATCTCCGCCACCCGTCCAAGAGGTTGAACGTTTCTGGAAGGAAATCTACGAAACGTCGAAGCCATTCAACGGAGACACTCCGGCCATAAGCCTTTTTAAAGAGGTATGTGACCGCCACCTACAAGATGTGGATGGACCTCTTTCAGTCACCGAAAGTGACGTGAAGAAGGCCTTCTCTGACAAGAAGAATTTCTCGACTCCAGAAATGGATGCCGTGAATAACTTCTGGTGGAAGAAATTTAATTCCACCCACCAACACCTCGCCAGAATCTTCACGTCCTATCTAAATGGTGGGAAACCAATTCCACCTTGGCTGACTGAGGGACGCACGGTTCTGATACCTAAGAAGGGAGACTTGTCCAATCCAAAGAACTACCGCCCTATAACCTGCCTCAACACCGTATATAAGGCGTTCTCCTCGAGCTTGAGCGACCTTATCCTACACCAAGTCCAGCCGGTGTGAGAGGAGGTGTACGAGCAGAGGGGCTCAAAGCGGGGAATCGCGGGATGCAAGGACAACCTGCTCATTGATAGGTGCATATGCCAGGATGCCATCCGGCATAAGCGAAACCTATCAATGGCCTGGGTGGACTACAAGAAGGCTTTTGATACCACTTCGCATAAGATTTTGATCGCCATGCTGAAGACGATGAAAGTCCACCCAAAGGTTGTGTCTTACATCCAACGCCTGTTACCACTCTGGAAAACGCGCTTCGTTCTGACCTCAGGCAAGCGGTCAATTTCCACAGAATTGGTAACATACCACCGTGGCGTTTTTCAAGGCGACAGCTTGAGCCCCTTAATATTCTGTATTTCCCTCCTACCCCTGTCCCTTAGACTACGACGAGGTAAAGGATACATGTGTGGTGTTCCAGGTGACAGGAAGCATAAGGTCACCCATTTGTTTTATATGGATGACCTGAAGCTCTACGCTTCTAATGTGAAAGACCTTCGCGCTGCCCTGGAAACCGTACTGGAATACAGTGAGGCTATAGGGATGGAGTTCGGATTGGACAAGTGTGCATCCATCCACTTGGCGAGAGGAAGATTTTCGGAGATCAAGGAAGACGTGCAACTTGTTGACGGGAGCGTCATTCGTCACCTCGAGGACGATGACAGCTATGGATATCTCGGCGTCCTCCAGCGCCGAATGCAGGTGGTTGCAGCAGTGAAGGAAAGGGTCACCGCCAAATACAGACAGACTCTCAGGAACATCTGGAGTTCTGAGCTGTCAGGCAAGAACAAGTATCTTGCCACGAACATGTTCGCGGCAACATGTTCCTACACTGCTGCATACCTTCGGATGCATGAAGTGGAACGTCAACGAGCTGCAAAACCTCGATAGGGGAACGAGGAAGATGATGACCATCTATAGAAGTCTTCATCCGAAATCTTCCGTCGCCAGATTGTATCTCCCTCGCAATGTAGGTGGTAGAGAACTATTGAGTCTGGAGTGTCTCCAAACAGAGTTGTCCTGGGTACATATTGCCGAGTTTTGAAAAGCAGGGACCCCCTGCTCAATCTCGTGAGAGATCACGAGAGTGCGGGAGCAGTGGCGTTTCTCTTCCAGGCGGCAAAGAGGGCAGCGGACGAAACCGGTCTCGACTTCGACCCGTCATCCGACGGAAGCGACAATGACACGACCATCTCGTCATTGAAGGCAGACGTCCTCAAGCTCGAAATAAAAAAGCCGAGCAGAAGGCCTTGCTCAAGACGCATACCGATAAGCCCATGCATGGATGCTTCTACCGAAACATAGAAAAGCATGGGTTATCGAAGGAACTGACGTTTGCCTTCTTAAGCTCCGCTGGTCTGAAGTCCGAGACCGAAGGTTTTGTCCTCGCGTGCCAGGATGGTGTCATAAACACACTCGTGTACCGCCGTATTATTTTCAAGGCGGCGGTTGCGGACAGGAGATGTAGGGCGTGCCGAGCCCAGCCGGAGACGTTGAGTCACCTCCTCTCCGGCTGTAGTTATTACGCTAAGTCAGCATATTTAGCTCGGCACAACGCGGCCCTACGGGTGTTATACTTTCATATTCAGCACCATTATGGCATCGACGAATCACCTGTGCTGCGCTATGGCCCTGGAGATATTGAGTCCCTCGTGGAGATCGATAAATGCACAATCTGGTGGAATAACTCCTTCTCCACCACCAGGCAGTTGGAGGCGGCCAAGCCTGATATCGTTCTCCTCGACCACCTCACACGCTCCATGTTTGTGATTGAGTTTTAGGCTCCGGCTGAAACCAACATGGATGCGAAAGAGGTGGAAAAACGGACGAAATATCAAGACCTGCTTTTCGAACTTCGACAGATGTACCCCGGACACTCTGTGAAACTGGTGGTCCTCATCATAGGTGTGCTTGGTGGAGTTAAGGGCTCGCTGATGAATAACATCAAGTGCATTCCGTCCCGCGTGGCACAGGCGGAATCACTAGTTGCACGCATGCAGAAGGCCGTCATCCTGGGGTCACTCCGTTTACTGCTGACGCATGACCCAACAGCAGCGTAGCCACTCATCCGATGGGCGTCGGACGTGGCTGCGATTACTGCCCAACCCCTCTCGAGTCTCCGGCCATTATGACGGCAATGAAACCCGTAGCTTGCTGGGGACTCGGAGGGTCATGTTACAACTGTAACAATTAAAATCATGAAAAAAATATCCGAAGAATGTATTTGAAACGGCGACCTCATCTAGCTTAGCTATTCACCCCTGGGTTCACCGATCTTGTCAGGGCTGGGCAATACTTTAAGAAGTCATACTCAAATGATAATGAAGAATGTGTAATGTTACTGGTTATTTCGTCCTTTCCATTGGAAATGAGAAGATGAAAAGGATCGTGATGATATGGATTGTAATAACCGCAAGGAAAGTTAAATGAATGGTAGTAAGCTCAACAGCGGGCATGTCAATTAATGGCGATATAGCATCTATTGCCGTTTAGGAAAATGACAAAATATGTCGAAAACGTAAACTCCTCTGATGAGCAGCTGTTAAGTTTTTACTCAACATTTGGGTAGAGAATGTTTGAAGAGGTAGGTGAATGAAAGACTAGATGGAAAAAATCCTTTTTAAATAACATTTATTTCATGTTCAATACAAATAATTATCATGAGCATAAAGAAGTATATTTCACTCAGAGTCAAAACATGTTAAGAAATTATCAGTAAATATGCAACATGATGAATTTGAAACATGTCAATATAAATAAAGAATATAAATAATTATGGGCTAGCATAAAATATGCTAAAGTGGAATCTGCATTGTTTCCATTAAATAAGTCGTGGATGCTTCGTTCCGTAGCAAGGAATACTCAAAGATCCTTTTTCGTTCGTTTCACTTTGTCGCTTTCTTTTGAAACCGAAAGGTAGAGTGTCAAAATTGTCTACTCTTCTCCGCTTCGTGTATACAGCCTAATATGTTTTTCTTTCCGCTTTAGACACCACCTGAAATGGTCTTCTACGAGAAATTCTGCTTTCATAATGGATCACCACAGGTGGTGAATCATTAACAACCATTTCCTTCAACGTTTCAAAAGATATCAAAACCTCGTTTGAGGAGTTGATACTTAAACCTCTCGCCTTGCACACTCATTTCACTTCTCCTGCCGTGTCTGTTTTAATTTTTAGAGCATAATTTTTCGGACCTCCCGAAACAATTTCGTCTATATATGCGCCAGAGCCAAATTTCTCCAGCTCGTCAGTCATATCCCCGAGATAATCTCCAACTGATGGGCAGCTTTCTCCAGGTTTTTGTGAAAATATTATGCTATCTGTATCAAAATAAATAATCCTTTCTTTTAGCATATCTAGATATTTGTATAATTCTAATCTGGCATGTGTGGTTGTATAACAGGCTATGATGATACTTCTTGAATCCTTCGCGGAGATAGATTCTTCACGCTCACACCAGCTTGCGTATACAGTGTCCTCGTTTACCTCGAGAAGGTAAGACACTTCAACATGAGGGGAGTGCAATAGTTTGTACATTTCGTCGCCTGACTTCAAAATGGAGCACTGAGTAAGATTCTCTCGCTGACCGAACTTCCCCCAGAAACTGTTTAGCATTAATTTTGCCAGTGACTTCATACCGGCATTTTCTCGTATATTTTGTGGATCCAGATCAATCTTCTCTCTTTCTTTGAATGCCTTAATGTACTGAAATTTCTTAGCCTCAGAGGTACACCAACTCGGCCATCCACTTGCCTCCTGTTTTAACTTGAGGAAACAGTTGATATACTCACAAAGAGACAACGCGTGAGTGATGTTAGGGACCCAAATGACGCAATTATTTTCTGAAACTAGTGAGAGAATGCGGGAAAAGTGTCTCGCCTTTTTTCCATTTGAACCCGGGTTCGAAAGAAAAACGTAACTAAAGAATTTCCCTCCGTATAAAAACTTTTAAATGCGAGTGTTAGCCAACAGAACCCGTGGTCGAGCGGTTAGAGGTGTTGCTCAATTTTTCGTTCAATAGCGAACATGATGTAGTAGAAAAGAGATGGTAACTGTTTCCGAGGTTATGTAATAAATATTTGCTATTACCTTTTTATATAAAAATATTTGCTATGACCAAAATAGCAGTTATTTGTTAAAAAAAAGAGAAATTACATCCCGGGAGGATGGTATTAAAATACATTTATTGCTGCACCATCAGCTATCTTCGCCTGTATTCGGTGACATGATTAGATATGCGTGGTATGCATCAAAACTGGTCGAAGATAGGACAGTATTCAGCAATGCTCGAGAAATATGTTTCCCACATGATCTGCGTTCACGCAAATGTAACTGCTCAGGTGGGAGCTTTATAAAATGTGCTTGGTGTAGAATTATTCTTTGTTTTAAATGTATTTACGATGAATATCATCCAAAAGTATGTAATTCAACGACATAATTGATACGTTACATTTCATCAATGAAATAAACATAATATATAAAAAGAAACACTTTGTTATCAGCACGTTTCATTTTTTAAGTTTGATTCTATCCTAAGGGCTAACCCCTTCTCAAACCTAAATATGCATCCCCCTACCCTGAATTTTCCGCTTCTTCTCTACTTTCATCTTAATATTCTTTCCGCAGGGTTTTCCCTGCATTTCCTCCTCCCCTCAACCCACCCAGTGTCTTTTCAACAAATTTTTCCACTTTCTTATTTCCGCCAAAATTTCCATCCCTTCCTCTTGTAAGAACCGAAGAGAACGCTAGACAAAGAAGTCTTTGAGAATGCCTTGAACAAACCATTGAAATGTAGGGTCGTTGGTCTTGGCAACCCCTAAAGAGAGAGAGGGAAACTAGTTTGGGTTAATAAAATCATAGAGATGTGTAGGGGCTGAGGGAGCAGTTATGAAGAGCGGCTCAAGCGTAGAAGAATGTATTTCCTGGAGTTGCACGTGTTCATGTGTTTCTCCCGAAGTAAAGGAATTAAGGCTCGCTTTAAAATCCGAGAAAATATGAGAAAATATAAATAAATGGTCTGGAGTTCTTAGAACGGATATGCCTCCGATCAGATGCAAATGTTCTGGTGACAGAAAACAAATTGGCTTGGAGCAGAAATATTCTTGGCTTTATATGTTTTTACGATGAATATTATCCGAAAGTAAGCAATTCCACGCCATGAATAAAAAGTTGAATTCCTTCAATTGAAATAAACATGAGGTGGAAAAAGAAATAGTCTTATCATTGCGTGATATTTTTTGAGCTGGAATCTTATATCTTCCTCTCCCCCACGATACAGGATTCCCTTCAATATAATATGTTGCTCCGCAAAAAGTTCATAGCAAATATTTTTTACATAACCTCGGAAACAGTTACCATCTCTTTTCTATTTGTATCATGTTCGCTATTGAACGAAAAATTGAGTCACAAAAGGCATTATTTGAACGCAGTTCTTGGGAAATTTGAAGTGCATGCATCGCTTTATATTAAAAAGTAATAATCCGTTCATTGTTCACCACCTTGAGAAAGAGCCACGACCATTCCAATCCAATCCTATTCACGGAAATATACTTGTATTTTCAAAATCTACACATTTTAGGCCTCTCGGCATGTGACCTCTTTTTGGCCAAACAAGAATCCCGAAATTAGCTCCAAAAGTCTCCCAAGGGGGCTGATTAAAAATCCAGAAAATAGGTAGAAAATTAAAAAATAAAGCCGTTACTGCCATAAATGTATGGGAATGGGTGATGTACAGAGACTCCGTAAAATATTCGAAAGAAAAAAAAGTTGACCTTACTGGGATTCGAACCCGCACCACAGTCCGAGAATTGTTTGACCAACGCATCTAACCACTCGACCACGGGTTCTGTTGGCTAACATTCGCATTTAAAAGTTTTTATACGGAGGGAAATTCTTTAGTTACGTTTTTCTTTCGAACCCGGGTTCAAATGGAAAAAAAGGCGAGACACTTTTTCCGCATTCACTCTCTAGTTTCAGAAAATAAATGCGTCATTTGGGTCCCTAATATCACTCACCCGATGTCTCCTTGTCAGTAAATAAGCCACCTTGCTTTTTGCTGACATCATAGCAATCGGTGTCATAATGCCATGCCTCGTGCATTTCAAGTATTTTGTATCCCTTATTTACCGCCATTTTTATCTCTTCAGACACCCATGTGCCTGTGATTGCCCGCTCGTTTTCCTCGTGATAACAGTCTGTTTGTGCCCCAGTGGTGACACATTTCATGCAAAGGGGGAACATTAGTTTTTCACTAACCCTCACTGGTAGGACGGGGTGGTAGAGTGAGGTTGGAGGCAAAATCGTACACTTGACAAGACCCTCTATCTCGTTAATTGGGGGCATTCCTCTCCAACGTAAATCTTCGGGTGGCCAACTGGATATTTCTTGTATTTATTTACATATGGATACAATGAGCATACATCATAGTATCTAATTTTTTCCTCCGCCGAGTCGTCAGTTTTCTTATAGAGTTTGATGGCATTGGTTCGCCCACCATAAAATGCCTCTCTCGGATTAATTGGTGTTTTATCTAGAATTTTATTCTTTTTCAGCTCAGCAATAACGTCACTGTTCTTCAAAATTTCCTTTTCAAAATCACATTACCACATCTCCACTACATTGTATCCGTTCTTGCGGAATAACAGTCTTATATTCGGTATTTTCGAAGCGACTTTGAACAGTCTCATTTCGCCCGAGCGTATTATAACATTTTCCCTTTCAATGACATAGCATTATGCACAAACATTTTCACTCTGGCGGCGGATGAATTGAGAGGTGAGTACACAAATAAAAGATGGGATAATTCCTTTTTAAAGCTTTTATTTTTGTCGAGTTAAATATAAGTAATTTTCATGTGTAAGTACAAGTTATTTTTCTCAGGATCAGAAATCATCATCACATTGAACATATTAGAACATTTTCCCTATCAATGAGGTAACGTCATACACAAACACTTTGACATTTTAAATTGTAACTTAATTCTTTGCAGTTTTATTAGTCTTTACGTATCATTTCCTCAAGGAGAAAATGCTCTCCTTCATGTGTTCTGAAAACTGATCGAATTTCCTCTACGAGATCATTGACGTTCCATGATGGCGGTGTGCTTCCGATGTCCTCCGGATTAATTTGGGATCTATTCACTACCTCGCGATGTATACGTTCTGGTATTTCACCGTCTTCCTCCTCCTCTTTGCATGTGTTAAGTATGGATTTTACGTGCATTTTCACATTTTTATGAGCATGAGGAGACCAAGTACTTCGTTCCCCCCCTGCGGGTAGGGGGATTGAGAATACTCCCGCAGTATGTCTGCTTGTCGTAAGAGGCGACTAAAAGGGCGGGGAAGGAAACCCCGAAAACAAACCCCCAGGCAGCACAGGGATAAGTCCAAACAGTCTCGTGGGTCTACTGTTTGTGTGCGGCCATACCAGCTGGCCTGCGATCCACCCACATGTTGGCCGTGTGCAGAGACCCATAAGGGGGAGAAGAGGATGCTGCTGGGTGAGTTCTTCGGCACCCAGCCGGGTGTCGGATGCCCGGTATGGGCCGGGGTTCAATACCCCACTTTGGACCTGGATCCTCTGTAAACGGGCGGTCAAGATCTAGCCAGTCTTGATCAATCGGCTTATCGACACGTTTCGTTGGCGAGTGCTGGAGTGATGGGAGTCTGTGTAGGGCGGCTAAAGGTGTATGGGTTTGGAGGGCCCATGCGCTGGAAGCCTAACCCGAAGCAGACCGCCTACGCGATAGTGCTATATCCCCTGGGTAACCCTGGCGACCACACCGGCTCGCGGTGTGGTGTCCCAAATGTGTGGCTCCGTGGTGGGTGGGGAGCCCAGGGGACGAAATCCCGTTCTTTAATGGAAATAGCAATCCCCCTCCATTAAAAAGATCCCGTCCGGACACGGGCGGGGGAGATACGTGTAACGCGTGCACACGCTTTTTGGTAATGAGGTGTCAAAAGTAAGGTGAGACCCTTAAAAAGGTGTCTCCCTTTCTCATTCTTAGAATTTTGTCGGCTTCAGTATCTGGAGATCTGAAGAGTGCAAGAAAATTGCGGGATGGCACACTTCTAATTGAAACGGCCAATGAATTGCAGAGGAAGAAGATCCTGCTTATGGAACGGCTTCATGATATCCCTGTCTCGGTGGAGGTGCATCGCACCTTGAACACTAGTCGGGGAATTAGCAGCCACTTTGACCTTCTTTATGTGGAAGTCGACGAAATCATGAGTGAGATGGCCTCTCAGGGGGTGGTTGATGTTCGTAGGCTTACCACCAAGCACAACGGAGAAATAAAAAACACCACGTCCGTAGTCCTAACTTTTGCTATATATAAACTCCCCGATAAGGTGTTCGTCGGCTACGAATCAGTGCCAGTGCGACCATACATACCGGCTCCCATGCGCTGCTTCCAGTGCCAACATTTTGGCCACATCGCTACCCGATGTGAGGGCAAGGCCACCTGCCCGCGCTGCGGCCTGGACAAGCACGAGAATGCAGAGTGCAGTAGCGGTTTACACTGTGTCAATTGCGAGGGTACCCACGCAGTCTACTCTCGCGATTGCACTAAAATGAAAGAAGAGCGCCAGGTTATGGAAATTAAAACCCGAGACCGTATATCATACTTAGAAGCACGCAAAAAGTACCGCGAACTCGTTGCCCCAACCTTTTCCCGATCGTTTGCGTCGACTGTAACTGCAGTAAGTAAATGTAGTATTGCCATCCAGACGGAGAAAGAAGAGACCGGAAATCCTGAGACCCAAGCTCAAAAGTTGGCTAATCCGGGTAATGGCTCCAAACCGGCAGATCAGAGAAATATGCAAGGTACAATTTCTCCCAAAAAGAACCCGCCCAAAAACGCCGGGATCGTGCCGCCCAGGCGTGCAAAAACGCCATCCCCGGGTCCCTCCGGATTTCCCAAACTGGGTCAACCGGAGTCCATGGATGAGGATGAATGTCTCTCCGAGACGGAAATCCTCCGGGCTCGAACAAAAGGGAAGAAGAATCGCCACCGTATACGGCGTTGATCCCTCAAGTACGGATACACTGCTGTTTTTTTTATTACTTATTCAATTTTAATTAATTTTTATGGCGTTAATTTTACAGTGGAACTGTAACGGCTTTTATCGACATAAGGAGGAGCTGGATATTTTAAGGCATAATTTTAACCCGACCTGCTTGTGTTTGCAGGAGACACATTTTAAAGCTAAGGACAAAGGATTTATAAAAGGTTTTAATGTTTTCCGACTTGACGACACCAGTGGCCAACTTGCCGAAGGTGGACTGGCAATTGTCGTTCGGGAGGCCCTATACACCTCCCGAGTGCAGCTGACCACACCATTTCAAGCGGTAGCAGTGACCGTGCACGCCCCAGATGTGGTGACGCACTGCAACGTTCATCTGCCGGAGGGTGCACCAGTAACCGCTTTTAATCTTGAAGCGCTTGTCGGTCAACTACCCCGGCCCTTTATTTTAACGGGTGATTTTAATTCCCATAATTCCCTATGGGGAAGCACTAGAGCTCAGTGCAACTTAAGAGACCGAATTTTAGCTAAATTCATCGATGATTTTAACCTATTTTTATTAAGCAACAGGGAAAAAACCCGTTTTAATAGTTTTAATGGGGATTACTTCATCATTGATCTGTGCATGTCCACGTGCAGTCTTATGACAAAATTAAGTCTATCCGTACATAATGACTTATGCGGGAGCGACCACTTCCCAATTTTTGTAAACTGGGGACGGGGTTTGAGAGAGAATTTTAATCGTCCTGCCAATTGGCTGATTCGGAAAGCCAATTGGCCACTTTTTTCAGCAGAAATTTAATTTAATTTTTAGTGAAAATGAAGACGGGGCGTAGAATGTCGAAAAGCTTACAGCGAGAATCATTGAATCTGCAGAATCCGCTGTACCTCGAACTAAGTGCTACATTCGTAGGCCAGCCATTCCCTGGTGGAACAAAGAATATGCAAAGGCCATTACAGCGCGGAAAAGTTTCCTACTGCGACAAACCTTGCCTCCTTTCGACGCTTACGAGCTAAAGCCCGGAAAGTGGTCAAGGAGGCAAAGAAGGCTTCATGGGTAGAGTATGTCTCCACAATAAACAACAGAACTCCTACATCAGACGTTTTGAGAAGGGTGAAAAGCATTTCGGGTTCTAATGAAATACTCACTGCCTCCTGCTTAAAAGTCGGCGATAGGCTGGTCCCCTCCCCCTTTGACATATGTGAAGTTTTTGGGCAGTCACTCGCCAAGACCAGCAGCAACTCCAACTTCGACGCAGCATTTGTGAGTATGAAAGAAAAAGTCGAGTCGGCGCCGCTTCATTTTAAAACCATAGGCCCTAATGCTGCATACAACGAACCATTCTCAATGTGGGAATTGACATCCGCCATCGCAGATTCCCGTGACAGCGCGCCAGGGGTGGACCAAGTTCACAATGCCTTTCTTCGGAATCTTCCAAAGGCTGCCCTACCGGAAATTCTGCGAGCTTTTAACAAACTCTGGTCTGAGGGGAGCTTTCCGGAAACCTGGCGCGTTTCCGATGTGGTGCCCATCCCTAAGCAGGGAAAGGATAGATCAGACCCGAATAATTACAGGCCCATCTCACTTACCAGCTGCGTCTGTAAGGTAATGGAAAGAATGGTAAACCACCGACTCGTCTGGTGGTTGGAGCAACGTAACCTTCTCTCAGATTTCAATGTGGTATTCGCAAAGGTACGTCAACCCTTGACCACCTTGTCCGAACTGACAATTTCATACAGGAAGCCTTCCTTTTACGCCAGCACGTGATCGGCGTTTTTTTCGATTTAGAGAAAGCGTACGACCGTGTTTGGCGTTACAAAATTTTAAAGACATTGCACAATTGGGAATTTAGGGGAAACCTACCCATTTTTATTAAGAATTTTTTATGCGGGCGTGTTTTTAAAGTTAAAGTAGGAAAATGTCTTTCTAGATTTTATCCACAAGAGAATGGAGTACCTCAGAGCTCCGTTTTAAGTGTGACGCTATTCGCTATTGCAATTAATGATGTCGCAGAAGGTATCCGTTCTCCCGTTATGGCTTCCCTGTTCGTTGACGACCTGGCTATTTTCTGCCGATCGTCAAAAATTACTAGTGCCTCCAGACTTATCCAATTAACGTTGAACAAGCTGTCCGACTGGTCTCATAAAAACGGGTTTCGTTTCTCCGTGGAGAAAACGAAGTGTGTCCATTTTCATAGGATAAGGGGATTATACGCTCCACCGGCCCTGTATCTCGGCCATCGCAAACTTCCTTATGTAGATTCTATCCGATTCCTCGGGGTGACTATTGACCAACGTTTGACCTGGCGTGAACATTTTAAAATTTTAAAAGACAGATGTGAGAAGGTTTCAAACATTTTACGGTTTTTAACGCATTCGACAGAGTGCGGATCGCACTACACTGCTTTTATTGTACCGAGCTTTAGTGCGCTCTCGGTTGGACTATGGATGCTTAGCGTATTCTTCTGCACGTGACTCATATATAAAACCATTGTCTGCCGTGCACAATACCGGACTACGGTTAGCCACTGGCGCCTTGAGGACTTCACCAGTCCTGAGTATTTATGCGGAAGCGGGGGAGCCGCCGTTTGCTACTCGTCGAGATATGATGACATGCAACTATGTTGCCAAGATTTTATCAGCAAAGAATCACCCGTGCTATAATATTTTTTTAACCCACGGTTTTTAAACGTTTTTAATAGGAGGATAAGAGCAACGAAGCCTCTAAGTTTACGTTTTAAAAACTTCATTGATGAGCGCAGTTTTAACCTACCAGACGTGTACCCGACCGGGTACATGAGAGAACCGCCGTGGTCGATCCCACGGCCAAATGTTATTTTGCGGCTACTTCGATGCCCAAAATCCTGTACCACATCTACAGAGTACCAGCAGCTATATAAAGAAATTCTCAGTTATCACCACGAGTTCATCCCCACCTTTACAGATGGTTCAAAGTCTGGAGCATCTTGTGGGTGTGCAGTTGTGTCTACGTACCACGGAATCATCAAAGCAAGGCTCAATCCGATGTGTTCAGTTTTCACGGCAGAATTGGTTGCCATTAAATTGGCCCTGGCCAATATCAAGTGCAGCAATACCTCGTTCTTAATCTCTTCAGATTCTGCGAGTGCATTGCAGTCAATTTCCGGGTTTTCACCATCTAACCCAGTTGTACAAGACATCCACTTTACCATATTATCCCTGAATAGGGAGAGAGTGAAAATATCCTTCTTGTGGATTCCAGGGCACATGGGAATTGCCGGCAATGAAAAGGCCGACGCGGCTGCTAAAGAAGCACTAAGCGCCTCAGATCTGACAACATCGCTGGTACCCGTAGATGATCTTAAGAACGACCTCCGGCGCGTGGCCGTGGAAAAATGGAAGGAGCTATGGACTGACCAACGTAGCAATAAGTTCCGCGGAATAAAATCCGAAATATCAGCGTGGCCCACTTCCGTCGGGAGAAATTGCAGGGAGGAGGTCGCCATTACTCGGTTGAGAATAGGGCATTATGCCCTGACCCACTCTTATCTTTTTACTGAAGAGAAAATTCCGCCACGATGTGGCAAATGCGACTCTCTATTAACAGTGCGGCATTTCCTGACGGAGTGTGATGTGTATCGGGTAGCGCGGGAGCGGCTGGACATCCGGGGAGGAATAGGACAAGTCCTAGGAGATAACCCAAATAACATAACCAAGGTTTTATCGTTTTTAAACAATTATGGATTTTACAATAAAGTATAAAGTTATTTTACCTATGTGATATTTACCTTTGCATATATCTCTTTTTATAATAACAAATTATCAGCATGAAATAGTTTTCAGTGGTGCAAAATGACCTCAGCCGTCGACGCACCCCCATCTAAACACTACTACTACTACTACTTCGTTCCTCCCACCGAATACGAACACAGTCAACCATGTTTAGAAGACCACACCAGGATGATTTGGCAAGGTACACACCTGATT
This sequence comes from Pyrrhosoma nymphula, assembly GCA_963573305.1. NCBI lineage: Eukaryota > Metazoa > Arthropoda > Insecta > Odonata > Coenagrionidae > Pyrrhosoma > Pyrrhosoma nymphula. The sequence continues at coordinate 153,648,909 of OY754332.1, forward strand.
TATCGTCACTTTGACCGGCTTCCTCAATAACAATTGACTTAGTGCCGAATACTGACTTGAATTTCAGAACACACTTCCCAAAGGCAATGGTATGTGGGAACACATCTATGTAAAAGTAGGATGCTATCACACTTTCACACTTGAATAATTCACTCCAGTCATTGTATTCCAGCTTGACAGACAGACCACCAGCTTTTCCAATGGCAATGAACGGTAAGCAGTCATTTTTTAAGTCCACACCTACTGTCACTCGTTTTGTATCCCTATAGTTCAGCTTATATGGACACACGAGTAATCCAAGATGTTGAGGACGTTGAGTCTGCGTGGATGTAGATTCCGAAGAGCTTTCCTCTTCAATAGCGGTGTTCACAGGACTGATGGATGGTTTATATGTCGGTCGGTGATACTTTCCGCTACTCGGCGGACGAGGAGAATATGGACGGGGCAGACGCGTGTCAACCCTGGGAGACGGTCTCTTGTCGGCTCTCCTGGGTGTCCTGAATGACTCTCAATCTGATGCCATGGTTGCTCGGAATAGGAACTGTGCTGCTGCTGGAGGATCGGAGACTATATATCCTCTTGGTCATCGGAAAGAGGGGTGGGGGAGGAGAGTGAGAGGTGAGAGGTGGTGAATAAGATGGTGGCACAGCTAAATTTTCACTGAAATACACGTGTTGGCGCAGCTTTTGCCCTACCAATTTGTACGTTCATTAAATTTCTGTTCACTACACTCGTTTTACAGTATTTTCCAAACAGTTTATTATAAAGTTTAGTAACAAATTCATCTTTTTTTCTGTTATATTTTGCACTAAAATGCTTTAAAAAATGATTCATTGTGAGTCCTTTACAACGATAAGCGAGGAAGACGGCGGAATAACTTCCACATGTCGCAGATGACCACCCCTGGATTTTCTTTCTTTTGTACCGCCACGATTTACGTTCTTTATTAAGGAAAATGATATGTTCTTTGATGAATGGAGGCATTCCATAACTGTCCAAAAAGTCACCGCGCCTATTCATATCGATAAAAATACCCACCCAATGAGTTCCCCTTTTCCTAGCAGGGTCTGTGTTTACAATTAGAGCAGCTGGGGGGAAACAGTTTGTTGGTAGCGTATCGGCGGCAACAACACCTCTGAAAAAGGAGCTAGTGTCTTTATGACTATTGAGATCCTGAGAAAGCTGGTTGCTGTCCATTTTTCCTTTCGCAACTATGCTCGTAATGAGAATTCCACCTTATTTCCAACTGTTTTATGTACGGCTGTTGGAGGTCGATGGGAATCCTGACCATGGGACAGCATGGGTTCCACCGATAGTGTTCTTTGTCTGGACGATCCCAAGAATCCCAGGAACCAAGTGCAATACCACATACATAGCATACCACCACATCACGACAACCAGAGTAGAAAAATCCTGCTTCTGCAAGAGACTGTGTTTCGATTGCAAATTTTTTCGAGGCTCCAACGAAAGAGTTCCGGTGAAATGTAGATGATTTTAACTTTTCCTTACCATTTTTTAAAAACCAGGAAAGTAAATTGGCACAATTCCTCGATGCACTTTCGAAGCTAGTTTTCCTATGGCAATCAATGCTACAAACATTTTGAGATGCATTACAATTTAATTTTCTCAGAGAGGGACAGCCTAAAATCTCCATATCTAGCACTATCCTATACTTCAAAATCTTCTGAAGCAATTCGCACTTCTCCATACCTTTTGCAAACACAAAGTAGCTCGCGGTTAAATGTGTATGGAGAATGTACTTCAGATCGTCATATTCTGTATTTCCGGCGCACCACCGAAGTCCGTGAAAGTTATCGCGGAGCAACCTATCCTGTCGCAAGTCTTCATCACACCTCCCGTTCTTGGAATAGGGTGGCTTGAAAAGCCAATTTTTCACACCACTTGATTCTGTAGTGGCAATGGAGAGTTCCTTCACCACTAAGTCCCCTCCACTTTTGAAGCACTGAATAACCACAACAGCAGCCATGGCACACGAGAAAATAAAACCAACAGAACTCGGTAGCCACTGCCTTGAGAAGAGAATTCTGCAACTGAGGAAGCAGCAAAACGGAGCTTCTTATAAATGCTTTCTCCTTCCCCTGTATCTTGTCACCCCACCCCCTTCCCCCACTCTTGCAAGACTTCTTTCCGATGGTCATGCCTCCTAGCTACTATAATCCACCCCGACGTTCCGATGTCTATCTATTTCGAGAATTTTATTAAATTCTGCATACACGAGGCAGTTTATTGTTTCCACCAATGCATTTTTAAATCTTACTTCCAGACGAAGACTTCCATGCCGTTGTAAACTCCAATGGCTGGAGTTTACAACGGCATACAACTCCAATGATTTGTGGTTCAATTATATCGCAGTATACATACATTTGCGAAGGGTAACCCACGCTAAGATCTGGAGGACGTTGTGCAATTTGCTGACCGACTATGTCCCTACCTGGTTCGAATCCCAACTGCAGAGACATGATTTCGGATAGAATAACGGAAGGAAATTTTTTCGCTGCAACACTAACCCTACCGTATTCGTTTAGTGATAGTAATATCTTGTGTGCGAGAGGTATCTTTGAAATGTCATCGTTCAATGATAATAGTACATCGTCGATACTCTCGTAATGTCTAGCTAATAATTTTCTGTGAAAAACGTTCGTACGACTTGAATCAAGGACAGTATATTTACGCTGTTTACCGTGTATATTGCAGAGTGTCATTGGGAAATGGATTTCGGCGAGAGTGACTTCCCAATATCCATTTAGCGATATTAATCGTGGTAAAAGAGTCGTAAGTTTTGTTGTTTTATTGTTCCAATGACTGGACATGGAGCTGTTACTGGCCAATGTTAAATAAAATCCACCATTCATTATAGTTTCCTAAAGGATAATGCTGATACCCACGAGTTAAACTTGGAAGGATATCCTTTCCACTTGACGAACACTTCTTTTCTGGCGCCTTTACCCCTCGTTTTAAGGATTTTATCGATTTTGAATTTTCGTGATTTAGACAACGTAAGTTCTTGAAGTTCGGGTTCTTAATATGTCCCTTCGATGATATCATTCTGTTGATCTTTCAATATATAAACGGGCGGTTTCCTGCGAATGGATGAATATTTCTTCACTCCAGTTTGACCTGTACCCTTTCCTAAAAGGAACTTTTCCCCTGCTAATTCTAACGTGATCTCTTGTTTTTAAACTCAGACTTTTACTATTTGAAAGGCCGTTTCTTTACGCATTTTTCCAGATTTGAAGCATATTTTGGTCATTGACTTCGCACGGGGCCATCTTTATAGTGTTATGAACCGTTGAGTTGTATGAGTCAACTATTTTCTGAAGAACTTCAATGTACCTCTTTGTGGAGTGTTTGGTAAAATAACGCCACAACTTCATCTTCAGTGTCGTGTTAAAGCGTTCCACAATCGCCGCTTTTGTGTCCGGATTGTTTGAATGGTAATAACCAATGGAGTTCTTCTTAAAAAAATCCTGAAATATTTTGTTTGAGAATTCAATTCCCTTATCAGTCATAAGGTTAACGGGCTTTCGTTTTGACGTTTTAAGTATTGTAGAAAATGCATCACGAACGCAAGCACCAGTTTTAGAACGAATAGGCGAAACGAACGAAAACTTGCTTAAGACATCTGTAACAGTTAATATGTATTTGAAACCATCGTTTAGCTTCTGAATGTGTTTCACCTCATTTAAGTCAGCCTGCCAAAAATCATCCACATTATCAATCGCATATCTATTCCTCGGAAATTTCCTACGAATAGGTTTGTGAAGAGTGTATGTATCTTGAGCCTGGAGCCAATTTCTGACATCTTTTTTGGACACGAGTGTTGATACCTCGTTCTATAATTTATCAACTCCAGAATAGGAAGCCGGATGCGATGGATCGAATAAATTTTAGAAAGTATATTGCTAACTTTACTTTTCATTTTTTGAAACTATACGGCTTCCAGCGTCTTATAATCTTCGAATGTTCAGGTCTTAATCTATTATTTATAGTGGTGATAGTACGACCTTTTGGATTGCTGGTTCCTTCGCGCCCTGTGCTATCCGTTGAGTCGTATCGGTGAATGAGGTCTAGCCGCTTTTGATTGCCAATAAATTCTTTTGGCATGTTGATTTCCGTGAGCAAAGCCATGAAAGATTCTATTCCCTTAGGATTGATATTTTTGCGGGATCGCATGACGTCACCAACGAGGTCCGTAATGTTAGATCCTGGAATTACACCACCTTTGATGCTTACAGTTCCGTCAACACTCCAGTGAACCTTACGAGATGACGCTAATCGAGTGATTAACAACTCAGCCCTTTTGCGAAACTTTTGCGGTAATGAAAAAAATATTTCCGTACGAAGTGGAATCTCCACATCGACATCCTTATTTTCCCGGCTTCCTATATTTCCATCACTACTTCCGCCAACCTCTGGTTTTCTCTCAACTCCGGATGTGATGGGAAATACTAATGGACTTCTTCCTACATCTGAGAAATGTAAAAATCGATGCAAGCATTGTTTGTAAAATTTCCATTTATCGTTATCAGTTTTCATAGGTGTACGTAGAATGTTTTCCATTTCTCGATCCAAATCCGAGAGGATTTGGCTAGAATTAGTCATTGACACGTTCGAACTCGTCATTCGGTGGACAGTTTCTTGGGGAACAAGTACCATTTTTCTCGTGTGTTCCATTTTCACAAAACTTTGGAGAGCTCACCACTAATTAAAGGTATAAGCAGCGGTAAAATAAAATCTCCAGACTGTATCATGAGCTTTTCTTCTTTTTCCAGCAACCTTTTCTCTCGGCGAGTTTTCGTAATGCACCTCTGTGACGTGACAAGCGTTTTCTCTGTGCCGGAGTCAGATTGATACAACCTTTCAACGTATTGTCGGCAATTTCACAGATGACTCTTACTAGACCGGGATCTGCCGCTTTGAGAAGTGCAGCACGAGTAGTAGGCTTACAACGTGCGAGAAACTGCAGGATATCGGCGTGTTGCGCTATCACCCTCGTCATTTCGACTGTAAGATGTAATATCCGTGGTTGTTACTTTATTACGGTTCTTTTTTAATTAGTTACTTCTTCGGCAGGTAAAAATATTGGTCCTTATCGTCCGGAAATATTTCCGTTCTGAACCGTAAGATGTCGGGTGCTTGCAGCGTGCGAGGAAACTTAGAACATCATCGTGTTTGGCTAACATCCGCGTCATGTCGACTGAACGAATTTCGGCGAGCGCTTTGTTATTTATGACTGCTATACAAAGCTTCCTTACTTTCTTGGTTGATAGAAATACTGGTGAGTATCATCAGGAAATATTTCGGTCCAATACCGAAAGGTGTCGGGTGTCGTCTGTTTCAGATCAATGAACAAATAACCATGCGGCCTATCCGTTGCATCATCGTAAGCCTCTTGTATATACTTTGGGTTTTTAGGATTTATCTGACGTGCCAAAGTCAAAATCTGTGTCCTATCTCTTGGGTTTTTGAAGTACACAAGGTAATGAGTGTTTAATGATATATCACGTGCACCTTTTCTCTGATGAAAAAGATTTTGCATCAAATAAACCACACTGATGTTTCTATGATGACTTGCTCTGGAAAATAAGTCAACAACTACACTTCCGTTGCTTTCCATCATGAGATCGTCTATGATTAACAGAGGCATTAATTATTTTCTTGGCTGGTAGAAATACTGCGTCACATCATCTGGAAATATTTCCATACGCTACCGAAAGATGTCGGGAGTTGACTGTTTGAAGTCGATTAGCAAATAACCATGCGGATTTTGTGTAGCATCTTCGTAAGCCTCCTGCAGAAACTTTGGACTTTTTGGATATATTTGCCGAGCCAAACTCAAAATCTGGCTCCTATCCCTCGGATTTTTGAAGTACCCCAGATAGTGAGTGTTTAACGATATATCTCGGGTTCCTTTGCCTTGATGAAAAATATTCTGCGTGAGATGAATCACGCTAATATTTCGATGGTGACTGGCTCTTGAAAATAAATCAATTACAATGCTCCCGTTAGCCTCTCGCATCAAATCATCCAAAATGAGAAGAGTAGCAGTGGGCTTGTAGGGAATAGTTTTCAAGTCAGGAATTCCTTCGTGAAAGATAACCCCATCATGCTTCAAAGTATCGTAAAACTGTTGCCATACTGAATAACACCAAATTATATCCGCAAAAGTGGTGTCAAACATTTCTTTTCGGAATTTTATGAGGCGTCTGGTGAACACTGTCTTTCCACATACGCTAGGCCCTGCAATTAGAGCCCCAAAAGGATGTTTTAGTCTTAAATCCATTTCTTAAATGTTCAAACCCTCAGAAAAATTCTAAATTTATAGTAATAATATATTCTCTGTTAGTATTGTAGGTGGACTACTCTTTTGTTGTAAAGCCTTGAGGATTAAATAACATGCATAATCCTTAGAGAAGTTGATTTATTTCTTGGCAAAGCATGCCAACACAAATATCGCAGAAACAATTGCAATTTAAGATTCTTTCCAACCACGAATCACATCCAATACATTCACAGTCAAATTCACAAAGATCATCATCACTCACCACGGAGTAATTTGGATCGAATACTAGCATAATATCATATTTATTTTTACAGTGACATTCATTCAAATCACTGGAATTTGAAAGTATTTCCGTGAAGTGAGCGCCCTCATTTTGAATGTCCTTTAGAAATACGTGTTCATCGGATACATCAGTCCAATCCGAAAGCATAACAGTTTCAGCACTTAAAATATAATCATACACATCTTGCACTTCGTCACGGGTGCTCGTTTCACAAACATCTACAACTTTTCCGGCAATTTCCTGTTCATTCGTCACCACAGCCTGTTCTGATAAAATAATAGTCTCTGCACTAGAGTTGCACTCTTCAACGACCTGCACTTCATCACTGCCACACGGTAAATATACTTCATTATATTCCACAAGTTTTCTCTCAATTACCTGTTCATTGGTCACCGCATCCGGTTCTGATAAATAAGTTTCCGCACTAGAATTGCACTCTTCCACGACCTGCTTTTCATTACTGGTGCACGGTACCTCATTACATGTTGCCGCAAGTTTTTCATAAACTATTTCCCAACTGTCACTTAAATTTATAGTGTCCTCTTGTTTCCGAGGGGACCAGAGTGAGTCGGGGAAGTTTTTATCTCTCCTCGGCGAGGATAAAATCACAGTCGTCGTATCCTTCCTCGGCGTTGATGTTGTTATTTGGGAGTTTTGATTTATATTTCCAAACGCCTGAGCCTGCATTATTTTAAATTTCTTCACCCATGGTGGTTGGTCTTCAAAGTCTGAATCAGACTCTTAGTCTGACCAGTTTGTTACCTGGGAGGTTGAATACAATTTATATATTAAAAAATATAAGAGGCGTTTAAATCGATAGGAAAAAAAGGCTTAAATAATGTATCAGATAAATTATAACTCACCGTAAAACTTTCTTCATTCTCCTCTTCGGAGAAGAGCTTTCGCTTCGCGTTCCTCATTATGAATGATTCGATTGGCAGGCTAGGGTGCGGCGTAGATTGGTTCTGCGGCGGAACTGGCGAGTTCAGGGTCAGGAAGACCCCTTTTAATGGTGAAGACGCTGAGGGCCACCCCCAACCGTTAGAGGAAGGGGGTGGAACGTGATGGCGTTGGGGGAGGTAGCAGAAATGAAAGTTTGTCGTTAGACTTGGAAAATTTGGCTCACTGTCCTCTTGGCTGGTGTTGCTGACGTGTCATCATAACCCAACGGCTGCTCTGTTCGAATATCTTCGACCTTTTTCGACTTGTTCGTGTAGAGAGCTTGAGCTAAGATTTCCTAGCGCAGAATTATTGCATACGGAGTCTTCTTTGCAAGATTTAACTTCGTGTTGATAAAACCGTGCTAGAGGCAGTTGTCGGGCTCGGAGTTTTTTTAGCGGAAACAACTCTTCGTGAACGTTGCCGTGCTGGCGTGGAGATCGTGTCTGCAGTAATTGGTGGTAGAGGGCTTCAGCAGAATAGAAAGATCCATTGTTATCTTCGGAGCCGAGTTAAAGCATTTCGCCGAAGAGCTGTTTAGCGGAATCTACATTTGGCCATGTTACCGGTTTTGCCAACGGATCCAGGTTCCGGGTACTAAAATCAGAAAAGTAGCTGATTTTTCTTTTCCCGACTTGTAAAAATTTTTGGGATATGGATTCAATTTTCAAATGTGTGCCCGTTGAGGAAATCATACGCGGATTCCGCTCAGGGGTGTACAATACACCATCTCTTCTCAATAGTGCTTTTGAAGACCTGGTGCATAGATGGCTAGATTTGGGTGAGAATGATGAAAATGAAATACGTTTGCTGATTTTGCGAAGGCAGTAAAAGATTCTGAGGAAAATTGCAAGTCAACTGCTAATTCCATCTCGGTGTAAATTGATCCCGGGAATAAAGACTCACCAAGCGGTCAAAGCAACGACGTGACCTTCATTAAGGGGAAAGCACTGGCTCCAGGAGGGAGTAATACAGGTGCTAATACAATGGGTCTGTCTGGCTCCCCGCGACCGCCGCCCAGTTTTGAAAATCATGTCGCAAATTTCACAAATGTAGGCATTGATAGTTCCTCTAAAGTAGTGCTTTTGAGGGCCTGGTGCATAGATTGCTAGATTTGGGTGAGAATGTTGAAAATGATACGTTTGTTGATTTTGCGAAGGCAGTATAAGATTCTGAGGAAAATTCCAAGTCAACTGCTAAATCAATCTCGGTATTAACTGATTCCGGGAATAAAGACTCACCAAGCGGGCAAAGTAACGACGAGACCTTCATTAAGGGGAAAGCACTGGCTCCAAGAGGGAGTAATACAGGTGCAAATACAATAAGTCTGTCTGGCTCCCCGCGTCTGCCGCCCGGATTTAAAAATCATGTCGCAAATTTGACAAATGTAGGCATTGATAGGTACTCTGAAGATAGTGCTTTTGAGGGACTGGTGCATATATGGCTAGATTTGGGTGAGAATGTTGAGTATGATACGTTTGCTTATTTTGCGAGGGCAGTAATAGATTCAGAGGAAAATTCCAAGTAAACTGCTAATTTTATCTCGGCATAAATTGATACCGGGAATAAAAACTCAACAAGCGGGCAAAGTAACGACGAGACCTTCATTAAGAGGAAAGCACTGGCTCCAGGAGGGAGTAATACAGGTGCTAATACAAGAGGTCTGTCTGGCCCCCGCGTTCGCCGCCCGTTTTTGAAAATCATGTCGCAAATTTGACAAATATAGGCGTTGATAGGTCCTTTGAAGATAGTGCTTTTGAGGGCCTGGTGCATAGATGGCTACATTTGAGTGAGAATGTTAAATAATATAAGTTTGCAGATTTTGCGAAGGCAGTAAATGATCCTGAGGAAAATTCCAAGTGAAGTGCTAATTCCATCTCGGCATTAATTGATTCCAGGAATAAAGACTCACCAAGCGGGAAAAGTTAACGACGAAACCTTCAATAAGGGGAAAGCACTGACGCCAGGAAAGAGTAATACAGGTGCTAATACAATGGGCCTCTCTGGCTCCCCACGTCCGCCGCCCGGTTTTAAAAATCTAGTCGTAAATTTCACAAATGTAGGCGTTGATAGGTCCTCTGAAGATAGTGCTTTTGAGGGCCTGGTGCAAAGATGGCTAGATTTGGGTGAGAATGTTGAAAATGATACGTTTGATGATTTTGTAAAGGCAGGAAAAAATTCTGTTGAAAATTCCAAGTCAACTGCAAATTCCATCTCGGCATTAATTGAGTCCGGAAATAAAGACTCATCAAGCGGGCAGAGTAACGACGAGACGTTCATTAAAGGGAAAGCACTGGCTCTAGGAGGGAGTAATACAGGTGCTAATACAATTAGTCTGTCTGGCTCCCCATGTCCGGCGCCCGGTTTTGAAAATCATGTCGCAAATTTCGCAAATGTAGGCGTTGAAATGTCCTCCGCAGATATGGTATTGAGGGCCTGGTGCAAGGATGGCTAGATTTGGGTGAAAATGTTGAAAATGATACGTTTGCTGATTTCGCGACGGCAGTAAAAGATTCTGAGGAAAATTCCAAGTCAACTGCTAATTCCATCTCGGCATACATTGAAACCGGGGATAAAGACTCACGAAGCGGGCAAAGTAACGACGAGACCTTCTTTAAGGGGCTCCAGGAGGGAGTATTGCGGGTGCTAATACAATGGGTCTGACTGGTCCCAGAGTCTGCCGTCCGGTTTTGAAAATCATGTCGCAAATTTCGCAAATATAGGCGTTTATAGGTCCTCTGAAGATAGTGCTTTTCAGAGCCTGGTGCAGAAAAATGGCTAGATTTGGGTGAGAATGTTGAAAATGATACGTTTGCTGATTTTGCAAAGGCAGTAAAAGATTCTGTGGAAAATTCCAAGGAAACTGCTAATTCCATCTCGGTATTAATTGATTCCGGGAATAAAGACTCACCAAGCGGGAAAAATTAACGACGAAACCTTCATTATGGGGAAAGCATTGGCTTCAGGAAAGAGTAATACAGGTGCTAATACAATGGGTCTGTCTGGCTCCCCACGTCCGCCGCCCGGTTTTAAAAATCTAGTCGCAAATTTCACAAATGTAGGCGTTGATAGGTCCTCTGAAGATAGTGCTTTTGAGGGCCTGGTGCAAACATGGCTAGATTTGGGTGAGAATGTTAAAAATGATACGTTTGCTGATTTTGCAAAGGCAGTAAAAGATTCTGTGGAAAATTCCAAGTCAACTGCTATTTCCATCCCGGCATAAATTGATACCGGGAATATAGACTTACCAAGCGGGCAAAGTAACGACGAGACTTACATTAAGAGGAATGCACTGTCTCCAGGAGGGAGTAATACAGCTGCTAATACAATGGGTCTGTCTGTCTCCCCGCGTCTGCCCCCAGGTTTTGAATATCATGTCGCAAATTTCACAAATGTATGCATTGATAGGTCCTCTGAAGATAGTGCTTTTGAGGGCCTGGTGCATAGATGGCTAGATTTGGGAGAGAATGTTGAAAATGATACGTTTGCTGATTTTGCAAAGGCAGTCAAAGATTCTGAGGAAAATTCCAAGTCAACCTCTAATGCCATCTTGGCATAAATTGATACCGGGAATAAAGACTCACCAAGCGGGCAAAGCAACGACGAGACCTTCTTTAAGGGGAAAACACTGGCTCCAGGAGAGAGTAATACAGGTGCTAATACTATGGGTCAGCCTGGCTCCCCGGGTCTGCCGCCCGGTTTTGAAAATCATGTCGCAAATTTCACAAATGTAGGCGTTGATTGGTTCTCATGATGATAGTGCTTTTGAGGGCCTGGTGCATAGATGGCTAGATTTGGGTGAGAATGTTGAAAATGAAACGTTTGCAGATTTTGCAAAGGCAGTAAAAGATTCTGTGGAAAATTCCAAGACAACTGCTAATTCCATCTCGGCATAAATTGATACCGGGAATAAAGACTCACCAAGAGGGTAAAATGACGACGAGACCTTCATTAAGGGAAAAGTACTGGCTCCAGGAGGGAGTAATACAGGTGCTAATACAATTAGTCTGTCGGGCTCAAAATGTCCGCCGCCCGGTTTTTAAAATCATTTCGCAAATTTGACAAATGTAGGCATTGATAGGTCCTATGAAATTAGTGCTTTTGTGGGCCTGGTGCATAGATGGTATAGAATTGGGTGAGAATGTTGAATATGATACGTTTGCAGTTTTTTCGATGGCAGTAAAATATTCTGAGGAAAATTCTAGGTCATCTGCTATTTCCGACTCGGAATTAATTGATTCCGGGAATTAAGAATCACCAAGCGGGCAAAGTAACGACGAGACCTTCATTAAGGGGAAAGCACTGGCTCCAGGAGGGAGTAATACAGGTGCTAGTACAATGGGTTTATCTGGCACCCCGCGTCCGCCACCCGGTTTTGAAATTCATGTCGCAAATTTGACAAATGTAGGCATTTATATGTCCTATTACGAGAGTGCTTTTGAGGGCCTGGTGCATAGAAGGCTAGATTTGGATGAGATTGTTGAATTCGATACGTTTGCTGATTTTTCAAAGGCAGTAAAAGATTCTGAGGATAATTCCAAGTCAACTGCTAATTCCATCTCGGTATTAATTGATTCCGGAAATAAAGACTCACCAAGCGGGCAAAGTAATGACGAGACCTCCACTAAGGGGAAAGCACTGGCTCCAGGAGGGAGTAATACAGGTGCTTATACAATAGGTCTGTCTGGATCCCCGCGTCCGCCGCCCAGTTATGAAAATCATGTCGCAAATTTGACAAATGTAGGCATTGATAGGTCCTCAGAAGATTGTGCTTTTGAGGGCCTGGAGCAAAGATGGCTAGATTTGAGTGAGAATGTTGAAAATGATACGTTTGCTGATTTTGCGAAGGCAGTAAAAGATTGTAAGGAAAATTCCAAGTCAACTGCTAATACCATCTCGGCATTAATTGATTCCGGGAATAAAGACTAACCAAGCTAAAAAAATTAACGACGAGACCTTCATTAAGGGGAAAGAACTTGCTCCAGGAGGGAGTAATACAGGTGCTAATACAAGAGGTCTGTCTGGCTCCCCGCGTCCGCCGCCCGGTTTTGAAAATCATGTCGCAAATTGGACAAATGTAAGCATTTAATGTCCTCTGAAGATAGTGCTTTTTAGAGCTTGGTGCATAGATGGTAAGATTAGGGTGAGAATGTTGAATATGATACGTTTGCTGATTTTGCAGAGGCAGTAAAAGAATCTGTGAAAAATTCCAAGGCAACTGCTAATTCCATCTCGGCATTAATTGATTCCGGAAATAAAGACTCACCAAGCGGGCAAAGTAACGACGAGACCTTCATTAAGTGGAAAGCACTGGCACGAGGAGGGAGTAATACAGGTGCTAATACAATGGGTCTGTCTGGCTCCCCATGTCCGCCGCCCTGTTTTGAAAATCACTTCGCAAATTTGAAAAATGTAGGCATTGATAGTTCCTCTTAGGATAGTGCTTTGTGGGCCTGGTGCATAGATGGCTAGATTTCGTTGAGAATGTTGAAAATGAAACGTTTGCTGATTTTGCAAAGGCAGTAAAAGATTATGTGGAAAATTCCATGTCAACTGCTAATTCCTTCTCGGCATAATTTGATGCCGGTAATATACACTTACCAAATGGGCAAAGTAACGACGAGACCTACATTAAGAGGAATGCACTGTCTCCAGGAGGGAGTAATAAAGGTGCTAATACAATGGGTCTGTCTGGCTCCCCGCGTCTGATTTTGCAAAGGCAGTAAAAGATTCTGTGGGCAATTCCAAGGCAACTGCTAATTCCATCTCGGCATTAATTGATGCCGGTAATATACATTTACCAAGCGGGCAAAGTAACGACGAGACCTACATTAAGAAGAATGCATTGTCTCCAGGAGGGAGTAATACAGGTGCTAATACAATGGGTCTGTCTGGCTCCCCGCGTCTGCTCCCAGGTTTTGAATATCATGTCGCAAATTTCACAAATTTAGGCATTTTTAGGTCCTCTGAAGATAGTGCTTTTCAGAGCCTGGTGCAAAGATGGCTAGATTTGGGTGAGAATGTTGAATATGATACGTTTGCTGATTTTGCGAAGGCAGTAAAAGATTCTGAGGAAAATTCCAAGTGAACCGCTAATATCATCTCTGTATGAATTGATTCCGGGATAATAGACTCACCAAGCACGCAAATTAACGACGAGACCTTCATTAAGGGAAAAGCACTAACTCCAGGAGGGAGTAATACAGGTGCTAAAACAAGAGGTCTGTCTGGCTCCCCGCGTACGCCGCCCGGTTATGAAAATCACATCGCAAATTTTACACATGTAGGCATTGATAGGACCTCTGAAGATAGTGCATTTGAGGGCCTAGTGCATAGATGGCTATATTTGGGTGAGAATAATGAATATGATACGTTTGCTGATTTTGCGAAGGCAGTAAAAGATTCTGAGGAAAATCCCAAGTCAACTGCTAATACCATCTCGGCATTAATTGATTCCGGGAATAAAGACACACCAAGCGGGCAAAGTTACGACGAGACCTTCATTAAGGGGAAAGAACTGTCTCCAGGAGGGAAAATACAGGTGCTAATACAACAGGTCTGTCTGGCTCCACGCGTCCGCCGCCCTGTTTGTAAAATCATGTCGCAAATTTGACAAATGTAGGCATTGATAGGTCCTCTGAAGATAGTGCATTTGAGGGCCTGGAGCATAGATGGCTAGATTTTGGTGAGAATGTTGAATATGATACGTTTGCTGATTATGCAAAGGCAGTAAAAGATTCTGATGAAAATTCTAAGTCAACTGCTAATTCCATCTCGGTATTAATTGATTACGGGAATAAAGACTCACCAAGCGGGCAAAGTAACGACGAATTCTTCATTAAGGGGAAAGCACTGGCTCCAGGAGGGAGTAATGCGGGTGGTAATACAATGGGTATGTCTGGCTCCCCGCGACTACTCACCCCGACACCTTGGAACCGGATGTGTGATAACAGACCCCGATACCGCCCTAATCAGTCATCGTAGGCCACGCCCCTTTTTGTCTGTCACTTCAGAACGGGATGCACTCTCTCCTCCCCTAATTCGGTTATCCTCCCCTTGTTGGGAGGCATTTCAGAACCGGATATTCCTCCCTATGTTCCTTCCTTTTATCGCTGAGGCAAGATGTCATATTTATCAGGAGGTCTTCATGGTTCCGACATTACCCAACGTTTACATCACTAGTGAGCTAATGGATAAGGACTCCCCCCAGCGGACCGCCGATTACGGTGAGAGCGTCTCTTTCTCAATGGCCGCTGAGTACGTTAAGTTCTCTGGTAATTAAAAGAGATTAAATGGAATACTTCTCATTGAAAGATCACGTTGGTAGGATGGTAGAAATAAAGGCATAGAGTTCACTGGCTCATTTAACATTAATATATATGGCTGAATGATAATTGTTAAGATCAAATTGAAATACATTGGAGCATTAAGGATTCAAGATGCATGACGTCTCATGTGGAGGTAGGACAATGAAAACAAGGACACAGATGTATTTAAATTGAGCATTCATTTTATTACAAGTAATATAATTACAGTAACCTTGATATGACAATCACCATAGTGAAAGAAAGTACAATACAGTCATCTGGAATTGAACATGCGTTAGTTATTACTGGCAGCAATTTGTATCAGAGTTTAATTACATCTTACTCTTTTTCGATGACAGAACAGTAACAAGAATGTAAATGCTGAGACACAAAAATACGTGTGAGTCAGTCAGTCAATCTCAGTTTGAGTGGCACTCATCGACAACGTCGGATAGAAAGTCACTTCCCTCACGTTTTGATAAAATAGCACATATATTTTCCTTGAAAGGGCTTCAACATTTATAGAATTTGGGGGAATGCCTAGTTCCGTTACATTAATTTGAGCACTTGCGATGCAATCCCAAGGAGTTCTCTCCAGTTTGTTATCACGTTCACTACGACATGTTTGAAAGATGGCATCGAGGTATGCATTTAACAGTTTTTTGTCGTAAGTGGACCAAGCATTCCGTTCTTCCCACCGCAATTTAACACACTCGGCAAAGGCCAAAAGTCCGTGCCATGATGACTTTGTGAGGTACACACTGACTTGCTCATTATTTCGGTTCGTGTTCTCCACTATAATGGATTTGGTACCATATATGCGCTTAAATTTTAACACACAATTACCAATGGGAATACTGTGAGGCACTACGTCACTATAAAAATAGGATTTTATCAGTTTCTCGTTTTGCATTAGATCACACCAACCCGAGTAGTCCAAGGTCACGGAAAAACCTCCAACTTTGCCTAGCGTTATGAACGGGGCACACTTGTTCTTTACATCTAGGCCAATGGTCACTCGTTTTGTATCACTGTAATTCATTTTGAATCCACATTCGAGTAGTCCGAGATGCTCTGGGCGTCGAGATGGTGAAGGCTGCGATTCCGGGGTGACTTGTTGATCCTCCTCTATCTCGGGGAGGACGGACGGCTCGTACGACGGGCGCTTGTATAGTCCACTGCTGGGCGGGTGAGGCGAGTATGGTCGGGACGTCCCGCGGCGAGGAACGCCCTTCACTCCAGGCCTTCGTGGCGTCCGGAAGGAAGCTCTAGGTGGTTCCATGGTGTAGTGTGAGTACTGGCTGCCCTCTCAGGCAGCAGGACGCCTTAGTTCTCCCTGGAGGGGAAATGAGGGGAAGCAGAAGGAAGGGATGGCAACCCGCGGTTGCCGTATGAATGTGCTTTCAAGAGATTGTATGCCGTGGTTGATGACGCGGCCTTCCCGGTTTGCACGCGGAATAGGGGATAATCCATCGTGCACGCTTGACAGTGCTTTCCAAATATTTCATTAAAGACAATCAAGATATTCTCGTCGTTGAGATTGTAGTTCTCACTAGCGAAGAGTTTTAAAAAATCCGCAGGGGAAAAACCAGTGCACCGGAAAGCTAGGTATACGGACGAGTAATTACCACACGTAGCTGACGTCAAACTCTGAAGTTGACATACGTTGTATCGCCATGATTTACATTCTCTGTCGAGGAAGACGATATGCTCTTTTACAATCGGTGGTAGCCCATAACTATCAAAAAATTCTCCCCTTCCTTTATCGTCGATGAATATGGCGACCCAGTGTGATCAGATTTTCTCATTGGGTCTGTATTAGCTATCAATGCCGAAGGATGGTAACAATTTATAGGTAGGTTATCGGAAGCAAACACACCTCTGAATAATGAACGAATATCATTATCCCTATTTAATGCGCGCGTCAGCTGAATACTATCCATCTTACTCTCAGTTGTCGTTTTCGTAATGGGAATCCCACCTTATTTCATATCTCTTTATACAAGGCTCTTCATTCGCAGCCGGAGATCTTGCTAGGGGGCAGTATGGGTTCCAGCGGTAGTGTTCTTTTTCAGGCTTATCCCACATCTCCCAAGATCCTATAGCAATACCGCACACGTTACAGATAGCAACATCGCGCACTCCCGAGTAGAAAAAGCCTGCATCTGCTACACGTTTTGTGTTTAGGGCAAACCTCCGCGAGACTCCGCTGAACGACTTAAAATGAAAGTCGGGCGATGTCAAAATCTCTCTTCCTTTACCACGTAGCCATGTCAGTAGACGGATACAATTCGTAGTTGCACATACAGGATTCCAATTACGATGATAAACCCTGCACATTCCACGACGAACTCTGCGTTTTAATTTGTTAAGGGATGGACATCCTAGAACTTCCAAGTTGATCACTTCCCTGAAGGTCAAAATCTCTTTCAGAAACTCGCATTTCTCTCTGCCTTTTGCGAAAACAAAATTATACGCAGATGTATGTAGATGGAGGATGTAACGAAGATCTGAATAGTCTGTCTCCCCGTCATGCTATGAGAGACCGTGATAGTTTTTACATAACCACGAATCCTCCTGCACTTCTCTATCACTTCTACTACTCCGTGAATAAGGCGGTTTGAAGTGCCATGTTTTTACTTTGCAACAATCGTCGTCGTCACTAGCGATGGATAGTTCTTTCACCACTAACCCGCCATCGTGCTTGAAACACTGAATATCCACAATCACGGCCATCTCAGCACCCCCTGGAAAGCTTACTGAGCGAGAACGTGAGCGAGAGCCTTAATAAACCCTACCCCACTCCACGCAGCTCCCGCCCCCCGTTCTTTAACTCCCTCCTTCCGTCTCTCTCTCCCCAGGTGCTTCTCCTAGCTACTGTAATCTACTCCGACATTGCGATGACGATCAATTTCGAGAAGATTATTAAATTCTGTGTACAACAGACAGTTTATAGTCTCGGGCAATGCGTTTTTAAATCTTACTTCCAGACGAAGACTTCCATGCCTTTGTAGACTCCAGTGAGCGGCGTTTGCCTCTAAATCAGGTGTCAGATCAAATGCAGTGAGAAAATAACCGTCCTTATAATTCTCCCTGGGAATGCTGTTGCCATCGTCTTGAAAGTGAATTCCAGTGCCTGAGAAAAGTGTGTGATATGCCTGTAGGAAAAGACCAGATCCCGAAAAATCGGGTTGTAAAGGCTTGGTTGGAACCTGCTTGCCATCGAGATACAGAGCTAAGAACGTGAGGTCAAAATTTTGAAAATTAAACGGATTTGATACAAGTTCCCCGTTGAACGCTGCGTTAGAGACAAATCCTACGATCACGCGCTTCGGAAGTTGTCCCAAGAAAATGTTATCCAGAGTTTTACTCTGTACATCCCTCGAAATGGTGACAGTCTTAATATCCACGCGTGTGATTGGATACTTTGCTGTTGATTTTTCTAGAGCCCGACTATGACCTATTAAGACTGACGGGCTTATTTTAACATTACGAATAATAAGTGCCGCGTCAACTATTTTCACAGCAACGTTTTCGTAAATTCTCGACGCCATTAGGTTAAATCCCGTCTTTGACCTAACGAGCTTGAGACGCATCTCTACTCCGTTCAGAAGAAATTTTTCTTGGTTGAATAGATCACAATGAAGATGACCCATTAATTCCACAGGACCTCCTTCTTCAGTGTATTGGCGTCTTTTAACGGCTCCTACATTATCGCGACAATCATCCATTTTCCCAGGTGTCATCGTACCACAGCGCTGCCGTAAGATGAGAATTCTTCGCAGCGGGTCCGTAATTGAGAATAGTTTCAATGTACGCCCTGTATGGATACGTATGACTTGGAGGCGTCACTAATTTTTGATTTAGAAAAATATCAACTTGTGAGAAAAGAGAATGAAGCCATAGGTTTACCGGTCCAATTACAGAATCGTCATCGGCCACCTGCGCACGTCGCTCTATCCGCGCTGTTATGGCTATTAGCGTGTGCGAAAGATCAACATACTCGTCACCGTGCCCAGGTATTACGAACTCTAAAGGAGCGTCGTCGGTCAGGGTAGAGATAGGTTTATAGTGTATCCACTGTCCATCCTCGATGCTCGTCTGCGTTGGTGGTACGGAAAATAGATCGAGTTCCGACTTCACGCATTCACAGGATTGGTGGTGAAGAAAAGACATTTTAGGTAAATATATCCTTTAAGTCGCGCTTAGAAATCTTTCTTGAGAGTGCCGTCGTCGTCTTCTTCCTCTTCTTCTTTGAAGTAGATGTCTTACTCCCACGCGTGGTAGTCTCCGACTGAGACTTCCTCTTACGTGCTTTCTGAATATACCCACCCCCTGTCATTCTCTGTATTTTACTCTCAGCCCTTCTCATCAGATTCTCTCCGGCCTCTAGAACTCGTTTGCGTATCACTCTTTTTACCGGCTGTGCATCGCTCGAGGAAATGTCGCCAATGACATTCATTCCGGCTTTGAGAGCCTCGTGACCCACTGCGCGAGCACCACTTTTCAGTAATGGCAGCACAGAACGAAAGAGTCCTCCTAGGAACTTTCCGATGCCGTGTCCTTTTTGATAGTTAACTCCTTGATAAACAGATCCTACCCCGTTTCCTGCCTGGTTAAGGTAGTAACGAGTGTAAGGATCGTAGTTGTTATTCGGCTTTACCATAGCTCCCTCGTTTGCGAAGGTGAAGTACTACAGCCGATGTCCCGTAAAGAAATGGTATTGGATGCCCCGAATGCGTCGATTTCAATGGTATCAAACTCTCTCTTCATAGCAGGCACGTAGATTGGCCTGGTGAAAACGTGGCTAATGTCGAGACCGTATTTTCTTTTCTCAGCCGCGGTACTTACAATGCGCAGAAGAGGGGCTACAGTATCGCCTATTATATGTGGTTCGACGATGTCGCAATAAACGTAAATCTGAGAGGGGTAGCCGATATCGAGGTCAGGTTTACGTTTTGCTTTTTTCTGTTCCACTATGTCGCCTCCAGGCTCGAATCCTAGTTGCAACGCCAAAATTTCCGACGTGGTAACAACGACCGTGTTTTTCGCCTCAACTGTAACCACGCCGTGGTCGGTGTAGGAAAATTTCACGCCGCTAGGATGAGAAATCTTCTTTAGATCGTCGTTCAGGGTGTTAACAAGATCTGAGACATGATCATAATGATTCGCCGGTAGTTTTCTGCAATAAGAATATGTGCTTCCGGCATGGTAAACTGAAAATTCGCGCTGTTTAGCGTAAACGTTGCAAATTGTCAACGGGAAGTGAATCTCAACGAGAGCGACCTCCCACTGTCCATCCAGAGAGATGTTCTTTGGCAAGAGACATGTAAATTTAGCGGTTGTGTTGTTCCCATGACTAGACATCGAGCTGTTGCTTGGGAGTGTGAGGTAAAATCCTTCAGCCATCACAATTTTTTTATCGTTGACGCAAGTATCCACGAGTTGAATTTGGAGGGATAACCTTTCCAACTGACTAGCGCCTCTTTTCTGACACCTCTTCCCCTCGTTTGAAGTATTTTATCTATTTTGAATGTCTTCGATTTAGATAGAATAATTTTTTGTAATTCGGGTTCATAAAACGTGCCTTCGATTATATCACCTTCTAAATCTTTCAGCTCGTAAACAGGCGGCTTCCTCTTAATAACTCTCTCGATAATAAATATTTCTTCAGTCCAATTCGATTTGTACCCTTTCCGAAATGATACCTTCTCTCTACTAATTCTTACTCTATCTCCAACTTTCAGATGCGCTCTTACGATTTTCTTCTTCTTCTCACCACCGTATACATTACTCCACACTTGAAGAATATTATTCTCGTTAACGCCCGCTGGAGCCATTTTGATTGTAGAGTGCACGGATTTATTATAGGCATCTACGATCTTTGGGAGCACGTCAACGTATCTTTTGGTGTTGTACATTGTAAAATATCGCCACATCCGAGACTTGAGCGTTCTGTTTAAGCGCTCCACTACGGCTGCTTTCGTGTCCGGATTATTAGAGTGGTAATAACCAATCGATTTTTTTTTTTTAATTCCTGAAATGTTTTGTTTAAAAATTCGTTACCTTTATCCGTCATAAGTTTGAGAGGCTTCCTCCTCGTTGATTTCAATATTCGCGAAAAACCCTCTGTCACAACTGCACTTGTCTTTGAGCGCAATGCCACCGCCCACGAGAAGCGACCATAAACGTCAATCACAGTGAGAATATAATTGAAACCATCGTTCTGCTTTCTTATATGCTTCATGTCGTTTAAATCAGCCTGCCACAGGTCGTCCATATTGTCGACAACATATCTATTTCTTTGAAACTTTCGTTTTACCGGTTTATGATGCGTGTATGCATCTTGTTTCTGGAGCCATATTTTGACGTCTTTCCTTGACACAGTCGGAGGTGCAGCCTTCCACAGCTTCTCTATTCCAGAATATGAAGCAGGATGCGCAGGGTCGTAATAAATATTTCGAAGTATTTCGAAGTCCACTGACTTTTTCATTTTTTAAAACGATAAGGGGTCCAGCTTCGAATGAACTTCTCCTTCACGGGTGCTGAATTCTTCGGCGAACTCTGGGTCCTTCGGCGCATAAATGACACTCTTTCCCCGGCACCTTCTCTCGCTTTCGGTGTGTAGCCCTGAATAACCTGTAGCCGCTGACGATTCCCTATATATTCAAGTGGCGTATTTATTTCCGACAATGATGAGGCGAAGGAAGCAATACCAATAGGGTTTGAATTTTTCCGCTCTCTCATTACATCTCCAATTAGATCTATGATATTGGACCCTGGAATTACGCCACCCTTGATGGTAACTGTTCCATCAGAGCTCCAGCTGATTTTATCTGACCGCGAGATTCTGTTCACCAGCAGTTCTGCCCGCTTCCTGTATTTCAACGGTACAGAATTAAGAATTTCGGACCGAAGGGGAACGCGTCTCTCCTCCCCGGCAATGGTGGAGCTCCCATCGTCGGCACTGCGTTCTTTTTCCGACACAGGTAGGACTATCGGCTTCCTTTCCTCTCCCGCAAAATGCAGAAAGCGATGAAGGCACTGTTTGTATAGGTTCCATTTTTCACTATCGGATTTCATGGGTGCGCGTAAAATTCTTTCCATCTCGCTATCCAAGGCCGAGAGTACTTGACCGTTGCTAGTCATCGGAACGGGCGGGTTATTCATGCGATGCATAATTTCATGAGGAACAAGCACCATTTTCTTAGCGTGATCCATTACTTATAATGCTAGAAATGACACCACTTATCACTGGTAATAGTAAGGGTAAAATGAAACTTCCCGTTTGCACTATTAATTTCCTCTTTTTCTTCCAACAACCTTTTCCCGTTGCGAGCTTGCGTAGTAGAGCTTTATGTCTCGCTAAACGCTTTTTCTGCGCAGCAGTTAAATCCACTCTCCCTTTCAACGTGTTATCAACAATTTCGCAAATGGTTCTAGTGAGCCCTGGGTCCGCCGTTTTGAGAACTGCCGTGCGGATCGAAGGTTTACAGCGCGCAATGAAGCTCAGAATATCGACGTGCTTAGCTATCCTCTGCCTCATGATGACTAAAAGATTTACCTAACGCTAGTTTCTATTTATTACCAATCTTGCGTCGAGTCGCTTAATTTAATTTCCTTGGTTGGTAGAAATAATGAAGCGCATCGTCCGGGAATATTTTGGCACGAAAGCGAAAAGCGTCCGGTGTGGACTGTTTTAAATCGATGAATAAATAACCATGAGCTTCTTCCGTCGCATCGTCATACGCATCTTGCAAAAATCTGATATCTCTAGGATAAATCTGCCGCGCTAGAGTCAAAATCTGACTTCTGTCTCTAGGATTTTTAAAATATACTACGTAGTGGGTGTTGAGTGAAATATCTCTAGCTCCCTTTCCCTGGTGAAACAGGCTCTGCGTCAAATGTATAATACTTATATTTCTATGGTGACTTCCCCTCGAGAATAAATCTACCACGACTCTATCGTTACTTTCCATCATTAGATCGTCTAGGATCATTAATTTAGCGCCATTTGACGGCGGAATACTCTTCATTTCTGGCAGCCCTTCATGGAAGGAGACACCTAAAGGTTTTAAAGACTCGTAAGAATACTGCCATTCCGCATAACACCAGATTATGTCGGAAAACGATGCATCAAACATTTCCTTTTGAAATTTTATGTCTACTAGTGAAACATGTTTTGCCGCATGAGCTCGGTTCGGCAACTAGCGCGCAGAACGGATGCTTCAATCGCAGATCCATCTTAACGATTAAGTGCTTCAAGGTCGGGTTTAAGCTTTTATCGGATATCAAACCATCAACCGCTGCGCGTACTCTTTAAATATATGTAATAAAAAGTGGACTACTCTTAGTTGAACTCCCTTGCTAGGAGTTCTTAAGCCCGTCCACCGCGTCAAGGTGGTAGTCCTTCGGAGGGAAAAATTTGTGAAAATAAAAAATAATATACAGAAATAAAGAACAAAATAAAAAAAATTTAGAGAAATAAATGTCAAACGAAAAAAAATACGTTAAATACCAAAAAAATAAATAATAAACTAAAGTAAAGAATAACTGTTGAAAATGAAATTAAAAAATAAAACAAAAATAATGAAAAATAAAAAAAATAAAACAAAAATAATGAAAAAAAAATTAAACAAAAATGAAAATGTAAAATAAATGAAAAAAATGAAAAATAAAAAAAAATAATGAGGAAAAAATAAAACAAAAAAAAATATTGAAAAATTATTAACAAAAATAAAGTCGCTCTTCTTATTCTCTCTCGGTTCTCCGCTTTTTAAACCCATATGGCAGGGTTTCGTAATCCTTCTCTCGCTTCCTCTTTGTATAAACCACTCTAAAGAGCTTTGTCTCTGTCCTTGTCACAACATCGTGTTTGTTAGTCCTATAAATTCGGTTCTTGTAAGTTATCTTCCGTCCGGGAGCGTCTTCGAGGATTTCTCTGAGGGTATCAAAACACACCACTCCGTCGTTGGACGAGTTTATTGTGATGCCTCGAACTTTACAAACCCTCTTCTCGAACGCTGGATCGCATTTCGACTTGACCACGTATGCGTAGTTCTTGGGCCCTCCGGAGACAAACTCAGAAATGTAGCACCCTTCTCCAAGGGGAGAAATCTCATCGGTCATGTCACCCAAGTAGTCCCCTACAGGAGGCATCCATTCTCCGGCACGTTGAGTGAACACGCAAGAATCCGTGTCGTGATAAATTACACGCCGATTTAATTTCTCTAAGTATCTATACAGCTCTAGTCTTGCATGTGCCGTAGTGTAGCACGCTAGCACTATGTTGCTGCTTGGGGAGGGGGTGACGACTTCGTCGATCTCTTCCCATTGGGCGTAGAGGAGCTCGTCATTTATCTCTATAAGTCTTAGCACCTCCGTATTAGGACTTGACAGCAGCGAGTATAAGTCGCCAAGCTTTCTTACGACGCTCGTGTGAGAAAGATTATCCCGCTGCCCAAACTTCCCCCAGAAGCTATTCAGCATCAGCTTTGCTAATGAGCGCTTTCCAGCATTATGCTCAATGCTGTCTCGTTCCAGGGCAATGCCTTCTCTCTCGAGAAATAGACTTAGGTACTGCTCCTTCTTCTCATCTGACGTGCACCAACTCGGCCATCCACTCGCTTCCTGCTTGATTTTAAGGAACGAGTTTATGTATCCGGAGAAAAGTCCCCCTTCTCCCGTTTCCCGTGAATACTCTGTGACCGTATAGTGCCACGCCTCGTGTATTTTCAGCACCCTGTACCCTAGAGTGACAGCCTTTTTCAGCTCACTAGTTACCCACGTACCCTTTGAAGCTCTCTCGTCTTCACAGTTCTCACATGGTCCCTTATTTTCACTCAGTGCACACGAGCGACAAAGAGGGAAAAATATCTTCCCGTTGGCCTTCATGGGAAGAACGGGTAAATAGAGTTCACTAGGAGGAAGAATGTCGCACTTCACTAGTCCCTCAATTTCGTCTAGAGGAGGACACTCATCACCCACGTACACTGTTGGATGGCCTACAGGATACGCTTTATATTTATTGACAAATGGGTAGAGTGAGCAGATATCTATATATTTTATCTCCTCTCCCTCTGCCTCGTTTTCCTTATGGTACAGCTTCACCGCATTGGTTCTCCCTCCGTAAAAGGCATCACGAGGGTTAAGAGGTGCATTTTTAATCACCGGATTGTCCCTTACAAAGCTATTCATTTCTGAATCACGCTCTAGTTCCCTCAGAAACTCACATTCCCATTTCTGCGTCACCTTATATCCACGATCCTCGAAAAACTTCATTTTTCTCTCGGTCGTTTCAAATCGTGAATTCATAGTTTCTGAGGGCTTGTTGCTTAAGGGTTCTTCTCTATTATTGAAGCACTTGGGACATCCGTGATAAAAACACCCGTGAAATTCAAAAATTTCCTCACCGGCAGGTGTTTTTCGATATCCATCGACCTTCCTTTTCAGCACCTTTACCTCCCTCCCATTTGCTGCGTGACGGATGGATATCCCTCTCTTTCTCTCCTCAGTGAGAAGCCACATAATCGCTCTCTGGGACTGATTGTCTCCCCAATGGTATCCACCAGGAGGAATAATGACGATCTCCTCGGCCCTCACGTATTTCTTTTTGAAAACCCGCATACAGGCGCTGGCTATTGTTAGGGCCTCTCTGAAGGGATCCGTGTCATTCAGATTGAGAAAGTCCCTTCGGAACTTGGCACAGGCCATCCGTAGGATATTCACATCCTGAATACAGTACTTTCTAATTTCATCGGCCATTTTGAAAACGTAACCTGCGGCAACCATCTCCTCGTACCACTTGTTAAATTTAACAAGATTCGGCCGTGTCATCCCCTCAACTCCGTAGTCGGCAGCAGGAGGCATCGGTCCTTCATACTCACTATTGTCATGAGTATTAAAGAGATGCGGGAAGTAGCCTTTCGTCAGGGAGTCGTTCAGCCCAAGCGTCGAAGGAAGCTTAGACAAAGGCATGGGGAGAAAGTTTAAAGAGTATGAACTTTACTCCCTCATACTCGATGGACATCAGCTTGGCCCCATTACTAATTATTTTTGGCAGCCAATTCATCTTCTCCACCATCGTCTTAATAATGAAATGGCTGTCATAACCCTTTGCATAATGAGCTATGCAAATTATCTCCGTAAACCCCTTCTTACGCAACGCCGAAATACTCTTCATAAAGTCAAGAACTGGATCCGAGTCGCTGAATACTAGTTGTCTCTCTCCACATGCTGTGCATATCTCAAGAGACTCCTTCTCAACACAAATCTCACAGCTCTTCTGGGCAACCAAGAAATTTGGGGTGTGCAGAAAATGCCCTGGTTTTCTAGGCATGGGGGTGTCCTGTCTACACTCGATATCGTAAAATACAAGGACGAATTTTGATGACTTGGACTTATTTTTCTCTACTATGGGCGACATGAAACACTTATTCCCTGTCTCAT
This sequence comes from Pyrrhosoma nymphula, assembly GCA_963573305.1. Lineage (NCBI taxonomy): Eukaryota > Metazoa > Arthropoda > Insecta > Odonata > Coenagrionidae > Pyrrhosoma > Pyrrhosoma nymphula. The sequence goes on from OY754332.1 coordinate 153,675,190, forward strand.
GTCTGCGCTTGCACACGTGACAATATATTTCTCCGCATACATGTTTTCCTTTAACATGTGACAGGCTGTAGACCCTCTCACAGAGAGTGCAGTGGTTTACGAAGCAGGCGTTTCCGTAAAATTTTCTTTTGCACGCATCGCAGGAGACGGACGGCAAGCAGACATCACACGCAGGAGATATCGTACACCTAGAGCATTCTGACCTGCACTTATGCTCGTATTGATGTTGATAACCTATTTTACATGGCCTGCAGTAATAAGGGCAGCTGAAAGCTCCCGTGAGTGACGCTATATAGTTGAAGTGTCGCTCCCTGTAAATTAAATCTATGTGCTTACGCACACTTCCATCGGGGGCCGGCGTTGAGGGACCTTCGAAGAGGACTTCTTGGCCTTTGCGGTCACCGTACACAGTGATTTTATAACTGTCTAGGTGGTCTTGGAATGCGTTGAGATGCTCCAGTCCCCCACCATTCTGCAGATCAATCGCGTACTCATCGCAAATTGCCTCAGCTCTTGTGGTCTGTAGTCCCCTTCCGCGCTTTACAGCCTTAAAAATCAGAGCGGTGTCCTCATGACGTGAAATAGCTCTTGTAAGACACAGGTTATCACGGTTGGAAAGTACCACTATTGATTTCTTGGTGCTGTAGAACTCGTGGAACGTACATAAAAGATTCTTGTTTCGCCGGCCACCTATCGGCTGCTCTACGTACGTAAAGGTGACATGTAACACTCCATTTATTAGAAAATTCTCACTTGACTGAACAACTTTTTCGATTCTGTTACAGATCACCTCCGCAGAAAATTGATCCACCCTCCGATACGAGATGTAGATGGGATTTCCTGGGTTTTCAGAATTGTATATGGATAATCCCGCCTTGCAATCCTCAGGGATTCCGTTCCGAAGTTCCAATATGAGAGCATCTAAAGCGGACTGGAACCATACTAAGGGGTCTTCATTAGGCGGCGCTGGCCGTAACACACAGGCAATTTCGAGCCCTCTAAGACGGAAGTTTCTCAGATGGCTGCGGTTTTCGGAGAGTACAACAAAATATTCATTTTCACGTCGCCCTCCCCACTGCCTATTCTCGGGTACCTCCAATAGTGGATCCATTAACCATTCATCCTCGACAGGACGATCTAGCAGGTTCATGTTACTTCCCACGCTGTCTTCCACAGAATAGAAATGAAAATTTTCCAAATCTTGGCTTTCGAACTGTATGAGATCGACAAGGGGGATGATTTCGTCGCTATGCACTTCTCCACCCGTTGATGATTCAGCCCTAAGTTCTCCGGTAAGCGAAGGACTAGTCTCTCTTCTATCTTGAAGGAATGCACTTTCAAAATTCTCCAGTGATTGAGAATTGCATAAAAGATCAGTTTCCTCAAATGTTTGTGGGATACTAAATGGGGTACAGTCTAATTGCCCACCTTGCTCGTAAGTGGAATTAAAATATCTCGGAAATGCAGAATTTAATTCCTCAAACCCGGGTGGGGGGCACAGAACGCCTCGAGAAGTTCCCGGTGCTACATCAATTGAAATTCTATCATTTTCACACGGAATAGGGTCGAAGGTAATAAGCGGTAAGTTGGAGTCAGAAGGAGGTAATGAGGAGCGAATGAAATTAGGCGGAGTTTGAATGTCCTCCTGTATCACGCAGTGCTGAGCTTCCAAAGCAAGCGCGTCTCGAGCATTCTTAGAATCTTCACGTAATTTAATAAAATCGTTTATGTCCACATTCTCTCCGATCTCCGTCATACGATAAACTAGACCGTCCAATGCAGCCTTTAAAAGAGAAGCGTTGTCATAGGCTCCCGAACGGTGGGCGCGAATTATCTCACTGGCCGGCACGAACGCAAAAATTTTATCCATTTTAAAATACTTTTCTTCTAAGAAAGACGTGAAAAACTTATTTTAAATACGTATAAAGACGTCTTATTCACTCCGGAAAACGATGATTTACGTTGTATAGAACGACTCACTACGTTTGTCCTGAGATGTTGGATCCCTCTTGGCAGCGTGGCTCCACAGGGAGGCTGGCACCGCGTAGATGTATCTTCCGGACGAAACTCCACAGATTGTAGGGATGGTCGTCGATGATTCACGTGTGGGATGAACTAGGCTCCTGCCGCTCTTCAGAACCTCGGAACCACTTTCAACTAGGGAAACTGATGCAACCGCTCGAACAGGGAAGTTAGCACTAAGAAAACCACCACACGTAACACTCAGATGTCAAGACGTCGACACAAGACCAACAAGTGACATGCAAGCAGAACTCTCGGACCTTTTAAAGGACTGCGCTGGCATATCTTACGTTCAAAAGAGGGGGGTGAGCGATATCCTCGAGAAGCAAGGAGAAAACAAATTCTATATTCGACTTTTCAACATATCGGTATTATTCTCCAACTCATCCAGGGGCGAAGAACGCTTGCCACAGAACGCAAGTAATCGATAGTACGTATAGTTTAGCAGTCTTTCCCACGCATCAGCTCTCGCCCTAAAAGACGAACAGAATCGATGCGACACTCGGAATTTCCGACGTACGAAAGATAATGATTGTGACAGAACGCAAGTAATCGAAGGCACGCATATTGTTTTTGTAGTCTTTCCCATGCGCCAGTTCTCGCCCCTAAAAGACGAACAGAATCGATACGATACTCGGAATTTCCGACGTACGATAGATAATGATTTTGACAGAACGCAAGTAATCGAAGGCACGCATATTGTTTTTGTAGTCTTTTCCGCGCGTATGCTCTCGCCCCTAAACGACGAACAGAATCTATGCGACACCCGGACTTTCCGACGTACGATAATAATTTTGAACACTATCAGCTTTAAATGACATGTTAAAGTCCGTTTGTTCGAGTGGGCCCCTCTTTCCCACGTATCGTCAGCATTATCGCTAAGCGTCAAAGGAAATGTCCTCAACTCCCGTCACCTCCAGCAGAGGAAATGCCGTCACGCTCCCGCCACCATCGGTGATTAACGCGTTTAGAAAAGGGTGAGGAACAACATACTTAGAAAGAAACGCCGTAAGCGCCCTGTCCGTCATTGTCTCCAACCTCGGCTGAAAGGACATCCCCTCGGAGTGTCACTAGTCGTTCGTTCGCTCGATAAGCAACATCTACCCTTGTCTTACGACTAAGCGGCCTGGACTTCATTGTCTCCAACCCCGGCTGAAAGGACACCTCTTGGGACGCGTGTCACTGGTCGCTCGTTCACTCGATAAGCAAAATCCACCCGTGACTTACGACTATCAGCATTATTGAAATGTACAACGAAGAGTCGCAGAATCTCATTGATGTGGAAATCGAACGTGAGGTACGTAAGTTGTCACTTCCACCGTTCTCTTCCGATGCTCAAATTCTTCGTAAAATTATGGAATAAGAAATTAATGAAATCTTATTTCAGATACGGGCCGTCCAGCTATACTCCTGCGATTCCGATTATTCGGAATTTGAAGATGATGCATACTCTAACGAGTGTCGCTCTTCTACGCCCTCTTTAGCAGACAAAGAATTCCCTGACGGCTTCTGGTCCCCCACTCGGAAAACGCTCGCGAATGTGACCGGCACTGAATACATAGACAGCTCAGCGGAAACTTTAATCGTCGGAGAAGTCTCAAGCGAAGTCTATGAAAATATGTTCATGGATATAAGCGCCGATAGTCAATCCAGTCTTCTGATCTCTTCTCAGCTCTCCATTCCTGTGTCCACCGACAATTGCCAGTGTATCTCGTGTGAAAAGTGCATTAATGACATCATGAAAGAAGTTTTAAGTAATATAGACCATTCGGATGAGAACGGGCAAAATAACACAAGTATTCTAGCTTCTGATACGTGCAGCTGTGTAACGTGTGATAAATGTATGAACACAGCCTTCCGTGAAATAATTTTAAATTACACAGAAATAGTGCAGCGCGAAGAGTAATTGTATCCTTAATGTCCCATTGTACATAAACTCAGTCCTAAAAAATTATAATTCCACCGACACTTGCACGTTTGTCTCGTGTGAAAAGTGCATTATGAAAGAAGTTTAAGAAATATAGACAATTCAGACGAGAACGGGCGAGATACCACTAATATTCTAGCTTCTGATACGTGCATCTGTGCTACATGTGATGTGCTACAGGTGAGTATGTTGAATATGATACATTTGCTGATTTTACGAAGGCAGTAAAAGATTCTGAGGAAAATTCCAAGTTGACTGCTATATCCTTCACGGTATTAATTGATTCCGGGAATAAAGACTTACCAATCGGGCAATGTAACGATGAGACCTTTATTAAGAGGAAAGCACTGGCTCAAGTAGGAAGTAATACAGGAGCTAATACAGTGGGTCTGTCTGGCTCCCCGCGTCCGCCAACCGGTTTTGAAAATTATGTCCCAAATTTTACAAATGTAGGCGATAAAAGGTCTTCTGAACAAAGTGCTTTTGAGGCCATGGTGCATAGATGGCTAGATTTGAAAGAGATTGTTGAATATGATACGTTTACTGATTTTGCAAAGGCAGTAAAAGATTCTGAGGAAGATTCCAAGTCAACTGCTAATTCCATCACGGTATTAATATATTCAGGGAATAAAGATTCACCAATCGGGCAATGTAACGACGAGACCTTCATTAAGAGGAAAGCACTGGCTCCAGGAGGGAGTAATACAGGAGCTAATGCAATGGGTTCATCTGGTTCTCCGCGTCTGCCATCCGGTTTTGAAAATCATGTCGCAAAATTTGACAAATGTAGGCGTTAATAGTTCCTCTTAAGATAGTGCTTTTAAGGGCCTGGAGCATAGATGGCTAGATTTGGGTGAGAATGTTGAATATGATACGTTTGCAGATTTTACAAAGGCAGTAAAAGATTCTGGGGAAAATTCCAAGTCAACTGCTAATTCCTTCTCGGTATTAATTCATTCCTGGAATAAAGACTTACCAAGCGGGCAAAGTAACGACGAGAACTTCATGGGAAAGCACTGGCTGCAGGAGAAGGTAATACACGTTTTAATACAATGGGTCTTTCTGGCTCCCCGCGTCCGCCGCCCGGTTTTGAAAATCATATCGCAAATTTGAAAAATGTAGGCGTTGATAGGTCCTCTGAACATAGTGCTTTTGAGGGCCTGGTGCATAGATGGCTAGATTTGGGTGAGAATTACGAATTTGATATGTTTGCTGATTTTGCGATGCCAGTAATATATTCTGAGGAAAATTCCAGGTAATCAGCTAATTCCGACTCGGCATTAATTGATTCCGGGAATAGAGACTCACCAAGCGGGAAAAGTAACGACGAGACCTTCATTAAGGGGAAAGCACTGGCTCCAGGAGGGAGTAATATATGTACTAATACAATAGGTCTGTCTGGCTCCCCATGTCCGCCGCCCGGTTTTGAAAATCATTTCGCAAATTGAGAGAGGTGCTAATACAGGTGCTAATACATGGGGTCTGTCTGGCCACCCGCGTCCGCCGCCCAGTTTTGAAAATTTTGTCGCAAATTTCACAAACGTACGCATTGATAGGTCCTCTGAAGATAGTGCTTTTATGGGCCTGGTGCATAGATGGCTAGATTTGGGTGAGATTGTTGAATATGATACTTTTGCTGATTTTACAAAGGCAGTAAAAGATTCTGAGGAAAATTCCAAGTCAACTGTTAATTCCTTCTCGGTATTAATTGATTCCGGGAATAAGGACTCACCAATCGGGCAAAGTAACTACGAAATCTTCATTAAGTGGAAAGCACTGGCGCCAGGAAAGAGTAATACAGGTGCTAATACATGGGGTCTGTCTGGCTCCCCTCGTCCACCGCCAAGTTTTGAAAATCATGTCACAAATTTGACAAATGCAGGCATTGATATGTCTACTGAAGATAGTGCATTTGAGGGCCAGGAGCATAGATGGCTAGATTTCGGTGAGTATGTTGAATATGATACATTTGCTGATTTTACGAAGGCAGTAAAAGATTCCGAGGAAAATTCCAAGTTAACTGCTAATTCCATCTCGGTATTATTTGATTCCGGGAATAAAGACTCACCAAGCGGCCAAAATAACGACGAGATCTTCATTAAGGGGAAAGCACTGGCTCCAGGAGGGTGAAATACAGGTGCTAATACAAGGGTTCTGTTTAGCTTCCCGCGTCCGCCGCCCGGTTATGAAAATCATGACGCAAATCTACAAACGTAGGCATTGATAGGTCCTCTGAATATAGTGCTTTTGTGGGCCTGGTGCAGAGATGGCTAGATTTGAGTGAGAATGTTGAATATGATTAGTTTGCTAATTTTGCGATGGTAGTTAAATATTTTGAGGAAAATTCCACGTCATCTGCTAATACCGACTTGGCATTATTTGATTCCGGGAATAAAGACTCACCAAGCGAGAAAAGTAACAACGAGACCTTCATTAAGGAGAAAGCACTGGCTCTAGGAGAGAGGTTCTAATACAGGTGCTAATACATGGGGTTTGTCAGGCTCCCCGCGTCCGCCGCCCAGTTTGGAATATCATGTCGCAAATTTCACAAACGTACGCATTGATAGGTCCTCTGAAGATAGTTCTTTTGTGGGCCTGGAACGTAGGTGGTTAGATTTGGGTGAGAATGTTGAATATGATAAGTTTGCTTTTTTTGCAGAAAGCAGAAAATGATTCTAAAGGAAAAATCGAAGTCAACTGCTAATCCATGTCGGTGATAATTGATTAAGAGAAAAAAGGCTCACCAAGCGGGCAAATTAAAGACGAGATCTTCATTAAGGGGAAAGCACTGGCTCCAGGAGGGAGTAATACAGGTGCTAATACAATGGGTCTGTCTGGGTTCCCATGTCCGCCGCCCGGTTTTGAAAATCAATTCGCAAATTTGACAAATTTGTGCATTGTTACGTCCTCTTAAGATAGCGCATTTGAGGGCCTGGTGCATAGATGGCTAGTTTTGGGTGAGAATTACGAATATGATATGTGTGCTGATTTTGCGATGCCAGTAATATATTCTGAGGAAAATTCCAGGTAATCAGCTAATTCCGACTCGGCATTAATTGATTCCGGGAATAGAGACTCACCAAGCGGGAAAAGTAACGACGAGACCTTCATTAAGGGGAAAGCACTGGCTCCAGGAGGGAGTAATATATGTACTAATACAATGGGTCTGTCTGGCTCCCCATGTCCGCCGCCCGGTTTTGAAAATCATTTCTTAAATTTGACAAATGTAGGCATTGATAGGTCCTCTTAAGATAGTGCATTTGAAGGCCTGGTGCATAGATGGCTTGATTTGGGTGAGACTGTCGAATAGGATACGTTTGCTGATTTTGCGATGTCAGTAAAATATTCTGAAGAAAATTCCAAGTCAACTGCTAATTCCATCTCGGTATTAATTGATTCCGGGAATAATGACTCACCAAGCGGGCAAAGTAACGATGAGACCTTCATTAAGGGGAAAGCACTGGCTCCAGGAGGGAGTTATACATGTACTAATACAAGGGATCTTTATGGGTCCCCGCGTACGCGATCCAGTGTTGAAAATCATGTCGCAAATTCGTCTAATGTAGTCATTAATAGGTCCTGTGAAGATAGTGCTTTTGAAGGCATGGTGCATAGATGGCAAGATTTGGGTGAGATTGTTGAATATGATACGTTCGCTTTTTTTGCTAAAGCAGTAAAAGATTCTGAGGAAAATTCCAAGTCAACTGCTAATTCCATGCGGTGATAATTGATTCCGGTCATAAAGACTCACCAAGCGGTCAAAGAATCGACGAGACCTTTATTATGGGGAAAGCACTGGCTCCAGGAGGGAGTAATACAGGTGATTATACAATGAGTTTGTCTGTCTCCCCGCTTCCGCTGATCGGATTTGAAAATCATGTAGCAAATTTGACAAATGTAGGCATTCATAGGTATTCTGAAGATAGTGCATTTGGGGCCTGGTGCATAGATGGCTAGATTTAGGTGAGAATGTTTGAATATGATACGTTTGCTGATTTTGCGATGGCAGTAAAAGAATCTATGGAAATTCCAAGTCAACTGCTAATTCCATGTTAGTATTAATTGATTCCAGGAATAAAGACTCAACAAGCGGGCAAAGTAATGCCGAGACTTTCATTAAGGTGAAAGCACTGGCTCCAGGAGGGAGTAATACAGGTGCTTATACAATGGGTTCTTCTGGCTTTCCGCGTCCGCCTACCGGTTTTGAAAATCATGTCGCAAATTTGACAAATGTAGGCATTGATAGGTCCTCTGAAGATAGTGCATTTGAGGGCCAGGTGCATAGATAACTAGATTTGGGTGAGAATGTTGAATATCATACGTTTACTGATTTTTCGAAGGCAGTAGAAGATTTTGAGGAAAATTCCATGTCAACTGTTAAATCCATCTCGGTATTAATTGATTCCGGGAATAAAGACTCAGAAAGCGGGCCAAGTAAAGACGAGACCTTCATAAAAGGGAAAGCACTGGCTCCAGGATTGAGTAATACAGGTGCTAATACAATGGGTCTCTCTGGCTCCCCGCGTCCGCCGCCCGGTTTTGAAAATCAAGTCGCAAATTTCACAAATGTAGGCATTGATAGATCCTCTGAAGATAGTGCTACTGAGGGCCTGGTGCATAGATGGCAAGATTTGGATGAGAATGTTGAATATGATACGTTTGCTGATTTTGAGAAGGCAGTAAAAAATTCTAAGGAAAATTCCAAGTCAACTGCTAATTCCATCTCGGCATAAATTGATTCCGGGAATAAAGACTGACCTAGCGGGCAAAACAACGACGAGACCATCATTAAGGGGAAAGCACAGGCTCCAGGATAGAGTAATAAGGCTGCAAATACAAGAGGTCTGTCTGGTTCCCCGCGTCCGCCGCCCGGTTTTGAAAATCATGTCGCAAATTTTACAAATGTAGGCATTGATAGGTCCTCTGAAGATAGTGCTTTTGAGGGCTTGTGCATAGATGACTAGATTAGGGTGGAAATGTTGAATATGATACGTTTGCAGATTTTGCAAGGGTAGTAAAAGTTTCTGAGGAAAATTCCAAGTCAACTGCTAATTCCAACTGGGCATAAATTGATACCGGGAATAAAGACTCACCAAGCGGGCAAATAAACGAGGAGACCTTCATTAAGGGAAAAGCACAGGCTCCAGGATAGAGTAATAAGGCTGCAAATACAAGAGGTCTGTCTGGTTCCCCGCGTCCGCCGCCCGGTTTTGAAAATCATGTCGCAAATTTTACAAATGTAGGCATTGATAGGTCCTCTTAAGATAGTGCATTTGAAGGCCTGGTGCATAGATGGCTAGATTTGGGTGAGACTGTCGAATAGGATACGTTTGCTGATTTTGCGATGTCAGTAAAATATTCTGAAGAAAATTCCAAGTCAACTTTTAATTCCATCTCGGTATTAATTGATTCCGGGAAAAGAGACTCATCAAGCGGGAAAAGTAACGACGCGACCTTCATTAAGGGGAAAGCACTGGCTCCAGGAGGGAGTAATACAGGTGCTAATACAAGGGATCTTTATGGGTCCCCGCGTACGCCGCCCAGTGTTGAAAATCATGTCGCAAATATGTCTAATGTAGTCATTAATAGGTCCTGTGAAGATAGTGCTTTTGAAGGCATGGTGCATAGATTGGTGGATTTGGGAGAGATTGTTGAATTCGATACGTTTGTTGATTTTTCGAATGCGGTAAAAGATTCTAAGGAAAATTCCAAGCCAACTGCTAATTCCATCTCGGTATTAATCGATTTCCGGAATAAAGACTCACCTAGCGGTCAAAGTCACGACGAGACCTTCATTAAGGGGAAAGTACTTGCTCTTGGAGGGAGTAATATAGGTGCTAATACAATGGGTTTAATTGGCTCCCAGCGTCCGCCACCCGGTTTCGAAAATCATGTCGCAAATTTGACAACTGTAGGCATTGATAGGTCCTAAGAAGATAGTGCTTTTGAGGGCCTGGTGCATAGATGGCAAGATATGGGTGAGTTTGTTGAATATGATACGTTCGCTTTTTTTGCTAAAGCAGTACAAGATTCTGAGGAAAATTCCAAGTCAACTGCTAATTCCATGCGGTGATAATTGATTCCGGTCATAAAGACTCACCAAGCGGTCAAAGAATCGACGAGACCTTTATTAAGGGGAAAGCACTGGCTCCAGGAGGGAGTAATACAGGTGCTTATACAATGAGTTTGTCTGTCTCCCCGCTTCCGCTGATCGGATTTGAAAATCATGTAGCAAATTTGACAAATGTAGGCATTGATAGGTATTCTGAAGATAGTGCTTTTGGGGGCCTGGTGCATAGATGGCAAGATTTAGGTGAGAATTTTTGAATATGATACGTTTGCTGATTTTGCGTAGGCAGTAAAAGAATCTATGGAAATTCTAAGTCAACTGCTAATTCCATGTTAGTATTAATTGATTCCAGGAATAAAGAATCAACAAGCGGGCAAAGTAATGCCGAGACTTTCATTAAGGTGAAAGCACTGGCTCCAGGAGGGAGTAATACAGGTGCTTATACAATGGGTCTGTCTGGCTTTCCGCGTCCACCTACCGGTTTTGAAAATCATGTCGCAAATTTGACAAATGTAGGCATTGATAGGTCCTCTGAAGATAGAGCTTTTGAGGGCCAGGTGCATAGATACCTAGATTTGGGTGAGAATGTTGAATATCATACGTTTGCTGATTTTTCGAAGGCAGTAGAAGATTTTGAGGAAAATTCCATGTCAACTGTTAATTCCATCTCGGTATTTATTGATTCCGGGAATAAAGACTCAGCAAGCGGGCCAAGTAAAGACGAGACCTTCATATAAGGGAAAGCACTGGCTCCAGGATTGAGTAATACAGGTGCTAATACAATGGGTCTCTCTGGCTCCCCGCGTCCGCCGCCCGGTTTTGAAAATCAAGTCGCAAATTTCACAAATGTTGGCATTGATAGATCCTCTGAAGATAGTGCTACTGAGGGCCTGGTGCATAGATGGCCAGATTCGGGTGAGAATGTTGAATATGATAAGTTTGCTGATTTTGAGAAGGCAGTAAAAGATTCTGAGGAAAATTCCAAGTCAACTGCTAATTCCATCTCGGCATAAATTGATTCCGGGAATAAAGACTGACCTAGCGGGCAAAATAACGACGAGACCATCATTAAGGGGAAAGCACAGGCTCCCGGAGGGAGTAATACAGGATCTAATACAATGGGTCTTTCTGGCTCTCCGCGTCCGCCTCCCGGTTTTCAAAATCATTTCGCATATAACACAAATGTAGGCAATAATAAGTCCTCTTATGATTTTTCTTTTGACGGCCCGGTGCATAAAAGGCTAGGTTTGGGTGAAAATGTTGAATATGATACGTTTGCTGATTTTGCGAAGGCAGTAAAATATTCTGAGATAATTTCCAGGTCATCTGCTAATTCCGACTCGGCATTAATTGATTCCGGAAATAAAGACTCACCAAGCGGGCAAATTAACCTTTATTAAAGGGAAAGCACTGGCTCCAGAAGGGAGTAATACAGGGGCTAAAACAATTGGTTTATCTGGCTCCCCGCGTCCGCTACCCGGTTTTGAATATCATGTTGCATATTTGACAAATGTAGGCATTGATATGTCCTCTGATGACAGTGCTTTTGAGGGACTGGTAAAAGGCTGGCTAGATTTGGGTTAAAATGTTTAATATGATACGTTTGCTGATTTTGCGAAGGCAGTAAAAGATTCTAAGGAAATTTCCATGTCAACTGCTAATTCCATCTCGGTATTATTTGATTCCGGGAATAAAGACTCACCAAGCGGGCAAAGTAACGACGAGACCTTCATTAAGGGGAAAGCACTGGCTCCAGGAGGGAGTACTACAGGTGCTAATACATTGGGTCTGTCCCCCCCCCCCCCGTGTCTGCCGCACAGTTTTAAAAATAATTTTGCAAATTACACAAATGTAGGCGTTGATAGGTCATCTAAAGACAGTGCTTTTGAAGGAATTGTGCATAGGTGGCTAGATTTGGGTGAGAATGTTGAGTATGATACGTTTGCTTATTTTGCGAGGGCAGTAAATGATTCTAAGGAAAATGCCACGTCAACTGCTAATTCCATCTCGGCATTAATTGATTGCGAGAATAAAGACTCACCAAGAGGCAAAAATAACGACGAGATCTTCATTAAGGGGAAAGCACTGGCTCCAGGAGGGTGTAATACAGGTGCTAATACAAAGGTTCTGTTTAGCTCCCCGCGTCCGCCGCCCGGTTATGAAAATCATGACGCAAATCTACAAACGTAGGCATTGATAGGTCCTCTGAAGATAGTGCTTTTGAGGGCCTGGTGCAGAGATGGCTAGATTTGGGTGAGAATGATGAATATAATACGTTTGCTGATTTTGCGAAGGCAGTAAAAGTTTCTGAGGAAAATTCCAAGTGAACTGCTAATACCATCTCTGTATGAATTGATTCCGGGATAATAGACTCACCAAGCCGGCAAATTAACGACGAGAACTTCATTAAGGGAAAAGCACTGGCTCCAGGAGGGAGTAATACAGGATCTAGTACAATTGGTCTGTCTGGCTCCCCGCGTCCGCCGCCCGGTTTTGAAAATCATTTCGCAAATTTGACAAATGTAGGCATTGATAGGCGTTCTGAAGATAGTGCTTTTGAGGGCCTGGTGCATAGATGGTTAGATTTGGGTGTGAATGTTGAATTTCATACGTTTGCTGATTTTTCGAAGGCAGTAATAGATTCTGAGGAACATTCCAAGTCAACTGCTAATTCCATCTCGGCATAAAATGATACCGGGAATAAAGATTCACCAAGCGGGCAAATAAACGACGAGACCTTCATTAAGGGAAAAGCACTGGCTCCAGGAGGGAGTAATATAGCTTCTAATACAAGAGGTCTGTCTGGCTCCCCGCGTCCGCCGCCCGAGTTTGAAAATCATGTCGCAAATTTTACAAATGTAGGCATTGATGGGTCCTCTGAAGATAGTGCTTTTGAGGGCTTGTGCATAGATGACTAGATTAGGGTGAAAATGATGAATATGATACGTTTGCTGATTTTGCAAGGGTAGTAAAAGATTCTGAGGAAAATTCCAAGTCAACTGCTAATTCCAACTATGCATAAATTGATACCGGGAATAAAGACTCACCAAGTGGGCAAAGTAAAGACGAGACCTTCATTAAGTGGAAAGCAATGGCTCCAGGAGGGTGTAATACAGGATCTAGTACAATTGGTCTGTCTGGCTCCCCGCGTCTGCCGCCCGGTTTTGAAAATCATTTCGCAAATTTGACAAATGTAGGCATTGATAGGCGTTCTGAAGATAGTGCTTTTGAGGGCCTGGTGCATAGATGGCTAGATTTGGGTGAGATTGTTGAATATGAAACGTTTGCTGATTTTATGAAGGCAATAAATGATTCTTAAGAAAAGTCCAAGTCAACTGCTAAATCCATCTCGGCATTAATTGATTCCGAAAATAAAGACTCACCAAGCGGGAAAAGTCACGACGAGACCTTCATTAAGGGGAAAGCACTGGCTCCAGGAGGGAGTATTCCATGTGCTAATACCATAGGTCAATCTGGCTCCCCGCGTCCGCCGCCCGGTTTTGAAAATCATATCGCAAATTTGAAAAATGTAGGCGTTGAGAGGTCCTCTGAACATAGTGCTTTTGAGGGCCAGGTCCATAGATTGTTAGATTTGGGTGTGAATGTTGAATTTCATACGTTTGCAGATTTTTCGAAGGCAGTAATAGATTCTGAGGAACATTCCAGGTTTTCAGCTAATTCCGACTCGGCATTTATTGATTCCGGGAATAAAGACTCACCTAGCGGGCAAAGTCACGACGAGACCTTCATTAAGGGGAAGGCACTGGCTCTAGGAGGGAGTAATACAGGTCCTAATACAATGGGTCTGTCTGGCTCCCACAATCCGCCTCCCAGTTTATAAAATCATGTCGAAAATTTAATAAAAAATTTAGCCATTGATAAGTCCTCTGAAGATAGTGCTTTTGGGGCCTGGTGCACACACGGCTAGATTTGGGTGAGAATGTTGAATGTGATACGTTAGCTGATGTTGCGTAGGCAGTAAAAAATTCTGAAGAAAATTCCTAGTCAACTGCTAATTCCATGTTAGTATTAATTTATTCCAGAAATTAAGACTAACCAAGCGGTCAAAGTAATGACGAGACCTTCATTAAGGGGAAAGCACTGGCTCCAGGAGGGAGTAATAGAGGTGCCAATACATTGGGTCTGTCTGGATTCCCGAATCCGCCGCCCGGTTTTGAAAATCATTTCGCAAATTTGACAAATGTAGGCATGATAGGCACTCTGAAGATATTGCTTTTGAGCTCCCGGTGCATAGAAGGCTAGGTTGGGTGAGAATATTGAATTATTTACGTTTGCTGATTTTGCGAAATATTCTGAGGAAAATTCCAGGTCATCTGCTAACTCCGACTCGGCATTTATGGATTCCGGGAATAAAGACTCACCAAGCGGGCAAAGTAACGACAAGACCTTCATTAAGGTGAAAGCACTGGCTCCAGGAGAGAGTAATACATGTGCTAAAAAATGGGGTCCTATGGCTCACCGCGTCCGCCGTCCAGTTTTGAAAATCATGTCGCAAATTTCACAAATGTAGGCGTTTATAGGTCCTCTGAACATAGTGCTTTTGAGGGACTGGTGCATAGATGGTTAGATTTGGGTGTGACTGTTGAATATAATACATTTGCTGTTTTTACAAATACAGTAAAACATTCTGAGGAAAATACCAAGTGAACTGCGAATTTCATCTCTGTATTAATTGATTCCGGGAATAAAGACTCAACAAGCAGGCAAATTAACGACGAGACCTTCATTAAGGGAAAAGCAATGGCTCCTGGAGGGATTAATACAGTTTCTAATACAAGAGGTCTGTCTTGCACCCAGCGTCCTCCGCCCAGTTTTGAAAATCATGTCGTTAATTTGACAAATGAAGGCATTGATAGGTCTTCTGATGATAGTGCTTTTGGGGGCCTGGTGCATAGATGGCTAGAATTGGCTGAGAATGTTAAATTTGACAAATGCAGGCAATGATAGGTTGCCTGAAGATAGTACTATTGAAATCCTGTTGCATCTATGGCTAGATCTGGGTGAGAATGTTGCATATGATACGTTTGCTGATTTTTCGAAGGCAGTAAAAGATTCTGAGGAAAATTCCAAGTTAATTGCTAATTCCATCTCGGCATTAATTGATTCCGGGAATAAAGAGTCTCCAAACGGGAAAGGTAACGAGACTTTCATTAAGGGAAAAGCACTGGCTCCAGGAGGGCGTAATACAGGTGCTTATACAAGGGGTCTGTCTTGCACCCAGCGTCCTCCGCCCAGTTTTGAAAATCATGTCGTTAATTTGACAAATGAAGGCATTGATAGGTCCTCTGAAGATAGTTCTTTTGAGGGCCTGGAACGTAGGTGGTTAGATTTGGGGGAGAATGTTGAATATGATAAGTTTGCTGTTTTTACAAAAAGCAGAAAATGATTCTAAAGGAAAAATCGAAGTCAACTGCTAATCCATGTCGGTGATAATTGATTAAGAGAAAAAAGGCTCACCAAGCGGGCAAATTAAAGACGAGATCTTCATTAAGGGGAAAGCACTGGCTCCAGGAGGGAGTAATACAGGTGCTAATACAATGGGTCTGTCTGGCTCCGGGCGTCCTCCGCCCCGTTTTGTAAATCATGTCGCAAATTTGACAAATGTAGGCATTGATAGGTCCTCTGAAGATAGTGCTTTTGAGGGCCTGGTGCATAGATGGCTAGATTTGGGTGAGAATGTTGAATATGATACGTTTGCTGATTTTGCGAAGGCAGTATAATATTCTGAGGAAAATTCCAAATCAACTGCTAATTCTAAATCGGTATTAATTGATTCCAGGAAAAAAGACTCACCAAACATCAAAGTAATGACGAGACCTTCATTAAGGAGAAAGCACTGGCTCCAGGAGGGAGTAATACAGGTGCTAATACAATGGATCTGTCTGGCTTCTCGCGTCCGCCGCCCGGTTTTGAAAATCATGTCGCAAATTTGACAAATAGTGGCATTGATAGGTCCTCTGAAGATAGAGCTTTAGAGGGAGTGGGGCATATATGGCTAGATTTGGGTGAGAACGTTGAATATAACACGTTTGCTGATTTTGCGACGGCAGTAAAAGATTCTGAGGAAAATTCCAAGTCAACTGCTAATTTCATCTCGGCATTTTTGATTCCAGGAATAAAGACTCACCAAGAGGGCAAAGTAATGAAAGACATTCATTAATTGGAAAGCACTGACTCACGGAGGGAGTATTACATGTGCATATACAATGGGTCTGTCTGACTCCCCGCGTCCGCCGCCCGGTTTTGAAAATCATGTCGCTAATTTGACAAATGTAGATATTGATAGGTCCTCTGAAGATAGTGCTTTTAAGGGCCTAATGATTACATGGCTAGATTTGGGTGAGAATGTTGAATATGATACGTTTCCTGATTTTGGGAAGGCAGTAAAAGATTCTGAGAAAAATTCCAAGTCAACTGCTTATTCCATCTCGGTATTATTGGATTCCGGGAATAAAGAGTCACCAAGCGGGAAAAGTAAAGACGATACCTTCATTAAGGGGAAAGCACTGGCTCCAGGAGGGAGAAATACAGGTGCTAATACAAGGCGTCTGTCTGGCACCCCGCGTCCGCCACCTGGTTTTGAAAATCATGTCGCAAATTTGACAAATGCAGGCAATGATAGGTTGCCTGAAGATAGTACTATTGAAATCCTGTTGCATCTATGGCTAGATCTGGGTGAGAATGTTGCATATGATACGATTGCTGATTTTGCATAGGCAGTAAAAGATTCTTAGGAAATTCCAAGTCAACTGCTAATTCCATGTTAGTATTAATTGATGCCAGGAATAAAGACTAACCAAGCGGTCAATGTAATGACGAGACCTTCATTAAGGGGAAAGCACTGGCTCCAGGAGGGAGTAATACTGGATCTAATACAATTGGTCTGTCTGGCTCCCCTCGTCCGCCGCCCGGTTTCAAAAATTATTTCGCAAATTTGACAAATGTTGTCATTGATAAGCCCTCTGAAGATAGTGCATTTGAGAGCCTGGTGCAAAGATGGCTAGTTTTGGGTGAGAATTTTGAATATGATAGGTTTGCTGATTTTACAAAGGCAGTAAAAGATTCTGAGGAAATTCCAAGTCAACTGCGAATTTCATCTCTGTATTAATTGATTTCGGGAATAAAGACTCACCAAGCGGGCAAATTAACGACGAGACTTTCATTAAGGGAAAAGCAATGGTTCCTGGAGGGAGTAATATAGGTGCTAATACAATGGGTCTGTCTGGCTCACCCTGTCCGCCGCCCGGTTTTGAAAATCATGTCGCAAATTTCACAAATGTAGGCGTTGACAGGTCCTCTGAAGATAGTGCTTTTGACGGCCTGGTGCATAGAGGGCTAGATTTGGATTAAAATGTTGAATATGATACGATTGCTGATTATGAAAAGGCAGAAACAGATTCTAAAGAAAAAATAGAAGTCAACTGCTAATCCATGTCGGTGATAAATGATTACGAGAAAAATGACTCACCAATTGGGCAAAGTAAAGACGAGACCTTCATTAAGGGGAAAGCACTGGCTCCAGGACGTAATAATACAGGTGCTAATACATGAGGTCTATCTGGCTCCCTGCGTCCGCTGCACGCTTTTGAAAATCATGTCGCAAATTTGACAAATGAAGGCGTTGATAGGTTTTGTAAAGATAGTGCTTTTGAAGGCCTGGTGCATAGATGGTTAGATTTGGGTGAGAATGTTGAATGTATTACGTTTGCTGATTTAGCGAAGGCAGTAAAAGATTCTGAGGAAAGTTCCAAGTCAACTGCTAAATTCATCTCGGCATTATTGATTCCGGAAATAAAGACTCACCAAGAGGGCAATGTAACGACGAGACGATCATTAAGGGAAAAGCACTGGCTCCAGGATGGAGGAATACTGGAGCTAATACAATGAGTCTGTCTGGCTTCCCGCGTCCGCCGCCCTGTTTTGAAAAACATGTCGCAAAATTTACAAATGTAGGCATTAACAGGCCCTCTGAAGATAGTGCTTTTGAGGGCCTGGTGCTTAGATGGCTAGATCTGAGTTAGAAGGTTGAATATGATACGTTTGCAGATTTTCCGAAGGCAGTAAAAGATTCTGAGGAAAATTCCATGTCAACTGCTAATTCCATGTCGGTATTAATTGATTCCAAGAATAAACACTCACCAAGCGGTCAAAGTAATGACGAGACATTCATTAAGGGGAAAGCACTGGCTTCAGGAGGGAGTAACACAGGTGCTAATTCATTGGGTCTGTTAGGCTCCCCGCGGCCGCCGCCCGGTTTTGAAAATCATGTCGCAAATTTTAGAAATGTAATCATTGATATGTCTTGCGAAGATAGTGCTTTTGAGGGCCTGGCACAAAGATGGCTAGATTTGGGTGAGATTGTTGAATTTGATACGTTTGCTGAATTTGCGAAGGCAGTAAAAGATTCTGAGGACAATTCCAAGTCAACTGCTAATTCCATCTCGGTATTAATTTATTCCGGGAATAAAGACTCATCAAGCGGGCAAAGTAACGACGAAACCGTCATTAAGGGGAAAACACTGGCTCCAGGATGGAGTAATACAGGTGCTTATACAATGGGTTTGTTTGGCTCCCCGCGTCCGCCGCCCAGTTTCGAAAATCATGTCGCAAATTTGACAAATGTAGGCATTGATAGGTCCTATAAAGATAGTGCTTTAGTGGGCCTGGTGCATAGATCGCTAGATTTGGGTGAGAAAGTTGAATATGATAATGATGCTGATTTTGCGAAGGCAGTAAGAGATTCTGAGGAAAATTCCAAGTCAACTGCTAATTCCATCGTGGTATTAATTGATTCCGGAAATAAAGTCTCTCCAAGCTGGCAAAGTAAAGACGAGACCTTCATTAAGGGGAAAGCACTGGCTAAAGAAGAGAGTAATATTGATGCTAATACAATGGGTCTGTCTTGCTCCCTGCGTCCGCCGCCCTTTTTTCAAAATCATGTCGCAAATTTGACAAATGTAGGCATTGAAAGGTTCATTGAAGATAGTGCTTTTGAGGGCCTGGTAAATAGATGGCAAGATTTGGGAAGTTACCTGATTAAGAAAAGGCGGAAAAAGATTCTGAGGAAAATTCCAAGTCAACTGCTAATTCCATCTCGGCAAAAATTGATTCCGGGAAGTAAGACTCACCCAGCGGAAAATAATGACGAGACCTTCATTAGGGGGAAAGCACTGACTCCAGGAAGGAGTATTACATGTGCTAATACAATGGGTCTGTCTGGCCCACCGCGTCCGCCGCCCGGTATTGAAAATCATTTCGCAAATTTGACATATGTAGGCGTTGATAGGTCCTCTGAAGATAGTTCTTTTGAGGGCCTGGAACGTAGGTGGTTAGATTTGGGGGAGAATGTTGAATATGATAAGTTTGCTGTTTTTACAAAAAGCAGAAAATGATTCTAAAGGAAAAATCGAAGTCAACTGCTAATCCATGTCGGTGATAATTGATTAAGAGAAAAAAGGCTCACCAAGCGGGCAAATTAAAGACGAGATCTTCATTAAGGGGAAAGCACTGGCTCCAGGAGGGAGTAATACAGGTGCTAATACAATGGGTCTGTCTGGCTCCGGGCGTCCTCCGCCCCGTTTTGTAAATCATGTCGCAAATTTGACAAATGTAGGCATTGATAGGTCCTCTGAAGATAGTGCTTTTGAGGGCCTGGTGCATAGATGGCTAGATTTGGGTGAGAATGTTGAATATGATACGTTTGCTGATTTTGCGAAGGCAGTATAATATTCTGAGGAAAATTCCAAATCAACTGCTAATTCTAAATCGGTATTAATTGATTCCAGGAAAAAAGACTCACCAAACATCAAAGTAATGACGAGACCTTCATTAAGGAGAAAGCACTGGCTCCAGGAGGGAGTAATACAGGTGCTAATACAATGGATCTGTCTGGCTTCTCGCGTCCGCCGCCCGGTTTTGAAAATCATGTCGCAAATTTGACAAATAGTGGCATTGATAGGTCCTCTGAAGATAGAGCTTTAGAGGGAGTGGGGCATATATGGCTAGATTTGGGTGAGAACGTTGAATATAACACGTTTGCTGATTTTGCGACGGCAGTAAAAGATTCTGAGGAAAATTCCAAGTCAACTGCTAATTTCATCTCGGCATTTTTGATTCCAGGAATAAAGACTCACCAAGAGGGCAAAGTAATGAAAGACATTCATTAATTGGAAAGCACTGACTCACGGAGGGAGTATTACATGTGCATATACAATGGGTCTGTCTGACTCCCCGCGTCCGCCGCCCGGTTTTGAAAATCATGTCGCTAATTTGACAAATGTAGATATTGATAGGTCCTCTGAAGATAGTGCTTTTAAGGGCCTAATGATTACATGGCTAGATTTGGGTGAGAATGTTGAATATGATACGTTTCCTGATTTTGGGAAGGCAGTAAAAGATTCTGAGAAAAATTCCAAGTCAACTGCTTATTCCATCTCGGTATTATTGGATTCCGGGAATAAAGAGTCACCAAGCGGGAAAAGTAAAGACGATACCTTCATTAAGGGGAAAGCACTGGCTCCAGGAGGGAGAAATACAGGTGCTAATACAAGGCGTCTGTCTGGCACCCCGCGTCCGCCACCTGGTTTTGAAAATCATGTCGCAAATTTGACAAATGCAGGCAATGATAGGTTGCCTGAAGATAGTACTATTGAAATCCTGTTGCATCTATGGCTAGATCTGGGTGAGAATGTTGCATATGATACGATTGCTGATTTTGCAAAGGCAGTAAAATATTCTGAGGAAAATTCCAAGTCAACTGCTAATTCCATCTCGGTATTATTTGATTCCGGGAATAAAGACTCACCAAGCGGGCAAAGTAACGACGAGACCTTCATTAGGGGAAAGCACTGGCTCCAGGATGGAGTAATACAGGTGGTAAAACAAACGGTCTGTCTGGCTCCCCGCGTCCGCCACCTGGTTTTGAAAATGATGTCGCAAATTTGACAAATATAGGCATTGCTAGGACTTCAGAAGATAGTGCTTTTGAGGGCCTGGTGCATAGATGGCTAGATTTGGATGAGAATGTTGAATATGATACGTTTTTTTATTTTGCGAAGGCAGTAAAAGATTCTGAGGAAAATTCCAAGTCAACTACTAATTCCATCTCGGCATTAATTGATTCCGGTAATAAAGACTCACCAAGAGAAAAAGTTACGACGAGACCTTCATTAAAGAGAAAGCACTGGCTCCAGGAGGGAGTAATACATGTGGTAGTACAAGGGGTCTGTCTTGCTCCCCTCGTCCGCCGCCCGGTTGTGGAAATCATGTTGCTAAATTGACAAATTAGGCATTGATAGGTCCTCTGAAGATAGAGCTTTTGAGGGCCTGGTGCATAGATGGCTAGATTTGGGTGAGAATGTTGAATATGATACGATTGCTGATTTTTCGAAGGCAGTATATGATTCTGAGGAATATTCCAAGTCAACTGCTAATTCCATCTAGGCATTAATTGATTCCGGGAATAAAGACTCACCAAGAGGGGAAAGTAACGACGAAACCTTCATTAAGGGGAAAGCACTGGATCCAGGAGGTATATGAATATGAATAAAATATATATGAATATATATGAATAAAATGGGTCTGCCTGGCTCCCCGCGTCCGCCGCACGGTTGTGAAAATCATGAAGCAAATTTGACAGATGTAGGCATTGATAGGTCCTATGAAGATAGTACTTTTGAGGGACTGGTGCATATATGGTTAGATTTGGGTGAGAATGTTGAATATGATACGTTAGCTGATTTTGCGATGGTAGTAAAATATTCTGAGGAAATTACCTAGTGAACTACTTATTTCATCTCGGTATTAATTGATTCCGGGAATAAAGTCTCACCAACCGCGCGAAGTAACGACGAGACCTTCATTGAAGAGAGAGCACTAGCTCCAGGAGGGAGTAATACAGGTGCTAATATAACGGGTCTGTCTGGCTCCCCGCGTCCGCCGCCCGGTTTTGAAAATCATGTCGCAAATTTGACAAATGTAGGCATTGAAAGGTCTTCAGAAGATAGTGCTTTTGAGGGCCTGTTGCGTAGATGACTAGATTTGGATGAGAATGTTCAATATGATACGTTTACTGATTTTGCGAAGGCAGTAAAAGATTCTGAGGAAAATTCCAAGTCAACAGCTAATTTCATCTCGGCATTTTTGATTCCAGGAATAAAGACTCAACAAGAGGGCAAAGTAACGACGAGACGTTCATTAAGGGAAAAGCACTGGGTCCAGGATGGAGGAATGCAGTTGCTAATACAATGAGTCTGTCTGACTCCCCGCGTCCGCCGCCCAGTTTTGAAAAACCTGTCGCAAATTTGACAAATGTAGGCATTGATAGGTCCAATGAAGATAGTGCTTTTGAGGGACTGGTGCATAGATGGCTAGATTGGGGTGAGAATGTTGAATATGATACGTTTGCTGATTTTGCGAAGGCAGTAAAAGATTCTGAGAAAAATTCCAAGTCAACTGCTAATTCGATCTCGGTATTAATTGATTCCGGGAATAAAGACTAACCAAGAGGGCAAAGTAACGACAAGACCATCATTAAGGGGAATGCACTGGCTCCAAGAGAGAGTATTACTGATAATAATAATACAAGGGGTCTGTCTGGCTCCCCGCGTCCGCCGCCCGGTTTTGAAAATCATGTCGCAAATTTGACAAATGCAGGCAATGATAGGTCCCCTGAAGATAGTACTATTGAAATCCTGTTGCATCTATGGCTAGATTAGAGTGAGAATGTTGAATATGATACGTTTGCTGATTTTGCAAAGGCAGTAAAAGATTCTGAAGGAAAATTCCAAGTCAACTGTTAATTCCATCTCGGCATTAATTGATTCCGGGAAATAACACTCACCAAGCGGGCAAAGTAACGATGAAACCTTCATTAAGGGGAAAGCACTGGCTCCAGGATGGAGTAATACAGGTGCTGATTTAAGTGGTATGTCTGGCTCCCCGCGTCCGCCACCCGGTTTTGAAAATCATGTCAAATATTTGACAAATATAGGCATTGATAGGTCTTCAGAATATAGTGCTTTTGAGGGCCTGGTGCATAGATGGTTAGATTTCGGTGAGAATGTTGAATATGATACGTTTGCTGATTTTGCGAAGGCAGAAAATGATTCTGAGGAAAATTCCAAGTGAAGTGCAAGTGAAATTCCATCTCGGCATTAATTGATTCCGGTAATAAAGACTCACCAAGAGAACAAAGTTACGACGAGACCTTCATTGAAGAGAAAGCTCTGGCTCCAGGAGGAAGTAATACAGGTGCTTATACAACAGGTCTGTCTTGCTCCCTTCGTCCGCCGTCCGGTTTCGGAAATCATGTTGCTAATTTGACAAATGTAGGCATTGATAGGTATTCGGAAGATAGTGCATTTGGGGGCCTGGTGCATAGATGGCTAGATTTAGGTGAGAATGTTTGAATATGATATGTTTCCTGATTTTGCGATGGCAGTAAAAGAATCTATGGAAATTCCAAGTCAACTGCTAATTCCATCTCGGCATCAATTGATTCCCGGAATAAAGACACACCAAGCGGGCAAAGTAATGACGAGACCTTCATTAATAGGAAAGAACTGGCTCCAGGAGGGACGAATACAGGTAGTAATAGAATGGGTCTGTCTGGCTTCCCGCGTCCGCCGCCCGGTTTTGCAAATCATGTCGCAAATTTGACAAATATAGGCATTGATAGTTTCTCTGAAGATAGTGCTTTTGAGGACATGGTGCATAGAGTGCTAGATTTGGGTGAGAATGTTGAATATGATTATTTTGCTGATTTTGCGATGGCAGTAAAAGATTCAGAGGAAAATTCCAAGTCAACTGCTAGTTCCATATCGGCATTAATTGATTCAGGGATTAAATACTCACCAAGAGGGCAAAGTAATGACAAGACATTCATTAATTGGAAAGCACTGACTCAAGGACAGAGTATTACATGTCCTTATACAAACGGTCTGCCTGACTCCCCACGTCCGCCGCCTGGTTTTGAAATTCATGTCGCTAATTTGACAAATGTAGTCATTGATAGGTCCTCTAAAGATAGTACTTTTGAGGGCCTGGTGAATAGATGGCTAGATTTGGGTGAGAATGTTGAATATGATACGTTTGCTGATTTTGCGAAAGCAGTAAAAGATTCTGAGAAAAATACCAAGTCAACTACTTATTTCATCTCGGTATTAATTGATTCCGGGAATAAAGACTCACCATGCGGGCAAAGTAACGACGACACCTTCATTAAGGGGAAAGCACTGGCTCCAGGAGGGAGTAATACAGGTGCTAATACAATGGGTCTGTCTGAATCCCCGCGTCCGCCGCCCGGTTTTGAAAATCATGTCGCAAATTTGACAAATGTAAGCAAAGATAGGCCTCCTGAAGATAGTACTATTGACGGCCTGTTGCATCGATGGCTAGATTTAGGTGAGAATGTTGATTATGATACGTTTGCTGATTTTGCGAAGGCTGTAAAAGATTCTGAGGAAAATTCCATGTCAACTGCAAATTCCATATCGGCTTTAATTGATTCCGGGAATAAAGACTCACCAAGCGGGCAAAGTAATGACGAGACCTTCATTAAGAAGAAAGAACTGGCCCCAGGAGGGAGTAATATTGGTGCTAATAAAATGGGTCTGTCTGGCTACACGCGTCCGCCGCGTTATTGAAAATCAGGTCAAAATTTGACAAATGAAGGCATTGAAATGTCCTCCGAAGATAATGCTTGTGAGGGCCTGGTGCATTGATAGTTATATTTGGGTGAGAATGTTGAATATGATACGTTTGCTGATTTTAAAAAGGCAGAAAAAGATTCTGAGGAAAATTCAAAGTCAACTCCTAATTCCATCTCGGCAAAAATTGATTCCGGGAATTAAGACTCACCAAGCGGAAAATAACGACGAGACCTTCATTAAAGGCAAAGTACTGGCTCCAGGAGGGATTAATACAGGTGTAAATACAATGGGTCTATCTGGCTCTCCGCGTCCGCCGCCCGGATTTGAAAATCATGCCGCAAATTTGACAAATATAGGCATTGATAGGTCCTCTGAAGATAGTGGTTTTGAGGGACTGGGGCATATATGGCTAGATTTGGGTGAGAATGTTGAATATGATACGTTTTCTTATTTTGCGAAGGCAGTAAAAGATTCAGAGGAAAATACCAAGTCAACTGCTAGTTCCATATCGGAATTATTTGATTCCGGGATTAAAGACTCACCAAGCGGGCAAAGTAATGACAAGACATTCATTAATTGGAAAGCACTGACTCAAGGAGGGAGTATTACATGTGCTTATACAATGGGTCTGTCTGACTCCCCGCGTTCGCCGCCCGGTTTTGAAAATCATGTCGCTAATTTGACAAATGTAGACATTGATAGGTCCTCTGAAGATATTGCTTTTTAGGGCCTGGTGAATAAATGGCTAGATTTGAATATGATACTTTTGCTTATTTTGCGAAGGCAGTAAAAGATTCTGAGAAAAATTCCAAGTCTACTGCTAATTCCATATCGGCCTTAATTGATTCCGGGAATAAAGACTCACCAAGCGGGCAAAGTAACGACGAGACCTTCATTAGGGGAAAGCACTGGCTCCAGGATGGAGTAATACAGGTGGTAAAACAAACGGTCTGTCTGGCTCCCCGCGTCCGCCGCCCGGTTTATAAATTCATGTCGCAAATTTGACAAATGCAGGCAATGAATGGTCCCCTGAAGATAGTACTTTTGAAATCCTGTTGCATCTATGGCTAGATTTGGACGAGAATGTTGCATATGATACGATTGCTGATTTTGCAAAGGCAGTAAAAGATTCTGAGGAAAGTTCCAGGTCATCTGCTAATTCCATTTCGCATTAATTGATTCCGGGAAATAACACTCACCAAGCGGGCAAAGTAACGATGAGGCCTTCATTAAGGGGAAAGCACTGGCTCCAGGATGGAGTAATACAGGTGCAAATACAAGAGGTCTGTCTGGCTCCCCGCGTCCGCCACCCGGTTTTTAAAATGATGTCGCAAATTTGACAAATATAGGCATTGCTAGGTCTTCAGAAGATAGTGCTTTTGAGGGCCTGGTGCATAGATGGCTAGATTTGGGTGAGAATGTTGAATATGATACGTTTTTTTATTTTGCGAAGGCAGTAAAAGATTCTGAGGAAAATTCCAAGTCAACTACTAATTCCATCTCGGCATTAATTGATTCCGGTAATAAAGACTCACCAAGAGAAAAAGTTACGACGAGACCTTCATTGAAGAGAAAGCACTGGCTGCAGGAGGAAGTAATACAGGTACTAATACAACAGGTCTGTCTTGCTCCCCTCGTCCGCCGTCCGGTTTCGGAAATCATTTTGCTAATTTGACAAATGTAGGCATTGATAGGTCCTCTGAAGATAGAGCTTTTGAGGGCCTGGTGCATAGATGGCTAGATTTGGGTGAGAATGTTGAATATGATACGTTTGCTGATTTTGCGAAGGCAGTAAATGATTCTGCGGAAAATTATAAGTCAAGTGCTAATTCCATCTCGGCATTAATTGATTCCGGGAATATAGACTCACCAAGCGGGCAAAGTAACGACAAGACCATCATTAAGGGGAATGCACTGGCTCCAAGATAGAGTATTACTGATAATAATAATACAAGGGGTCTGTCTGGCTCCCCGCGTCCGCCGCCCGGTTTTGAAAATCATGTCAAAATTTGACAAATGAAGGCATTGAAATGTCCTCTGAAGATAATGCTTTTGAGGGCCTGGTGCATTGATAGTTATATTTGGGTGAGAATGTTGAATATTATACGGTTGCTGATTTTTCGAAAGCAGAAAAAGATTCTGAGGAAAATTCTAAGTCACCTGCTAATTCCATCTCGGCATTAATTGATTCCGGGAATAAAGACTCACCAAGCGGGCAAAGAAACGACGAGAACTTTATTATGGGGAAAGCATGAGCTCCAGGAGAGAGTAATACAGGTGCTTATACAATGGGTCTGTCTGGTTCCCTGCGTCCGCCGCCCGGTTTTGAAAATTTTGTCGCAAATTTGACAAATGTAGGCATTGATCGGTCCTCTGAAGATAGTGCTTTTGAGGGCCTGAAGCATAGACGGCTAGGTTTGGGTGAGAATGTTTATTATGATACCTTTTCTGATTATGCGAAGGCAGTAAAAGATTATGAGGAAAATTCCAAGTCAACTATTAATTCTATGTCAGTATTAATATATTTCAGGAATAAAGACTCATCAAGCGGTCAAAGTAATGACGTTACCTTCATTTAGGGGAAAGCACTGGCTCCAGGAGAGAGTAATACAGGTGCTTATACAAGTGGTCTGTCTAGCTCCCCGCGTCTGCCGCCCGGTTTTGAAAATCATGTCGCTAATTTGAAAAGATTTGGCATTGATAGGTACTCTAAAGATAGTGCTTTTGAGAGACTGGTGCATAGATGGCTAGATTAGGGTGAGAATGTTGAATATGATACGTTTGCTGATTTTGCGAAGGCAGTAAAAGATTCTGAGAAAATTTCCAAGTCAACTGCTAATTTCATCTCGGTAATAATTGATTCCGGGTAAAAAGACTAACCAAGCGGGCAAAATAACGACGAGACCTTCATTAAAGGGAAAGCACTGGCTCCAGGAGGGAGTAATACGGGTTTTGAAAATCATTTCTCAAATTTGACAAATGTAGGCATTGATAGGTCCTCTGAAGATAGTGCTTTTGAGGACCTGGTACATAGATGGCTAGATTTGGGTGAGAATGTTGAATATGATAATTTTGCTTATTTGGCGAAGGCAGTAAAAGATTCTGAGGAAAATTCCAAGTCAACTGCTAATTCCATAGTGGCATTAATTGATTCCGGGAATAAAGACTCACCAAGCGGGCAAAGTAATAACGAGATCTTCATTAATTGGAAAGCACTGGCTCCAGGAGGGTGTTTTACAGGTGCTAATATTCAATCCTGGATATATATAATACGCGAAGATGTATTAATAATAAATAACAAAATAATAATACATATACATACAAATAATTATATGTAGTGTTAAGATAGCATAACATGATATACTATTGAGAAAAAAATTATACTTACATGGTTCCACGGTAGCGGCAGAAACCCCGAAGTTCAATGCTATAGCGTGAGCGCACGCTAGCGGCTAATCACCCGCCAAGACAGTGTTCTCACTTTGTAAGATTCCAACACACTAGTTACTCGTCACATTGACTCAAACGTATGTGCTTTGTATTGGGTAAAGTTCAGAAATAGAATACCAGAGAATGCCACCAGTAATCCATATGCAGTTGGCGCGCTATTTCGACCTTTTGAAAAAGGTCGAAATAGCGCAGCCTAGAGGAGCATGAGGGTGCGGAGTGTACCAAAGATCCACGTTTCGTGAACTGCGAGGGTACGCATCCAGCGTATTCTCGCAAGTGTCCGAAGATGATCGAAAAACGAAAGGTCATGGAGATCATGACAATTGATAAAGTCCCTTATTTAGAGGCAAGGAAGAGACTTAGGGCCCTTGTAGTACCGCCATTTTCTTAATCCTTTGCTTCCATAGCAACTGTAAAGAAAACCACCCTAGGAACACAGAACGACAAGAACGAGAATACGAAGACAGCCGATCCGAAGGAAGCAGCCAAGACGGTTAAGGCAACAAATCCGGCGAAAAACCAAAACTCCACCACTAATTCGATTGGTTCTCCTAAAAAGAACCAATCAAAATACACCGCCAAGGATGCACTGTAGAAGCGCGAAAAGACTCCATCTCCCGGCCACTCCGGACTAGCTAAGCTGGTACCACAGGAGTCGATGCAGGAGGACGAGAGTCCTTCGGAGACTGAAGTCCTCCTCGCGAAAAAAAAGAGAGGAAACACCGTTTTCGACGCTGATTCCTCTAATTTTTATATTATTTAATTATTTATTTATTTAATACATATTATGGCTTTTATATTAAAGTGGAACTGTAATGGTTTTTATAAACATAAGGAAGAGCTGTCTATTTTAATACGGGATCTTACCTTATCTTGCATATGCCTGCAAGAAACTCATTTTAAAACTACTGACAACGGTCTTTTAAAGGTTTTAACGTGTTTAGATTTGACGATACCAGTGGCCAACGTGCCCACGGTGGAGTGGCCGTTGCTACTCGGGAGGCCCTTTACACCTCCCGAGTGCAGCTGACAACGCCTTTTCAGTCAGTCTCAGTGACGGTGCATCCCCCAGAGGCTGTGACGTTATGTAATGTTTACTTGCCAGAGGGGGCACCGGTGACCCGATTTAATCTTGAAGCCCTTATCCGTCAGCTACCGAGACCTTACGTTTTATTAGGGGATTTTAACGCTCACGATACCCTTTGGGGTAGTTCTTGGGAGCAGTGCAACCTTAGAGGCCAGGTTTTATCTAATTTTATTAAAGATTTTAACCTAGTTTCAATGAACAATGGGGAACACACCCGTTTTAACTCTTTTAACGGTCAGTTTTCTACAATCGACCTCTGCATCACGTCGAGTATCTTCATGAACAAGCTTCATCTGACTGTTCACAATGATCTATGTGGGAGCGATCAATTTCCCCTCTTAATAAATAGAGAAAATAATTTTAACCCAAATTCTATCATGCCGGGCAACTGGATTGTCCGGAAAGCCAATTGGCCGGTTTTTAAGAACACGTTTAATTATGAGCACGATGAAAGGCAAAACGGTGTTTTAAACATGGATAAGTTAACGTGTAGCATCAATAATGCAGCCAACACTAGCGTTCCAAAGTCAGTGCGAAACATTCTTATGCCTGCAGTCCCGTGGTGGAACGAGGAATTCGCAAGATCCATTCGTCTGCGCAAGAAGGCACTAAGGATTTTTAATAAATTTCCCACGGAGACGAACCTAGCCTCCTTTAGTCACCTCCGAGCCAAAGCTCTAAGGATCGTGAAGGAAGCAAAAACAGCCTCCTGGATGGAATATGTATCCACCAATAATTACAGAACACCATTGGCACAGATCTGGAACATGGTAAAACGTATTTCGGGAAATCATTATCAGCTCGGCGACCCTTTCCTCAACGTTGGTGGCAATGTATTGACATCTCCGTCTGCTATTGGTGAGGTCTCCGGTCAGTTACTTGCCAAAACATGCAGCGACGACACGTATGACGAAACCTTCCTCTCCATCAAGAGACGCACAAAATCCTCCCCACTCATCTTTACTGAGAAGCATACAGTGGAAGAGTACAATATCCCTTTCTCCCTCTGGGAACTACGTTCTGCCTTGGAAGACTCCCGAGATACATCCACAGGAATGGACGAAATCCACAATGCGTTTCTCCGGAATATTCCGGAGAGGGCACTGTTGGAGGTCCTACGCTCCCTCAGCCAACTTTGGGCTGAGGGTAGCTTCCCAACCTCCTGGCGGGAGTCTATAGTTGTACCCATACTCAAACAGGGTAAAGACAGAGCTGACCCGAACAATTACAGGGCTATTTCCCTTACCAGTTGCCTGTGCAAGGTAATGGAGAGAATGGTGATTCGGCACCTCGTTTTGTGGTTGGAGCGTCGAAACCTTATCTCCACTATTCAATGCGGTTTTAGACGTGGTCGCTCGACCGTTGACCACCTAGTCAGGGTCGACAATTATATCCAGGAGGCTTTTCTTCTCCGCCAGCACGTCGTGGGTGTCTTCTTCGACATGGAGAAGGCATACGACAGGGTTTGTGCGGCGGAAGGTCTTAACGACGCTGCACGAGTGGGGCATGAGGGGAAATTTACCAGTTTTTATAAATAACTTTTCAAGTGATCGCTTTTTTTTAAGATAAGATAGGCAAGCACCTATCTGAACTTTATTCCCTAGAGAACGGTGTGCCCCAAGGGTCCGTTCTAAGTGCGACACTTTTTACCATTGCTATTAATGATATAGTAAGATGCATCAAACAAACCTCCTCTCTTGGGATCACTATTTCTGGATTTCTGGTAATGGATTCAAGTTTTCTACGGAAAAGTGCAAGTGCGTCCATTTTTATCATGTGAGGGGAACTTAAATTCCACCAGCACTTTTACTTGGTGGTAGAAATTTACCCTATGTGGAATCAGTTCGGTTTCTCGGTATTACCTTGGCCTACCGACTCAACTACCGTGATCGCATACGGGGTTTAAGGGATAAAAGTCTACGGGCACTAAAGATTTTAAAGTTTTTAAATCAATCATATTGGGGTGCCGACCGCAGGTCATTGATTTATTATTGATTATACCGTGCACCAAGCTGGACTATGGGTCGTTCGTTTACACATCCAGCCCCGATTCTTATTTGAGACCTCTGACATCAGAGCACAACGCAGGGCTTCGGATATCCACTGGTGCTTTCCGGACCAGTCCAGTCCTCAGCATCTATGCTGATGCCGGTGATCCGCCGTTGTCTCACCGTAGAAACATTTTAATGTGCTCCTATGCGGCCAAGATTTTAGTGACAAAGAACCACCCGTGTGTTAACGTGATTTTTAACCATCGATTTTTAGAACTTTTTAGCAGACGGACAAGGGCCACCAAGCCGTTTGGTGTTTACTTTAATTTATTTATTCAAGCAACCGGGTTAAGGCTCCCAGATTTATATCCGATTGGGTACTCTAGCTACCCACCTTGGATAATTCCGTCCCTTGAAATCCACATGGGTCTCAGTAGACGCCCGAAAGCTTACACCACTGATCTAGAATAACAGCTTCTTTTTAACGAATTTCTCTTTCGTTACCCCGACTTCATCCCCGTATTCACTGATGGTTCTAAGTCGGATGCAGATTGCTCATGCGCGGTTACCTCGTCTCACCACTGGGTCATCGAGGCCAGACTCAGCCCGCTGTATGGCATATACACATCCGAGCTGCTAGCAATTAAGGTGTCTCTCGATGGGGTGGGGAAGAGTGCTAAAGCGATTGTCATTTGCACGGACTCGATGAGTGCTCTTCAGTCCATTTATGGCTTTTCATCCGATCACCCCATTGTCCAGAGCATACACTCCAGCCTCCTCTGCCTAAATAGAAGAGGAATTACAATTACTTTCCTCTGGGTCCCTGGACATTAGGGGCGGTCATCAAACAACTTTTTTCGAAATTCAAAGTTCGACATACGTCAAAGTGCAGACCGAGGTACCAAATGAACAGGGAAAAAATTTTGCTCCTGTACGTTGACATCCTGCTGTG
The DNA here is from genome assembly GCA_963573305.1 of Pyrrhosoma nymphula. Classification (NCBI taxonomy): domain Eukaryota; kingdom Metazoa; phylum Arthropoda; class Insecta; order Odonata; family Coenagrionidae; genus Pyrrhosoma; species Pyrrhosoma nymphula. The sequence goes on from OY754332.1 coordinate 153,707,361, forward strand.
GCGCCAAGGTCATTTATGTTGAACGCAGGCAACCCTCAACACACACCCCTCTTTTTACGCTAATTCGGCTGTAAATGCCGTGATTTAAATAGTTTTTTCAGCCGTTTCTGCACCATTCATGTCTGAAATTGTCGAGGTAAGCCACAAAGATCGAATAGTCACGTTTTTTATACAAAACCCGGTCTTAAAATGCAAAGAAACGTAAAAAACGTTGAAAATTTCTTAATTAATGGCATATATTTTAATTTGCTCTACTCGTATGGGCATGATCGCACTAAAAGGACCCTTCCATTTATATAGAACAACAGGTCTTATGACTTACCAGTTAAGATGTAATCGTTTTTGGATACAAAATTGGTGGAGAGGAATGGTAAGTAAACAGAGTGGAAGGAGGTGAGCTGCTGAAGACCATGTAAATACAAATTAAAACAAAGTAACAATTGCCGGTATCCTCTCCTCTTTCTCCCTTTCCCCTCTATTCTCCCTTACTATATATATTCCTTGTACGCTATTGAAAAATTGTCTTGTACATGCGGATGGCGTTTCGATAGGTTTGGTGTGGCAAGGATTGCGTGCCGAAGTGATTTTTTTAACTGGAGAAGCAATTAAAAACTACAATGAATGTGTTGACACGCTCTTCAGTTGAAAATAATCTCTTTGGCACTCCTCGACAGTTGTCTGGGAGAAAACTTCCCACGTTTGAAGATATTATGAAGTATTACAAGTGGGTGGAGATGAAAAAGAAGCAAGAGAGAAGAGGATTTGATCTATCGGTCCAGGAGATTGCCCATGTTGTCGCCGATAGAGTGGAGCAAGTGTGGAACGACGCGTCTGTACCTCTCATCTCAAACCGCGGCATCCTCATGGCAGTTTTGAGATACCATACGAAATGTAAAAAAATTATAAAGAGCACGAAGAAGAAAAATTCATCTGTTGTCCATCTAGACTTGAAAAATTTAAGGAAGATGCTAAAAGGCTGTTTGATGTTGTTCAATGCAAGTGTCTTCCGAAATTGGCCAAGTGCATTTGTAAGCCAAAGACATTGATTAAAAATGAAGAAATACCATTCCTTAAAGACCAAAGATCAACCAGAGAACTAGTGATTGGGGCCATTGATTGGAAAACCACAGAAAAACATAGGAAGAAGGCTGCCAAAGAAAAAAGAAAATTGATAAAAACGGAGGAATCATTTGAAAAAAGGGCATCAACATCCTTTTCCCAGAAAATTGGTTCTAAACTCAAGTCTTTGTGAACAAAAGTTCCAGATGACTCGCCGCCTGTGCTCGGCGATGAATGGCAGCCATCCTCCCGCCCATCCTCAAGTAGCTCGTCGCGCAACATCCTGAAGCTGCCTGTGACCTGCCAATTGGCGGAAAGGTACAACATAGCAAGCGGTGTTGCAGCAGCCCTCGTGACTTCAGCGTTTGAAGACGTCGGCCAGGTCACACCTGAAAATGCATCAAAGATTGTCGACCGGAAGAAAATTGCGCGCCAAAGGAAGAAATACAGAGAGCTTGCGACTGCAGAGGATATGGAAAAGCTTAGAGACCAACCGAGGATAGCATTGTTCTTCGATGGTAGAAAAGACAAGACGAAAATCAGGGAATTGTGCAGCAACAATAAAGTGCGCATCACGACTTCCACCGAAGAGCATGTAGTTATTCTTGTAGAACCCGGCGGGGTTTATTTGGGACATTCATCACCTGAAACTGGAGATGCAGAATGCCTCGGAAACACTATCCTCGACTTTGTCGAAGCCGCTAGAATTGACACGTCTTCCATACGGTGCATCGGTTGTGATGGTTGTCCTACGAACACCGGCTGGAAGGGAGGCGCTATACGTTTTATCGAAGTGCGTCTCGGGCGTGCCTTACAGATTTGTGTGTGCCTGCTACATTCAAACGAACTCCCTCTTCGACATGTAATGGAGAAATTTGATGGACCGACGACAGGACCCAATAGCTACAGAGGGCCAATTGGTCGCCAACTGAAGACCTGTGTGCAGCTGCCTGTGGTGAAATTTCAGACGATTGATCTTGATCTGCCTGATCCTGAACTAGATTCATCCCTCATCAGCACACACCAAAAATATTCGCTGGACATGGCTCGTGGTATTGCCAGGGGATACATCCCACAAGAGCTGGCTGATCGCGATCCTGGTGAAATGAATAATAGCAGATGGGGAACGACGGCCAACAGAGTGATGCGCGTTTACATAGGAACAAGTCGACCAACAGTGGCTTTGAAAACAATAACCAAGATTATCATGAAACTATATTCCTATGTGGTTCACAATAAAGAAAAATTGGAAGATTACAGAAGGCAAACATGTCTGGGAAATGCTTCAGAGAATAAGACAATTCCCTAAAAAGTACAGGGAGGTTCTTGAGAAATTCATCCAGAGCAACGCGTTCTTCGCTCATCCAGAGAACATCCTCATTGCAATGGTGAATGATGAAAGGGCCAAAGTGCGAAGAGTAGCCTTCCGGAGGATAGTGCAGGCAAGAAAGACGTATTTGCCAGAGGAAGGCATCAGGACTTTTCACATACCTCCACTTAACTTTAATGCATCTGACTACACCAATTTAATCGATTGGGAATACACTACAGTAACAGCACCACCTTTACTGGATCACATCTCGACAGCGGAGCTTGAATCTATGTTGGCCGACCAGACGGAGGAAAGTCCACCCCGGATCAAAATCCCTGACTTACCCTGCCACACTCAAGCCGTCGAGAGGCATGTGAAAATGGTCACAGAGGCATCAGAGAGCATGAGCTCAGCGGAGGAAAGGGATGGAAACATACGCCAGAAAATACAATCAAGGAAAATTATGTCAAAGTTTGGATCCAAAAAAGATTACATTTTAACTGATAAGTCATAAACTTGAAGGGTGGGTGGGTACGGGAGGAGCTCGAGTTGCAGCCACCTCTACGTGGTGAGTTCTGGGTCACCCTGAGAGCCGGAGTGGCACCTGTTCTCATGGTGGGCGAAGAGCTGCAAAATTTGGAACACGGAGCCATTTTCGTAGACGATGTAGCCTGAGCAGTGCATGGACATTAGTTCATAGGCGGACCATAGGGAGATGAGGAGATCCTTACTTTAGGATGAGAGAAGGGAAAGGTGTTGTTCTATATAAGTGGAAGGGTCCTATTAGTGCGATCATGCCCATACGAGTAGAGCAAATTAAAATATATGCCATTAATTAAGAAATTTTCAGTTTTTTACGTTTCTTTGCATTTTAAGACCGGTTTTTGTATTAAAAACGTGACTGTTCGATCTTTGTGGCTTACCTCGACAATTTCAGACATGAATGGTGCAGAATCGGCTGAAAAAACTATTTAAATCACGGCATTTACAGCCGAATTAGCGTAAAAAGAGGGGTGTGTGTTGAGGGTTGCCTACGTTCAAAATAAATGACCTTGGCGCCACCGCAGGATGTCAACGTACAGGAACAAAATTTTTTCCCTGGTCATTTGGTACGTCGGGCTACATTTTGACGTATGTCGAACTTTGAATTTCGAAAAAAGTTGTTTGATGACCGCCCCTACTGGACATGTGGGAATTGCCGGGAATGAGAAGGCGGATGCAGCTGCAGAAGAAGCTCTATATATCCCTGAGCCGACGATGACGCTGGTACCCTACCAGGACCTGCAAGCTACTTTACGTAAAGTAGTCCTAGATCAGTGGAGTGAACTTTGGAGTGATGTCCCAAACAATAAGTTACGGACAATTAAACCGGTAACGTCAGGGTGGTCCACTTCCATCAGGGGTAATCGCAGAGAGGAAGTCGTCATCACACGTTTAAGAATCGGGCATTGCGCCCTGACCCACTCGTTCCTCTTTACATAAGAGAAAATTCCTCCTCGATGTGATGACTGTGACTGTCCTCTCAGTGTGCGACATATCCTGATGGAGTGTGACAAATATCGGGACACAAGAAACAGGCTAGGCATCAGTGGCGACCTAGAACAAGTTCTAGGCATCGATGCCGATCGCCTAAATTATATCACTACCTTTTTAAAGGAAACTAATTTCATAAGTAAAATCTAACATATTTTTATATTTTTTATTTTTATATTTATATTTTTATATATTTGGGCTTTTAATACTACCTTTTTTTAGATATATATTCATTCATATTGTTTTATATAAACTAGATTGTGCGTGGTGCAAAATGAACCTAGCTGTCGACGCACCCTATAAATCTAAACCTACCTACCTATAAGGAAAATCCTCCAGCACTCCCTGACAACACTAACTAACTAGTGACGTCTACGCCGGAGAGAAAGGCAATCTCTCGATGCTTAACACCACAAAGAATAAATGGAACAAAAAACTGTCAGATAAGGAAAATCCTCCAGCACTCCCTGAAAACACGAAGTAACTAGTGACGTCTACGCCTGAGAGAAAAGCAATCCCTCGATGCTTTACACCACCAAAAATGGATAGAATAAATTATTTCCCAAAATGGAAAATCCTCCAGCACTCCCTGAGAACATTAACCAACTAGTGACGTCCACGCCGGAGAGAAAAGCAATACCTCAATGCTTTACTCCGCCTAGAATAGATAGAATAAAGAACTGCCAGATATGGAAATTTTTCCAGCACCCCCAGACAACCCCACACAGTCAGTGGTCAGTCTCGTAAGGAGAAGGTTGTTCTATCCGTCCGGTATACCTGCGCGCTTCTCAATGAAAGTGACAATTTTGAATCGCGCTTATGACTATGATCTGTGACTTTCAAGTATAGTACTGGAAGTGCTCTAAATACGGTTTGGTATCGGCGACTTATCAAGGACTACAGCCAAGATTCTGTACATTTTCGCTGTCGGGTGCTATCCGGGGCAGTGTTAATATCTCTGTGCCTCTGTTTTTGGCAGGTGTTATATGTAGTGGTGCTCATATTTGTGGCTGTGAATGGGATTGTGACTGTGCTTTTACTTGTGCCTGTCCCCCTGTGAATCTTCAAGTTACGCCAGTGAGTTTCTGCCGATATAATTGTATCTTTACCCGAGACGGGTATTTGTGCTGTACATTTGCACTTGTGTTTTCACCCTACCGTTGTGCCATGGCGCCAAATTGTTTATCGTGTGACCGTGCTATTACTAAGTCTCAGGCGAGCACCAAGTCCTCGGGGTGCCAGGCTGTGGTGCACAACAAATGTGCCAACATCATTGACGGTGAGTGGAAGTGCCCAAGTTGCCTCGCTAGGAATGGTGACCTTGGTGACGAACGAGGCCTCGATAATCGCGGCGGAAGCTCCGAGGGACCGTCTCTGAAGGACGTTATGGAAATGATAAAGGACAGTGCTAAGAACTAGGCAGCCTTAATCCGTGAGGTTGAAGCGAACCTGGGAAAATCATTGGAGCTGTGCCACATTAAAATTGACAGTACGGTACAAAAAATTGCCCAACTTGAAACCGAGGTGACTACCTTGCGAGGAGAGAATGAGCGTCTCCAGACTAGTGTGCGAGACCTTGAAGAGCGGCTGACCGCGAGTGAGCAATATTCCCGAGTGAATGATGTGGAAATCCATGGGATTCCATACGCCATAGGAGAAAATGTATCGGTTATCCTTGAGAGCGTAGGCCGCGCCGTGTCTTTCCCACTGTCATTGGAAAATGTAGAAGTAGCACACAGGACGGGCTCTCCCAACGCGACGACCAGAGGAATCAATGTACGTTTTTTGAAAAAAACAGATAAGAATGAATTCCTCCGTGCCCGAAAAGTGAAAAGGGATCTTAGAGTAAAACACTTGTCATGTTTCACCACTGGGCCATCCTCCGAGAACCAAATATACATTAAGGAATCATTGTCTGCAGAAATGAGGAAAATGTTTAACTATGCTCGCATGAAAAAAGGACTGAGCAGATCTTCCGCGATGTTTGGTTCACGAATGGAAAACTTTTTGTGAGGGTCCGGGAAAATAGTGAAAGAATCCAAGTTAAGTCGTACCAGCATTAGGTGTCACTATGCTCATGATACAGATACTGATACGGTTCCATCATAACCAATGGGCGCTGAGAGTTTGAGCTGCAAAGAGTTTTTAAACTTGACTTGCAATAGATATCAAACAAACCTAAAGATTGTCCACATTAACGCACAATCCCTCACTTATCCTAGCCATATCAGTGAGTTTCATTATTTGTTTGACAACTCTGAGATTGATATCATTGCAGTTTGTGAAACTTTTTATACAAACGATAAAGATATTCTGAAGTTGGCTGGCTTTAATACGTTTGTTGGTAACCGTACTTCACATGGTGGAGGAGGAGTTGCAGTTTATTTTCGAAATAAGTTTACTTGTAAAGTATTAGCGCACTCGGTCTCTTCTACCACCCCATTGCAGAAACCGGATTTCGTTATACTTGAAGTTAAAGTGCTAAATGTCAAGCTCCTCTTTGCCTGTGTTTAAAGACCCCCTAAAACTGGCTACTTCCATGAATTTGAGGATTCATTCTTTCATCTCGGTAGAGACTATCCATATAAAGTGGTAGCTGGTGATGTCAACGCCCACTTCGGTTCTGTCCGGCCCTGCGACTCTAATGATGGGAAAGCTGTCTACAAATTTATAGACTCATGTAACTTGACTCATGTACCATACGGGGCAACCATGTGCCAAAATTCCCCCCCCCCCTCGAAACCTCGAGACTCGAAAATCCTCGGAGACTCTATAAACCGCAGGAGACTTCGCGTCTCGCAAAGTGCTCGAGCGAAGAGCTAAATGCTTCGATCTGCCCCGGTCAGCGCGATCGCTCCGGTCATCGCGGTTTCAACAGCAACACTCTTTTTATACGGTCCGCGCTGGTGCTGACATCTTTTTCCACGTTCGAGTCGACCTGCCGATATTCCCACCAATCCAACGTGTGATAACATTTCCCCTCTTCTCCCCACTCCTCCACTGGCCAGCTGTTTCCCCTCCTGCGCTGACAAAGTGTACCGCCATCATAGCAGCTCTCTTTGCAACTGACCGCGCGAGAAAAGGACGTGTCGGCTGGGTTCCACTTGTGATCGTCTTGCAAAGACAAGGCTAACGGTATTTAGCCTACGGGATTGTGTTATACTGTAATAATTGTAAATATATAAATACTGTCATTGAAGTTATTTCAAAGTAGCTAAGGTTGTTTTCATTGTTTTTTCTCTCGTTACGCCCACCAAATTCAGTCAATTCGTTCGCGACGTCAAGTTTCACGGGCTTGCGTTGCAACCTTTCATACCAAGACTTGCCACTCTCATCTTGACATGGTTGTTACTTCGTTTCCAGAACAGCTAATTTTCTCTGATCAACGTCCGGTATGTGATCTTTCCGCCCATGACCTCCTTATGGCAGTTTTTTTCTTTTTCTGTTCCTAAACCTGTCAATTTATGTAACATATCGAAATTATTGTAAGTTTAACTTAGAGAATTTTAAGAATGATGTATTTAGAGCCCCGTGGCATAAAATGTTTTCCCTTTATAATGTTAATGATAAAAGTAACTGAGGCATGCGCGATATAGTGGAATGACATCCTGATTTAATGAAAAGAGAGATGGCACTTTTCCACAAATTTATTGAAGTACAACGCGTTTCGACCGTTAGGTCATTTTCAAGTACACTGAGTGGTTTTGGAAAATAGGAGCTGTATTTATACAGGTCGGATGAGTGGGGGTGGGAAGTGGAAAAGGGTGGATGAAGAAGGGGGGGGGATGTGTCATGTGGTTGTGCACTTGGAGAATGGGATGGCAAGGAGTGGGGAGTGGCTCATGAATGTTTGTTCATTCATTAAGTGAATGTCTCCTTCTTGCACAATTTCCAATTTTTCCAGAGCTTCGAGTCTTCGGCCTTTCCTCTCCACGTGGACGATCTCCGGGTCAAAATCACACGAATGATTCTCTATAAGGAGATGTTTCGCCACGAGTGAGGTGGTATCTCCTTTCTCCCAGCATTTTTTGTGTTCTTTCAACCGGGTGGTGAAGCTCCGGCCTGTTTGACCGATGTACACTTTTTCGCAGTCCTTACATTTTATTTTGTATACACCAGACTGTTGAAGGGGATGGATCTTATCTTGTTAGGGGGTGTTAGGACACCAGCCGTTTACATATAAAAAGGAAACGCTTTCTTGAAATTAAGCCTTGCATTTATTAAAGTCCCTTATTGTTCGGGGGAAAAACGAATCCCCATACCTATCGGTTCGGCAAAATATCTTTCTCAATTTATCGTTTCTGTCGGACTTGGAAATATAGTGGGGTTCTAATATGATTTTCTCCGTGTCGCACTGAAAGATATCTATTCTCAATTGCTCAAGTAATCTAAGCCTAGCGCGCAGCCTTCGAGTCTCCAGCGGCTCCCAGCCTAATTCGTTTAACATCTGCGAAAAGCTGTCTGTACGCCCGTAGCAGTTTCTGACGAATCGCGCAGCTTTCCTTTGTATTTTATTAAGTTCCCAAATTAAGTCTTACTGCACCGGATCCCATATGCTTGCTGCATATTCAAGGTGTGGCCGGACGAGTGCGAAATAGCACCTCTCTTTTACTTTTTCATCTGAGAATCTTCCCACAATACGCTTGACGAATCCTAGCTTCTTCAGAGCTCTGCCACAAATATTTCTTATATGTGTTCCCCACGATAGGTTTGAGGTAATCGTAACTTCCAGATACTTATCTTCATCTGTCGCCTTTATGTTAACACCATCCACAGCATATACATGGGGATAGTTGGACGACCTCCGCAAGAAATGTACCGCCGTGTATTTGCTCAGATTAAGTTCGAGTCCCCACTCTTGGCTCCACACATGAACGTTGTTTAAATCCGATGATAGAATTTCAAAGTCAGAGTGATCATTAATTTCTCGATAGATGACAGCGTTGTCAGCAAATAAACGTATTTTACTGCTAATTCGAGAGCATAGGTCATTTATGTATATAATGAACAAAAGAGGGCCGATGACGCTTCCTTGTGGGACATCAGCAGGGCTATTTTCATTTTCGGGGCCATACGTATGGCCGGCCGTAAGTTTCGTATGGCCTGACCCGAAATTACGGCCTACGTCGATTCCCATCTCGAGGGGCCATATCGTATGGCTCGGCCATAAGTCTTAACGCCGATTTCACTGGTGAGTATGAGAATCTTTTGCGGTACAGTACGTTGAAATGCTTTGAAATCACTACCAGCGCTACTGAAAACGTCATTTTTGCGGCAGTTACTGGAAGTATATCGAAAAAACGGACGATCGCCAAGCACAATGGAGAAAATCGTGGTAAACAAACATAGAGCTCTATGTAAACAAACCTAGACAAACGTTGTGGAATTTTTGTTGACCGGAAAATATCTGAAAATGGAAGGAGCGGAGTAAGTTACCCGTTATTAATTTTTTTCTTAATGACATTTAGTGCTATTTAAATCAATTAATAAGGTGTTCGAAGAACGCGTTCTCCATTTGCTCGAGGTGCCGACAATCATTGTGCTTTGCCTGCTTCTACGACGTGCTTTGCGAGATTCAATGTATATGATGTTTGTTCTACGATGACTATCATCCTGAATCATGCAAATGATAAATAAAGATGTAACATAAGTGGTTAGGTAGTGTACTGGCCTTCCACGTCCTATTCTCGTGTACGAATTGCAGAGCATTCCGAAATTCATTCTGATCCTTGCGTGTAATGTGGATTACACCATGGAGCAGTACACTGTCCTTCAGATGGGACGTTAAACCAGTTAAATCGTGGTCCCCTTGGCACCATTCGTAAAGACTAGGCTAATGCTGATGCCGGGTTTCTATCCACCCTTCATCCTATATGTTCCCAATCCCTAGCATTACATTCCCAATGGAAGCATAAGCAGTGTTTAGGGTGGATTTCACCCCCAATCATTTATTCCAATGCCATTATTTTGTCCCCATCCCTAGGTATGACAATTTACAATCGCAATAATTAACAATATATCTTTTTATAAAAAAGAAATATATAACCGCCCTTGCTCCAATCCCTACCCTGTTAACAACTCTTTAATTATTTTTTTTAAATTGCCTAAGAATATTTTTCAGTGAAGTTACCATGATAAGAACTAAGTATATAAAAATTAAAGCAATAAAAACCTACAAAAATAGTGTCACCGATCGGGAATCGATCGCGAAATCACACCGACCGTAGTCGAGCACCTTATCCACTGGGCTATCGCTATCCCTACATTGCTCAGTGTTTCACACGAGTTACATATCGCAACATGCTATTTCTAAGATTTTTAGATGCTTTTTTCTCAAATAATTACGGTGTCGTCTCACTTCGGCATATCGAATTAATAATCTTTAACTACAGAACCAGATATTATGAGCTCGATTGGCCACCCGACGGTCGTATTCTCCCTTGTCATCAATTTGGCGTTGTGAAAGAAACATCTTGTCCCTGGCAGCATATTACTTCCCCGAAAAACTGCCCTCGTTGAAAGTATTGGAAGACGAAACAAAGTTCCGAAAGAGATTTATTAGGGAAAGGGGCAAAATTCAGGATTAGATGCACAAATGATGCATCGTTCTTAATGTGAAGAATGTTACTTAGATTGCGATTGATAACTTTGCTATGCGAGGCTATAAATTAGAGAAACCTTATTTTTCCTCATTTTGCTAACTTAGGTCAATGATCTGGTATATTTATAACAGAACAAGATCAATAATTGATTCGCAAAATCAATTTATAACTCCGATGTGGGCAACTCTTTTCGTATGGCCCGTCTTATGTCGGCCTCCGAGGCAGGTCATAATATTACGGCCTTCGGGCCATACGTACCGCCCGACTTATGGCCTTTTGCTCGGATGGGAATCGCTCGAAGCCATACGTTGGTCCCGAGGCCGTAGTTATGGTCGATTTCGACTTATGGCCCGGCCATACGATAATGGGAATAGCCCTGCAGAGTTAATTCCGTCAAGAACTACTTTTTGCTTACGATCACTCAGAAAGTCGCGCATCCAGTTTACTACTGTTAAGTTCAGCCCGCATGACTGTAATTTGTACAAAAGTTTGTTGTGAGGTACCGTGTCGAAAGCTTTCTTAAAATCTAGGAATAATGCGTCCACTTGTGTTTTCGATTCACCAGATTTGAGAGCGTCATGAAGAAAGAGCGCGAGCTGTGTTTCACATGATCTACCTTTCCGAAAGCCGTGCTGACAGCCATGAAGGAAGTTACGACTGTCCAGGAACGTCATGATATTGCTAACGACGATGTGTTCGAGTATCTTGCCTATAATCGACGTTAATGAAATTGGTCGATAGTTCCCTGGGTCATGTCTGTTTCCCTTTTTGAATATCGGTGTAGCGTTTGCAATTTTCCAGTCTCTTGGTATCTTTCCTTCAGACAATGACTTCTTGAATATTATGTCTAAGAACGGTGCGATCTGTGGCGCTAACTCCTTGAGGACACGCGCGGGTATTCCCTCCGGACCCGGAGATTTACTATTTTTTATCGACTGTAGCTGTTTAGTTATCCCATCACATTGAATAGTGATTTCTTTCATAGGTTCCTCAGTCAATGAAATGTCAAAATTACATGCAGTATCGTCTGTAGTGTATACACTTTCGAAGTGGGGATTTAACGGGTTAGCTTTGTCAATATTATCGGTGACAAGTTTGCCATCTTTATCAAATAACGAGTGCTATTAAATACTATGATGAAATGCCGGCGTTTTCGGTTGCCTTTTCATTTCAAACATGTTTTTTCAATGACTTAAATAAAGCTGTGAATAGTGTTAGCCCTAACTCTAAGGGTATCGATGGTATATTTGCTGAAATGCTAAAGCTATGTCTGGAAGAATCCTCTCCCGCAATACTGCATATATTTTATTACTCCCTTCAATGTTTCTCCTTTCCTGACCTGTGGAAAATAGCCAATGTCAAACCACTGCCAAAAAAACGTGGAGCCAGTATTGCTAATGAATTCAGACCTATAAGTCTATTATGTACTCTGGGAAAAGTCCTTGAGAAGATCTTTCATGCGCAGTTGATTGACTATCTTGATAGAAACTCCATCCATCCATCCATCCAAGATCCATTTTAACTCACTACAATCTGGATTTAAAGCCAACCATAGCACTACGACGGCCCTTTTAAAAGTCATCGGGGACATAAGGGAGGGAGTAGACCACCAGAGAGTTTCATTACTTGTTTTATATGACTTCAGTAATGCGTTCCCTTCCGTTCACCACGGCCTGTTGCTTTCGAGGCTTAGACTCCTTGGCTTATCAAATTCAGTTCTACAGTGGCTTAGGTCATACCTAACAAATAGATGGCAGCGGGTTATTGATGGAAAAGACGTCTCCAATCCGATCGCTTTACTCTATGGTGTTCCGCAAGGTTCAGTTTCAGGCCCTCTTCTGTACTCTATTTATGTAAATGATATAGTTTTTAATAGGTCCAAGTACCATCTGTATGCCGATGATTTACAGAATTATATCTCATGTAGGCCTGAAGATATTATTGAGACTATAAATTCTATGAGCGTAGAAGCAGCTAACCTCTGTGAATACGCTGTAAGGCATAATCTACAGATTAACCTTAAACAGACTCAAGTAATCTTGATAGGTAATAATAAGCTTTTGAAAAAGCTTCCTGTCCACCTGCCATCTGTTACAGTCAATGGCGTACCAATACATTATTCAAAAACCGTGAACAATTTAGGAGTTATAATTGATTCATGTCTAACTTGGGAAGATCACGCCAACCTGGCGTGTAAGAAAGCCTTAGCTGCTCTACATGGACTGCGGAAACATAGAGATTTACTTCCACCCTCCACTAGAAAACGACTTGTAGAAGCTCTGGTATTCCCTATTCTTGACTATGGAAATATTGTTTCCACCAATATGCTTGCTACTTCAGCACTCAGAATGCAATGGATCTAGAACGCTTGTGCAAGGTTTTTCTTTGATCTAAGTAAGGACTCTCACATCTCGGATTACATTAAAGCTTTATCTTGGCTAAATATTGACAGCAGACGCAAACATTCGGCTATATTACTTCTAAAAAATACTTCTAACAAACTCCCCTGAATATCTCTCTACCAAACTCCGCCTTTCCAATACCATCCGTAATCGTAATCTAAGAGCTAGTAACTCCTTGCTCCGTGTACCATTACATCGTACAGATAAGTTTAGAAGTGCATTTTGGATATTGGCTCCTATAATATGGAATACTCTACCTGAAACCATATGCACGATAAACAATTATAACCTTTTTAAATACCGTTTACGTGACTACCTCACTAAATTACAGCATGGTATTACTGCTCACTAGTAGGTTTATCTATTTATATATTTTTGGTTGTTAATTTGTCACAATTCTTTTGTTTATTTGATTATGTATGCGCGTTGTATCACTTGTGAGATGCACAAAACTGACATTGTATTTTGAATTAATTGAATTTGTTAATGGTACTCTCGCAAGACGTTATAGTCCTTTTGTACCTACGATGAAATAAAGAAATACCAAATACCAAAGAAAAACAACCCTAACCATACAGTGGCATCCACGACAGAGAGGAAAGCAATCCCTCGATGCTTTACAACACCAAGAATGGATAGAATAAAACTTTTCCCAACATAGAAAGCACTTCAGCACTTCCTAACAGTACTAACCAACTATTATCCATTTCAAATATCTTTGCGACTGGGAGGCAGGCCTTAAATTTTAGGGGGTGAGCGAAGTGAAAGTCGCTCGTCACGTGACTTTCTCGGAGCGAACCAGAATGCAGTAGGCGTGGCCTAGCCTCTCGAAAATTCAGTCGCTCTCAGACCTCCGTTGTGTGAACTTCGTGAATCTGCTTGCTGTGTTGCCAAACCTTTGCTGCCTTTGATCGGTGCTTCGTGGTGTTCTTTCCTAGCTCCCATTACCATATTTCCCAATTAACCCATTAATCCTTTATCTTACCCACTTTTTCCTTTATACCATAACCCATATTCCTTTCCTGTTATTCCCCGTATTCATATTATTCCCCGTATTCCAATTATTCCCCTTCCCCCTAATACCCATTATTGTTGCTGTTTGGTGTTTTTCGTAAGTTTCACGCGACGAAATTCTGGAGCCGATCGTCATTCATTTACGAAAGAGCGATAGCGAGGGTGACGATGACGAGGATGACAGCGAAGCTGAAGGAGACGAAGTTGCCTTGGCCACTCCATTACAGTGGTAATGAAGCTAGGAAGCCTATTAATGCTTGTTGTAAAACTGGTGATTACATTTTCATGAAAAATAAAAAAATACTAATCGTAAAAACATTTGTGTTACCATTTCTTTGGAAAAAACTATATTTTAGGACTTGAACAATATCGAAAAAAACGTTGTATTCGTTATCCTATTCCAACTTAAAGCCTACTCCTGCTGCTACCGTTTTCGTGAGTAATAACATTCCCCTTTTCGTATTCAGGTATGGTTTTCTCAAAATTCCCCCGATGAATCAACCAGTTGCTTTAATACCACTTCCTGCCTGTTTTGAAGGAATTTGCATTCAATTCTTTGTCTCCAGGTATCCTTTATGTTCTCTGCACTCCACCCGTGAATCAACCAAGGTCCACCTTTTTCCGTAATGACCCGTTGTGTGGGCCGAGATAAGAAACATCTATAACGGAAAGAATGCATTGCTCACGCTCTGTACAGTTTCTCGACCTCGGCGATGGCCGAGCAAAACCCGCTGCGAAAAGGGGCCCTTACTGTGGCTGGCCTTTCCCACTGTACCTCCCGCGGATTTCACGGCACAAGTAGTTTGGGACAATGACATTGGCAACGTTGAGCTCGTCCCTCCTCTCTCGAAGGCCGTTCCTCACCCCCCCCGGCAGCGGAGACTTTCGAACGGCTCCGAACCCTCCCGAAACGCACCCGCCCCCACAAATTTAGGGCCTGCCGCCCAGTCGCAAAGATATTTGAAATGGATAATAGTGACGTCCACTCCGGAGGGAATAGCAATCCCTCTATTCTTTACACCGCCAAGAATAGATAGAATAAAGAACTACCAGATATTGAAAATCTTCCAGCACTCCCAAACAGCCCTTACTAAACAGTGGCGTCGAAGACAAAGAGGAAAGTAATCCCTCAATGCTTTACACCACCAAGAATGGAAACAATTAAAACACTTCTCAACATGGAATATCCTCCAGTAATTCCTAACAACAGTAACCAACTAGTGACGTCCACGCAAGGGGAAAAATGCATTCCCTCTATGCTTTCCACCGCCAAGAATAGATAGTATAAAGAACTGTTAGAGATGGAAAATCTTTTAGCACTTCCAGACAACCCTAACCAGACATTGTCGTCCACAACAGTAAGGAAAGCAATCCCTCGATGCTTTACGGCACCAAGAATGGATAGAATTAAACACATTCCAACATTGAAAATCCTCCAGCACTACCTAAAAACACAAACCAACTAGTGACGTCCACGCCGGAGATAAAACCAAGCCCTCTATGCTTTACATCGCCAAGAATAGATAGAATAAAGAACTTTCAGATATTGAAAATCTTCCAGCACTCCCAGACAACCCTAACGAAGCAGAGTCGTCCACGACAGAGAGGAAAGCAATCCCTCGATGCTTTACAACACCATGAATGGATAGAATAAAACATTTCCCAACATGGAAAATCATTCAGCACTTCCTAACAACACTAACCAACTAGTGACGTCCAGGTTGGAGAGATTAGCAATCCCTCTATGCTTATAACCACCAAGAATAGAAAGAATAAAGAACTGCCAGATACGGAAAATCTTCCAGCACTCCCTGACAACACTTACCAACTTGTGACGTCTACGCCGGAGAGAAAAGCAATTCCTCTATGCTTTACGCCGCCAAGAATAGATAGAATAAAAAATGGCCAGATATGGAAAATCTTCCAGCACTCCTAGACAACCACTCCCCTGCGGGTAGGGGGATAGAGAATACTCCCGCAGTATCTCTGCTTGTCGACTAAAAGGGCAGGGATGTAAACCCCGAAAACAAACCCTCAGGCAGCACAGGGATGCGTCCGGACAGTTTTGTTGGTCCATTGTCTGTGTGCTGCCATACCAGCTGGCCTTCGATCTACCCGCATGTTTGCCGTGTGCGGAGATCCGTAAGAGGGAGAAGGGGATCCTGGTGGGTGAGTTCTTCGGCACCCAGCCGGTTGTCGGATGCCCGGTATGGTCCGGAGTTCAATACCCCACTTTGGCCCTGGATCCTCTGTAAACGGGCGGTCCAAAACTAGCCAGTCTTGATCAATCGGCTTATTGACATGTTTCGGTGGCGAATATTGGAGTAACGGGGTCCTGTGTAGGGCGGCCGAAGGTGTATGGGTTTGGAGGGTTTTTATTGAACAATGGGCACCCCTGCGGGTAGGGGGATGGAAAATACTCCCGCGGTATCCCTGCTTGTCGTAAGAGGCGACTAAAAGGGCGGGGAGGGAAACCCCGAAAACAAACCCTAGAGCCAGCAAGGGTTCAGTCCGGGCAGTCTTGTGGGTGAACTGTCTGTGTGCGACCATACCACCTGGCCTGCGATCCACCCGCATGTTTGCCGTGTGCGGAGACTCGTAAGGGGAAGAAGGGGATCCTGTTGGGTGAGTTCTTCGGCACCCAGCCGGGTGTCGGATGCCCTGTATGGGCCGGAGTTCAATACCCCCCTTCGGCCCTGTATACCCTGTAAACGGGCGGTCAAGATCTAGCCAGTCTTGATCAATCGGCTTATCCAAATGTTTCGATGGCGAGTGCTGGAGTGACGGGGTCCTGTGTAGGGCGGCCGAAGTTGTATGGGTTTGGAGGGCCCATACATTGGAGGTCCAACCCGAAACAGGCCCCCTAAACGATAGTGCTATATCCCTTGGATAGCCCTGGCGACCACACCGGTTGGCGGTGTGGCGTCCCAAATATGCGGCTCCGTGTTGGGTGGGGAGCCCAGGGGATGATTTTATTATTTAAATGGAGCCAGACGACCATCCTCCACCCTAAAAATCCAGTCCGGAAACGGGTGGGGGAGACAATGTGAAGAACGCCTGTAGGCGGTATCTCATTATGAGACGTACAAAGGAAGGTGAGACCCTTACAAAGTTGTCTCCCTTCCTCATTCGTAGAGTCCTCTCATCCGCCGTAACTGGCGATTTAATATCTGCAAAGAAGCTGCGAGACGGTACACTACTGATTGAAACGGCCAACGATAAGCAGAGTGCGAAACTATTAAACATGAAAAACCTACATCAACATCCGGTCAAGGTCGAGGTACACCGTACCCTGAACACCAGTCTGGGAGTGATTAGCTGCTATGACCTGCTGTACGCAGACGACGACGAAATTAAGAGAGAAATGTCCTCTCAGGGCGTTGTTGACTGTCGTCGTCTGAAAATTAAGCGTAACGGTGAGCTCATCAACAGCACGTCTGTTATCCTCACCTTCTCGCGTGACACACTCCCCGACAAGGTTTTTGTAGGATATGAGTCGGGTCCCGTTCGTCCGTTCATCCCCAGCCCTATGCGATGCTTTCACTGCCAGCACTTCGGCCACATCGCTACCAGATGTGAGGGCAAGTCCACCTGCCCGCGCTGTGGCAAGGAAAAGCACGAAGGTAATGAGTGCACCTCCGAGCCGCTTTGTGTCAATTGCGAGGGTGCACATCCAGTGTACTCTCGTGATTGCCCAAAGAAGAAGGAGGAAAAGAAGATCATGGAGATCAAAACTATCGATAAGGTGTCATATTTCGAGGCCAGGAAAAAGTATCGGACATTAATTGACCCAACCTTCTCTCGTTATTTTGCAGCCGTTGCTACCAATCAGAGTAGCACAATCTCCGACGAAATCACGAAAATAGACAAAGCTGAGAGTAATAAAAGCCCAGACAAAGAAGAGCTAGCCAAGCCGGATAAGGCCACAAAGCCGGCAAAATCTATTTCCACCATCGCGGGTTCCTCTGTGAAGAACCCGCCAAAAACCATTGGTTCCACGCTCCCGAGGCGTGATAAGACGCCATCCCCCGGTCCGTCCGGGGTACGCAGACCATCTTCTGTGGAGGCTATGGAGGAGGATGAGAATATCTCTGAGACGGATATCCTCCTCGCCAGACAAAAAGGGAAGAAGAACCGTTTTCGGCGCTGATCCTCCCGAAGGACATACGGACTTCAGGTTTTAAATTTTAAATGTGATATTTTAAATGAATTTTATACTACAGTGGAACTGGAATGATTTTTATCGTCATAAGGAGGAGCTGAATATTATAATTCGCGATTTTAATACGCCCTGCATTTTTCCTCAAGAGACGCATTTTAAAACGACGGACAGGGGTATTTTAAAACATTTTAACGTATTGAGATTTGACGACACCAGAGGCCTCCGGGCCCAAGGTGGAGTGGCAGTTGCCACCCGAGAGGCCCTATACACCTATCGGGTGCAACTGAACACGCCGTTTCAAGCGGTAGCTGTGACCATGCACGCCCCGGAACCCATAACGTTGTGCAACGTTTATCTTCCAGAGGGAGCACCAGTCACTGAACGCAACCTAGAGAATCTTGTCCGTCAGCTACCAAAACTTTTTATTCTTTTAGGCAATTTTAATGCCCATGACCGTATGTGGGGAAGCTCCAGGGGACAGAGCAACAGGAGAGGGCGGATTTTATCAAATTCTATCGACAATTTTAATGTTTTTGTTAAATACCGGGGAAAAAACTCGTTTTAACAGTTTTAATGGAGAATTCTCATCCATTGACCTTTGTTTGTGTACTAGCAGTTTAATGACGAAATGTCGAATGTCGGTGCATACAGACCTATGTGGAAGCGATCACTTTCCCATCCTCATTCACAAGGAGGGCAGTTTTAATAACACTTTCACCACCCCAAGAAACTTCATCACCCGGAAAGCGGATTGGCCGAATTTTAGAAAACATTTTCATTTTAAACATGATGCCACTATTGACGCAGCACGGAACGTCGAAGTGTTGACATCATCAATAGTGGAGGCTGCAAGTTGCAGCATACCGCGGTCTTCGGGACACGCTCGTCCGCCCCCTGTGCCGTGGTGGACCGAGGAGTGCGCCAATGCAATTAGATTGCGCAAGCGAGCATTGCGTATTTTTAGCAAATATTCAACGGCAACAAATCTGGCCTCTTTCCGACGTTTGAGGGCAAAAGCTCGGCAAGTCGTGAAGGAAGCAAAGAAGGCTTCCTGGATGGAATTTGTGACCGGCGTAAATAACAGACCCCCACTAGCACAGATCTGGAAGAAGGTGCGTAGCATCTGCGGCTCTCGTCAGGAACACGGCGCTTCGATATTGAAGGTCGATGACCGGATGGTGACCTCCCAGCCGGAAATATGTGAAGTGTTTGGTCGTTTACTCGCGAAGACCTGCGGTAACGCCAACTATGATGCAGCGTTCAGAGCGATTAAAGATCGATCCGAGGCTGCCGCTCTGAATTTTAATTTTAATGGTACGCGTCCTAATGCTGCCTACAATGAATGCTTCACTATGTGGGAGCTGACCTCCGGAATTGCGGACTCCCGGGACTCCTCCCCAGGAATGGATGGCGTCCACAATGCGTTCATCCGGAATCTTCCCGGGGCCGCATTGTCGGAAGTCCTCCACACCCTCAACCAAATCTGGGTGGAGGGTACTGTCCCACAATCCTGGCGGGAGTCTGCAATAGTCCCTATTCCAAAGCCAGGAAAGGAAAGGATTTATGCAAACAACTAAAGACCCATCTCTCTTACCAGCTGCCTGTGCAAGGTCATGGAAAGAATGGTCAATCGCCGACTCGTCTGGTGGTTGGAGCGAAGGAACCTTCTCTCAGATATTCAATGTGGTTTTCGGAAAGGTAGGTCAACCCTTGGCCACCTGGTCCGAACTGACAATTTTATACAGGAAGCTTTCCTTTTACGCCAGCACGTGATCGGCGTTTTTTTCGATTTAGAGAAAGCGTACGACCGTGTTTGGCGTTACAAAATTTTAAAGACAATGCACAATTGGGGATTTAGGGGAAACCTACCCATTTGTATTAAGAATTTTTTATGCGGGCGTGTTTTTAAAGTTACTAGATTTTATCTACAAGAGAATGGAGTACCTCAGGGCTCCGTTTTAAGTGTGACGCTATTCGCTATTGCAATTAATGATGTCGCAGAAGGTATCCGTTCTCCCGGTATGGCTTCCCTGTTCGTAGACGACCTGGCTATTTTCTGTCGATCGTCAAAAATTACTAGTGCATCCAGACTTATCCAATGAACGTTAAACAAGCTGTCCGACTGGTGTCAGAAAAACGGGTTTCGTTTCTCCGTGGAGAAAACGAAGTGTGTCCATTTTCACATAAGGGGATAAGGGGATTACACGCTCCACCGGCTCTGTATCTCGGCCATAGGGAACTTCCCTATGTAGAAACTATCAGATCCCTCGGGGTGACTATTGACCAACGTTTGACCTGGCGTGAACATTTTAAAGTTTTAAAAGACAGATGTGTGAAGGTTTGAAATATTTTACGGTTTTTAACGCATTCGACATGGGGTGCAGATCGCACTATAATGCTTTTACTGTACCGGGCTTTAGTGAGCTCTCGCTTGGAGTATGGATGCGTAGCGTATTCTTATGCACGTGACTCATATATAAAACCAATGTCTGCCGTGCACAATACCGGACTACGGTTAGCCACTGGCGCCTTCAAGACTTCACTAGTCCTGAGTGTTTATGCGGAAGCGGGGGAGCCACCGCTCGCTACTCGCCGAGATATGTTGACATGCAACTATGTTTCCAAGATTTTATCAGCTAAGAATAATCCGTGCTACAATATTATTTTTAACCGACGGTTTTTAAACGTTTTTAATAGGAGGATAAGAGCAACGAAGCCTCTAAGTTTACGTTTTAAAAACTTCATTGATGAGCTCGGTTTTAACCTACCAGACGTGTACCCGACCGGGTACATGAGAGAACCGCCGTGGTCGATCCCATGGCCAAATGTTATTTTGCGGTTACTTCGATGCCCAAAATCCTGCACCACATCTACGGAGTACCAGCAGCTATATAAAGAAATTCTCAGTTACCACCACGAGTTCATCCCCATCTTTACAGATGGTTCAAAGTCTGGAACCTCTTGTGGATATGTAGTGGTGTCTACGTACCACGGAATCATCGAAGCAAGGCTCAATCCGATGTGTTCAGTTTTCACGGCAGAATTGGTTGCCATTAAATTGGCCCTGGCCAATATCAAGTGCAGCAATACCTCGTTCTTAATCTGTTCAGATTCTGCAAGTGCATTGCAGTCAATCTCCGGGTTTTCACCATCTAACCCAGTTGTACAAGACATCCACTTTACCATATTATCCCTGAATAGGGAGAGAGTGAAAATATCCTTCTTGTGGATTCCAGGGCACATGGGAATTGCCGGCAATGAAAAGGCCGACGCGGCTGCTAAAGAAGCACTAAGCGCCCCAGATCTGACAACATCGCTGGTACCCGTAGATGATCTTAAGAACGACCTCCGGCGCGTGGCCGTGGAAAAATGGAAGGAGCTATGGACTGACCAACGTAGCAATAAGCTCCGCGGAATAAAATCCGAAATATCAGCGTTGCATACTTCCGTCGGGAGAAATCGTAGGGAGGAGGTCGCCATCACTCGGTTGAGAATAGGGCATTGTGCCTTACCCACCCGTATCTTTTTACCGAAGAGAAAATTCCGCCACGACGCACAGTGGTCTGAAATCGGAAAAAGCCGGACAAAAGTCCAAAATTGCGTTTTTTGAGGTAGAGACTTGAAACTTGGCGTATATGCTAAAAAATAATTGATGATTATGGAACAATAAGTCATTTTTCCTAGATCTCATCCATTACTGAGATACAGAGGACCAAACATGAACAAATTTCCAAAAACACGCCCGATCTCGTTTTTCTTCGAAAAACTTAGGAGTTAATCTGCTGGTAGAGTTTTGGAAGGATTTTAACGAAGTAAAAAACATTATATTCCGGTAATATGGTACTTTATCTACATTTTTCATTATTTTTGAACATTTTGGTTAATATTGGTGTGGTGTAATGTAGCAAAATGGCGGACCCTTTTTTCTGGCAAAATTTGACATAAAGTAGACAGTATCTTTCGTTTGAGAAATAACTGCTCTCCAATTTTTCATCAAAGTATTTACTAGAGATATGTTAAGAGTATAAAGCAAAAATCTTGGAAAAAAGTTTGCGGCTGCAAAAATGAGCGCAAGTTTTTGATCGCGCTTCACGTCCCGGCTCCGCGACGCGGGGGCCTAGACACCGTTGGATATATCACGTCGTTTGGAACTAAATTATTTAAAATCGTCATTTTAAGCACACTGCAGTCTCTATTGACCCGAAATGCTTAATTGAAGATATTACTAGTATATTGGATCGATCTACTTGGTTACTGAACGCGTAACTCTGGTAAGCATGCTTTGGATTCGAAGCTTAACGGAATCATGTCGCTTGTTAGGAACACCCTTTGGGTAGAATTTAAGTTTTCTCTCGAAGCTTGCCTTGCACAGCTACCAAGAAAGGCAACAGCCGGGATTCTTTTACTAATTCTTTCCCTTTTCACCCTCGCCGAGGAGGAGCGTGCGAAAAGGGACATTTTATGACACCGCGCACCCTTTGACGGTATTTAACGGGTATTTACGAAGGGGTTTTCCGCTCCCTTTCCTTTGTAACCGAACTATATTATCGTGAGGAAAATTTAATAATGAAGGGATAATTAAATGATCGAATAGCTTTTTTAAAAGATATATCTTTCGTATTTTATATTGAAATGGAAATTATGACATGGTAATTTAAGTTAGCTATTGCAAGTTTTACCATTGAACATCCCATCAGTATATATATATATATATATATATATATATATATATATTATTTAGAGAATGTGCCTTATTTATTGCTAAATCAAAAGAGAGAATGATAAAAAGAGGGCCAACAATATGAAGAAAAAGGTGGATTTACACTCCTTAACGGAATAATTTGAAATCTTAAATTAAATGATTCTAATGAAATAAGCGAAACATATTAACTATAACTCTGACAAATGGAACGTGATGAATTTGAAGAACGTAGGACTAAGAAAATGTACACTTTTGAAGTTACCTAATACCGCGCAGGTTTTTAGTGTCCATGATTATAGTTTGAAATTTCAATAAATTCAATACTTCAGTCCTCCGAAGAATCTTGATCATCACCACCATCTGATTCTTCTCCTTCACTTTCATCTAAAACCAGAAGTTCCCTCAATTCCTTACGCATCTTCCTTAATATTTTCGGTTTTTAAGTTAAGGTAGACGAAATAAATGGATCCGACGTAATCAACAGTCTTTCAAAGAGGTCGTAGTTTGTGGCTACTCTTGAGTGTTTCCTGGTGAACCTTTGACGAAATTTTCGGGTGTCCTTATTTCTGGCTTCTAATGCCTCTTCGGAAAGTTGCCCCAGTGGGAGAATTGCCTCCTTCGCAATTTCCCCTCCATGCATCAGGACTTTATGGACCGTGGTTGGCATATAATACCATGGGTACAGCTCCACGTACAGTTCCGCTGTTCTCTGGCAGTATTGCGAGAATGCTGTATGATTAAGATTTATTCCACTGGATATTGCCCTTAGAATGATTGAAAATTTTGTTATAAGGTCAATATTAACTCCTGTAATGAAAACATGAATAACTTCGCATTAACCTCGATTGCACATTCGAAAAACATAAAAAAATTGATATTTTTATTACAGTTCGTGCGTATACACGTAAGTAACTTCTCCTACGCATGGCTATTACTCTGAAGTGATGTTAAATTAATACAATTACCTGTTAAATCAGCGGCCAGCTCTGGAGTATCGAAAAAACGTCTTGCCGTGTTACCATCGTTTGAGTTTCCTGAGCCAGGCCTTGGCACATCCACAATCAGCCCCATTCTTTCTCTAAACGCCTTCTGAATACTAATCTTTTTCTTTTGAAGCTGTATTTTAAGATTGCCGCGGGCCTGGAAAAGTATTTATTATTATTTATTTAGCAATCAGAAATAAATTTTACTAAAACACATTTTTCAGCCTGTTTTGATTGTTTCCCACCTGCCACTGTTTGAACTCCAGTCTATACGATATGTGTAATACACACTCGAAAAACCTAGATAGAGCCTCCTCAGGTGACATCTCCGAATGCATCTCTTCTCTTTTCCTCCACCTAGTCAGAACTCTTTTTGCTCTTGTGGGAGTGGTTGTCGTTATTTCCGTGATAAGTTGAGCGGAAGCACTATCCCTTTCCTCTTTTAGACTTAGAGATGCTGCCAATGCGAGCTCAGCAGCAGAGGATGAACTTTTAATATTTTGCACTTTTCTTCTTTTTGACCTATCTGAGGAAGTCCTAAAATCTTTTTTTGGTCGCCCCAATGAACCTGATGAAACAATAAGTAATTTAAAGATACAAATTCCAAGCAAAAACTTTTGTCCATAATATAGTTTAAAAAATTAAATCGGGAAATACATACCGGTCGTTGAAGAAGTACCTGGTAGATACTGACGGACCGCTTCCGGGAAAATAATGGGCTCAGTGAGCCATGCATTATTGCGAGCTAAAAATCGCTCATTTTTTCGATAAGATTCTTCCCACCTTTTCTGATATTGTAGCAAGAACAACTTTATAAATTCATTGAGACTATCACGGGCATCGATATGATTCTCCAAATTCAAACTTCGGGATAAAAAATCCAGAAGGAATATTTTTTATCAAGCAATGACTTTCCCTTCATCTCAATTATCTTTTTGTGTATCTCCAAACGTGTGATCTGTTATGATGTCATTTCAGCGCTGGACAACACGAAAAACCTGAGCAAGAATCCGACATTTAAAAATGAGTAACGAAAGTTACACGATGACCACCATTTATCCATTTATAATTATAATGCCAGAATATAAGAGCAGCGAAAAAAAAACACCGACAAGTTAGTCAAGAGGAATATTATAAGCCTCGGAATGAAATACGAAAAATTAGTAAGGGTAGAGAAAAATAAAAGACTCACCTTGAAAAAAGTAACTGTTGAGAAGAACAACAAGAAACACCGCTGACCAAACACGGAAGTAAATAGCGCAACTAATTCAACGATGTACGAGCAAACTCACTGGACACACACAAGATTTTACCAGTTCACTAGATCTCTATAGGCACAACATTCCTTCACAAAATTCAAAATAGAACTGCAAGCTAAGATGCGTTTCTGGAGGGGAAAGAAAAACCCCTTCGGAAATACCCGTTAAATACCGTCAAAGGGTGCGCGGTGTCATAAAATGTCCCTTTTCGCACGCTCCTCCTCGGCGAGGGTGAAAAGGGAAAGAATTAGTAAAAGAATCCCGGCTGTTGCCTTTCTTGGTAGCTGTGCAAGGCAAGCTTCGAGAGAAAACTTAAATTCTACCCAAAGGGTGTTCCTAACAAGCGACATGATTCCGTTAAGCTTCGAAACCAAAGCATGCTTACCAGAGTTACGCGTTCAGTAACCAAGTAGATCGATCCAATATACTAGTAATATCTTCAATTAAGCATTTCGGGTCAATAGAGACTGCAGTGTGCTTAAAATGACGATTTTAAATAATTTAGTTCCAAACGACGTGATATATCCAACGGTGTCTAGGCCCCCGCGTCGCGGAGCCGGGACGTGAAGCGCGATCAAAAACTTGCGCTCATTTTTGCAGCCGCAAACTTTTTTCCAAGATTTTTGCTTTATACTCTTAACATATCTCTAGTAAATACTTTGATGAAAAATTGGAGAGCAGTTATTTCTCAAACGAAAGATACTGTCTACTTTATGTCAAATTTTGCCAGAAAAAAGGGTCCGCCATTTTGCTACATTACACCACACCAATATTAACCAAAATGTTCAAAAATAATGAAAAATGTAGATAAAGTACCATATTACCGGAATATAATGTTTTTTACTTCGTTAAAATCCTTCCAAAACTCTACCAGCAGATTAACTCCTAAGTTTTTCGAAGAAAAACGAGATCGGGCGTGTTTTTGGAAATTTGTTCATGTTTGGTCCTCTGTATCTCAGTAATGGATGAGATCTAGGAAAAATGACTTATTGTTCCATAATCATCAATTATTTTTTAGCATATACGCCAAGTTTCAAGTCTCTACCTCAAAAAACGCAATTTTGGACTTTTGTCCGGCTTTTTCCGATTTCAGACCACTGTGCGACGTGGCGAATGCGACTCTCTATTAACAGTGCGGCATCTCTTGACGGAGTGTGATGTGTATCGGGTAGCGTGGGAGCGGCTAGACATCCGGGGAGGAATAGGACAAGTCCTAGGAGATAACCCAGATAACATATCCAAGGTTTTAACGTTTTTAAATAATTATGCATTTTACAAAAAAGTATAAAGTTACTTTACCAATGTGATATTTACCTTAGTATATATCCCTTTTTATAATATCCTATTATCAGCATGAAATAGTTTTCAGTGGTGCAAAATGACCTCAGCCGTCGACGCACCCAAATTTAAACACTACTACTACTTGAACAATGGGGAGAAAACCAGTTTCAACTGTCACACTGGTGACTATTCCACGATTTATTTGTGCATATCAACGAGCAGTCTCATGACCAAAGTAAAACTTTCAGTTCACGACGACTTATGTGGGAGTGATCATTTTCCCCTTTTTGTTTTTAAAGAAAGCGGTTTCAACGCTGATTTTATTCCTCAAGGCAATTGGATAGCCCGTAAAGCCGATTGGTCAAGCTTTAGAGAGAATTTAAAGTACAAATTTCACAATAACACGGATGGTGTAAGCAATGTAGAACGATTGACAGCTTGCATTCTCCAGGCGGCTAGAAGCAGCATCCCTCGCTCACGAGAAACCACACACCGAGCAGCAGTTCCTTGGTGGAATGATGAATGCGCTAAGGCCATCCAACTACGGAAAAAAGCGCTGCGAATATTTAATAAGTATCCAACGGAAAGAAATCTTTCATCTTTTCGCCGTCTTCGGGCCAAAGCTCGGCAGATAACAAAGAGAGCGAAGAAGGACACCTGGATGGAATACATCTCGACCATCAATCACAGGACTCCTATATCTCAGGTATGGCGTAAAGTACGTTGCATCTCCGGAAATCGTCATGATTATGGCCTATGTAGCCTTAATATAGACGGAAAAACTATTTCGAGACACTCCGAAATATGCGAAATTTTTGGCAGGCTACTGGCAGACACATGTAGTGACCACAATTATGACACTAATTTCCTTAACATTAAAAAGCGAGCTGAGACAATGGCGCTATCCTTTAAAGAGAGCGGCGTAATGCAAGAATGCAATGTCCCTTTCCAATTGTGGCAGTTAACTTCCGCCATTGCGGAGTCCCGGAACAGCTCCCCTGGATCCGATGAAGTCATCAATGTCTTTTTTCGGAATCTTCATGAATCGGCATTGGTGGAGGTTCTGAACTCCTTTAACCAAATTTGGACTGAGGGTACTTTCCTGCAATCGTGGCGGGATTCCTTGATTGTCCCTATTCCCAAGCAAGGGAAGGAAAGGAGTGATCCCAATAATTATGGAACAATTTCCCTAACCAGTTGCGTATGCAAACTCATGGAAGGAATGGTCAATCGCCGCCTTATTTGGTGGCTTGAGTCACGAGACCTACTATCAGTCGCTCAGTGTGGTTTCCGCCGCGGAAGATCAACCACTGACCATTTAGTAAGAGCGGAAAATTTTATTCAGGAAGCTTTTCTCCTTAAGCAACACGTCGTTGCCGTTTTCTTTGACATGGAGAAAGCATACGACAGGGTCTGGCGCCATAAAATACTAACAACACTGCATACATGGGGTCTTAGGGGCAACTTGCCGATTTTTATCCGGAACTTCTTACTCTGTCGGAGCTTTAGGGTAAGAGTTGGTAAATTCCTATCTCGTGCTCATCCTCAGGCTAACGGAGTTCCGTAGGGCTCCGTATTGAGCGTGACGTTGTTCGCAGTGGCGATCAATAGTGTTATGGAGTGCATCAGAGCCCCTGTATTAGGTTGCCTTTACGTGGATGATCTGGCAATTTTTTACCGATCGTCGAAACTTGTAAGTGCAGCCAGATTGATTCAGCTTACTGTTAACAAGCAGGTACAATGGTCTCACGAAAATGGCTTTAGGTTCTCCAGCGACAAAACAAAATGCATTCATTTTCATAGGCTGAGGGGATATCAGGACCCACCCACGCTGCGTTTGAATGGGAGGATACTTCCGTATGTGGACTCAGTTCGTTTCCTAGGGGTGACGCTTGACCATCGGCTAAGTTGGCGACAACACGTATATTTATTGAGGGACAAGTGTTTGAAAACTTTAAGTATTTAAAGTATCTAAGCAATTCGACGTGGGGTGCAGACCGCACCACATAGCTTTTATTATATCGGTCACTCGTCCGTAGCCGACTTGACTACGGATCAGTTATCTATGCGTCAGGGCGGGAGTCGTATTTGAGACCGCTAACGGCGGTGCATAACTCCGGGCTGAGGCTGGCAACGGGCGCTTTCAGAACATCTCCGATTCTGAGCCTTTATTCTGATTCCGGTGAACCACCTTTGGCGATTCGTCGTGAAATTATGACGTACAACTATGTTGCTAAGATTTTTACGATGAAAACCCACCCGTGTTTTAATGTAATTTTTAACCCTCGGTTTTTAGCCGCTTTTAACCGGAGGAGGAAAGCTACACTACCTGTTAGTATACGTAATTTTATGGCAGAGAATGATTTTATACTCCCTGACGTGTACCCGGCTGGGTACCTTAAACACCCTCCATGGTTAACCCCGAAGCCAAATGTTATAAAAAGACTTTTACTTTGCCGTAAATCATCCACCACTTCCACTGAGTACCGGTGTCTGTATCGGGAAGTTCTAGGAGAAATTCCCGACTTCACCCCTGTTTTCACAGATGGGTCGAAGTCGGAAAACAATTGTGGATATACTGTGGTTTTTGCACACCACGGAGTAATTATTGCCAAACTGGATCCTTCGTGTTGTCTTTACAGCAGAATTATATGCTATTAAAATGGCCCTTCACGAAATTAAATGCAGCCATGGTGCATTCCTGATATGCTCTGACTCCTCCAGTGCACTCCAAGCTATCTCTCGTTTCTCCCCAAGCAATTCTCTTGTCCAGGAAATACAAGCTTCTCTATTTTTCCTTAATACATAAGGAATTAGAGTATCGTTTTTGTGGGTTCCTGGCCATGTCGGAATAAAGAGGAACGAAGAGGCCGACGCTGCCGTAAGAAATGCTTTGAAGAAAGCAGATATTGTATCTCCATTGGTGACCGTGGATGATCTCAGGGCTACGTTGCGAAACGTAGCGCTAAAGAAGTGAAAGGACATTTGGGCAGAATTATTAAATAATTAACTCCGGGCTGTAAAATCAACGACTTCAGCGTGGACCTCTTCTATCAGAAATAATCGGAGGGAAGAAGTGGCCATCACCCGCTTGAGGATAGGACATAGTGCTCTGACCCACTCTTATCTCTTTACTGACGAGGAAATCCCACCGAAGTGTGATGAATGCGACTCGCCCCTCAGTGTGCTTCACATTCTAACGGAATGTGTAAAATACCAAGATGCCCGCAAGAAATTAGGCATCCGAGGTAACTTGGAAAATGTTCTTCGTGACAGTCCATCTAGTGTCAGTATCTTAATGTAACTTTTACGGCAAACCAATCTATTGATCAAACTCTAAATGTTTGAAATAAGAATACATTTCGATGTATAGCGGTAAACGGATAATACCATATAGCTTCATATCGATCGTTTTATGAAACGCTTGAAAAATATGATCGTCCGTTGTGCGACATTACCGTAGCTGTCGACGCACCCAATAAACTAAATCCTACCTACCCAGAAAACCATAACCAAACAGAGGCGTCCACGACAGAGAAAAAAATAATCCTTCGATGCTTTACACCACCAAGAATGGATAGAATAAAGAACTGCCAGATATGGACAATATTCCAGCACTCCCTGACAACCCTAACCAAACAGTGGCGTCCAAGACCGAGAGGGAAGCAATCCGTCGATGCTTTACACCGCCAAAAATGGATAGAATAAATTATTTCCCTAAATGGAAAATCCTCCAGAACTCCAGAAAAAAATAATCTTTCGATGCTTTACACCACCAAGAATGGATAGAATAAAGAACTGCCAGATATGGACAATATTCCAGCACTCCCTGAGAACACTAACCAACTAGTGACGTCCACGTCGGAGAGAAAAGCAATGCCTCAATGCATTACACCGCCAAGAATAGATAGAATAAAGAACTGCCAGATACGGAAAATCTTCCAGCACTCCCTGATACCACTAACCAAACAGTGGCGTCCGTGACAAATAGGAAAGCAATCCCTCGATGCTTCACAACACCAAGAATTGATAGTATAAAACACATCCCAACATAGAAAATCCTCCAGCACTTCCTAAAAACACTAACCAACTAGTGACGTCCACGCCGAAGAGAATAGCAATTACTCTATGATTTACGACGCCAAGAAAAAATAGAATATACAACTGCCATATATGGAAAATCTTCCAGCACCTCCAGAAAACCCTAACCATACAGTGGCATCCACGACAGAGAGAAAAGCAATCCCTCGATGCTTTACAACACCAAGAATGGATAGAATAGAACACTTCCCAACATGGAAAATCCTGCAGCACCTCCTAACAACACTAACTAGTGATGTCCACGCAAAAGAGAATAGCAATCTCTCTATGCTTTTCACCGCCTAGAATAGAAAGAATAAAGAACTGCCAGATATTGAAAATCTTCCAGCACTCCCAAGCAACACTAACCAAACAGTGGCGTCCGCGACAGAGAGGAAATAAATCCTTCGACGCTTTACAACTCCAAGAATCGATAGAAAAAACACTTCCCAGCATGGAAAATCCTCCAGCACTCCCTGAGAACACTAACCAACTAGTGACGTCCACGCCGGAGAGCAAAGCAATCCCCCTATGCTTTACACCGCCAAGAATAGATAGAACAAAGAACTGCCAGATATGGAAAATCTTCCAGCACCCCCAGACAAACCTAACCAAACAGTGGCGTCCAAGACAGAGAGGAAAGCGATCCCTTGATGCTTTACACCACCAAGAAGGGATACAATTAAAACACTTCTCAACATGGACCCCGGACGATGGGAAGAGGGTGATCTCTTCTTTTGGGGAGCCGCGCCCCCACGGACCCGAGCCCACCGGGGAGATAACCACGTTATAAAACCCGTAGTACGCTTGGGAAGTATCCAGACAATATGTGAGTCTGCTGTTCTGAGTAGCCATAACATCAGGCATTCGGATTCACCCACGTGTTTGCCGTGCGTGGAGACCCGTACGTGGAGGAGAAGGGGATCCTGGTGGGTGAGTTCTCCGGCACCCAGCCGGGCGTCGGATACCCGGTATGGGCCGGAGTTCAATACCCCACTTCGACCCTGGGGTCTCCGCAAAACGGGCGGCCTCGACCTAGCCAGTCTGGTCAATCGGCTAGCCGCACGACCGGTGGCGGGGGACCGCCGTCGGGGGTCCT
This sequence comes from Pyrrhosoma nymphula, assembly GCA_963573305.1. NCBI lineage: Eukaryota > Metazoa > Arthropoda > Insecta > Odonata > Coenagrionidae > Pyrrhosoma > Pyrrhosoma nymphula. The sequence continues at coordinate 153,738,849 of OY754332.1, forward strand.
TTTAAGGGCTCACCGGTAAACGGTTCGTGCTGGTGGCAAGTACTGTAGATACGGTGGTCTTCGTAGGGCGGTCAAAGGCGTGCGGGTTTAGGAGGGCCCGTGCGCAAGAGGTTCTCACCCGAAAGAGACTCCCCAATCGATGGTGCTATATCCCTTGTGTAGCCCTGGCGACCACACCGGCTCGCGGCGTGGCGTCCCGAATGTGTGGCTCCGTGGTGGGTGGGGAGCCCAGGGGATTAAGTTTTTTTTATATGGAGTCTGAAATTCTTCCTCCACCTAAAAGATCCCGCCCGGACACGGGCGGGGGAGAAAAAGTATTTTGTTGTAGTAAGCGGTTTTTGACATTGAAATGTTCTAAGGAAGGAGAGAATCTGAAGAAGGTTTCTCCCTTCTTCATTAAAAGAGCTTTGCAAGTGGTCATTCCAGGAGAACCGAATTCTGTAAAAAAAACACTTCGAGATGGTACCCTATTAATTGAGACAGCTAATAACATCCAAGCGGAAAAACTACTAAAAATGGAAAAGTTGCACGATATCCCAGTTACCGTTGAAATCCACCACAATACGAATACTTCCTGAGGAGTGATCAGTCACTACGCCCTTCTTTACGTCGAAGTTGACGAAATAAAGAAAGAGATGGCCTCCCAGGGTGTAATTGACTGTCGCCGGCTGACGACCAAGCGAAACGGTCAAATGATCAATACCACCTCTGTAATCGTCACATTTGCTTTGGATAAACTCCCAGACAGTCTTCTTGGGTTATGAATCGGTACTCGTGCGACCATTCTTTCCTAACCCGATGCGTTGTTTCCAATGCCAAAAATTCGGCCACATCGCACCGCGATGTGAGGGCAAGAGAACCTGCCCGCGCAGTGGCAAGGAGAAGCATGATGACGACAAATGTGCTTCCGAACCTCACTGCGTTAATTGCGAGCGAACGCATCCAGCGTACTCACGAGAATGCCCTGTGATGAAGGATGAAAGGAAAATAATGGACGGAAGAAATACCGGTCACTAATGGCCCCTACTTTCTCTAAATCCTTTTCTAAAGTCGCTGCAACCCCAAAAGTAATGTGTACCATAGCTACTCAAACAGAAAACAATGTAACTATGGAGAGCACAAAAGCACCTGTAAAAGAACAAAAAAACCCAACCAAACAAGGAAATAAAGTTCCAGACAACAAAAGCAATTTCAAGGCGGTTTCTCATAACAAACCGCCCAAATCCAACTCTGAGGACACTGAAAAAGGCGAGATAAACACCTCCACCCACCTGCTCTGGTGATTTAACACCAGATGCAATGGGAGAAGACATATTTATCTCGGACACGGAAGTGTTCCAGGCCAGAGTAAAGCAGAGGAAACAACGGTTTAAGCGTTGATCCTCGAAATGTACTCACGTACAATTCCTGGTTATATTTTATTTATCTACCTATTTATTTATTTATTTGCCCAGACCTTTTACTTTGCTTGGAGATTTTACCCTTAAAGGATAAAATACTACTCCCAACCTTCATGGCTATATCCATGCAAAGGATTTGTAATGGTTTATACCACCACTTGCAAGAATATAAGCTTATCATCCAAAATTTTAATCCCGAGCTTATATTTCTCCAAGAAACACACCTCAAAGTGACCGATAGTTTCACATCTAAAGGATTTCAGGTTTTTAGACGGGACGACGTCGACGGCAATAGAGCACGAGGAGGGGTCGCTATCTTAATCAGGGAGACCTTTTACACCTCCCTAGTGAATTTAAGGACACCGCTTCAGGCTCTAGCGGTCACCATTGCCACTCCGGAGGTAATTACTTTCTGTAACGTTTACCTACCTGAGTGGGCCCCAGCTGCCAGACAAAACATAGAAAATTTAATTAGACAACTTCCAAGACCGTTTGTCTTACTTGGAGACTCTAACGCACATAACAATTTGTGGGGTAATTACACACGCGATTTTAATGGCCGAGGTCATCTTTTAGAAAAGGTTTTTAACGACTTTAACCTTGTTCTAATAAATGACAAAGAAAAAACACATTTTAATGCCTTCAACGGAGGATAATCTTCCATAGACCTATCGATTACCCCCGAAGCCATTGCCCCTATTTTTACATTGGAAGTCCATGACGATCTCTGTGGAAGCGACCATTTCCCTCTCTTTATTAGAAAACCGACGAACGTTCGTCAATTTAGTTCTCCCAAAACATGGCTTATCAGGAAAGCAAACTGGGCGGAATTTAGAAATAATTTTATTTTTAAATTTGACAGCACTATGTCGGCGCAACGAAATATGGAGATTAAAAAAAACAGCATACTCGACGCCGCGGCAAATAGCATTCCAACATTCTGTGGAACTCCTCGTCGTCCCCAATTCCCATGGTGGAACGAGGAATGTGCAGAGGCTATCCGTAAGCGTAAGAAAGCCCTGCGCATATTCAATAGATTTCCAACCCCCAACAATCTATCGGCCTTTAGGCGCCTTAGAGCCAGGGCCCGGCAAGTTGTACGGGATGCCAAGAAGTCCTCATGGACGAAGTACGTTGCGAGCATAAACCATCGAACTCCAGTTGCACAAGTTTGGAACAAAGTAAAATCAATCATGGGCAAACAAAACTTCTCTTCAGTCTCAGGCTTAAGAGTGAACGGGACAATTAAATCGTCTCCATCTGACATTGCAGCGACTTTCGGTTTCCATTATGCCGCAATGAGTGCAACTGACAGATATAACCCTTCCTTCAAACACACGAAACAACTTTCGGAAAGACACACCCTTAATTTTGCAGAGGAAAGAGTCGTGGCTACCTACAACTCGCCATTTACGATGTGGGAGCTTTTGTCTGCAGTCGACGAAACGAAAGACACATCACCAGGAGGTGACCTGATTCACAATTCCTTTTTTAGGAATTTACCAGATTCACATATGACAGAGTTACTCGCCACGTTCAACCGAGTTTGGACTGAAAGGGCCTTTCCCGAGAACTGGAGAGAATCCTTAATAATTCCTATACCCAAACAGGGTAAGGAAAAGTCACACCCTAGTAGTTATCGCCCGATATCCCTGACCAGTTGCATGTGCAAACTGCAAGAAAGGATGGTCAATAAACGCCTAATGTGGAGCCTGGAAAGCCGCAACCTTCTGCCAAACGACCAATGTGGCTTCCGACGAAGTAGGTCGACGCTGGACCACTTGGTAAGGATCGAGAACTACATACAAGAAGCCTTACTTTGTCGACAGCACGTCTTGGCAGTCTTTTTGGATATGGAGAAAGCCTACGACACCACGTGGAGGAACAAAATTTTACAACAGTTATATGATTGGGGTTACCGAGGTAATATTCCCATATTCGTGAATAACTTTTTAAACAACCGCTCCTTAAGAGTTGAAGTAGGCAACGTGGTATCAAAACCCCACCTACTGGAGAACGGAGTTCCTCCAGGCTCTATTCTCAGCGTAACGTTATTCGCCGTTGCAATAAACAGCGTGTTGGACTGTATAATAACACCAGTGATGGTCTCTCTCTTTTCTGACGACCTGGCAATTTTTTGCCGGTCATCCTCAATCCACACTGCCGAGAGGCAGGTCCAAATGACCTTAAACCGTCTCCGTAAGTGGTCCCTGGAAAATGGCTTTCGATTCTCGGAAGAAAAAACTAAATGCTTGCATATACATTGGCGAAGAGGCATATTCCATGAGCCAGATCTAAAGCTCGGCAGTCATAGGCTACCATTCGTGGATACACATCGTTTCCTAGGTGTTATATTTGAAAAAAAACTGGATTGGCGGGAGCACATACGGAGTACCAAAAACGCATGTACCAAGGTTTTAAATATTTTAAAAATTTTAAGCAGATCCTCGTGGGGCGCTGACAGGACCACCATGCTTTATATACACAGGGCACTAGTAAGGTCAAGACTAGAATACGATAGTTTTGTGTACGCTTCTGCGCGTAACAGCTACCTTAAGCCCATCAAATCCGTACATAACTCTGGTCTAAGACTGGCGCCTGGAGCATTCCGAACAAGCCCAGAAGCAAGTATATACTCTGACGCCGGAGAACCTCCCATGGAGGTTAGAAGGAACATTTTAATGAGCAACGATATCTGTAGGATTTTATCGATACGGAATCATCAATGTTTCAACCTACTTTTAAGACCTCGGTTTTTAGACGTTTTTAACGCTCGACCCAGGGCTACTAAGCCTGTCGCCGTTCGTTTTAAAAATCTCATTGACGACTTGGGTATCGAATTCCCCAAGATATACCCAACGGAAAATTTTAAATATCCTCCGTGGGAGCACCCCCAGACTCAGTGCCTAGTTTAGGCACTGTGTCTGGGGGTCAGAGCACTTGAGGCAATAAATAATTTCGAGACGCACGGAAAAATTTATACCGATGGCTCCAAAAATGATTCCGCATGTGGATGCGCCTACGTATCACCAAACGTAGGCTCAGCGTCCTTCAAGTTACACCCGAGGTGCACTAACTACACGGCGGAGTTATTCGCGATTAAAGTTGCGCTGGACGCCATAACAGCAAGGAATAAACAATTTTTTATTTTCTCCGACTCCAAAAGTGCGATTCAAGCCATTCGAAGTGGCTGTCCAACACATCACTTGCTCCTAAACATATTATCCTCCATTACTTCGCTTGACGACAAAAGAGTAAGTGCCAGGTTCCTCTGGATCCCAAGCCATGTTGGTGTTCACGGGAACGAAGCAGCGGACGCATTGGCAAAAGAAGCCCTCAATAGGGAAGAAATAAATTCAGCGACTATCCCGTATCAGGACCTAAAACTACATTTAAAGAATATATTCCTCGCCAGTTGGAACACGACATGGCGCAGCACAATATCGAACAAGTTGTGCCTCAAAAGATAACACACGTGCCTTGAAGTCTTCGATCCGGGACAGCAGACGGGAGGAGGTAATAGTCGCAAGGCTCAGAATCGGGCATACAGGCCTGACTCACTCTTACCTTCTCACTCTGGAGAAGGAACCCCCAACGTGCACAGACTGCGATTCCAATTTGACAATGAAACATACTGAGAGACTGCACGAAGTACCAAGATATCCGGAACGGGCTCAACATTTCTGGAGAACTGAAAACTATTTTGGGTGATAACCCAAAGGAAATTGACAAAGTTTTGATATTCCTCCGCGAGAAAAATCTCATCACAAAAATATGACCAGATTTCCCCAATTAACACGTTACACGCATGATACATTGTGCATAGATAGACCTATAACAGCAAACGAGTGAATAGTTTTGTTATGAGTAATATTCTTGTATAAACATGCGAAGGTGAAATATGACCTAAGTTGCCGATGCACCTTAAACTAAACCTACCTACCTCAACATGGAAAATCTTCCAGCACTTCCTCACAACACTAACCAACTAGTGACGTCCATGCCGGGGGAAAAAGCCATCCCTTTTTGCTTTACACCAACAAGAATAGATAGAATAAAGAACTGTTAAATATGGAAAATCTTCCAGCACTCCCAGACAACCCTAAAAAACAGTGGCGTCCACAACTCAGAGGAAAGAAATCCCTCTATGCTTTACAACATCAAGAATGGATAGAATAAAAGAAATCCCAACATGGAAAATCCTGCAGCCCCTCCTAACAACACTAACCAACTAGTGATGTCCACGCCGGAGAGAATAGCAATCCCTCTATGCTTTACACCGCCAAAAGTAGATAGAATAAAGAACTTCCAGATATTGAAAACCTCCCATCACTCCCAGACAACCCTAACCAAACAGTGGCGTCCACGACAGAGAGGAAAGCAATCTTTCGATGTTTTACAAAACCAAGAATAGATAGAATAAAGAACTGCCAGAAATGGAAAATCTTCCAGCACTCCCTGACAACACTTACCAACTAGTGACGTCTACGCCTGAGAGAAAATCAATTCCTCTATGTTTTACACTGCCAAGAATAAATAGAGTAAAGAACTGCCATATATGGAAAAACTTCCAGCACTCCCTGCAAACCCTAACCAAACCGTGGCGTCCACGACAGAGAGGAAAACAATCCCACGATGCTTTAAAAAACCAAGAATGGATAGAATAAAACACTTCCTTACATGGAAAATCCTCCAGCACTCCTTGAGACCATTAACCAACTAGCGACGTCTAGGCCGGAGAGGAAAGTAACCCATCTTTGCTTCACACTACCAAAAATTGATAGAATAAAACACTTCCAAATGAGAAAATCCTTCAGCACTCCCTGACAAGAATAATGAACTAGTGACGTCCACAACGGACGGGAAACTAAACTAGAACTAAAAACTGCCAGATATGGAAAATATTTCAGCACTCCCTGACAACCCTAGCTAAACAGTGACGTCTTCGCCGCAGAGAAAAGCATCCCTCTATTCTTTACACCACCAAGAATTGATAGAATTTAAACATTTCCCGATGTGGAAAATCCTCCAGCACTCCCTATAAACACTAAACATCTAGTGACCTAAACGCTGGAGAGAAAAGCAATCCCTTTTTTTTACACTGCCAAGCATAGATAAAGAACTTCCAGAATTGGAAATTCTTTCAGCACTCCAAGAGAAGCCTAACCAAAACGTTTCGTCCACGACAGAGAGGAAAGCAATCTGTTGATGCTTTACACCACCAAAAGTGGATAGAATAAATTATTTCCCAAAGTATAAAATCCTCCAGCACTCCCTGAGAACACTAACCAACTAGTGACGTCCACGCCGGAGAGAAAAGCAATCTCTGTATGCTTTACACCGCCAATAATATAAAGAATTGAAAACTGCAAGACATGGAAAATCCTACAGCACTCCCTGACAGCACTAACCAAATATTGACGTCTACGCCGGAGAGAAAAGCATACAACCAATAAGGAATAGAATAAAACACTTACCAACTTGGAAAATCCTCTAGCACTCCCTGACAGCACTAACCAGCTAGTGACGTCTTTGCCAGAGAGAAAAACAATCTCTCTATGCTTTTTACCGCCAAGAATATAAAGAACGAAAATTGCCAGACAAGGAAAATCCTCCAGTACTCCCTGACAACCCTTACCAAATAGTGGCATGCATGACGGAGAGAAAAGCAATCACTTAATGCTTTATACCACCAAGGATGGATAGAATAAAACACTTCCCTAAATGGAAAATCCTCCAGCAATCTCTGAGAACACTAACTAACTAGTGACATCTACGCCGGAGAGAAAAGCAATACCTCAAAAGAAAATTTTCCAGCACTCCCTAACAAACCCTTACCGAACAGTGGCGTCCATGACAGAGAGGAAAGCAATCCCTTGATGCTTTATACCACTAAAAATGGATAGAATAAATTATTTCACGAAATGGAAAATCCTCCAGCACTCCCTGAGAACACCAACAAACTAGTGACGTCCACGCCGGAGAGAAAAGCAATCCCTCGATGCTTTACAGCAACAAGAATGGATATAATAAAACATATCCCAACATGGAAAATACTCCAGCACTTTCTAACAACACTATCCAACCTGTGACGTCCACGCCGGAGAGAATAGATCCCTCTATGCTTTACACCGCCAAGAATAAATATAATAAAGAACTGCCAGATATGGAAAATCTTCCAGCACTCCCTGAAAACCCTAGCCAAACAGTGGCGTCCACGACGATAGAATAAAACACTTCCCAACATGGAAAATTTTCCAGTACTCCCTGAGACTATTAACCAACTAGTGACATCTAGCCCGGAAAGGAAAACCCGTCTTTGCTCTACACTACCATGAGTTGAATGAAAAGAAACACTTCCAAATATGAAAAATCCTCCAGCACTCTCTGACAAGACTAATAAACTAGTGACGTCCACGACGGAGGGGAGAGCAATCCATCTATGCTTTACACTACCAAGAATGGAAAGAATTAAAAACTTCTAGGTATGGAAAATCCTCCAGCACTCCTTGAGAACGAAAACCAAACAGTGACGTCCACGCCGGAGAGGAAGGCAACCGATTGATGTTATACACCACCAAGATTGGATAGAAATACGTTTTCCCGATATGGAAAATCCGCCAGCACTCCCTGACATCAATTACCAAATAGTGACGTCCACGCCGGAGAGGAAAGCAATCCCTCTATGCTTTACACCAAGAAGAATAGATAGAATATATATTGAAATTTTCTCTTCCCAATATTGAAAATCCAACAGCATTCCCTGACAACGCTCACTAACCAGTGACGTCCACTCCGGAGTGGAAAGGAATCCCTCTGCGCATTACACCATCAAAAATGTTTAGATTTAAAAAGTGCCCGATTTGAAAATTCCTCCAGCAATCCCTGTCAACGCTAACCAACCAGTGACGTCCACGTCGGAGAAAAAAGCAATCCCTTTATGCTTTTTACCACCCAGAACAAATAAAATGAAACACTGCTCTATATGGACAATCGTCCAACTTTCCCTTACCACGCTCCAACCGGTGACGTCCATGCCGTGGAGAAAAGAATTCCCCCTGTGGTTTACACCACCAATATTGAATATAATGAAACAATGCCCGATATGGAAAATCATCCTAAAATCCCTGAAAACGCTTACAAATGTGTGACGTCCACGCCGAAGAGGATAGTAATCCCTCCATTTTACACATTCCAGAAAGGAAAGAATATAACACTGCCCTGTGTGGAAATCCGGTCAGCCCTTACCGGCCACGCTCACCAGCCAGTACGTATACGCCAGAAAGAGAAAAACAATCCCTCCATGATTTACACCACCCAGATTGAAAGAATAAAACACTTCCCAATGTTGTAAATTATCCAGCACTCCCTGACCAGGCACAACAGTCAGTGACGTCCTCGCCGTAGTGAAAATCAATCCCTCTATGCTCTAAACCATCCAGAATGATAAGAATTTAAACCCATCCCGATATGGAAAATCTACCAGCACTCCCTGACAACAATCTTGCAAGTCCAGAACGCTAGGACTCAGGCCGCGCGTTCGGCCCTTCACTAAGTCTGGAAAGTCAACCCGGCCTTCTCGTGGTGCAAGATGGGTGCCGAGTTTCGGTGGCCGGCCGGGCACTGGCCGGGTAAAGTCCAATTGGACAAGGTACCGACTCTATTGGTAAAAATCCCCAATTTTGTTTGACTGCGATTACTCCCTGACAACAATAACCAAATAGTAACATCCACGCCGGTAAGAAAAGCAATCTCTCTAAGCTATACAGCGCCAAGAATAGATAAAATAAAGAACTGCCAGATGTGGAAAATACTCCAGCACTCACAGACAACGCTAGTAGTAATATTTCGATCGATCTGGCGCAGCACAATTATGCCTATCTTCCAGGGGCAAGTCATCCAACTTGGATTTTGCCACCTTATTACACCACCCACCAACCCAACTCATACATCTATGAATACCGATCACCAAACTCAAGGCTATCAACTGAGATAACACAAAAAATTAATGATCGTAGAGAAAATGTCAAGGCTATGAACAAGTCCAGAGAGTTTCAGCGCGTATCCTTGATCTGCTAATGTAACGTAATTGCATCACCAACCCAACCCCAGGCTATCAACTCGAATAACACAAAAACCGACGTCCGTACAGAAAAAATACAAGGCTACGGACAAGTCCAGACTTGTTACCACCCCTTCGATAATGTGTCCTACCGCAGATAATTTATGCAGGAATGCAGACAGCGACACCGCCCCGGACAATCAATCTCCCCCTCCACCTCAATATCCGGTCTTTGAGACCACATGATGCAAATGCTTTCTCACTCCGTCGTACTCCGTCGCCCGTTGACGATGCATAATTCTCCCTCCCCCCTTGACTCAACTCCCAGCCTGAATGACGAAACAACAAGTATACGTTGCAACACTCTCCAGGTGTTCACGAGTTATGAAACATTAGTATTGCGTCAGACTATCCCCACTCCCCGTTTGACTTCCCTCTCCACAACGACCACCACGAGCTGATCACCCCCTCCATTGCCCCCTTTGATTATGACAATGTTCTTTTAGAGAGGTTTCAATCTTAAGCCTTTATTCTTACACCATATGCCATTTCATTGTTCTGAATAAAAAAAACTTTCTTATTCTTATATATTAGGAAAGGTTTCATTTAAAATAAAAACACAAAGCGTATAGGTTTTACAAATTTCTTTCATTATTTAACATATTTTATTTTGTATGCACCTTTCTGCCAGCTTATAACAATTTTTTCTCGCACATTGCAGATTATTTTGAGAATGCGACTCGATTAAACATCCTTTATATGTCACTAATTTCTTAAGTGAAGGACAACCATACATTTCCAAGTTACCCACACATATTCCTTTGGGAAGGAGACTGGTTAAGAAGGATGCCTTTTGAGCACCTTTTGTGAATAAAAACTTATATTCCTTTGTATATTCAAATAATACGCTCTCCAGTTCCGAATAATCTACATCCCCAGAGTATTCATTCAAGCCATGATAGTTGTTCTTTAACCAAGACGAGTCTCTAGCGTACAGCAATCTCGCTGGTGATTTGAAAATCCACGTATTACAGCATTTCGTTTGCATGTTAATGATAGCCAATTCCTTGACTATATAACTCCCGTCATTATTAGTGAATCCTTGAAATTCGATAATGGCACTCATCGCGATGTATCTCCAAATTACAAGGTTTTTACACCCAATGCCAGGGGTTGAACATACATGAAAGACCTTTTGACTTGCAGAATTTTACTTCGTGCCAGTGGTCAAAAAGCCTTTCACCCACACGCGTTGGAAAAAATCAGAGCATAACCAAGTTATACTTTTTGATTACCAGGCAAATCATATGTTATGAGTACCATCTCTAATTCAAGTCTTTCAAAATCTAAATTAAACGTATTATTAGCAATTCTGGTGGCGAGATATTGTCTAACTTTGTCACGACTGAACGAAAGGCTCCGGAGGAAGAGATCTATCAGCTTGGAGAATTTCATCAGAACATGCCATTCATCACCGTTCAAGTTAAACGAACTCTTCGTTAAAATGCTTATAATGGATAAATATCTCTTCCCAAAATAATTTGCATAGGATAAGCAGGATGAGGTTAATTGATCTTTTTCACCTTTGTAGAAGAAAACACCAACAGTCTTTTCCAAATTTAGAATATTAGTTCATTCAGCTTGTGAAACAATTACACTCTTCTTATTCACTTGGTTAAATTGCACTACGGACTCAAAATCACTACCAGGATCGTGACCAACACACACACTCTTCGACTTTGCACTGTTTAAATAATACACCGATTGAAGTAGCAGATTATTCAAGAGTGTAGATGCAGCGGGGATGGAATGATGTCCAGCTGGTCTCTTCCTCTTGACGGGTGGAGACTGCAGGACTTCTTCCTCCGACGATTGCATGACGACTGATGCATGGTGAGAGTTTAAAAAGCTTAAGAGGATGATGGGGGAGGGGTGGGGGAGCATTCATCGGGACATGGATCGACTTCACCCTTGAGTCGGTTATACTGAAACCACTGAGCTAGGGAATGAGCTTCTCTAAGTGCGCAGGTACTATTGCGTAACTTGTGACGGGTTTAAACAGGAAAAGGAGGGGAATTAGCACTTTTCAGGCGGGGGGCAATCGAGTTCTTTCTTCAAGGAGATGAAGGTACGTTCTGTGAGGTAGGAGAGGAACTCACACTCCGCTTCGCTATATGAATACAGAGAGGTTGCTCCTTCGACGAGGGCCTCCAAGGTCGGCTTCAGCTCGATATAGGAGTTGAAACCATGCTCGAACGATGCCTCCTCGTTGCAATGCAGTGGATCTCAAAATCGAATCTTTTTCCCACCAGCTGTAAGCTTTCCGTGGTGACGGAAGCTGCCCCAGAAAAGACGATTACTTTCCAAGTCGACCGCAGCCAACTCTATCACTCCTCCCTTTGAAAAGCACACGGTCACGATGATCTGCATCTTACGACTTTCTCTTCCGCAATGGATGTATTCTTCTCCAATTCGTAGTATTTATCCTGGAGCAGCATTTCTGTGCCATGGGGTTGCACATCCTGCTCCTTCTCTCCGCTCCCGGGAAGGTGTGTACGAATAGTCGCACAGCTCTGCAGTCGTTGAGATGAGGTATGGTATGGTGGAATTGGGATAGGAATTGAGCTAAGGTGCGCCCCTTTGATTTACTAGCAGCATAAAGACAGCAATATTTCCCGCAAATGTCGGAATGGAAGCTTTGTATCTGTTCGCGATTGTATTTGTAAGCGAAAGACTTTAGAAAATTTAAAATACTGCGGACAAAAGGTCTCAAGCCGTAAGAGTCTAAATATTCCGCGAATCGATTGTGAATATGAATTGCGATCCAGTGAGATCCGGGAAATCCGGAGGGGTCTAAATTTACCACGTATAGACCAGAGCGAGGGATCTTGGGTAATTCATCGGAAGCGTATACTCCGCAAAATCGTCCACGCATCCTATCACGTATTGCTCTATCTATCTGTACAGTATTCATTGCTGAACTAATAATTTGTGATAATGTTCCTGTTTTTATCAATTTCTAGAGGGGCATCATATTCCGAGAATACCAAGCACGTTACGGTGTTTTGCAATTCTTTCTCAAATTTCGCCTCTATTCGCACCACACCTCGATCTCCGAGACTTACGTAATCTTCATTCCCCGAATCGTCAGGTGTAAGATCGAAAACTAGCATGAAATATCCATGACCAAACATATCATACGTGATTTGATTACCTCTATCATAATGCTCTATTCCACTGCCTGAGAATATGGAATCATACGCTCGAGCCCAATACTTTTTACTGTTGAAATTACATTCCAGACCCTCGGAAGGACACTGATCGCCGTTTACAAAGAGTGTAAATTTTCCAGGGAATAGTGAGAGAGAGCAAATGGATTCTTGTCAACCTTGCCAGCGTACGAGTCATTATCCACCATAGCAAATATTATAGTGTTAGGTATTCGACCTACGATTGCATTATCAATGCTCAGTGTTCGTCCACCGGAAGGAATCGTGAAAGATTTCATTTCCGTACGTTTATAGTGATATCTAGTATTATTTTTTTTCAACATTTTACTATGTGCTACCATAGAGTAAATATATATAGAGGGATCACCGCACGCGTAAAATTCGTATATAATTTTTATGTAGTTCGAGAGGGATATCGTAGATGGCGCAGATGGCGTTGGAAGAAATTCTGACACATTATGAATTTGCTTGATCCACAAGCCTGAAAATATATCCTGAAGCAGAAAGGGTCGCCACATTTAGTGGTGACAATAGTTAGTCGATTTTCTTAATAACAAGTGTTATAAAAAATATTTCCTTGAATTTCGGGTAGTAACTTGGCTTTTCCGAGTTTATATTCCTAATCCTGTTGCTGGCAGACTGTTCTCAGTATTAAGTGGAAACTTGCAGGAAACGTTTATTGTACATTGTTTTCCATACTGGTGAACTTTAATTTGTGCTCAACTATGTTTTAACGTTGTTATATTTGTTTATATAACTTTTGGACGAAAAATCTGGAATTTTGCAAGGTTAAAAGCGATCGCCTGCTAACTTTCGTATATTACTATATAGGTCCATATATGCTGTGTATGAAATTTGGTGAAAACTATACATGCATTTTTGGTGAATAAATTGTGACTTTATCTCGAATACGAAAGGAGTTACAAATTTTTGATTTTCTCAATTTATTTTACCGCGCCATTATTTCAGCCGCTTGCTATTTCGTGGGAGTTTTCCGTGGCTATCTTCTTCATTCAACTGTCGGCTAACAGTTCTCAACAACAGCCTAAAACTTGCAGGGAAAGTTTTTAATGCCTTACTTCCCATACCGGTAAACCTTTTTATGTTTTTAGCTGAGTTTAGACGTTGTTATATTTAGTTAAGTATCTTTGGGCCTAAACTTCCGATTTTTGTAAGGTGGAGAGCAGTCTTCTACTAACTGTAGTATCAGTCCATGTATGCGGCGTATGAAATTTGGATAAAACTATACATTTATTTTTGGCGAAAGAATTGTAACTTTATCTTGATTACAAGGAAAGTTATGAGTTTTTTAGGCTTTCCTTACTGGCTGTTCTGCGCTGAAGGCTCCCACCTCCCAAGAAGGTCGTTTTGCCATTAGATAAGTTGGCGAGGTGAGGCTATTGTTTTGACGAGGAAAAGATTTTCCTTGACGGAAGAATTTTTCGCTTCAAAAGACTATATAAATCGTACTTGACGTCCATCGCTTCGACGAACGATCAACATATCGAATGAAATAGATTTCGCGTAGCCTACTTCGGACAATTAAACTTTAGTTAGGAATATTTTATTGGGAATTACCTCACGTTGGTGAAGTGCAAATGTTATTTACAACGTTAAGTTTTAATACGAAGTTGTTGACGTAGTGATAAGCTAATCCTGCACTGGAAAATTACATTAAAATAGGAATGCGCGATTGGACCTCTAAACTGAAAAACTAAGCATTGTTTGCCATTTGCTAACGGTCATAGCCACTTTACTGCAGGTGGTAACAGAAGCTGTAAAAGTATTTTGTAATCAATTCTTAAGCGCGCCGCTGCAAACGAACACAAGAGGTGAGCAGCATCATATTTTTGGGATTAGGGGTGGTCGGTGACCTTGATTTGTTTGCTTGAGAGCGGAATGAGTAATGTCCCATCCAGTTATTACGTCGCAAGTGAATAGCGGGAGGGAGTTGGGTTCTTCCGGCTCGTCTTAAATTGTCTTACGTACGGGGGCCGAGATCACCTAATGTATGACTTTGTCTTCTCTTGAGACCTTACCTTGTATCAAAATTGTGATAATCGTTGTCTCGTTAACCCTGTGCCAGCGTCGCTATAGGCGACACTCGAAAACTCTCCCAAAAGTGCCAGCGTCGCCTATAGCGACGCTAAGTTTAGACTTTTTTTATTCATCGTGAACACAATTATTCGCAGTATTTTTTTACATTTAACCCTTTCGCGCCGAATGCCGCGCATATGCGGCGAGGATTTTCTTCGCAAACGAACGAAAGCCTCATATATGCGGCGTCAATTTTCCGACGCAAACGAACGAATGCCGCGTGTATGCGGCGCGGGGTGGAGGAAAGTGACCGCCGCGGAAACAATAGACCCAGGTACGTGGTCGCCCCTCGAGACCCAACTTAGCGCGAGCCCAGACCCTTACTCGGCCTCTCGGATCGACCCTTTCCTATCCTCTCCACGCGGTCAACTACAGCTTTTTGCAGTGTATTTTCTAAAAAAATATTTGTTGCTTACTTTAGAAATCTAAAGTTAGAAATGAATTCTTCTTTTTTTGCTTACCACATGGAAATTTTAAACGAAATTCTAGCGTTAATATCAACGGAGTTACAGAACGGCAATCGACAAAGGCATTAACGTACGCATTTGGAAAAACTTATGGTTCAATTCAAAGTTTGTTATAAGTTATAACTTATAACCTAATTCCATTTTTCATCATGCATAATTTCTTTTCGAGTCCCCGTATTCTATTATATCACTTTTGTCTTCAGTTTTGGATTTGGGAATACCCATTACTTCTTAACCTACCTTTGTACCACAAGAATATTCGTGGTGACGTTATGTCTAATGACCTGTTTCGTCAAATTCTGCTTTTGGAAGGTTAATTCTACATTTCTTAGAAAGTGAATCGTAAAGAAACCATTACTTAGACTCCGTCATTGGTAATCCTACTGGAGTCTCGTTGATGGTGTTCAAGAATGGCAGTTTAGAGCTGGATGGCTAGGTCCTCCGCGGCGTCCTAGATAAGAGACTTCGCATAACCTTTACACCTCTCCCAATGTACCCGATGTGTTGTGTTTAGCATACTACGTGTGTACTGTGAAAGATGCGACTCTCTGTACATGTGCTTGGAGTGCGACGTGGGACTGTGCGTGGCTCCATGTTTTAAAATTTATCACACACAGAAAATTTTTTTAATTTCAGAACACTTTTGAAGTTAAAAAAGACTGAAAATATAAAAAAAATCATAAAATACAAAAAGCAAAAAAGATATTTTTATCTTTGCCACTGCCGGTTCAAAGCCCGGATGAAAAAGAAGGATGCGAAATATATAATCTCCAAATCAGTCAATAGGGATTAAAAATATACTAAATCCGTCAATTTGAACATTAGAACTCCATTTAAAATTTCTGCACGCTCAGAAAAACACAAGAAATTTATTTTTTATATAAAGAAATCGACGCAAGCAACAAATATTTGTTCATATAAAACACTGCAATTTCAGTGAGATGACCGTGGAATCGCGCTGTGAAGATGTCTTTAATCCTTCTAGGGTCTGGGACAGCGGCCGAGAAAAGGGATGGGCGTCCCGCTGAGTTGGGTCACAAAACGGTAAGGGATCGGACCTCTGCTTTCCGTCGACGCGAGAGAGCTTCGTACAGGGGAATGCAAAAATTTTCAAGAGACTCGTAACGTGGAAGAATTTCCCTCCACGAGGCTTCGGCGCGAAAGGGTTAAGCTTCATAAACATAATACTACTCAAATTCACTTTTATAAAACAATTGGCTATTTAAATCTCTTTTAAATACTGTGGTCTCAAGTTCAGTGGCTCTTCCACCGCCCTCTTATTTGCTTAGTGTTTTTCTTTGGATTTTTTCATGGGATAATCCTCATAGTTCACGAATATTGCGTGTCAATATCTTTTTCTTTTTGTATTATCTTCTACAAGGATCTCCGCAACATTATTTTACGGGTACTGGGAAAAAATAGATAGGTAATCAGTCCTGGATACGTAGTGTTGTTGAGACGAATGCTTTCTTCCCCGCCTTCGTATGACTGAGATGCTGCCACTCTTGAATCTTTTGCAGCACAAAAGATTCTGACAATGAGAGTCACTGCAGGCGTAAACAAAGTTGCCACCGGCCTGACCCAAAGAGATTAGGCCAGCGGCTACTTTTTTATGACTCTGAGGGTCTTAGTCATGCCTTTTGGTCGACAATCACATGTGACGGGCAAAGTGGAGGGTTCCGTTTGGGAGATTTATTTATGACTTTGAGTGTCTGAGCACGGCCATCTGGTCTAAGTCATGCGTTTAGGTTAACAATTACAATGAAAGCTCTTTCGGTGACGGGAAAAGTGGAGGATGCCGTAGAAAGCAGTTGCATTTCAGAAAGAGCAAGAGACGCAAGCTAACTAGGTTTCTTATTTCCAACCGAAATTTGCATGTGTTACGAACGAAAGTTTTTTATTTACGACGATAGTTTATTTTCTTTATGATGAGTGAAGTGTGGTAAAGAAAGAAAAAGTCGACAAATATAGGTAAAGGTGAGCTTTCGTCTCGCCAGTGAAAACGCAATTTTCACCCACTTTCAACAGATGTATCGACATCAAAAGCACCTCACATATTTTGCAAACCTCTTACATTTTACAAATGCAAATTCTTTCGTCAACCATTAGGTATCATAGTCAATTTCTCCATATACGTAGCTTTTTCATAAAAAAATCACTGGGTAGACGAAAACTCATCTTTACCATTTTTTATTTCCTTGTGATGTGAACGAAAGTTTTTTTTAAAAAACAACGAAAGTTTTTTTTCTCTATGATGAATAAAGTGCGGAAAAGAAAGAAAAATATCTACGATTTGATCTGTAAAATATCAAGTGACAGTGATTTCCTAATAATTTCATCTCTGATTGTAGTGAATCAGTGGAGGAAGAAGACATTAGTGATTCTGAAACTTCATCATCGGAAACCGACGAGAGTGAAAGAGATGGGGAAGATTGCACCGCGTTAGCAGTATGCCGAAGTTCTAGGTTCGAAGCACGCTCCACTCCATGATTATGCGCCAATAGTGTAATTTCGTCTTTTTTCACCAATACTCTCCTGAGGATAATGGTCACTGAAATAAATAGATATTCAGAGCAGTATCTCCACTCACACAAGATCCTCTCCCCGAATTCAAGAGCAAGACTTTGGAAGCCGGCGACTGTGACAAGAAATGAAAGCATTTATTGCTTGCATTTTGAATATGGGGATAGTAACTAAGCCCAGCATTTCTAGTTACTAGTCCAACAGTAAATGCTTGGAGACATCATGTTCAGAAACATGTTTTCCTGAAACCGATTTCAAATTTTGCGCAAATGTTTTCCATCCTGTTGTAAATTTGAAAGTTCCCCGTAGTGTGACCCATGATCTACGTACCAGCCCATTGTGGGCCATGCCAATAAAATACTTAGGCATTACCTACTACATCCCTCACCAGTAACTGTATAAAGATAAAAGTTTAGTTGGACCAAATCCCTCAGCAGGTTATTGTAGTATATACGTATCTCAATAAGCGTCATCATCGTTGGGGAATTAGTTTTTGATGATGTGTGACTCTGTATCTCACTAAAGCGTAAAGTGTGAAAATTTCTTGCAATCTAAATGCATTATCAAGCATAATTTGTTGAATATACATTGTAAATTACTTTTGAGTGAAACGGATCATTGTAAAATCAAAAAAAATGCGTGCTATAAGCAGTCGAAGTTTTTCTCTTTCTCTCTTTGTACTTGTAAATTTGACGTGATTTCTGTGTGAATTTGGACACATGATTTTGTTATTTTCTTTTGATAAAATCCAATCCTATATAAAGGTCTCTAGTCCTATGTTGCAGAGAGGCTTCTCACCTGGAGAGCACGGGTTGGTAGCGATGTTAGATTCTTCAGTATTTAAAGCTCGGTCCCTTTTCGGTAACTTTGTGGAGAGCTTTCCAATTACAACACTTCGTCCGTCGGATGAGACGTTTTACGCCAACAACGCTTTTTATGTTGTACAGCGAATGATAAGGCCATTTTTTTTCGAGATGGTAACATCTTCTATACGATAAAAACTTGCATTATTGCTGACTGTATAAAAATCTAAAAGGAAATGCTACCCTGTTTCACATCCTGTAGAGGTTGCGATTATTTTTTATCTTGTTCTAACTTTCTTAGCAATTTTACCTTATTGTCATAGGTACGCACCCAAAAAACATAATATGTATATTTATTTACAAAATTAAAAAAGATTCCGCGATCGACGTAGCACCGGGATGACTAAAAAGCAGGATTCGTAATGATGCAAAATCTGGAGTTGTCATAGCTGATGAACTATATGCAACTTACTCTGTGGTTCGGAATACTAAGGACTATATGCAATATATTAGTCCTGGGTGCATTTTATTTCCTTATTACCTAGGTGCAATTAATGCAATTGATATTTACTTAGATGATATTTCAAGATATGAGGATATTTCACTGAAGCCTACGCTCCAGAATTATCTAAGAGAAAAAACAATGAAACATTCTCAATACATAACTTCACCTTACTGATAAAAATAACTGAAATTATATTAAGCGATAAATGCATGCACGGAATATCATGAATCCATACGTGGAAGGTCGTATTAAAAACTGCCGAGGTAAAAATTAATGTGAAAGTATACCAGGAAAAGATGATTGAAAAAGAAGGGAATGATAACATAAAAATGCTGTGCTTTTGAGAGGATATGTACGTGACCAAATACCAGTGTTTTTAATAAAAACAGGCACTTAGTTACAATTCCACACTTTACTTTAAACAACACGACCCACGTTTCAGGATCTCATACCATCATCAGGCATCACTTGATGATGGCATGAGATGCTGAAACGTAGGTCGTGTTGCATAAAATGAAGTGTGGAATCATAACCAAGTGCCTTTTTTAATTATAATGAAGGAGTTCCACCGAGTAACTACAGAGACCTCGTCCTATGTTCAAAATCTCAGTGTATTGCATAGTCAAAAATGAACATATACCTAAATATGTTGGCATAAATTAATAGTGACGCATCACGAAGTAAGATATTTAATATAAAAAAATATACGTACGCTTCAAGTCCAAGTCATTCGCTTTCATGATCGCATATAAACAAGGTTAAACTCATTTGAAAATCTTTGGGAAATTATTTTGGTATGTAAGACTCGATTTATTGTCGAAGTCTGCCAGCCGTCACGGGAAGCAGTTGAACTTCCGAGTTGTATCATCTTGATGACGAAAGTTACAGAAATCCAGCTGTATAATGTATTCATGTGTACAATAAAACCCTCTTTTAACAATGATCATAAATATAATTTCAACTCTACTACTATATTGTTATCCAGGGCCGCTGTCCCGGCCGGCTAGAGCCAGAGCCGAGCGCTGGCGGCCCGGAGTGGGTGAACGACACTGCACCCCTTTGGTCGCGCGGTTCTGCATAGATATCATTCGATATAAATTAAACGCATTTGTTGAAATATTGGACAATTACATGCTGAAAAAGGTCAGGAAATGAGAATGACAACGCGACCAAGAACGAAGTTTTACGTTGCTCCAGTTTAGAAATGCTATCTTTTTATAAAATAAGTAACAACGCTTTTTTAAAATGTAAACCAGAAAATTGTAGTATGCATAGAAAAAATGTCTGTCTAACTATTGAACTTTGGTTCTAATGGAAAAACTTGCTTTAGAGTTACGAATTATTAAATTCCGCGCTTTGTTCTAACACCGTCCAAAACCGGTTCTTTTTACGTTACACCCGTTGTAAAAATATTGAAATGCGTTTCTAAACTTTAAATTTAGTTTCAAATAAAGAAGAATTGAATAAGAAAAATTACGGTGTGATTATTTTTTCTGTAGGCCTTTTAATTGTTTTGCTATTTGCACCCAAACTCGAGTGCAAATAATTTCTGCGCCGACAGTAGACGCCGAAGTATACCTCACCATCTCTCCTTTTTCAGCCGGTATCGCAGACTAGATGAATAACTGGAGTAGTAGTAGTGTTTGGGGTTGTGGGTGCGCCGACGGCCGAGGTCATTTTGCACCACGTCCAATTTATAAATGCTTTCAATGCATTGAGCGGCACTAGGCTCTTTGTTGCAACTTAAATAGTTTTAACGAAAGAGATTAAACTAAAATAGAAACAAGTATTTTAAAAAATACTTAAAATATATATATTTTAAAAAAATATAAAAAATAAAAATTATTAAACTGAGTGGTAGATATTTATATCTTTTAAAAACCCGATTACCTGATTAAGTCGGTCAGCGTTATCACCCAGATCGTATTTAAGATTCCCCCTTAGGCCGAAAAGATTGCGAGCATCTTGGTAGTTAACACACTCCGCCATGATGTGTTGCACTGTCTGAGGCTTATCGCATGTATCACAGTAGGTGGGTATCTTATTTTCCGTGAATAGGAAAGAATGGGTCAAGGCGCAGTGGCCTATCCGCAAACGGGCAATAATAACTTCTTCCCTCCTATTAAATCGGACTGAAGAAGGCCATGCCAGAGTGTCGGGTTTTATCGTACGTAGCTTGTTTTCCTCCATACTACTGGAATGTGGAATGAAACACACCATGTTTCATTCCACTGCTTAGTGGCGATTCGTCGAAGCATCGACTTGACATCTTCCGATAAAACCAAATCCAAGACGGGATCCGGGTTTTCCAACGCCTCTTTTGCCGCTTTATCTGCTTTTTCGTTACCTGAAATACCTACGTGGCCAGGAATCCAAACAAAAAGGATTTGGATTCCTTTTTGAGTAAGGGATGAGAGGACAAAATGTATTTCCTGAATAATAGGATGGTCTGAGTACATGGCTGATATGGCTTTCAAACAGCTTAAGGAATCAGAACAGATTAAGAAAGATCCTTGACTGCCCTTAATATTATATAAAGCCATTTTTATGGCGGACAGTTCTGCGTTAAATACACTATAGAGTGGACTTAGCCTCGTCTTAAGGACGCCGTGATGTACGGATGCCACTGCAGCCCCACACGCGAGATCTGACTTGGACCCATCAGTGTAAACAGGTATGAAGTTGGGATGAGCTTCTAGAAGTCCCTTGAACATCTGCCTGTATTCAATAGGGGTCGTTAATTGTTTGCAGTATTTTTGTAAACAGAGGTTTACGTTAGGCAGGGGCATTAGCCAGGGTGGTTGGTTACAGTATTTAACCTGATGCACTGTGGGCAGTGACATGCCCACTTCTTCAATAAAATCTCTAAAACGTATTCCAAGTGGACGTGTGGCCCGTTTCCTTCGATTAAAAATATTTATGAACCGAGGTTTAAAAACTATATCAAAGCAGGGGTGCGTTTTCATCGATAAAATCTTTGCTACATAGTTACTCATTAAAATTTTTCTTCGCGAGGCCAAAGGTAGCTCCCCTGAGTCTGAGTAGATACTCGGAATGGGTGATGTCCGAAAGGCACCAATGGCTAGTAGGAGTCCGGTGTTGTGCACGGTATTCAAGGGTTTCAAATATGATTCTCTTCCAGCAGAGTATACCACGGACCCGTAGTCCAGTTTTGACCTCACGAGCGAACGGTATAATAAAAGCATCATGGAGCGGTCTGCGCCCCATGTCGAATGGCTTAAAAATTTTAAAATGTTTAAAATCTTTTGGCATGCGTTCTTAGTGTGTTGAATGTGATCTCGCCAGTTAAGTTTCTTATCTAAATAAAGGCCGAGGAAACGATAGGATTCCACAAACGATAAGACCTTGTCTCCAAGCCTTAAAATTGGACTAGGAAAGATTCCCCTCAGCCTGTGGAAGTGCAGGCATTTCGTTTTTTCTTCAGAAAAACGGAGACCATTTGCAAGGGACCAGTCTTGTAGGAGGTTTAGGGTCATTTGGACCTGTCTCTCAGCCGTTGACAATTTCCATGACCTACAAAAAATCTCCAGGTCGTCGACGAAGAGTGAAGCCGTTACGGGCGATTGAACGCATTTTGCAATGCTGTTGATTGCGATAGCAAAAAGTGTAACGCTAAGGACCGCACCTTGAGGAACTCCGTTCTCCAGTACGTATGGTTGGGAGACGGTATTTCCTATTCGGACTCTGAAGGAACGCCTATTTAAAAAGTTACACAGGAATATGGGTAGATTGCCCTTAAAACCCCAGTCGTGCAATGACTGTAAGATTACATGTCTCCACGTTGTGTCGTATGCTTTTTCAATGTCGAAAAAAACCGCGATTACGTGCTGTCTAAGGAGAAATGCCTCCTGAACGAAGGCCTCGATTCTCACCAGGTGGTCGACAGTAGACCTGCCACGTCGGAAGCCACACTGGATATTAGATAGGAGTTTGCGGCTTTCAAGGCACCACACTAGCCGTTTGTTTACCAATCTTTCCATCAGTTTGCATAAACAACTCGTCAAGGATATTGGACGATAGTTTGAGGGGAGAGATTTGTCCATTCCCTGCTTGGGGATCGGAACGATAATGGATTCTCGCCAGCTCTCCGGAAATACCTGCTCCGACCACACTTGGTTGAGTGTGGCAAGTAGTTCTGGCAACGAAGAGTGAGGGAGAATTCGCAAGAAAGAGTTATGTATTAAGTCACTCCCAGGTGAGGTGTCTTTGGCGCTTTCTATTGCTGATTTCAACTCCCACATTGTGAAGGGGTTATTGTAAGAGTAGGTGTTCTTACTGTCACAGAAATTAAGACGCCTTCTTTCGGCTCTGGATTTAAGGTTTTAAAATGATGGATGGTACCTGTCACTGGCGCTAATAGTGGCATAGTGTTTGCCGAAGGCTTCCGCAATATCGATAGAGGAAGAGAGAATGGATCCATTTAATTTTAGCCCAGAGACCGGAGAGAAATTGTGTTTGCCCATTACGGATTTTATTTTATTCCAGACCTGTGTAGAAGGCGTTCGATGGTTTATGCTCGCAACGTACTTCGTCCATGAAGACTTCTTGGCATCCCGTACAACTTGCCGGGCCCTGGCTCTAAGGCGCCTAAAGGCCGCTAGATTATTGGTGGTTGGAAATCTATTGAATATGCGCAGGGCTTTTTTACGCTTACGGATAGCCTCCGCACATTCCTCGTTCCACCATGGGACTGGGGGACGACGAGGAGTTCCGGAGAATGTTGGAATGCTATTTGTCGCGGGGTCGAGTATGCTGTTTGTTAAAATCTCCATATTTCGTTGCGCCGACATGGTGCTGTCAAATTTAAAATTAAAATTATTTCTAAATTCCGCCCACTTTGCTTTCCTGATAAGCCATGTTTTGGGAGAACTAAATTGACGAACGTTCGTCGGTTTTCTAATAAAGAGGGGGAAATGGTCGCTTCCACAGAGATCGTCATGGACTTCCAATGTAAAAAGAGGGGCGATGGTTTCGGTGGTAATCCATAGGTCTATGGAAGAGTATCCTCCGTTGAAGGCATTAAAATGTGTTTTTCTTTGTCATTTATTAGAACAAGGTTAAAGTCGTTAAAAATCTTTTCTAAAAGATGACCCCGGCCATTAAAATCGCGTGTGTTATCACCCCACAAAGTGTTATGTGCGTTAAAGTCTCCAAGTAAAACAAACGGTCTTGGGAGTTGTCTGATTAAATTTTCTAGGTTTTGTCTGGTAGCTGGGGCCCACTCAGGTAGGTAAACGTTACAGAAAGTAATTACCTCCGGAGTGGCAATGGTGACCGCTAGAGCCTGAAGTGGTGTCCTTAAATTCACTAGGGAAGTGTAAAAGGTCTCCCTGATTAAGGTAGCGACCCCTCCTCGTGCTCTATTGCCGTCGACGTCGTCCCGTCTAAAAACCTGAAATCCTTTCGATGTGAAATTATCGGTCACTTTGAGGTGTGTTTCTTGGAGAAATATAAGCACGGGACTAAAATTCTGGATTAGAAGCTTATATTCTTCTAAGTGGCGGTATAAACCATTGCAATTCCATTGCATGGATATAGCCATGACGGTTGGGAGTAGTATTTTATGCTTTAAGGTAAAATCTCCAAGAAAAATAAAGGGTCTGGGCAAATAAATAAATAGGTAAATAAATAAAATAAAACCAGGTATTGTACGTGAGTACATTTTGGTGATCAACGCTTAAACCGTTGTTTCCTCTGCTTTACTCTGGCCTGGAACACTTCCGTGTCCGAGATACATATGTCTTCTTCCATTGCATCTGGTGTTAAATCACCAGAGCAGGTGAGTGGAGGTGTTTTATCTCGCCTTTTTCCAGTGTCCTCAGAGTTGGATCTGGGCGGTTTGTTATGAGAAACCGCCTTGAAATTGCTTTTGTTGTCTGAAACTATATTTCCCTGTTTGGCTGGGTTTTTTTGTTCTTTTACAGGTGCTTTTGTGCTCTCCATAGTGATATTGTTTTCCGTTTGAGTGGCTATGGTACACATTACTTTTGAGGTTGCAGTGACTTTCGAAAAGGATTTAGAGAAAGTAGGGGCCATTAGTAACCGGTATTTCTTCCGTGCCTCTGCATAAGGAATTTTTTCCAGGGTCTTAATTTCCATTATCTTCCTTTCATCCTTCATCACAGGGCATTCTCGTGAGTACGCTGGATGCGTTCGCTCGCAATTAACGCAGTGAGGTTCGGAAGCACATTTGTCGTCATCATGCTTCTCCTTGCCACTGCGCGGGCAGGTTCTCTTGCCCTCACATCGCGGTGCGATGTGGCCGAATTTTTGGCATTGGAAACAACGCATCGGGTTAGGAAATAATGGTCGCACGGGTACCGATTCATAACCCAAGAAGACTTTGTCTGGTAGTTTATCCAAAGCAAATGTGAGGATTACAGAGGTGGTATTGATAATTTCACCGTTTCGCCTGGTCGTCAGTCGGCGACAGTCAATTACACCCTGGGAGGCCATCTCTTTCTTTATTTCGTCAACTTCGACGTAGAGAAGGTCGTAGTGACTGATCACACCTCGGGAAGTATTCAAATTGTGGTGGATTTCAACGGTAACTGGGATATCGTGCAACTTTTCCATTTTTAATAGTTTAATTAATAGGGTACCATCTCTGAGTTTTTTTACAGAATTCGGTTCTCCTGGAATGACCACTTGCAAAGCTCTTTTAATGAAGAAGGGAGAGACCTTCTTCAGATTTTCACCTTCCTTTGAACATTTCAATGTCAAAAACCGCTTACTGCAACAAAATACTTTTTCTCCCCCGCCCGTGTCCGGGCGGGATCTTTTAGGTGGAGGAAGAATTTCAGATTCCATATAAATAAGAACTTCATCCCCTGGGCTCCCCACCCACCACGGAGCCACACATTCGGGGCGCCACACCGCGAGCCGGTGTGGTCGCCAGGGCTACCCAAGGGATATAGCACCATCGATTGGGGAGTCTCTTTCGGGTGAGAACCTCTAGCGCACGGGCCCTCCTAAACCCGAACGCCTTTGGCCGCCCTACGAAGACCACCGTATCTCCAGTACTTGCCACCAACACGAACCGTTTACCGGCAAGCCCTTAAAGGGACCCCCGACGGCGGTCCCCCGCCGCCGGTCGTGCGGCTAGCCGATTGACCAGACTGGCTAGGTCGAGGCCGCCCGTTTTGCGGAGAATCCAGGGCCGAAGTGGGGTATTGAACTCTGGCCCATACCGGGTATCCGACGCCCGGCTGGGTGCCGGAGAACTCACCCACCAGGATCCCCTTCTCCTCCACGTACGGGTCTCCACGCACGGCAAACACGTGGGTGAATCCGAATGCCTGATGTCATGGCTACTCAGAACAGCAGACTCACATACTGTCTGGATACTGCCCAAGCGTACTACGGGTTTTATAACGAGGTTGTCTCCCCGGTGGGCTCGGGTCCGTGGGGGCGCGGCTTCCCAAAGGAAGAGATCACCCTCTTCCCCCCGTGCGGGGGAATAACTGGAAACTAACCATCAACTCAACTGTGTAGTCCAGCGCTTTTGATTTTGTTGCAGTTTTTTTTTTTAATGCGCCGGAAGGTTTTGGTGCGGGATTCAGTACTTTCAAGCTAATCCTTTAGCTGCACCTTGCACGTCAGTCTGCGTTTGCACGTTTGAGGGAAAATGTGATTGTGGTATTTCGTACAAAGTTACTTGGGCTTCAGGTGTAGCATTCCCATCATGAGAGCTCCGAGGCGTCCGCTTTTGTGTAACAAAGCGTTAATTTGTGAATTGTTAGCTGCTGACAGTTTTGATGAAGATTATTACGTAAATTATGATAGTGGGAATGGTAAACAAGATCATGTGGAGGTAAAGGACCAATCATCTGATATCAATTGGGGACAGGACAATTGAGGTTCAGCTGAGATATCGTCAGAATCAAGCTTGGACGAGGACATTCCTTAATTAATTTGTTAAATGCCTATTTAAAAATTTAAATATCTGCGAGCAGTTATAGCAGTTTCAGGAAGGATAGCGGTCAATCAATGTTCTTTTTAAATCTTTTCATTTGGTGTTCCACTGCCAATTTACGTTTTACATTTTTATTAATTTATTAGTTTGATATTCTTTTCGTATTCAACGTTTATTCAATCTATATTTATTTCAGTGAACTCTTAAAAGTGCGATAGGATGTTATTTTAATGTTCAATCGGCTGTGGAATTCTTGTTTTTGTGTGAACAATAATTAGGACACGCAATGTTCTCTTTATGATGAAATATGTTATTTTGGTGTTCAAGATTGTTCATTACAAAGGACAAAGAAATGTTCGCTGTGAACATAAGAAGAGAACATTTTCAAAGATATTATACTGTTCACCAGAGTGAGCAGTAAAAACATTGGATGGACATTAAAAGAAGAAACTAAGAAATGAAAAAAATTGTGATAATTGAATGAACATAAAAGGAATTCACTGGAACACTAAGTGAACATTGATTGGACACTATCCTTTCTGTTGCAGTAGAGGTAAAAAGGGCTTACACAAACTTTATAACATAGGGAAGAGAGGGAACATAAGTTCTTCCTCTCGTTTTTCATCATCCACCTCGTTCAAATGCTCTTCTAATTCATCCTCACTTTCTAAATATCCACTGCTACAGCTGGAATCCTCGTCGCTGCTGCTGCTCATAGCCCCATCCGTTAAAAATTCGATCACTTGTTTTTCCTCCAACAAGTTGTGCTCTTGGTACCTACCATAGATGTACCAACTGCATAAATTAATATCCTAAGACCCCAACGGAAGTGTATATACTAATACTAGGAATTCTCTTTCGTTCTTAAATCACCCATGAATCACGAGGTTCCATTACTCATCAATGAAAAAGCATACTACAATAACATTTGATTAAATATGTTTAAAAACAAAACAGCTTGTTTACGTCAGAGGAGTATGTCGACATTTATACAAAATTATTCTTCCATACATGTACGCATATACCTATTCATCTTCGACGACGAAGCGTATTATGAGGACAATCAAATGACATTAGCTAAATTGTACCAAATAATACACACAAATAATAGAACATACGGAGAAAGAACCATCTGTGGATTTAATTTCCTTTCCACAAAAACGTACCAATCACGAGTCACCGTGAAAGTCCTTAGCGCATCAGCTACTGCGCATCTGAAACTTGCTTTCCATTCGAGAAGAAACAAGTCGACTTGAGTTTCCGCGAGTTAACTCAAGACGACGCATGAGTCGCTTGAATGGAAAGCACCCGCTGGGTGCTTTCCATTCAAGCGACTCATGCGAGCCTCTCGGCATCAGACCCAGAGGACTGATTGTGAGAAGCTGGAGAATAAAAACGGAGAGTTACGAAGAGGGGAAGTGGAGAGGGCGGGAAGGAGAGGGGAGAAGCGAGATAAGCAGCGACGACCTTGAAGCGAGGAGACTCTCGTCTTTCGCGCGCGACTCCGGGGCCATCTATCTGCGGTTTGAGAATTAAAACCTTTGATACCATATCCACCCATACCGTTAGCCCTCTAGTATATGCTTACTCTATGGTGCTACTAATATGGAAGGGTTAATGTCAAAGTGTCGAACGTAAAGAGTGGCATCTAGTATTTTCATTATCCCTCCCTCCCCACCCATCAGATAAAATGACGGGTTTGAAAGTATCAACCAGATTCCTATATCGACTCGATCTAGCATCAATTGTGTCTGATTGAACACGTCTACATGTAATTTACCGTATAGTTCAACTTCGGCACTATCCTCGAACCATGTCTTTCGCTTAAGGTAACCGCCATTACTCGAGTCAGTTTTATTAATATCCTCCCCCGTATCCACTTCCCATCCGACATTCCTCAAATGTGTTCTACTAGCATCACCACCATAATTTAACACATTTTCAATATAGCTCCTATAATGATAATTATCTTCTGATGGAGTTACCAGTGTCCCGTTGAAATAGACGTTACACTGCTCGAATAAAGAGTGAAGAGAATTGTTCACGACACCCGGTTGATTTGCAGCGCCAGCAGGATAATCTGTGAAGTCAGCCTTACACACCTTCACTCTCAGCCTGAGAAATATACTATTCAAATCCTTATAAGCATCACCAGAATCTTTAATCACGAATTCAATTACCGATCTATTATCCAGCGACGATACAGGTTTGTAGGAAACTAGTGGCTTTGATAAAATGTTAGTCTGAATGGGTGGATTGGGTTGGAATAAGTCCAACGAGCTCAGCATATACTCAGCCATGACTTAGTTGGAAAAAATATCTCTTTGCATGACCTTCTTCCCTCCTCTTCTTCTCTGCGAATGTCCTTTCTTTTTCTTGGCACTAGTTTTTATTTTACTCAGACGTGCTCGCTTAACCAGTCCCACCTCACCCCCACTCATATTTTTTATTTTCTCCTCGGCTTTACGTTTCAACTTCTGCCCCGCCTCGTTTAGTCTACTGCACAATATCTCCTTTACTGGCTTTGTTCCCAGATCACTCAAGGCCGCCGCCCCAGCGCTAACTGCTTCCTTACCAACCGTCTTCAACCCGCTGTAAAAAAGAGGTTTGGCAAAACGCCATAAACCAGCAAGAAAACTCCCTATACCTCGCCCCTTTTGCACGCGATATGATGCTCGATATATTGATCCAACCTCTCCCCCTACCTGTTTCGTGTAGTAGACATAATATCGATCCGCTGTCGGAGCCATCTCGACGCTCAATGATGAACTAACTAATTGTTTCGCTTTTTTATAAAATGCAATACGATGATGGAGGATTGTTCTCCACGACGGAAGGGAATTTTTTCACCTAGTTTATCTGCCAAGAGAATTTCCACTCTCTCGATATTATTTTTCTCCACGGGAAAATAATATATAGGGTTGAATATTTGATACCCACCTGCCTTGCTATTAATTATGCGAATATATCGACTCAGAGAATCACCCACGAGTTGAGGTTTAATTATGTCTGAGTAAACGTAAATGTTTGCGGGATTAAGTACAATACTTATACCCGTTCTATTACTGCGAATAAGTTCCGCACTTTGCTCGACAATTTTTTTAAATCCCGCGTTGACGTTTCCTCCAATAACATTATTAGAACTGTCGATAATATTTCAAGATCTTCTTTTATTTTATTTTTTCGTACACTGCTAAAGTTTGCCATACTTTTATTGAATAATTCGTTGAATGTGCTATATGTCCCAGGTGGCAACGTATATTTAACATGTTTACCTAAAATCCGTACACCGGTGGATGATGTGCGTTTATCTATTCCTCCCATACCACCCCGTACGTTCAACAAATCTACGTATCGCATCACATCGTTGGCAATTTCTACCCTCTCAACTGCAGAAGCACTCATGAATGATTCCGCGAAAGCGAAAGCTGCACTCTCATAAACCCCGTTTGGAATGGTGAAAAACGTTCCGCTCTTTAATTTAATTCTAACCTCCTCATCCTGAGGTCCACCTATCTCACCACGAACCATCCCATCTTCGGTCCGGGTCCTATTATCCTTTGATGAAGGAGGAATGGGAAAAATTTTATCTTCTCTAACATCATCCTCCACATCTTCGAGTAGATTTGTATTTCCTGGTAATGATTCATGAGGGGGAGTATCAATTTCTTCTCTAACAACCCGAGAATGAACGCCCGTATCTATTGAAGGAATGGATATCTCAGCTAAACCCACCATCCATTTCTCGTTCTCCAAATCGAGACGATGTGATAATCTCGTA
Organism: Pyrrhosoma nymphula; assembly: GCA_963573305.1. Classification (NCBI taxonomy): domain Eukaryota; kingdom Metazoa; phylum Arthropoda; class Insecta; order Odonata; family Coenagrionidae; genus Pyrrhosoma; species Pyrrhosoma nymphula. The sequence goes on from OY754332.1 coordinate 153,769,653, forward strand.
CGGAAATGTGGGATCGTGTTGCGAGGAAAATATTCGCGAGAACTATCACTAGGCAAATTAATGTAAAATTCATTCATATTTTACGTGTGGATGAGGCAGGAATCCAAGAATTAAATGATTTTGGGTATCCCTGCCACTTTACAAAGTACTCCAAGTTACCGCCTCGACCCCTACGCTTTAAAATTTTTTCAATCTTATATTCCGTATCGGGGGAAAGGTTAACCTTCACTAGCTCTTGTTCATAGAAACTTCCCTTTATATCCTCACCCTGCAGATCTTTCAACTTGTAGGTGGGTATCTCTCTCGATCGATCCACACCCGTGACTTGGAATATTTCATCAGTTTAATTAGGAGAATATCCTTTTGCAAATGGGAGACGTTCCTTACTAATCCTCACATGATCACTGATTTTAAATTTAACTTTTTTGCGAAAAAAAAGGTTTCCGTGAGCGACTGGCGATTGTGAAAGCATTTTTCTCATTCACCTCAACAGGCTTAACTCCTAAGCTGGAATGCACGCTATTATTATAACTACTTACTAATTGGGATAGGATATCCACATAATTGTACGTTGAATATCTTGTAAAATACTTGTACTTTTTTGTTTTTAGAGTGCGATTGAAACGTTCAACGAGACTGGCCTTTATGTCTGGATTATTTGTGGTGTAAAACTTTACACTGCGATTCGAGAGAAAATTTTTAAATTTAGCATTCACAAATTCACCACCCTTATCGGTTTGAATTTTCAACGGTTTTCTTTCGCGAAAAATTTCAATAAACGCATTTACTACATCCTCTGGTCTTTTTGTTCGTAAAGTTCTTGTCCACGCATACCTAGAGAATAAATCAATCACCGTTAGAATATAACAATTTCCTCTGTTGAATTTTTTCAAACTTCGCATATCGTTAAGGTCACATTGCCAGCATTCATCAATGTATGATACCCTGTAACGATTTCTGGGAAATGTTTTCCTCATCGGTTTGTGACGTGTGTATGCATCTTGAGAATTTAACCACTCGCGTATTGTCTTTCGCGTAATCCCAGTCGCTCGGTGTAATTTTTCGACAGTGGAAAAACCTGCAGAATGTTCTGGATCATTGTATACCCTCTCGATTACATCGACACCCACTCCTCTCCGAATTTTTTCGGTTTCCTTGGTCGACTGCTTCGTCTCGGTAATACTCTTGGCGACTTTACTTTTCCGCTTTGCTCTGACCTCTTTGTTTTTATTCCCTTTAACTGTTTCGATAGATTTTCCATCGTGTCTAACCTTCCCTCTATACGTCCCCATGTCTTATCCAAATCAGCATTCGCTCGTTTCACATCGGCAAGTGCTTTCCTCAGTGCATAAGTCTCCCCCTCTTCCTCCCCCTCCTCCTCCTTCCTTTCCTGTGACCTTCTCTGAAACTGGTTCTGACCCAAGGATTTCACTATCGGAATGTGAATGGGTGAGTTAATGCTAGAAACTGTGTTTAGATATTTATCCAGCACACGTTTGTACATGTGCCATTTATCTATATCCTTCACACCTCTTTTAATCAAGACAGCTTTCATTTCCACATCTAGCGCATTCAATCTCCTTTTCATTTGACCTCGCTCAAAAGCCTCAGGTTGACTACTAACATTTTACGCAAACTCATTTTCCTATAAGGCTACCAATCACGCCGCTTAGAATCGAGCCAAGTAGCAGTGGCAGAAAGCCACTGCATCTTGGCTCGCGTTGCCAAGGCTCTCAAAGTGTTACGATGTTTTGCAAGTTTTCTTTTCAACACCGGCTTTATTTTATGATTTCCGTTTATGGTATTCAAACAACATTCGCAGATGGCTTTAACTAGTCCCTCGTCTGACGCCTTTACGATTGCCGAGCGTAATTTAGGCTTTGCAGTTCTTAGTACGTGGAGCAAATGCCTATTGCCCCTCAGCCTTTTCATCATGCACGGGCATGTATACTTCAGTTACCCTGTCTTCAGGAAAGATTTTACTACGGAATCTAAACCTTTCGTCCGTATCCTGCCCGAGGTCTAGGACCAAATAACCAAACGGATCTCTTGTCACTTCATTATATACCCTTTCCAATACCTGCGATTTTTCGGGATATATCTGACGGGCCAAGTGACCAAATTGTAGCCGGTCTCTAGGATTTTTAAATGTTACAATGTACTTTGCATTCAGAGAAATTTTTCTCGCTTGCGGACTCTGATAGAATATGTTTTGCGTGATTAGGAAAATGGAAATATTAAAATGATGACTTCCTCTTGTGAACAATTTGCATACGTCTTTGCTGTATGCCCCCTCACTCATTAGATCGTCTATCACATACAACGATGGCACACCTACAATTTCTTCAAATGGAGGAATTTCGGTTCTAAATTGAATTGGTGTACTCGAAGTTATTCCTGGCTCACTTCCTCGACTGCAGCACCATATAATCTCACGAATTGGACTATCGATCATATACGGTAAATTTTCTAAGAATTTCGTCACGAACGTGGTTTTTCCGCACCCAGAAGGTCCTGCGCAAATGCATGTGAAAGGATGTTTCCATGGTAACGTCATACTTAACACTGATCTGTTTCATCAAGTGAAATATTATTTAAAACGTATTTTCACTCAAAGGATAGATCTTAGCGCGTTTTCTCGGAGCTCTTCCAATATTTTATTCGGGAGTATTTCTTTAAAATCGTCCAATATTTTAATCACATTCGCTTTGACTTTGATATACAAATTTGTGCAAGTGATCGTGCAAGGAAGTTCGTGAAAAGACTGTTTTATATCGGCTCGCTTTAGTACACGATGTGTGATTTTCTTAAGACACAAGTAAAATAGCGAATTCGATTTGTTTTTGCAACGATCACGTGAACATTTATACTGATCTAAAGTAAATATCGCTTCGTGATTCATTTAATCGAAGTTTTGTGTTCACAGTACCGTCTAAGAAAAGATCTGATCGGCTGTTCGATTAATACTGAACTAATAATACTAAGTATCATCATGAAACGCCTCTTTATGTGTTCTCTTTCGCGGGATTTTGTAATGTCCCCAAGCAAGCGTGTTTATCCCATCCTCGCATACGTATCTTTTATCATCGAATCCGTTTAGCGTTACTTTATTCATCTCCATAGTATATATCTCATGTTTGCTGCTGCGAATTACATTCATCTTTCTAAACTCAGTGGAATTTTCGTGTAGACAACGTACATAATCATCAAAATTTAGACTTTTATCTTTCACAACCCTAGTTATCCCTTTAGCTTTCTTTTTCTCTTTACAGCCTAGTACCTTATAGGAGTAAAGTTTACTCCTTAGACCCACGAAATGAGTCATTGTTTTGCCATCACATTCGTCTTTGAATTTACCTATAACCTTTTTGTTTTTCTCGGAAAAACATGGGTGATTTTTAGGATAATTTGATGTATCAAAAGCGTCTAGGTTACCTAGCATGTCCTCGTTTATGTCATTGGTTTTTTTATCGTAAATTAAACTGTCGGTATCGGTATAGATCAAGGATAGTTTTTCGGAATATTTTGGAAGCATAGTTTCGTAATGAAAATCATACATAAGCGTTTTACTTAAATCTAAAACACAGAAACCGATGTATATAGGCTTGTTCATTTTGATGGTAGCCTTCCGCATGTGAACGGCTACCAAAGACTCGGTAAAAATCGTTCTCTCCAAAAAAGTCGATTTATTAATTAATTTTTGTAATTTTTTTTCATTCGTCACTAATTGCATATTAATCCTCTTACGTAAGGACTCCAAGCACTTGCCGAAGACTGAGTTGTTCATCAACTTGTAGAAATCCTTGTCAAACTCCTTTTTAGCTACTTTTCTTCGATCGGTATTTAAGTCTATATATGACTTTAACCAAGGTGATTGACTGAATTGAATGACTCAGTGCACTTTTTTGAGTACCAAGCCTAGTGAGAGAGCTTGTTTCAAGTTTACATAGTGAATTACATATTTTGTCTTGTTCTCGAGAGTCGTCAATAGTTTTTTTTGTTTACCGACCGGCGGAATTTTGTTCTCGGGGCAAAGGGGGAGGTCTGAATACTTGTCATGCAGGCCTCGAGGATACTCTAAATCTACCTCAAGAATGTATCCCGTTTCGTTATCGTCTGGAATTTGATCGATATTTTTTCTCCTCGATTTGATCGGAAGTTAGCCATCTGAAATTTGCATACGGTAGTGGTCTAGATAGAGCCCATCCATACAAGTTATTCACGTCATAATACGCAATGAAATTAGAACCTAATTCAGAATCGTTAATTTTCATATATTTATTATTCGCCTCGCAATATCTTTTACAACATTGGGATATTCATCCTCTAATTCCTTTCTCGATCATGAGTAGCATGTCATAATCAGTCATTAGATCGAGCTCGATCTCGGTATTCTTCAGCATTGCATCGAATGTCAACCCCGGAGCAGTATAATACCACGCAGGATCTAGTTTGTATGCACCGAAACATACGGTTCTAAAATTTTCGAAAACGTCCGCCAGGAGTGTGACGTCACTTTTTAAGTATACGTCACTATAATCGCCCAAATTATTACACTTGAAAGCGGTCCATACGTTTCTGGCATGTTCATAGTCGTTTGAAATATGCTCGTCATTTAGTCTATTATAAAATTTTATCTTCTCCGGTAGTGAATTTTCTTCGAGTTTTTCCATAGAATCTGTGTAATCGTAAGGATATACACCTTTACGACTGACCAGATTTGTTAATTCGGAAAATATTTCTCCCGTGTATTTTAACTCGGTCAAGTTAGCCACTAGTGAGGCTAGTGAAGCTGACATGAAGCGACAAGTATCGACAAATCTGATGCTAAAATTGTTTTCGATAGATTTAGAAAAAGAAATGTATTTTTCTGCAGAGTTTGGGATCACAAATATTCTCCTGTCATCGTAGTCCAGTTCACGGACGATAAAGTGTCCATCGTACGAAGACAGGTTATGGATAAATACAGGTAAGAAATTTGGCATTTTATATTGTAAGTTACAAAATGAGTGTGCCGCACATCTGTACTGTCCATTCAAATGATCGTGATCTCTAACTCTGTCCGCGTTAAGTTCTTTCTCGCAAATGTGACATGATGTCGTCTCGTAAAAGGCATTCTCTTGTTCGGGAGTGAGCGGATTCATCGGAACGATATTTTTGTATAGCTCGAATATTTTCTTCGCCTCCTCTTTCATGCGTTCTAGAAATACTCGCGTCGGGTTTGGTCCTCTGTACAAGTACGGTGTTTGACACCCTTCCGGTGTGACCACCATGTAACAAAAGCTAAATGGATTGTGCTTTTGAAATTTGTTGGTATAGGATGAGTTCGGTGGGGGTTGACAAGTGCTCACGTACTCGAGTAGGCATTCAAAGTCTGCGTAAATAACGTATGGTACTCTGAAAGAATAGTTTACGTTGGTAAATTTCAATATTTTTTCGTTCTCGTCAGGCATTATGATCTTACTCGGCGCCCCCGTTCCTCTACACAATTGCTTGTGCACTTCTAATTTAGTCTCGTCGTAGTAATGAGTGAAACAGCGTTTGCAAATGAATGTTCGATGAGTTCTCGTAATTTGAGAGTGAACTAATCTATCGAAATTTTTTATCCAGCAATAGTGCGCAGTCGACTTGTTTGTTATATATAGCAAGTCGCGGTGATCGTCCTGTTCTCGTTCGACTACCTTAATTGGGTACACTTTATTTTTATCGTCTAGACCGAATACATTGACAGAAATGTGATTTGCGCGCTCAAATTTGGGGATGTCTTTCAATTCTACCGGATATTCCACGCATGACCAAATGTAGCCCATTCGAAAAGCTGGCGCATAGTATTTTGAAACTCTTTCAGGGTCTTTATCAATGTTCTTTGCCCATATTGCATATTTGAAACAGAACGGATCGTTATTTTGCACGTTGATTACAGATTTAGTGTTTTTTATTTTATCTGGTAAATCTATGAATGTCGATCCTCACAATGGCACGTATTTATTGATTCTCAATTCCAGACCTATGATCTCAGACAGAGACCACCCTGATCCTTTAGTCGTAAATTCTGATTTTTCTTTTAATAATTTTGAAAATGACTCATCCGCGATTATATTTAATTCATCGGTAACTAAAACTCGTCTATTCACTGTCTTAAATGAGGCGTCCATTTCCTCAATCTCACTCTTCCGAAATTTACTTATCAAAACAAGGTTAAATTTTATTGCATTGTTCGAAATAACTTGCTCATTCAGTTTTTCAATCAGTCGATCTTTAATGTCATTTAGAAATGAAATAATGTCTCGACCTTCTACCTCCTCAGGGGTTATCCAGAATGTTTTTAATCTAGACCCGATTGCTGATTCAATCTACTGTAAACCTCGGCCTAATTGAATAGTAATGTTTCGTCTATGTTCGTTTCTATTCTCGTGAGGCATAGTCTCATCTAGGCTGTAAAATACCTCACAGTAAGGACAGAAACGTCTCCGTTTGGCTTGGTCTAGCGCATTTTTCATTCTCTCGTAGATTTCCACGTCGTTCACGATATCGTTTTCGAATACGATTTTTATATAAATGTCCGTAAGTGCTCGTTCAAGCTTATCTAAGGTATTGTATAGTTCGGAATTAAAGTTTTCGAGAATGTCTGCGATTGATGCCATGTTTTCAGAGTAGCGCCGGCAGATGTGCACTGTATGGAAAGAAAAATAATTTTACAAAAAATAAACCGACAATATTGATATCAATAAACAAATAAACGGATGTTCAACATATAACTTCAAACGGAAAGGCGTGTTCTAAGGTTTTCTCTCTAATGAGTTTAAACCATGCAAAAGATACTAAACTAAATTTGTCGCGTAACACGTATCAGTGGAATCTCCAGTTTTGAACAATATATTCAGAAGATCTATTTGGGAAACTATTAAATAAATACTGTCACACAAGGGGATGACACTTACAATCTTTTGGCGAATTGGTGTGCGGATCCTTCGTGCTGTCTGATAGTATCCAGAAGCCGAACTCTGAAGTTTCCTAAGAGGAATCCTGGCTTGAAATGACGATACTTCTACCGTTTTGTTCCTTTATAAACAAATGATATACGGGAGATTTAATGAAGATTTCTCTGAATAAATAACTATCACAGTATTTATCACTATCGATTTCAAGTTGTTTTTATTTCAATGTCACTTTGGTGTTATATAGCTATTTAGAGATTTTTACCTCTTTAATTCTAATTCAATCCGCGTCGTTGTTTCCCGTACCAATATTTTTTGTATCGCTGTTTTCTACGCCGTTGTTTTGTACCGATGTTTTGTGCACCAATGTTTTGTACCGATGTTTTGCACCGATGCTTTCTGCACCGATGTTTTCTGCACCGATGTTTTCTGCACCGATGTTTGCACCAATGTTTTCTGCACCGATGTTTTGTACCGATGTTTTGTGCACCGATGTTTTGTACCGATGTTTTGCACCGATGTTTTGTTCCTATGTTTTTCACCGATGTTTTGTGCACTGATGTTTTTCACCGATGTTTTGTGCACTGATGTTTTTCACCGATGTTTTTTGCACTGATGTTTTTCACCGATGTTTTGTGCCGATGTTTTTCACCGATGTTTTGTGCCGATGTTTTGTTCCTATGTTTTTCACCGATGTTTTGTGCACCGATGTTTTGTGCACCGATGTTTTGTTCCGATGTTTTTCACCGATGTTTTGTGCACCGTTGTTTTCTGCACCGATGTTTTGTGTCTATGTTTCGTGCCGATGTTTTGTACCGATGTTTTGTGTGTTGATATTTTCTCTTCGTTTTCTGTATCGGTGTATTATGTACCTATGTTTCAGTATCGATGTTTCGATAATAGGCACTACATTAATATCCGAATCACACACGAAGCTGAAATCAAAGATCTCACAGGGTGGAGGGGGGCCAACTGAGCCAAAGTTCACCCACACTTAAACTAAACTAAATCCAAACTAAAACCTAATTTTTCTCAAAATTTGCTATTGAAATGCATTTTGTGTATGGAGCAATAATAATCTTACTTATTTTTCCGGCGTTACCACAAAAATAGATCACTTGATGACACCTGAAGCTTAAGTTGATAAGAGCGGTGACACTTCACACAAGTACTAACTTCACTTGTCGCTAGTTAAGACTGGTTGGGAGAACATCCTGCGTGGTCTTTTATATTTTCTCGAATTGGAGCTGTGGAGAGGGAAGTCAAACGGGGAGGGGGGATAGTCTGACGCAATACTAATGTTTCATAACTCGTGAACACCTGGAGAGTGTTGCAACGTATACTTGTTGTTTCGTCATTCAGGCTGGGAGTTGAGTCAAGGGGGGAGGGAGAATTATGCATCGTCAACGGGCGACGGAGTACGACGGAGTGAGAAAGCATTTGCATCATGTGGTCTCAAAGACCGGATATTGAGGTGGAGGGGGAGATTGATTGTCCGGGGCGGTGTCGCTGTCTGCATTCCTGCATAAATTATCTGCGGTAGGACACATTATCGAAGGGGTGGTAACAAGTCTGGACTTGTCCGTAGCCTTGTATTTTTTTCTGTACGAGTAGGTATAATATGTTCCTCCGGCGACAGACGTGACTAGAATACTAATTTATTCATAGAGATAGACATTTCAGTCCACTCTCACTTTCGCGAATCTCGGAAATATATCTGGATGTCGTCCAAATCATTTCACAACCTACAGCTGCATTCGCCTGCAACAGCGCGATATGAAATCCTCTCTTAGATACCCCCACCCTCAAATTCATCCTCTCAGATTATTACACGCATTAAACAATAGCTTATATCTCGCTTAATAATACTCCCAGCGATAAACAATTAGCACCAATGGAAAGAGGAGTTAATTTTACGTAACAAAGTTCCTTATAAATTCCATCCCCAGGTCGATAGAAAGACTTCGTTTGTAAAAAAAACGTAATTTGATGTAAATATTAGCAATTTTATCCATTATTAACAAACTCAACGAAAACCCAATGGTACCACGTGAAAGCGGGTTAATTTAGTATATAAATGATATCAAAGACCATACATTGCAAGAGTAAATTACCTACAATTAGTGATTTTATATAAACAACAATTACTCGGAAACTACGATTTATTGCGTACCCAAATTTTCGTCGTATAAGTTCTAAGATGCTCCTTCATCACCATGCCAAAGTTCAACTGTATCATACCATAAACAAAGGATTTAGCATCCTGGGACAGACGTGACTAGAATACTTAATTTATTCACGGAGATAGAAATTTCATTCGCCTTTCACTTCCGCGAACCTCGGGAATATATCTGGATGTCGCCCAGACCATTTCCACATCCCACAGATGCATTCGATTGCAACAGTGCGATATGAAATCCTTTCTTAGGTGCCCCCACCCTCATATCCATCCTCTCAGACAGTCTAAAAGCGCGTTAAATCGAAGCGGGATATAAGCGCTGACAAGTATTCGACACGTGGGGATGTCTACCTTACTCTCCGTGAAAGCTGAGCTTGGTGGGAAGCACCAACTCCTCGTTCACGAATTCAAGGATAAAGTGAACAGCATATATGAAGTGCTCCTCCCATTACCACTACTGGGTAATAACGACGAGAATGATCTTAAACTCAGCATAGAATTCCAGGAAAAATGCTATACAATCTTCAAACATATGAACAAAGTCATAAATCTCGTGGGAAAAAGTGTAGTATTCTCAGGATTTGAAAATCCTGAAACAAAGGAAGTGGAGCGCTTTAACGTCTCCACGATCAAGCAGCTGAAACTCGAGGAGGATAAGCTGGAGAAGGCTGAGAGGCAAGACCCATTCATCACGTGTCACGTCTACGATATAAAGAAGAAGAACATTGTAAAGGGAAAATCCAAGTTTATTTCAAAATGTTATACAGTATCAACAGATGGTGACCAATCCGATTTCGCTCCACCTGTAACATTCACTACTGGAGAAAAGTCAGTAATCGACTATCGTACAGTTTACGATGAACGAGGGAAGCATTTGGAAACGTATACTTTTATACTGAATGTTGTACCAACTGATTATGCTTTGTTCTAAATAAAATAAAATAAAATATTCTCATCTAGTTATCATTTCTCAATACCTTATCCTTAATATAAAGAGGAAGGGTTGTTCAATAAATAAAACACATTGCGTATAGGTTTTACAAATTTATTTAATTATTTAACATATTTTATTTTGTGTACACCAATCTGCCAGTTATGACAAGTTTTTCTCGCACATAGCAGATTATTTTGAAAATACGACTCGATTAAACAACCTTTATATGTCACCAATTTCTTAAGTGAAGGTCAACCGTACATTTCCAAGTTACCCACACATATGCCTTTGAGAAGGAGACTGGTTAAGAAGGATGCTTTTTGAGCACCTTTTGGAAAAAAAATTAATAATCTACATCCCTAGAGTATTCATTCAAGCCATGATAGTTGTTCTTTAACCAAGGCGTGTCTCTCGCGTACATCGATCTTGCTGACGAATAGAAAAGTCACGTACTACAAGATTTCGTTTGCATGTTAATGATAACCAATTCCTTGACTATGTATCCACCATAAGTTGTGGTGAATCCTTGAAATTCAATAATGATACTCATGGTGTAATCTCTCAAACTTGCAAAGCTTTACACACACCGCCAGTGGTTCAAAATGTTACAAGAGCTTCTGACTTGCGGAATTTCACCTCATACCTTTACCGTGAAGTCTTTTTGAGGAATGATTTGGCATCAACTGAATGATGCAATCAAATTTAATATCCTCAAACGTAATAATTATCTCACGAAAAAAAATGTGACCGTTTTTACAAAGAAACACGAGATTTCATATCAACCGTCGTCAATAGCTTACGTTAAATGATGGCACCATTACATTCATTTGGCACCTTCGTATTGTGAGAATACCAAATTACGAAGGAAAAGAAAAAAAGGTGAATAATTATTACATATTTACCATACATCTTCTGCAAGAATTATTGTAGAGCAATAGATAGTATGAATCATTGAGCCAGAGGGTGTGCGTGCACCATTGACCCTACGGATGTATGTGATAGTAGGGTGGTCCTAAATTTTTTATGAAATGGAATTTCTCTTGGGACACCCCTTAATTTTGTTCCATTTGGGTAGAAAACAAATTGTGTTTATTATTATGCAAACGGACGAAGGAAAGACGTACCGCAACGCTCTCCTAAGTTTTGAAATTTCGGCATTTTTCGCTGTTTTCCGATCATTCCTGGCGATTACGGAGCACTTGGTGCTTTTAACTACCTTTCTGTTATTACCAGCGACATATTATACATTTGATATGTTTCATCACGAATAAACACGAGGGGAATTCAGAAAACTCTTTAACAAAAGGCACGCGCTGTGGTCATATTGACGGCTAACTCTCCCAGTACAGAACTTGAAATGATTGTTTCTTGAGAAATCGCACAGCTCATTAAACATGTGAAACTGAGAAAAACTACGTAGGTATTGTGTATGACACCCAAATTCTAGGATTTAATTCCATCTCAAAGACTTCTGATATGCAAGTTAAGCAAACTCGTTATAATTTAGGGTTTGACTGTGCTTTTAACGTACAGTAAACACATGTATGGTTTTCATTTCAATATTTTTTTCCAATTTTTAATTCTTAAAAAACGTTTATTTATTCATTGCATTTTGCTACTCAGTGGTGCATACAAATGAGGGTCTTAATGCAAAGTGTTATAAAGTTAATTTTGTGGGGGAGAGGTGACAAAAAATTTTGTATAAGGGGAGGGGTATGAATCATTGAACCAGAGGGTGTGTGCACCCTAATTGATCCTAATGATGTATGTGATAGTAGGGTGGTCCTAATTTTGTATGAATTGGAATTTCTCTTCGGACACCCCTTAATTTTGTTCCATTTGGGTAGAAAACAAATTGTGTTTATTATTATGCAAACGGACGAAGGAAAGACGTACCGCAACGCTCTCCTAAGTTTTGAAATTTCGGCATTTTTCGCTGTTTTCCGATCATTCCTGACGATTACGGAGCACTTGGTGCTTTTAACTACCTTTCTGTTATTACCAGCGACATATTATATATTTGATATGTTTCATCTCGAACATTTTTCAATTTCTGCCCCATAGTTTCCAAGTACGGCCCCGATAGTAAACGATTGCAATCGACGTGAACACCGAAGTGAACACCACACGCTCCCTCTAGCGGCAACGCTCGAATCTACCAAGTCCGCTGCCGCTTCTCACACTTTCTTTTTTCGCACTCACAATCAGTGAATCATCTAAATATTCTTGATAGTGAAAATATTTTAACTTGATAAGTTTTCGGGGTAGTTTGTACTGAAGCTACATTAATAAACTTCTTATTTCATCAATAGAAATTTAATTGTACATTACTCTGCAACAGGAAAGCGCAACTAAAATTAACTGTAGTCTTCCTCAATAGATTTGATCATGAAGAAGAAATTATGTGGAGTTTTGGCATCTACTTCTTTTAATACAAACAGAAGGCCAAGTAAAATGATACTCTGACAGCAGGAACCCATGCTTGAGAAATAAATATACTCATAAGCTTCCTCTACGCGTGGAATCCATAGTATAATACAGAAGTTTTGCATTTAACAACGATAGAAACATAACACTTAAAGGTACTCAAGGTACGATCCACGCTGACTCATATAGATCTACCTTGATTCCTATCACCTCTTGCGTAAGCAAGAATGTGCTGTCATTTTATTGTCGGCATCTAACATATCGTATTGCAGAATTAAACATATCCTTGAGAGTGAGGTTGAAGTTTACAATTGAAACGATTAATGCTGACAGAATCTGTTGATATAATAAAGATCTTTGTGATGCTTTTAGTGCATGTCAAATGGTCAGTGCCACTTTTTGTATAAAATGCTTAAAGTAAATAAAAATGTATGCTCTGGTGCTAGTCTAGCAGCGAAAGATAGGGAATTCTCAGGGATAAAGCGCGAAACTCTGAAGAACGATTTGGTGCAACTCTTAACATGTTGAGACATTACCATGAGTGGAGACAAAAAGAACTCAACTGTCAATAGGAAAAGGAATGTTAGTCGTTGTAGCACTTGATGACCTATCCATAATAGCACATTCTATTCCTCGCAAATTCTCACTCTCAGGACGTACGCTTTTTCTAATCAGTGGAAGAGAAAAGGGTAATTTGGGATACCTTGTAGAAAGGAGCAATTTTGTGCAGCACTAAGACAAGAAAAACAGCTTCCAAGGTAACAAGAAGAATAACGGCGGAATCGCTCCAAAGCAGATGAAGAGAAATTTAATTGTACATTACTCTGCAACAGGAAAGCGCAACTAAAAATAACTGTAGTCTTCCTCAATAGATTTGATCATGAAGAAGAAATTATATGGAGTTTTGGCATCTACTTATTTTAATACAAACAGAAGGCCAAGTGAAATAATACTCTGACAGCAGGAACCCATGCTTGAGAAATAAATAAACTCATAAGCTTCCTCTACGAAGCAGATAAAGAAACAAGCAGTAAAACTCCTTGTTATTCAGTAATATAAATCTTGAGTGTCACTGTAGATCATTTTTGGCACTCAGTGGAAATAAAAAACTTCCATAAAAAAATAGATACGTTAAATGTGTTGAATTATAAACGAAATTTGCTATACTATAAAGAATAAATAGAGGTAAAAAAATAGTATTATTAGTTTAGGAGCAAAGTTTTCAGTAAAAAATCATTAAGCTGACCAAATAATTCAAATCTAAGGCTAATGCATTTCTAATTGCTTTAAATGTACCTAACCAACAAACATGCATAATTTGCTGAAAGGCTAGATGTGGTATTTAAAATCTATCGATATGATGGTGAGTGCTTGTAAACCTTCGTGCAGCTCCTGCGATAACTTGATAAATCCTCAGGATAAGTTTCTTCCTTGCGAGTATTGTTCGCATATTTATCACTCTAAATGCACGGGTCTCCATGATTTGTCATTAAAAGCCCTCCTTGACGCTCGTGAAATTTTTTGGAAGTGTATTTCGTACCAGACTCGCAAGTTTTCGTTAGTAAACATGGCGGCTGATATCGAACTATTAAAGGAGAAATTAAAACATATTGAAAACGATCGCGATGTAGTTGGTGCAAAGGTCGCGAAAATATTAACTTACTCTGATACTCCGAAGTCTGTTACTGGTAATACCAAAGATAACGTGAGTGAAAAAAAACCGGGACAACTCAACAATTGGACGATCTAAACCTGCTACAATTGTGATACCGAAGCCTGAAGTTACAATTCAAACGGAGTCAAAGAAGCAACCTGATAAGAAGTCAAACGATGGCTTCACTGTGTGCCATCATAAGAAAGGTAATCGGAGAAGATCTCGCATCATAGGCCAAAGGGAAACTAGTGAGAACGATCTCAGTGATCAAGTTGTTACGCATGTGAAAAATAAATTTAACATATTTTGCGACTCGTGTGTAAGAGTCGAAGGAAAAAGAAGTGCCCATGAGGCATTTAAAATTGGTGTCAATTATACGCTGTGCAATAAACTAAGGAACCTCGTCCTCCGTCCACGCGGTGTCGTAGTCTCCAAATTCATTATACCTATAAGTGCTCATCAAATTGAAAATTATAATGTGGCCAACAGCAACGGTGTTGAACCTGAATCAGCTGTAGCCAATAAATCGAAAAAAATCCAATGCTCTTACTCGTATTAAATGAAAGGAAAACTTTGTTCTATTCCACCAATTTATGCTCCGGTACAACTAGTTTTGACGCAGCGGCGTCATCTTCAGGTAAGCTCTTACTCGTGTTAAATCGAAAAAGGAATCTGACAACCCTTTGTGTCTCCTCGACTTGAATGTGGAAAGTCATACTAAGATTAATGTAAACAATAGTAACTGTCCCAAAAGTGAAATTTTTATATCAAGGTTAAAGAAATCCAATAATAATTTTTTACAGATTCTGCATCTGATTGTGCAATCCATACGAAACAAAACAATACCACTTTGAAGTAATAATGATTCGCCTTTTTCTTTTCCTTCGTAATTTGATATTCCCACAATACGATTACGAAGGTATTGCAATGCAATGGTACCATCATTTAACGCAAGCTATTGGCGACGGCGGTAAGGAATTAGGATGCAACTAGCGAACCCAAACATGGAGGAAGGGGAGGAGGGGAGGGGAGGTGGATGATGCGTGCCAAGCCGTTGATAAGGTGGCAAAATCCAAGTTGGATGACTTGCCCCTGGAAGGTAGGCAGAAATGTGCTGCGCCAGATCTATCGGAATATTACTACTAACGCTAACTAAACAAAGGCGTCCATGACAGAGAGAAAAGAAATCCCTCGATGCTTTACAACACCAAGAATGGAAAGAATTTAGACACTTTCCGATATGGAAAATCCACCAGCACTCCCTGGCAGCACTAACCAACTAGTGACGTTTACGCCGGAGAGAAAATCAATCTCTCTATGCTTTACACCACCAAGAATAAATAAAACAAAAACTGCTGGATAGGGAAAATCCTCCAGCACTCCCTCCCATCCCTAACCAAACAGTGGCGTCCATGACGGAGAGGAAAGCAATCCCTCGATGCTTAACACCACAAAAAATGGATAGAATAAATTGTTTCCCAAAATGGAAAATGCTCCAGCACTCTCTGAGAACACTAACTAGTGACGTCCACGCCGGAGAGAAAAGCAATCCTTTAATGCTTTACACCGCCATGAATAGATAGAATAAAGAACTGCTAGGTATGGAGAATCTTCCAGCACTCCCTGACAACACTAACCAAACAGTGGCGTCCAAGACAGAGAGGAAAGCAATACCTCAATGCTTTACACCACCAAAAATGGATACAATAAATTATTTCCCAAAATGGAAAATCCTCCAGCACTCCATGACAACTCTAACCAACTATTAAGGTCCACGCCGGAGAGAAAAGCAATTCCTCTTTGCTTTACACCACCAAAAAAGGGTAGAATAAATTATTTCCCAAATTGGAAAATCCTCCAGCACTCCATGACAACTCTAACCAACTATTAAGGTCCACGCCGGAGAGAAAAGCAATTCCTCTTTGCTTTAAACCGCCGGTGTTGTAAAGCATCGAGGGATTACTCTCCTCTCTGTCGTGGACGCCACTGTTTGGTGAGGGTTTTCTGGGAGTGCTGAAAGATAATCCACATCTGGTATGTCTTTATTCTGTCTATTATTGGCGGTGTAAAGCGTAGAGGGATTGCTATTCTCTCCGGCGTGGACGTCACTACTTGGTTAGTGTTTTTAGGAAGTGCTGCATGGGACGGAGAATACTCACGCAATATCCCTGCGTGCCGTAAGAGGCGACTAAATGGGCGGGGAGAAAACCTCGATAATAAACCCCCTGTGAAGCTTGGGTAGCGTCAGGACAGCCTTGTGGGTTAACTGTCTGTGTGAGGCGATACCAGCTAGCCTTAGATCTACCCGTGTGTTTGCCGTGCATGGAGACCCGTAAAAGGGAGAAGGGGATCCTGGTGGGTGTGATCTTCGGCACCCAGTTTCGGATGCCCGGTATGGGCCGGAGTGCAACAAACCACTTTGGCCCCGGATTCCCTCTAAACGGGCGGCCGGGTCAACCGGCAATCCGATAAGTTCGGTGGCGAGTGCTAGGGAGGTGGGGGTCTACGTAGGATGGTCGGAGGTGGCCGGGTTGGTTGGCCCGGGACATCGAAGACCCAACCGAAAGAGACAACCACCTCTAGGGTGCTATATTCCTCGGGTAGCCCTGGCGATCTGGTTTGCGGTGCGGCGCACAGTGGGCGAAATGCCCCAAAAGATGGTCAAAACAAAAAATCATTGCTATATGGCCTAAAAGATGACGTTTTATATATTTTTGAGGTTGCTGAGTGCGATTCTGAAGTCATAATTTAAAAAAAGCAATAACTGATCCAATATGGTGGACTTAATAATTCAAGTGAGCGGAGCTTGACTCGTTCATCGTAAGAATAAAGATTAAATAATGTGGCATATTAATTACGTTATAGAATTGAAGAAGTTAACAAAAGATGAATTATGATATATAAATTAATAAAAGTTCAGAATAAATAAGGCATAAACTATGAAATGTAGGCAAAGTAAGTAGTTTTAAGTTTACAAAAATATGAATGAATAATGGAATAACATAGGTGAACAAAAAAATTTATCTGGCATTATTTTATAAATAACAATGAAAGGGTAGTTAAATGCGTAGCAATTAAATTCATGATCCAAACAAATGTTAATTATTGCACTGACCTCATCTTTGTAAGCAATGAGTTTAGGTGGAAATCAGTCACAGTCGTCTGAAGAGTTGTCGGAATATACTTCAGGATAGGTCGATTAGGATGAGCATGAAGCTTCAGACATTGTAATACTCGGTGGTATTATCAGAAGCAACGCCTCGTTGCTTAAGCATTGCAATTTCTTTTTTGGCAATGGCCTTTGGCTGCTTATTAACGGATCTGAAAAAATCAACAGCCTGGAAAAAATATCTTGCATATTTTTTCGGCGTGAACATTTCCGTGCAAAATCTTCACGAAACCTCTTAAAATATTTATTGCACGCCTCCTGGGCTTCTTCTAACATCTGCCCAATGGGCAATAAGGAATTTTTAATTACTTCCTTTCCATGTACAAGTAGTTTATGCACCGTTGTTGGCATGTTGAACCAGGGATATAAGCGCACGAATAAACGGGCAGTTTCAATTGCATACTCCTCAAATATGTCTACATCTATTTGATGGCCGCAGGATATGACTGCTAAATGGTATGCATACGTTTAATCAAATTTAAGTCCAAGCCAGTAATGGACGCAGAAACGCTGCTATTTTCAAAGAAACGACGAGCTGTGTTTCCGTCATTGCTAATCCCAAAACTTTGCTTTGGCCTGTCAACAATGAGGCCTAGGTGAGACCTGAATCCCTCCTGAATAGATTTCTTCCTAATCTCCATTGCTGCTTTTAAACCAGGCTCTCGGACTTGCCAACTTTTTATGTGCAGTCTGTAGGACAGATGTATGAAACATTCAAAGCATCGAATACATGTGTGTAGGGTCGAAAGGCCGAAGGTTAAACGCTGTTCAGCAATCTCTCTTCCCATCATTTCATCGATGTCATTGAATTCCTTTGAAGTTGCCTGACAAAGATGACATCTCTGGGAGGATGATATATCACTGACAACATTGCATACTTTGCCATCGATCACCGTCATGCCCAACTTGTACGTCACCTTAATTTTCTGTCCATCCAGCTCAACATTAAATGGGACCAAATTATCCACTTCACATTGAACGGTGTGCACGTTAGTTCTTATAACATCTGTAGTTCCCTTGAGGAACTCGATAGAAATGGGCCGGCAAAACCGAGGGGAAGACGGCCGAGGGTTTTTCCAGGTAATAATTTCTTCCTTTCCGGTGAATGATGACAGCTGCAGCGGCACTACAGACGTTAAGAGGATGCTGGAGTCATCTATCTCGTTCCTCTCTGCATCTACAAACTTCTGTTTGTAATTGCTTTGCCCAGAGCTACCATCACATCCCGACTTACAAGTAAGAATAAGGTTCTCAAAAGATTCTGCTGGCATGCGTTTAATGACTTCCGATTGATGTTGCAAAATCCTATGCACAGTGTGATCGAGCAACGACTGCAGGCGTACTTCGGCACTACAATCACTCACAGTGATACCGACTGGGTAGCAAGCAAGTTTTGCTTTCGCAACATGGCTGTAAGGTGTAAACGCCCTACAGTTGATGTCCGTGCAAGCTTGCCGTATGCGCTCGTACGAACTTCGTGATTGATTTGTCTCAATCATCAGAGAAAGAGCACCTTCGGCTGTCAAGCTCTTTTCAGGAACGCGCTACATGCTTTGACGATATTTATGGGCCCTGGATGGTGTCGTCAAAGTTACATCCCTCACGACTGTTGCTGCATCGATTTTGCCATCAGCTCGAAGGCTCATTTGCGTTGCGTACGACAGCTCCTCCAGAGAAGATTCCGTGCGCAGGAGTTCAGTCCTCCTCCGTTTTTTTCTTTCACTGCAAGAACTAAAATCGGAGGTCGGCCGTCCAGTCTTGACATGATCTGGATTCTGTGGTGCTTCGACACGGAACGGTACAAATTTGCTTAGCCACTCCTCGTTCTTCTCCAAGAAGCGCGTCTCCGTCCTTCGATTTTGTTTCCACCTTGCTTTAAGGTCAAAGATCAATTTCCGCACTACTTGCCGTTGATAGTCCGTCCAGGTGTACGAAAATCCCGTCTTCTTCTCCGCAGGCTCACCCAACACATCAAAAATGAAGTTGACATCCTCCTTCAAAAGATCCTTCACTAATGTGAATATCTCTAGCCGTGTAAAGCCCAAATTACTGCCTGCAAATTTAATATTGTATTAATTTCAGTAAAAAAAACTTAAATACTGCCAATTTGTCAACCTATAGCAATTTTTAAAAAATGTATTTAGATTGTACTTACATTGCTTGGCTAAATCCATTTTACAGAACAAGGTATTAAAAACACCTTGGAAATGATTCAGTAGTGCACAGAGTAACGTAACACTAGAGTCAACGCGATTGTCGCAGAAGAGGGTCTTACACACAGTTCCGCAAAACACAGAGTTCATCGTCACACTGAGTTTCTTCTCGCTCTCTCTGCATCCTCTACATTCAACATCAGTGCTCCGAGCGCACTCATCCCTCAAGGCCTGGCTCAAGGCCTCAAGGCAAGGCCTCAAGGCAGTGCTTCGACTAGGCCAGCCGAGTGGCATCAATCCTCGGCTTTGGGCGATTATGCACGCACGGTGTCGCAGCCCAAATTACCTCCTGCAAATTTAATATTAATACAAAGCATATAGCAATATATTATCTTCCAATACTATATACGTACTAGTAATATGGCATGTGCATATATCCCCCGATCCGCCCCACGATTGACAGCATTAAATACAATAGAAAGATACAATGTGTCGTTTGTACAGTGAAGGAAGAAAAATTGTAAATCACGGACGTGAGCCCACAAACAAGTTGGGAAAAGGGTGCATGGTGCACCCTCCCCGTCCCAGCACACCATCAACCGACTCCTTCCCCGTAAACCAAACAGCCGATTCACCGCGCTGAAAACCAATTGGACTCTTCCCCCAATCGTCTCCAAACCAAGTCCACATTCCTCCTAAGACATATCAAACTACAAACTGTACTACAATCGTCGAAATATATAGATCGAGAGTATTGAAATCACAAGTGAAATTTATAACGTCTTTCGATGGCCCATTCAAAATTTGAATAATTAATAACAAAAAGTATAAACAATTTTTGAAACTTGAAAATAAATACTCTTAGTTCAATTTCATAACTAAACATATTCGCATAAAAATATTCATGTTTTTAACGGAAAAATAATGAGCGTGTAGAGTACCGACTATGGAACCCAGTGCGTGGCCATGTGATTATCTTAATTAAATGGCTTAAACTTCGCGAGGGGCAGTTTGGGGCAGCAAATTTTTGTTTCGTAACAACTATTAAATATGTAAGATTGATGATATGTTTGTTAGTACGAAGAATACGACAGAATGCTAAACTTATGAGTTAATTTTAAAATAATTTTTCGAATAATATTGTATTAATTTTAGTCAAAAAAAACTTAAATACTGCCGATTTATTAACCTATAGCAATTTAAAAAAAATGTATTTAGATTGCACTTACATTGCTTGGCTAAATCCATTTTACAGAACGAAAATCGCCCCATTACACCAGCAGTAGCGTTATTATAAAGTACAAGTACTTATTCTTGCGCTGCTCAGTGGCCGTTCTTACTCACGTGGAGATCACTTTCACAGTGGTTTATCAACGCGTAAACATACTCACCAGCCTTTACAATTGTATTTTCGGACGCTCCCATTCTTCCTTTAGCCAATACAAAGTTTCAAAAACCTTATATACTAAGTTCATATTTTCCTATTTTGGCCACCTTTTTGGGCATTTCGCCCACTGTGCGGAGTCCCGAATGTGTGGCTCCGTGGTGGATGGGGAGCCCGGGGGACGAATGTATCAAAATTGGTATGGAAGAAAATCTTCCACCAAAACCCAAAAGGACACGGATGGGGAAATTTTGTTTGTGCAGTGTGCAGAAAATACCTCGTAATGATGAGTACTAGGGAGGGTGAATATCTAAAAAAGCTATCACCCTTCCTCATGCGGAAGCTTTTTACGTCACTGGTTCCTGTGAGCTTTTAATAGCCAAAAAGATGCGGGATGGAAATATCCTGATTCAAACATCCAATAATATACAGAGTCAGAGACTGTTATAGCTGAAGTCATTATATGATTTCCTGTGGTTGTCGAGGCTCATCGCTCCCTCAATTCTTGTCGAAGAGTCGTTAGCCACTACGACTTGTTATATGTCGATGACAACGAAATAGCGAGAGAAATGGCCCCACAAGGAGTCACTGATGCTCGCCGTATCACCAGAAGGCAAAATGGCGAAAATCAACGCACCGCGTCTGTAATTTTAACATTCGGTCTCGAAAAACTCCCCGATCGTGTTTTCGTCGGATACGAAGCGGTCCCAGTCAGACCCTTCATTCCAAACCCAATGCGATGCTTCCAGTGTCAACACTTTGGACATATTGCGACCAGATGTGAGGGCATGGCCACCTGCCCTCGTTGTGGCAAAGCAAAGCATGATAGTGACGAGTGTGAGTCAGAACATTTTTGCGTTAATTGCGAGGGCAAAGACCCAGTGTACTCTCGCGATTGTCCCAAAATGAAAGAAGAAAGGAAAATAATGGAAATAAAAACTGGAAAAAATACCCTACCTAGAGGCAAGGAAGAAGTATCGCACCTACGTGGCGCCTACCTTCTCCCGCTCCTTTGCCTCAGTAGCACAAGTCCCAAACAAGAAATATATTACTACTGAAACGCAAACAGAACTGCCAACAAATATTGAGAAATCTGTGGAAACCACACAAAAAAAACAAGGCGGATAATGGAAGTGCAGCTAACAATAAAATTAAAAATTCGGGCTCTCCCAAGGAGAACCCAGCAAAATCTTCCGGGGTGACGCCGGCTAGGCGTGGAAAAACACCTTCCCCCGGACCCTCAGGTGAGTCGAAACAAAATAAGCCTGAGTCAATGGAGGAGGACGAAAGTCCCTCTGAGACTGAGATCCACCTCGCAAGAACAAATGAGAAGAAGATCCGAATAAGACGGAAATCAACGGAGGTGGACTACTTGCTTTTAACTCATATTCTTTTAATTGTAATTATCTATTTATTTAATTTATTAATGGTTTTTATCTTGCTGTGGAACTGCAACGGTTTTTATCGGCATAAGGAGGAGATAGATGTTTTAATACGAGATTTTAGACCCTCCTGTATTAGTTTACAGGAGACCCATTTTAAAGGCAAAGACAATAGTGTTTTAAAGGGATACACAGTATTTAGATTTGACGACACCAGCGGGCAACGAGCCCAAGGTGGAGTTGCAGTGGCGATACGTGAGACCATATACACCTCCCGTATCCAACTGCAGATACCGTTCCAGGCGGTAGCGGTGGTTGTTAACACCCCTAATAGAATAACGTTGTGTAATGTATACCTTCCTGAGGGTACACCAATAAGTCGATACAACCTCGAAGCTCTAGTACGACAGCTGCCTAGTCCTTTCATCGTTTGGGCGATTTTAATGCCCATGACTCCCTATGGGGAAGTCCAAATACGCAGTGCAATAGAAGAGGACGGATTTTATCAGATTTTATTAATGATTTTAACCTCCATTTATTAAATAACTGAGAAAAACCCGATTTATCAGTTTTAATGGAGAGTTTTCCTCCATAGATCTTTGCATAAGCTCAAGCAATCTGATGAACGAGTTAACTTTGTCCGTTCATGCCGATCTATGTGGCAGCGATCACTTTCCTTTGTTTGTCAACAAAACCTCAGATTTTAACAAAAATTTGTACAAACCAGTCAACTGGGTTTTACAAAGGGCCGATTGGAAAAATTTTAAACGTGAATTTTATTACGAGCGCGACAGCAGTCGTGATTCCTTATGCAACATGGATGAACTCTCGAATGCTATTGTCAGTGCGGCAAAGTGCAGCGTACCTCGAACATCTGGCCGTGCTCCTCGAGCACCCGTGCCCTGGTGGAACGAGAACTGCGCAAATGCAATTAGACTTCGGAAGAGAGCGTTGCGGATTTTTAACAAATACCCAACGAGAAATCGAGCCTCTTTCCGACGCCTACGAGCCAAAGCTCGACAGGTCGTGAGAGAGGCCAAAAGGACATCCTGGAAGGAATACGTGTCCAGCATTAACCACCGGACACCGATCGCTGAAGTGTGGACTAAGGTGAGGAGCATATCAGAATCTGACCAGCGACATGGCGTCTCATGTTTGAAGGTTGGAGACTGGGTGGTCACACCCCCTCTAGATATATGTGAAGTTTTTGTAAAACAACTTGCCAGGGTCTCCAGCAATGCAAACTATGATGCTGTCTTTGCAGCCGTAAAAGAGCGGAAGGAAAAGATCTGCATCAACTTCCGTGATGCGCGTGTACCTGCGGATTACAACGAACCCTTTTCCTACTGGGAGCTGACGTCAGCTATTGCAGACTTCCGTAACACCTCCCCAGGACTGGACAGGATCCACAATGCCTTCCTCCGTAACCTTCCGGAGGCAGCTTTGGTGGAGACCCTACAAACCTTCAACCAGTTATGGTTGGAGGGCTCTTTTCCTCAGTCCCGGAAGGAGTCTGCTGTCATACCAATCACTAAGAAGGGAAAGGACAGATCGAAGCCAAACAGCTACAGACCCATCTCCCTTACGAGCTGCCTATGCAAGCTAATGGAGAGAATGGTAAATCGTCGGCTAGTTTGGTGCCTGGATCGGCGAAACCTCCTCTCCAGCATCCAATGCGGATTTAGACGCGGCCGATCAACCACCGATCATTTGGTTCGTGCCAACAATTTCATCCAGGAAGCCTTTCTTCTTCGTCAACATGTCGTTGCCGTCTTCTTCGATCTGGAGCAGGCATACGACAGTCTGGTGGCCTGGTGACAGATTTTAAAGGTGGTGCAAGACCTTTAAAATCTGGTGACAGATTTTAAAGGTCTTGCATGATTGGGGTTTTAGGGGATGTTTACCCATTTTCATTAAAAACCTTTTTTCATTAAAAACTACCAAACGCAGTTTTAAAGTTAGAATCGGGAAATATATGTCATAATGTTACCCTTTGCAAAACGGAGTACCACAGTGATCCGTTTTGAGCGTAACGCTGTTTGCGATCGCGATTAATGATGTGGCAGAGCATATCCAAGCACCGGTAATGGGGTCTCTGTTCGTAGACGATCTTACGATCTTTTGCAGATCGCCCAAGCTAGTCAGCGCCGCAAGACAAATTCAGCTGACCTTGAATGAGCTCAAAACCTGGTCTGAAACCAATGGCTTTCGTTTCTCGGCGGAGAAGACAAAATGTATCCATTTTCACCGGTTGCGAGGGATACACATCCCACCGCCTTTACTTATGGGGAATACAAACCTTGCATACGTCCAAGAAATAAGGTTCCTCGGTATTATTTTAGACTACCGATTGAATTAACGAGAACATATTAGGTTTTTAACGGACAGGTGTTTGAAAAGTTTAAATATCTTAAGGTTTTTATGCAACATGACATCCACGGGCCACGGGCGCAGACCGAACTACTCTTATCTTTTTGTACCGTGCCTTAGTACGGTCAAGACTGGATTACGGTTCCGTAGTATATTCATCGGCTCGGGAATCATATTTACGACAGTTGTCAACGGTACATAATGCTGGACTCCGGTTGGCAATAGGCGCTTTCCGCACATCGCCAGTTGTGAGTATCTACGCGGATTCTGGAGAGCCTCCGCTGAACGTCTGGAGAAACACACTGATGTGCAACTACGCTGCAAAGATTTTATCTACAAAGGAATATCTTTGTTTTAATATTGTTTTTAAACCTCGTTTTAAAAACATATATGATAGACGAGCACGATCAACCAAACCGCTTAGTGTGCGTTTCGGGTCCTTTAACGATGACTGCGGTGTCGCGATACCCGACTTACACCCATTTGGATACCTTAGAATACCTCCATGGCAAGTGCCACATCCAGTCTGTAACTTAAGCTTACGAAGATATTCCAAGTCTTCCTTCCAATTCTCCTATGGAATACCAAAGCTATTTTCAGGAGATCATTAACACTCGCCCCGGCTTCATCCTCGTATACACAGACGGCTCGAAGTCGAAGGAAGCATGTGCGTGTGCGATTTCTTCCCAGCACCACGTAATCACCGGAGTGAGGTTGAATTCCATGTGCAGTATTTTTACTGCGGAACTCCTCGCCATTAGGATGGCTCTACAGGGCATTCAGCCGCAAAATACATCTTTCTTGGTGTGCAGCGACTCACTGAGCGCACTGCAAACCATTTACTGCTTCTCCCCGATGCACCCCATTGTCCAGGATATACAATATGCCCTTACATTCCTTGATAAAAAAAGAATTAGAATTGAGTTCTTGTGGGTTCATGGGCATGTGGGGATAACAGGGAACAAGACAGCGGACTCCGCCGCTAAAGAGGCACTTCGAGAATCAAACAATGCCGATCATCTGGTACCCGTAGGAGACCTGAAGACAAGGCTAATGAACGTATGCCTTCAGCAGTGGAAGGAATCATGGAATCAGCAGAGCTCGAACAAACTGCGTGAAATCAAGGCCGACACATCAGTGTGGCCCACTTCAACTGGGAGGACTCGGAGGGAGGAAGTTGACATCACACGGGTAAAAATAGGGCACACCGCCCTAACCCACTCATATCTCTTCTCAGATGAGAAGATACAACCCCGTTGTGATGAGTGTGACTCCCCCCTCAGTGTGAAACACCTTCTGACGGAGTGTGAGGTGTATCGTGCTGCGCGCGAAAACCTCAATGTGGTGGGTGACCTAGGACAAGTCCTAGAGATAGATAGATAGATAGATAGTAATTGGGGGGGCCTTCGTCAGGAGCCCGGGCACTTAGACCTTTCTTGGTCCATTGTGCCAACCCCATGCCTGTCTGCCACTAGCTGACAGGGGACAAGAGCACCTCGGTAGAGGTATGGAGGATTGGCCTCCCCCTGCCTCACCCCAGTACCAGGTATAGAGGATGTCCTCCCTCCAACCGGCCCGGTTTGGCCTGGCCTGGCCTCTCAGGCCTGCCGGTATAGGTATGGAGGGAGTATCATCTCTCCATCCATGCCTGGTTGAGGTATGGAGGAGGGTCACCCATCCAACCACTGTCCGGGCCCAACGTTGCTTAGCTTCGGTGTTCTGATGGGAACCGGTGTTTCAACGTGGCTAGGCCCTTGCCAGGGCAAGTCCTAAGCGATGACTCCAACATGATCGAGCGTGTTCTATCGTTCCTAAAGGAAACTCTGTTGATAAATAAATTATAATGATTTGAGTAGAGACGTTGTGCGCATTATTTATATTTGTACATAACTTTGGATTGTTTATGTAATTATTTATGACAAGGTGCAAAATGACCTTAGTCGTCGACGCACCATTAAAACTAAACCTACTACTACTACCAAGAATGGATAGAATAAAATATCCCAATATGGAAAATCCTCCAGCACTCCCTGAGAACATTAACTAACTAGTGACGTCTAGGCCGGTGAGAATAGCAATCCCTCTAGACGTCATTGGTTGGTCAGCGTGGTAAGAGAGTGCTGGACGATTTTCCATTTTTGGAAGGGTTATACTCTATCCATTCTTAGTGGTTTAAAGCATAGAGGGATAGCTTTCCTCTCCGGTGTGGATGTCTCTGGTTGGTTAGCGTTGCCAGGAAGTGCTGGAGGTTTTTCCATATCTGGAAGAGTTTTATTTTATCCATTCTTGTTGATGTAAAACATAGAGGGATTGCTTTTCTTTACGGCATTGACGTCACTGGTTGGTAAGTGTTTTCAGGGATTGCTTGAGGATTTTCCATATCGGGCTGTTTTTTATTCTATCCATTCTCGGTGGTGTAAAGCGTAGAGGGATTGCATTCTTCTCCGGCATGGACGTCAATGGCTGGTTAGCGTTGTCAGGTATTGCTGGAGGATTTTCCATATCTTGCCATGTTTTATTCTATCCATTCTTGGTGTTGTAAAGCATAGAAGGATTGCTTTCCTCTCCGGCGTGGACGTCACTGGTTGGTAAGTGTGGTGAGGGAGTGCTGGAGGACTTTTGGTATCGGGCAATGTTTTATTCTATCCATTCTTGGTTGTGAAAAGCATAGAGGGATTTCTTTCCTCACCAGCGAGGTTATCACTGGTTGGTGAACGTCGTCACGGAATGCCATATGGTTTTCTATATCTAGCAGTGTTTTATTCTATCCATTCTTTGTTGTGAAAAGCATGGAGGAATTGCTTTCCTCTCTGGCGTGGACGTCACCGGTTGATTTACGTCGTCAGGGATTGTTGAAGGATATTCTAAATTGGCAAGTGTTATATTCTTTCCATTCTTGGTGGTGTAAAGCGTAGAGGGATTGCTTTTCTTTACGGCATTGACGTCACTGGTTGGTAAGTGTTTTCAGGGATTGCTTGAGGATTTTCCATATCGGGCTGTTTTTTATTCTATCCATTCTCGGTGGTGTAAAGCGTAGAGGGATTGCATTCTTCTCCGGCATGGACGTCAATGGCTGGTTAGCGTTGTCAGGTATTGCTGGAGGATTTTCCATATCTTGCCATGTTTTATTCTATCCATTCTTGGTGCTGTAAAGCATAGAAGGATTGCTTTCCTCTCCGGCGTGGACGTCACTGGTTGGTAAGTGTGGTGAGGGAGTGCTGGAGGATTTTTTGTATCGGGCAATGTTTTATTCTATCCATTCTTGGTTGTGAAAAGCATAGAGGGATTTCTTTCCTCACCAGCGAGGTTATCACTGGTTGGTGAACGTCGTCACGGAATGCCATATGGTTTTCTATATCTAGCAGTGTTTTATTCTATCCATTCTTTGTTGTGAAAAGCATGGAGGGGTCGCTTTCCTCTCTGGCGTGGACGTCACTGGTTGATTTACGTCGTCAGGGATTGTTGAAGGATATTCTATATTGGCAAGTGTTTTATTCTTTCCTATCTTGGTGGTGTAAAGCGTAGAGGGATTGCTTTTCTCTCCGTCATGCATGCCATTGTTTGGTTAGGGTTGTCAGGGAGTACTGGACGATTTTCCTTATTTGGCAATTTTTCGTTCTTTATATTCTTGGCGGTAAAAAGCATAGAGAGATTGCTTTTCTCTCTGGCGTAGAGTCACTAGTTGGTTAGTGCTGTCAGGGAGTGCTGGAGGATTTTACAAGTTGAGAAGTGTTTTATTCTATCCATTATTGGTGGTATAAAGCATAGAGAGATTGCTTTCCTCTCTAGTATGGACGTCATTGGTTGGTGAGCGTCGTCAGGGAATGCCTGACGATTTTCTAAATCTGGCAGTGTTTTATTCTATCTATTATTGGTGGTGTAAAGCATGAAGAGATTGCTTTCCTCTCCGGCGTTAACTTCACTGGTTGGTTAGTGTGGTCAGGGACTGCAGGACGATTTTCTATATCGGGAAGTGTTTTAATTCTTACCATTTTTGGTGGTGTAAAGCAAAGAGGGATTACTTTCCCCTCCGGCGTTGACGTCATAGGTTGGTGAGCGTCGTCAGGGAATGCCAGACGATTTTGTATTTTGTGGAGTGATTCTTTCCTCTCTCCCCGCACGGGTGGAAGGGGGTGATCCCTTCCTATGGGGAGTAGCGCCCCCACGGACCCGAGCCCCCCGAGGAGACAATCTCGTTAAAAAAAACCCATAGCGCGTTGAGGCAGTGTCCGGACAGTATGTGAGTCTACTGTACTGAGTATAGCCATGACATCTGGCCTAAGGACTGACCCGCGTGTTCGCCGTGCGTGGAGACCCGTAAGGTGGGGAAAGATGATCCTGGTGGTTGAGCTTCCCGGTCTGGATGGGGGTCGGATCCTCTGAAAGTCGAGTTGCAATACACCACTTTGGCCTCGGACTCCACTGAAACGGGAGGTCAGAGAGTAGCCGCCTCTGATCAATCGGCTAGCTAGTTCAAATTGACTTTCAGCAGGCGAGTTCAGGCGGCATGGGGGTCTTGCAGATGGGCGTCGAATGTGCGCGGGTTTGGAGGACCCGCGTTATCAGAGACCAGCCCGGAAGCAGACAACCATGCCACAAGCGCTATATCCCTCGGGTAGCCCAGGCGACCACACCGGTTAGCGGTGTGGCATCCCAAATATGCGGCTCCGTGGCGGGTGGGGAGCCCGGGGGACGAAGTTCCAAAGGGTATGGGTGAAGATAACCTTCCTCCAACGAAAAGACCTCGCCCGGACACGGGTGGGGGAGATTGTGCTTTTTGCGCATGTAAGCGCTATTTATCGATGAAGTTCACAAGAGAGGGTGAGTCTTTTAAGAAAGTCTCACCTTTTCTTATACACAGAGCCTTGTCAGCTTCGATAGAGGGTGAATGAGGTCAGTGAAGAAACTCCGTGATGGCACTCTTCTTATAGAGACCGCAAATGAGAATCAAAGCGATAGTGTTGGGAATGGTTCAGTTGCACACAATGCCCGTTCAAGTGATCTTACACAAAACCCTAAATACGTGTAAGGGAATAATATCCCATTACGATCTTTTATATGTAGATGTTGAAGAGGTAAGGCAGGAGATGGCATCGCAAGGGGTTACCTTCTGTCGCAGACTCACAACAAAAAAGAACGGAGAAACAATAAACACCACTTCTGTTGTGCTAACTTTCAACTTCGATAAGTTGCCTGATAAAGTAAATGTCGGTTTTGAAAAAGTTTCAGTAAGACCATATATTCCAAGTCCTATGCGGTGCTTTCAGTGCCATAGATTCGGGCTCATGGCCGCAAGATGCGAAGGTAAGGCTACCTGACCTCGCTGTGGAAAAGATCAGCATGAAGGAGAATGTTCATCAGCTCCCTCTTTCGTCAGTTGCAAGGGCCCTCACTCGGTTTACTCTCGCGACTGCCCCAAAGTTCAAGAGGAAAGGAAGATAATGGAAATCAAAACCATAGAGAAGATATCCTACTTTGAAGCCCGCAACAAATACAAGACCCTTGCTCCACCAAGCTTGAGCCGTTCGTTTGCCTCGGTAGTCTCCAGGCCAACGACAACCATCAGCACACAAATTGAACTCACTGAAATGGCAGTTAAGGAAAATGATAAGACCGGGAAAGAATCGAGCAATAAGAAAGAGCATGAAAATAATCCTCCTCCTAAGGGTCAAATGAAAACGCTGCAGCTAAAGCCAATGCAAAACCTGCTGCCCCGAAGAATGCGAACCATCAAATGAGAAATGGCGGTTCGCCAATGAAAGTTTCTGTTCAGAGGCGTGAAATAACGCCCTCGCCAATGCAATCTCGGGAGAACTCACTCTCCCGTGCAGAATCTCTGGAGGAGGACTTCAGTCCAACTGAGGAAGAAGTTCTCCAGGTTCGCAGTAAAAATAAGCCGAAAACGAAAATCAAAAGATAGTATAGCATTGTAGCTAATTTTTGATCCTATTACTTTTATTTTATTTTTTTCTTACAATTTCAATGGCCTTATTTTTGCAACGGAATTGCAATGGCTTTTACTCCAACTTAGAGGAGGTGAAAATCTTGGTCAATAATTTAAATCACGACTGCCTGTTTTTACAAGAGACCAATTTTAAAGCTTCCGACAAAGTAAAGTTCAGAGGTTATAAATTATAAAGGAAAGAAGATCTTGGCGGTGACAGAGCTCGCGGAGGGGTTGCTGTGTTCGTCCGAGAGGCCCTTTACACCTCTAGGGTGGACCTGCAGACACAGTTTCAAGCCGCAGCAGTCACCATCGCTACTCCGGAGGTCATTAAATTCTGTAATTTGTATCTCCCTGAGTGGATGCTAGAAAATAAAGAAAACCTAGATAATCTAGTCAACCAGCTTCCTAAGCCTTTAGTCTTATTGGGCGGCTTTAACTCACACAGCACCCTATGGGTAGATAGTATGCGTGATTTTAATGGCCGAGGGCGTCTTTTAGAAAGGTTTTTTAACGATTGTAATTTGATCTTATTAAACGATCAGGAAAAAACCCATTTTAACGTTTTAAAGGAGGATATTCCTCTATAGATCTATGGATTAGCACGGAGTCCATAGCTCCTCTCTTCGCAATGTAGGTCATTGATGACCTCCGCGGCAGCGACCATTTTCCTCTATTAATTAGTAAAACGGGGAATGTGTGTGGTTTTAATGCCCCTAAAAAATGGCTCCAAAGAAATCCAACTGGTTTGATTTTAAACGTAAGGTACATTTCCAATTCTCTGACAGTAAGTCAGCGCGGAGCAATGTAGAGGGTCTTACGAAAGCTATCTTTGAAGCCGCCGAAGGTAGCGTACCGTCAACCTCCGGCACCCCGAGCCGCCCTCCAGTTCCATGGTGGAACGGGGAATGCGCCGATGTCATCCGCAAGCGTAAAAAAGCGCTACGTATTTTTAATAAGTTTCCTACCTCTACTAACCTTGCAGCTTTTAGACGACTGCGAGCTAAGGCCCGGCAGGTCGTTAGAGGAGCAAAGAAGAGATCTTGGACGAAATACGTCCTTAGCATAAACATTCGAACGCCTTCTACACATGTTTGGAATAAAATAAAATCCGTAATGGGCAAACGCAATTTCTCTCCGGTCTCAGGGCTAAAATTAAATGGATCCATTCTCTCACCCCCTATCGATATTGCGGAAGCCTTCGGAAAACACTATGCCGCTATTAGCGCCAGTGACAGGTACCATCCATCATTTAAAAGCCTTAAATCCAGAGCCGAAAGAAGGCGACTTAATTTCTGTGACAGTAAGAACACCGACTCTTATAATAACCCCTTCACAATGTGGGAGTTGAAATCAGCCATAGAAAGCGCTAAAGACACCTCACCTGGGAGTGACTTAATACATAACTCTTTATGGCGAAATCTCCCTCACTCTTCGTTGCCAGAACTACTTGCCACACTCAACCAAGTGTGGTCGGAGCAGGTATTTCCGGAGAGCTGGCGAGAATCCATTATCGTTCCGATCCCCAAGCAGGGAAAGGACAAATCTCTCCCCTCTAACTATCGCCCAATATCCCTAACGAGTTGTTTATGCAAACTGATGGAAATATTGGTGAACAAACGGCTAGTGTGGTGCCTTGAAAGCCGCAAACTCATATCGAATATCCAGTGTGGCTTTCGACGTGGGAGGTGTACTGTCGACCACCTGGTGAGAATCGAGGCCTTCGTTCAGGAGGCATTTCTCCTCAGACAGCACTTAATCGCGGTTTTCTTCGACATTGAAAAAGCATACGACACAAAGTGGAGACGTAATCTTACAGTCATTACACGACTGGTGTTTAAAGGGCAATCTACCCATATTCCTGTGTAACTTTTTCAATAGGCGTTCCTTCAGAGTCCGAATAGGAAATACCGTCTCCCAACCATACGTACTGGAGAACGGAGTTCCTCAAGGTGCGACACTTTTTGCTATCGCAATCAACAGCATTGCAAAATGCGTTCAATCCCCCTTGACGGCCTTCTTTGCCCTTGACGGCACTATTCGTCGACGACCTGGCGATTTTTTGCAGGTCGTAGAAATTATCAACGGCTGAGAGGCAGGTTCAAATGACCTTAAACCGCCTACAAAACTGGTCCCTTGCAAATGGTCTCCGTTTTTCGGAAGATAAAACGAAATGCCTGCACTTCCACAGGGTGAGGGGAAACATAAGGCTTGGAGACAAGGTCTCATCGTTTGTGGAATCCATTCGTTTTCTCGGTCTTTATTTAGATAGGAAACGTAACTGGCGAGATCACATTCAACACTAAGAACGCATGCCAAAATATTTTAAAGATTTTAAAGTTTTTAAGCCATTCGACATGGGGCGCAGACCGCTCCATGATGCTTTTATTATACTGTTCGCTGGTGAGGTCAAAACTGGACAACGGGTCCGTGGTATACTCTACTGGAAGAAAATCATATTTGAAACCTTTGAATACCGTTCACAACACCGGACTCCGACCAGCCATTGGTGTCTTTCGGACATCACCCGTTCCGAGTCTACTCAGACTCAGGGGAGCTTCCTTTGGCCTCGCGAAGGAAAATTTTATTGAGTAACTATGTAGCAAAGATTTTATCGATTAAAACGCACCCCTGCTTTGATATAGTTTTTAAATCTCGGTTCATAAATATTTTTAATCGACGGAATTGGGCCACACGTCCACTTGGAATACGTTTTAGAGATTTTATTGAAGAAGTGGACATGTCACTGCCCACAGTACATCAGGTTAAATACTGTAACCAACCACCCTGGCTAATGCCCCTGCCTAATGTAAATCTCTGTTTACAAAAATACTGCAAACAATTTACGACCCCTATTGAATACAGGCAGATGATCAAGGAACTTCTAGAAGCTCATCCCAACTTCATACCTATGTACACTGATGGGTCCAAGTCAAATCTCGCGTGTAGGGCTGCAGTGGCATCCGTACATCACGGCGTCCTTAAGACGAGGCTAAGTCCACTCTATAGTGTATTTAACGCAGAACTGTTCGCCATAAAAATGGCTTTATGTAATACTAAGGGCAGTCAAGGATCTTTCTTAATCTGTTCTGATTCCATTAGCTGTTTGAAAGCCATATCAGCCATGTACTCAGACCATCCTATTATTCAGGAAATACATTTTGTCCTCTCATCCCTTACTCAAAAAGGAATCCAAATACTTTTTGTTTGGATTCCTGGCCACGTAGGTATTTCAGGTAACGAAAAAGCAGATAGAGCGGCAAAAGAGACGTTGGAAAACCCGGAACCCGCCTTGGACTTGGTTTTATCGGAAGATGTCAAGTCCATGCTTCGACGGATCGCCACTAAGCAGTGGAGTGAAACTTGGAGTAGTATGGAGGGAAACAAGCTGCGTACGATAAAACCTCACAATCTCTGGCATGGCCTTCTCCAGTCCGAGGTAATCGGAGGGAAGAAGTTATTATTGCCCGTTTGCGGATAGGCCACTGTGCCTTGACCCATTCTTTCCTACTCACGGAAAATAGGATAACCCCCCCCCCCCCACTGTGATATATGTGATAAGCCTCTGACAGTGAAACACATCATGGCGGAGTGTGTTAACTACCAAGATGCTCGCAATCTTTTCGGCCTAAGGGGAAATATTAAATACGATCTGGGTGATAACGCGGACCGACTTAATCAGGTAATCGGGTTTTTAAAAGATATAAATATCTTCCACTCAGTTTAATAATTTATATATATATATATATATATATATATAAATAAACTTTGCCACAGGTGGGGCGGAAATAAATATAGAAACACAAAAAAGAAGAAAACTCACACACTATACGTTCTGATATTTCGGCAGCCGAGCTGCCTTTCTCACAGAAGGAAGGATACAGAATGATGGATAGGCATGGGACAAGGGGTAGAGTGAGGTAGGAGGAGAGGGAGGAGAAAGGGGTAAGAAAGGGGAGAAGAGGGGGGGGCGGGAGGGGGTCAGAAGAGGAGAGCGGGGTGAGGGGGGGAGAAGAGGGGAAGAGGCGGGAGAGGGTCGGAGAAGGAGGAAGGGATGTGGGAGGGAGGAAAGGGGAGGGGCGGGAGTGGATAAAAGGAGGAGAAAGGGGAGAGGAGAAGGGGCGGTAGGGGTCAGTGAGCCCGATTTAATCCGGGGGGATTATAGGCAGAATAAAGCCAGATACAAGCCAATTCTAATGTACGTAATGGAAGGGGAGAGGCAGAGGGAGGGAGGGAAGACAATATGCCTACTCGGAAACATTTGTCAAAACTGACATTGTGGGAGGAAGCATGGACCGGGACGGGGAAGGAGGCATTGGGCGAGGACGGCTTACAACTGGCTCGGTGGCCGGTCAATCTAACACTTAAGGCGTTAGTGGTGAGACCAATGTAATAGGAATCGCA
Organism: Pyrrhosoma nymphula; assembly: GCA_963573305.1. Taxonomy (NCBI): domain Eukaryota; kingdom Metazoa; phylum Arthropoda; class Insecta; order Odonata; family Coenagrionidae; genus Pyrrhosoma; species Pyrrhosoma nymphula. The sequence continues at coordinate 153,804,591 of OY754332.1, forward strand.
AAGGTTGCAAAGGAGGATGTACACAATGTTGTGGGAAATGCATGACCGAGAGGGGACGGAAGGAAGTGGGTGGGAGAGGAATTTAGCGGGGAGGGGGTCGGTAATAAGAATAGGGCACGTTTTGCATCTCGCGCGATGGCAGGGGTTGGGTGGGGTTTTAGAGCTAATATAGGGTTTAGTCAGCGGTTTGGTGGTTTTTAGGATGCTGGAGAGGTTAGGGGGACGCCTGAAGGTGAGAGAGGGTCATTTGGGGAATGTGTTTTTGGTGGTGAGATTATCAGAGAGGAGTGGGAAAAGGTTTTTAATGATTTTTTTGAGGGCATGGACGCCTGGGAAGTCCCACCCACTTACTTCCGTCCCCTCTCGGTCATGCACTTCCCACAACATTGTGTACATCCTCCTTTGCAACCTTTGCGATTCCTATTACATTGGTCTCACCACTAACGCCTTAAGTGTTAGATTGACCGGCCACCGAGCCAGTTGTAAGCCGTCCTCGCCCAATGCCTCCTTCCCCGTCCCGGTCCATGCTTCCTCCAACAATGTCAGTTTTGACAAATGTTTCCGAGCAGGCATATTGTCTTCCCTCCCTCCCTCTGCCTCTCCCCTTCAATTACGTACATTAGAATTGGCTTGTATCTGGCTTTATTCTGCCTATAATCCCCCCGGATTAAATCGGACTCACTGACCCCTACCGCCCCTTCTCCTCTCCCCTTTCTCCTCCTTTTATCCCCTCCCGCCCCTCCCCTTTCCTCCCTCCCACATCCCTTCCTCCTTCTCCGACCCTCTCCCGCCTCTTCCCCTCTTCTCCCCCCCTCACCCCGCTCTCCTCTTCTGACCCCCTCCCGCCCCCCCTCTTCTCCCCTTTCTTACCCCTTTCTCCTCCCTCTCCTCCTACCTCACTCTACCCCTTGTCCCATGCCTATCCATCATTCTGTATCCTTCCTTCTGTGAGAAAGGCAGCTCGGCTGCCGAAATATCAGAACGTTTAGTGTGTGAGTGTTGTTCTTTTTTGTGTTTCTATATTTATTTCCGCCCCACCTGTGGCAAAGTTTATTTTTATTTAAATTATCGCGTGTGTGATTTTCCACGAACTCGTGTATATATATATATATATATATATATATATATATACATACAACAATACTTCTTGGTGATTTTAATGCACAGATTGGTAAAGAACGTATACATATATCTATTGTAGGAAAATTCCCTGCGCACAAAAGAACTAATGCAAATGGGGAAAGGCTCATAAGTCTATGCAGGGAATATAACTTAGTACTTAAATCCACGTTCTTCAAAAAACTACCCAGGAAACAAACCACGTGGGTATCGCCAAATCCAATCTGTGGTGAGAAACAACTTGATCATGTTGCTATAAGCAGATACTCTGCCCCAGAAGTACTAAATGTAAAAGTTGCTAAGAGTGCTGGTTTAGACTCAGACCATTACTTATCGATGATTAAATTAAAAATTAGACCAATATTTAGAAGAAAAAATCAATACCAACCCAAAAAGTTTGACCTGCAAAAGTTAGCTACAGAAAATAACTTCCAAATGATTTTGTAAAGAAAAATGCCGAACACTTGGAAACAACTCCAAAAAGACATAACCCAGACAGCAGAAGAAACCATTCTCCTTAAAAAAAAGCGAAAACATGCCTGGTGGAACGAGGAGTGTGATGAACTAATCATTAAGAGACAAAGAGCTTGGAACATATGGAATGGAAACAAAAATGATAGAAACAGGGCAAACCTCATAGAAGCGAGGAAATGTGCTGCAAAAGGTCTGAAAAAAGTCAAAATGCAACAAATGAAAGAACACCTCATGACAATTGAAATAGACTTCAAACGGAACAACATTAGGGAATTCTACAGAACGTTCAAAAGCAACTTAAAGAAATATACACCACCAAGTATACAATTCACAGATCCTAAAACACAGAAAATTGCATATAATAACACAGAAAATTGCAGAATACTTGCGGAGTATTTCAAAGAGCTTCACACATGTGATCCACCAAAAGAAAAATTCACATTTGATATTCAAAACCCAACCCAACCGGACTCCAAGCCACCAACAATAGAAGAAATCAAAGAAATCATAAAACAACTCAAAAACAACAAAGCCTCTGGAGAAGACAATATAGTTGCTGAATTATGGAAATACTCAAGTGACAACATGATATCATGTTTAGCAGAAATCTTCAAAGAAATCTGGGAAACGAACAGCTTACCATCCGAATGGACATCTGCCATGATTCACCCGCTCCATAAAAAAGGAAACAAAAAAGATCCCAACAACTACAGAGGAATTTCTCTCCTGCCAGTGACTTACAAGATCTTGTCCAAAGCACTTCTAAATAGAGCTGAGGGAATTCTTGATCCACAGCTTGGAGAATATCAGGCAGGGTTTAGAAAAGGAAGATCGTGCTCAGAGCAAATACTAAATTTGAAGAACATAATAGAATTGAGAAAAATCAGGAACTTGAAATATGTTGTCACTTTTGTAGATTTTAGAAAGGCCTATGATTCACTGGACAGAAACACACTAATTATCATTTTAAGAGAAATGGGACTCGATAATAAAACTACAAAAATAATTGAAGCAACCTTAACAAACACAACTTCCAAAATAAAATTTATGGGGGAACTTTCAGCCTCTTTTGAAATCAAGTCTGGAGTAAGACAAGGAGATGGTTTATCACCTCTACTTTTCAACTGTGCGTTAGAAAAGGTAGTCAGGGAATGGAGGAATGCCATTGACACTAAAGGAATATCTTTAGGAAGGAACCCAAATAAAATTACTATAGATTGTCTGGCTTTTGCAGACGACATGGCATTGGTAACTGACTCGCTGGAAAATGCCCAACAACAAATCAAAGAACTACAGGTACAAGCAGCCAAAGTAGGTCTACAAATATCTTTTGAAAAAACGCAGTTCATGACAAACATTAGTGATGCCCCTCAAAATCTTAAAATCCATACAAACACAATATCCAAAACAAACTGTTTTAAATACCTAGGGGAATTGATAACAAACAACACAAAAGAAAATATAGCAATAGAAACTCAAATACACAAAATGGAAAGGGCATTTTGTATGACAAAAAACATATATAATAAAAAAACCTTATCTTGGAACACTAAACTAAGACACTACCAAACAGTGGTTAGACCTGAAACGCTTTATGCAGCAGAAACACTTAAACTGACAAGAATGGGGGATCTCGAAAAATTAGAAAAGGTTGAAAGAAGAATTTTGAGGAAAATATTGGGACCTAAAAGTAACAACAATGCAGAATACAAACTAAGACCAAACAGAGAACTATATCTAAAAGTTGAAAAATTAGTCGATGTAATGAGAAAAAAACGAATTCAGTTTTATGGTCACATATTTCGAATGAGTAACTCCAGACTAACCAAGAAGATCTTCAACCTACTAAACAGCTACAAATCCAAACCTACTTGGTTCATTGAAACTCAAAAAGATATGGAAAACTTGGGAATAAATATTGACACAATAGATGACCGAACACTTTTTAGAGAAGTAATTCACTCAGCAAAATTTCCAGAAAGAAAAAAATCGAGGGATGGAAGAAAATGGACGCAAGAACAAAAGGAAAGGCACTCTCAAAGGATGAAGGAAATATGGACAGAAAGAAAATTAAATCAAAAAAGGCATATCCAGAAGTGATTTATCGCACCCTCAAATGGGTTATTCGAAGAAGAAGAATATATATATATATATATATATATATATATATATATATATATATATATATATATATATATATTGTAACCGGTCCCGTTTGGACGCGGTTACATGCTAAGAAATGTGATCGGGAAAGATCGTTTTTGTTCTTGTTGGTTTTTGCTTGTTAGATTTAGATAGATGTTTAATGGGGTGAATGCGATGTCATATGAGTGAGTGAGTGATATTCTCATTCTTCCCCCCCCTTTTTCCTCAATTTTTTTCCCTCCCCCCTTCAGAATGAAATTTCTGGTATTCAGGGGGTAGGGGGAGTAGGGGGCTACGCCGAATCGGCCCTGCGCCAATCCGGCCCTGCGCAAATCAGGCCCTGCTCCATCTATATCAACATCCCTTGGAAGAAATATATATCATGATGTAAACACCTGCCCCATAGGAGCATTCGCTCCTACACCCCTGCGGGTAGGGGGATTGAAGAATACTCCCGCAGCATCCCTGCTTGTCGTAAGACGCGATTAAAAGGGCGGGGAGAAAACCCCGAAAACAAACCCCAGTGACAGCTAGGGAAGTGTTCGGACAGGCCTGTGAATCTACCGTCTGAGTTCGACCATACCAGCTGGTCCAGATTCACCCGAGTGTTGGCCGTGCGTGGAGACCCGTAAGGAGGAGAAGGGGATCCTGGAGGGTGAGTTCCGCGGATCCCAACCGGGTGTCGGATGCTCGGTATGGACCGCGGGGCAATATCCCTCTTTGGCTAAGGATTCTCTGTAAACGGGCGGCCGGGAGCTAGCCACTCCCGGTCAATCGGCTCCCGTCACATTTTGCGTTTCGGTGGCGAGTGCAGAATGGGAGGGGGTCTGCATAGGGAGGTTGGAGGTGCATAGGTTTGGTGGGCCTATTCGCCAGAGACCCATCCCGAAACAGACAACCTCCCAGGAAGTGCTATACCTCTCGAGTTAGCCCTGGCGACCGCACCCGGTTTGCGGTGCGGCGTCCCGAATGTGTGCCTCCATGGTGGGTGGGGAGGCCGAGAGATGAAGTTATATTCGTTATGGAGGAAACTACTCTTCCACCAATTAAGATCCCGGCCGGACACGGGTGGGGGAGATACAGAATCTAGAGTGAGATATTTAGTAATGAAATGTTCCAATGAAGGTGAAACCTTAAAAAAGGTTTCTCCCTTCCTAATAAGAAGAGTTTTGTCTGCAGCTGTTCCTGGCGACGTGAAATCAGCTAAAAAACTCAGAGACGGGTCTATACTAATAGAAACAGCTAATAGTCAACAAACCAAAAAGATATTGGAAATGAAGCTGCTTCACGATATACATGTGAAGGTAGAATCTCACCGTACCCTTAATACTTGCCGGGGAGTTATTAGCCATTTCGACCTACTATATGTGGACGCCGATGAAATAAAGAGAGAAATGGCTCCTCAAGGCGTTGTTGATTGTCTTCGACTCACCACATGGCGGAACAACGAAAGGATTAACACATCTGTAATCCTCACATTCGCCTTAGAAAAACTCCCTGACAAAGTATTTTTAGGTTACGAATCTGTTCCAGTCCGCCCTTACATTCCAGATCCTGTCCGTTGTTTCAAATACCAAAGATTTGGTCACATCTCCATCCGCTGTGAGGGCAAAGACACCTGCCCACGATGCGGTAAAGAAAAACATGAGCAGGAGAAATTTTCCACGGAACCTAATTGCGTTAACTGCGAGGGTGCCCACGCTGTTTACTCACGTGATTGCCCAAAAATGAAGGAGGAGAGAAAGATAATGGAGATGAAAACAATGGAAAATATATAGTATTTCGAAGCCCGTAAGAAATACCGGGAGTTCATGGCACCAGTTTTTTCTCGTTCCTTTGCAAACGTCGCTACAGTGAAGAAATGTACTACAGCAACGCAAACGGACCCTGAACAACGTAAAAATGTTGAAAATACGGATGAAAAAAGTATCGATAACTCAACAACAGCAAATAAGGATAAGACCTCTACTGTTGGCTCCCATCACCGGAGCCTGTCCAAAATTAAATCGGGGGACACGCCAAATGGGCGTAGCAAGACTCCCTCTCCTTTTCCCTCCGGTTCCAAGAAACATAACCTTCCGGAGGCCATGGAAAAGGATATTATAATCACCGATAAAGAAGTTCACCTCGCAAGACAGAAGGGAGGGAGACATCGCTTCAAGCGCTGATCCCTTATCTGGGCGGACATTGACTGTTTACTCAGTAGTCATATTTATTTATTTATTCACTTTATATATATACATATATATATTATTTATTTTATCTATATATTTTTATGGCTTTTATTCTGCAGTGGAACTGCAATGGGTTTTACCGACACAGAGAGGAGCTCGAAATTTTAATCCAAGAATTCTACCCAACCTGTATCTGCTTACAGGAGACGCATTTTAAAACGGCTGATAAAAGTAACTTGAAGGGGTATAAAGTTTTAAGGTATGACGATACCAGTGGCCTACGAGCTCGGGGTGGGGTGGCCGTTGCTATTCGGGAAACCCTATATACTTCCCGAATCCAACTAAATACACCATTCCAGGCGATTGCAGTAAAAGTTCACTACCCTGAAACAATAACGTTGTGTAACGTTTATTTACCTGAAGATGCACCGGTTACTCGAAGCAACCTAGAAAAACTTGTTGGTCAACTACCTCCGCCTTACTGTTTATTAGGAGATTTTAACGCCCACGATTCTTCATGGGGAAGTACAAGAACCCAATGCGACAGAAGAGGGCAAATTTTATCTGATTTTATACATGATTTTAACTTATTTTTAGTGAATAAGTGTGAGGAAACCCGTTTTAATTGTTTTAACGGAATGTTTTCGTGTATTGACATCTGTCTATGTTCAAACAGTCTCATAACTAAAGTTGAAATGTCCGTTCATTCTGATCTGAGTGGGAGTGACCACTTCCCAATTATTGTTTCTTTGGATCGACCAAATTGTAACTACTCGAGACCCACTAGTTGGGTAGTGCGAAGAGGTGACTGGCAGCTCTTTAAAACCTCATTTTCTTTTAACCATAACAATCAAGTAGATGGTTTGACGAACCTTGAGTCCTTTAAAAATTCTATATTGGAAGCAGCGAACCACAGTGTGCCGAAAAATAGAGCCACAATTAAAAAAACACAAGTTCCTTGGTGGAATGAAGAATATGCCAAAGCTATCAAACTTAGAAAGCAGGCGTTAAATATTTTTAAGAAATTTCCAACTGCAACAAATCTTGGATCATATAGACACTTGAGAGCCAAAGCCAGATATTTATTTTTATTTATTTATTTTTTTATTTATTTTATCATCCCCGAAAACAGCACTGACGGCCTTTTACATCGGGTGTTGTAACATATAACAATGTACGAACACAAACACCCATATCCTGAGTGGTGAAAAATCCACTCAGGCGGGACTCGAACCCGCGACCCTCAGTTTAGCAGTCGAGGACTTAACCCCGCCGCCACTGGGGCCGACAATGTAATATGTAATAAAAAAAGCTAAGAAGACTTCCTGGATCGAGTACATATCGAGTGTCAATCACAGAACCCCCATCGCACAAATATGGCGTAAAGTAAAGAGCATTGCCGGAGCCAGCCTAAAGTGCGAGATCCCATCTATAGATGTCAATGGCTCCCAAGTCTCGTCACCGACAGAAATAAGCGAGACTTTCGGGGATTTATTCGCTAAGAGCAATGAAAATTACGACCAACAATTCCGAGCTTTCAAGGAGCGCTCAGAGGCGTCGTTCTTGAACTTCCAGGAAAAACGCACACACCAGCTATATAATGAACCATTCACTATTACTGAACTCAAATCCGCTGTTGCAGATTTACGTGATACATCCCCAGGACCTGACAATATCCACAATGCCTTTCTCCGGAATATCCCGGAATCGGCATTGCCGGACGTCCTCCAGACCTTCAACCAGATCTGGAGAACGGGTACTTTCCCGCAGTCCTGGAGAGAATCTACGATAATTCCTGTACTAAAGCAAGGAAAAGAAGGTCATAACCCTAACAACTATAGACCTATCTCGTTGACAAGCTGTCTCTGCAAATTAATGGAGCGAAAGGTCAACCGTCGTCTTGTTTGGATTTTGGAAGAACGAAACCTCATTTCAAGTATTCAGTGTGGTTTTCGACGAGGCAGATCTACGCTTGATCACCTGGTACGGACGGACAACTTTATCCAGGAAGCATTTCTTCTACGGCAACATGTATTGGCCGTATTTTTTTACTTGGAAAAAGCGTACGACCGAGTATGGCGCAGAAAGATATTAAATGAGCTATATGAATGGGGTTTCAGGGGAAATCTTCCAATTTTTATACTCAATTTTTTAACAAATCGTATTTTTAAGGTGAGGATTGGGAAATATTTCCCTCGTTATTATGATCAAAAAAATGGAGTACCTCAAGGGTCCGTTTTGAGTACCACGCTCTTTACAATAGCTATAGACGACGTAGTGACATGCATCCAAACACCAGTAATGGGGTCGTTGTTTGTGGATGATCTCGCCATTTTCTGCCGGTCGTCGAAAGTAGGTAATGCCGCAAGACAAATCCAACTAACCTTGAAGACCAAGTGCATACACTTCCACAGATTACGAGGAGTTTTCCGCCAGTTCTACGTTTGGGGAACGTAAATCTCTCCTTTGTGGACTCACTCAGGTTCCTGGGCTCCATGATGCTTTTATTGTATCGCTCATTAGTCCACTCCAAATTAGACTACGGCTCCGTAGTTTACTCTTCAGGTCGAGAAAGCTATTTAAAGCCTCTGAACACGGTACACAACACCGGACTTCGACTGGCCATTGGTGCTTTTCTGACATCCCCTGTAATGAGTATTTATTCAGACGCGGGAGAACCGCCACTGGCAACACGCAGGAAAATATTGATGTGCAATTATGTTGCGAATATTTTATCTATGAAAACACATTCTTGTTTTAATATACTTTTTAAACCTCGGTTTTTAGATATTTTTTACATAAAGACAAGAGCCACTAGGCCTCTTAAGTATTCGGTTTAAAGAAACATTGGAGGAGGTGGATCACCCCGTTCCGGTTATATACCCCGTGAGTTACACTAACATACCGCCATGGACAAAAGTGTTACCTATTGTTGACCTCCGGTTAGCCCGGAACCAGAAATGTTGTACCACTGCACTGGAATATCAACAGGCCTTCAGGGAGACTCTAGCCGCCCATCCTGTGTATACGGACGCCCATCCTGTGAATCTGACTTCATATTTTCAGAATTCGATATGGTGGTTCAAATATGGCGGACTATGTTTTTAAATCAACGGATTCCGGTGAAATTCAGTGTACTCGGGTTCTTGGAGTCGCCGATCATGTATCCAGTGTCAGTTTTTCAGAATTCAATATGGCCGGTCCAATACGGTGGATTATGTTTTTCAATTAGAAAGATTTCAAACATAACACAGTGATCCTAGACCTACGAAACCTATTTCTATAGATCTTTTTTGCCAATGCCAGATGCCAATTTTCATCTTCAAATTCTACTGATATTAATCAGTGTTAATGGCAGTGCTTCATTTAATTCGAAATAATCTACCTGTACATTTTTTTGGCCAATATTCAATAACAAGGGCATTCAAAGTCGACGTATGCTTACATTGATCTTATTGGAAAAGAGCTCACCGGGCATGAATTATTCAGTTATCGAAAAATATTCAAAATGGTTTATGGCTCATACATACTAGGTACTAAGAAGTAACTATCTAATAAAATACATTTATTTGCATGTTATTTCTTTCTCCTACTTTTTTCTTAAAATGTTTTCTCATAATATATTTCTGTAGACAAAGGGAAGAAAAATTTTGTTTTTGCAGTTCAAGCGGTCATGATGAAACCAAAATCTATCATTAGCCATATTGGTCGTCGTGGGACAAAGGTAGATAAGGATTTACAGGGGACTATGGACAATAGGTCGAGGATTCATGGGTCAAGGATTTACAGATCTATGCTTTAAGGGCCTAGGATTTATGATTATGCATATGGTTTCTGGGTCTTGAATTTAGTGTTCTAGGGTTTACTCCGTTAAGATCAATAGAAATAGGTCTCGTATGTCTAGAGTCATTACGTTATAGTTGAAATCTTTCTAATTGAAAAACATAATCCACCGTATTGGACCGGCTTTATTGAATTCTGAAAAACTGACACCGGACGCTTGATCAACGACTCCAAAAACCCGAGTATACTGAATTTTATCGGAATCCGTTGATTTTAAAAACATAGTCGTCCATTGTGCAATCGCCATATTGAATTATGAAAATCTGACGCCGAATTCGTAATCAGTGATCCCAAAAACCCGAGTATACTGAATTTCATCTGAATCCGTTGATTTTAAAAACAGTCCGACATATTGGAATCGCCATATTGAATTATGAAAATATGAAGTCAGATTCCTAATCAGCGACCCCAAAAAACTGAGTATACCGAATTTCATCGGAATCCGTTGATTTTAAAAACAGTCCGCCATTTTGGAATCGCCATATTGAATTATGGAAATCTGAAGTCGGAATCTTCATCACCCACTCGAAAAACCCCGGTATACCGAATTTAATCTAAATCCGGTAATTTTTTTATTTTAAATATAGTGTCGAACCGAAGATGACGTCACTTAATAATTTGCAAGTGCCATCTTGTGTACGTCATCTTGTATCAGCGTAAGTGGATCCAGTACTGTTTGTAAATGTTGTTTGGTGCGTGAGTGACTCCTGTTTCAATTATTATGCACTATTTTTCATCAACTTGAGCGAAATTTCACGTAGTGAATTGGCTAATGGCAGCCATATTGGTCGGCCATCTTTGATTTTCAAAATTCACCAAACGAATCTGAAAAGTAGACGTTATGAGCTTCAATTTAAGCCTACATTCGTTAAATTTGGATGAGAGGAATTTTGGCTTGGTGGGGGTCTCCGATGATCAGAGAATGCCCCATATATATATTAATTTATTTATTTTAAAAATACTTATTTCTATTTTAGTTTATCTCTTTAGTTAAAACCATTTCAGTTGCAACAAAGAGTCTATAGCCGCCCAATGCAGTGACAACATTTATAAATTGGACGCGGTGCAAAATGACCTCTGCCGTCGGCGCACCCACAACCCTAAATACTGCTACTACTACTACTGCTTTCCTCCCCGGCGTTGACTTCACTGGTTGGTTAGCGTGGTCAGGGAATGCTGGACGATTTTCCGTATTGGGAAGTGTTTTAATTCTATCCATTCTTGGTGGTGTAAAACATAGAGGGATTGCTTTCCTTTCCGGCGTGGACGTCAATGGTTGGTGAGCGTGGTCAGGAAATCCAGGACGATTTTCTATGTCTGGCAGTGTTTTATTCTATCCATTCTTGGTGGTGTAAAGCACGGAGCATCCTCTTCGGCGTGGATGTCACTGGTTGGTTTGCGTTGTCAGGGAATGCTGTTGGATTTTCCATATTGGGCAGTGTTATTTTCTATCCATTCTTTGTGGTGTAAAGCGTAGAGGGATTTCTTTCCTCTCTGGCGTTGACTTCACTGGTTTGTTAACGTGCATGCGGGGTGACGAAGTTCTTCCATAGACACCTCGCCTGACGGCTATTCACGTAAGCAAAAAAACTCAGAACCGGTGAGCCTCATGTGAAGCGGTCTGCCCGAGAGTGCTTGTCGTCATTACGGAGAAATTCTTAGTTAAAGAGTCAGCAACTGTCCTACTCCAGTCTCCGGAACACGTCCCGTCCTTCCGCGGGCGGAGTATTGCGCTAACATAAGTGCAAAGTGTCGCCAATCCATAAATGTAGTTGTAATAACTGTTCATCATAATCAACGAGTGCAAATCATATGGCCGTAATTGTTAATTCCTGTTAATTTATTTGTATTGCGTTAGAGCAGTGTCGCCAATCCATAAATGTCGTTTAATAACTGTTCATTATAATTAACGTGTGCAAATCATACTGCCAAAGTTGTTAATTCCTGTTAATTCTTTTTTTTTTAAATCTATTGTTCGCCATTCCTCATCATTCTTGTCATACAATTTTTCACCAATCAATTCATTTCATCCTTCACCTCATCTGGGTACGTTTTTCTGTGACTGCGAATGGTTCATTTAAGTTGGTTATTGAGTGGATACGATATATTTTTTATTGTCAATTCAAATTGCATTGTCCTGTAGTCAAAAGGTGATCATTTAATTGCCCGGCGATGTCCCGGAGTGCATGCCGGGCCAGAAGGAGGCCTTGAGCGAGGGGTGCGAGAAATCTGCAAGCCGGGGTGCTCTTAGCCCGCATTTTACTCCCATCAAGGAAGGAGCTGGTCGCTGGTTCTTTATCAGAACCTGTCGTATTTCAATGTCGTTGATTTCTAGTCGTGTGCATGTGCGATTCCCTTTCAGGGATTGGCCTGGCGGTCGTAGGGCAGTGATGAGTCACTGTCCGGCGCACCCGTGTCCTCTAATTATTAAGGTATTGAGGGGGCGTCCTTCTGAGCAAGGGTAACCGTTACAATATATATATTGTGACTGAACACGTTCGTCTCATACGCAGTAGGAAGAGGGGAACACCGGACGTACCGCGTGAGGGAATGATCGAGTGAATTGGTCTATTACATATATTTAAAATTCACCGATATATATTTCAAAATGCATTATGACGTACAAAATTAACAAGAAATACCCTGATGAGGATGAAAAGATGATCATGAAACCTCCAAAACTTGAAGATTCAAATGAAGATGGACAGAGTGAATTACATAAATCAAAAAAAGAAGAAAAGGTGAATGCAATGAGACTTTTCACCACCTCCAAAGAATGATACAAGTTACAAAACAAAATAAATTTCCTCAAATGAAGTTTCTTGATTACTAAATAGTTCACAGTCTGATGCTTTTTAACACTATCGAAAGTTGGTGAGGACAAAAAGCACAGAGGCAATGGGAATGGAGAATCCAATTCCGTGACTAGGGAAGTGAGAGTTTATCTGGATCACCAGAACGGTGGACGGGTCGCAAACAGCGACCTTCTTACTGATTTCTGGAGATGCAGTAAATGTTGAAGCTGTCAATGGAGTCGCGGCGAGGATCCCCGCATTCGCGACACCGGGAAAAATGCTATCCCACACCGGCGAAGAAAAAGGCCGTCGCTCGTCAGCTTCACTCTCTGCTTCTCCGGAATTTTTCTTACTCGTACCGTCCTCCACAAGCATAACTCTCTCTTGATCAGGAAGGTTATGGCTACCATGCTCATCGTAGTACTTCCCCTAATTTTTTCCTTACGAGGCGCACAATCCGGGCGTTTTTATATCCCTCGGGAGGAGTAGTCACTCGCGGAGGGATAGGGTTTCGGGGTGAGAGAGGGTTACTTTTCACATACCGGGGGAAAAGTGGGTCCCTAGGTAGCCTCAGTTAACTTGGGGACGCCTCACCGACCACCATTCACTATGACACCTACACACGATGACGTCACACCACACCAGGCAAATGCACCGCATTACTAATTACCCTGAACCAACACTCGATCAACCCTTGTTCGAGCCGTCACAATATATACACACACATATTACTCATATTAAAAAAACGTTACAATAAACAAAAATACTCCGCTTGGACTGCCACCTTGACTTGGTGGGAGGGCTTGCGAATTCCAGCGTGTATACATTTAGGTAGAGGTACGTTTTCGCGGAACCAAAGGCAGTGGACTCGTAGCCAGGAATTCATCTAAGAGTAGTCTTATCTCATACCATCTCATGGCACACCCTTTATATAAGATCGATGTGTTACGTGAGGAGTCAGATGAATAATGGATTTAATACTGAAACACTCCTTTGGCGCTCTTGTGGCAGAGCCCAGCGCTTGTGGTTTGACGGTATTCATCAGCCGTCTCATTAAATTGCAGAAGGAGATGTTCGACGTTTTATATGCAGAAATAATTTGGTGTTATTCAGATTGAGAGAGTTTTTACGAGACTTTAATGTCTTTTAGTGTATCTTTTCACGAAGGACTGCCTGATCTGAAAACTAATCCCCACAGAGACACGGGAACGTTATTAATTCTATACGACTTTATGATAGAAAGTAATTCTAACGTTGCCATTGATTTATTAATTCTGGAGGACTTTCTCAAGATACAAACCGGCCAGATGGCAGCAACACCAATAAATCCGGTTGGCTTTGATGGGACGCCTATCGCCGATTCGATGGGAAAAGTCGAAGAATTCCGGAAAACAATGGGAGAAGTATACACCTCTCTGGAGTACCCACTCTTCGACGAATACAACAGGGTCTTCTGCGAAGAGACACTAAGAAGTCTTCCATTCTCAATCACCCCCTCCCCTCCACTGAAAGTCTGCTGGAGAAAAACGACTTCATCACCCAAAGCATCAGTGTTGATGAAATGATGCGAGGCCCGTCCGCGGAAAGTCAACACCCCAGGGGACGACAAGATAACGGCCCTCCACATCAGCAAGGCCCCGTCCTTCCATTCTTTAATACTACTAATTTTCAATTATCTCCTTCTTCTAAGGTACTACCTCACTTCCTGAAAGAAGACGACGATGGTAATGATTCCAAAGGCTGGAAAAGACACAACGAGCGCCAGAAATTACGGCCCAATCAGCCTTACAAGCTTGATCGGAAAGTGGTTCGACAGGATCAACTTCAGGATGGCCACAGTGTTCGACCAGAATGGAGTCATGGCAAATCACCAACACAGCTTCAGAACGGGACGCTGCACATCAGATCCCCTAGCACTCCTCGCCAGCACGGCCACCGAAGCCATAAACCAGATAGCTGCTGCTCTACTCCTGGTAATCGAGGGGGCATTCGATAACGTGTGGCACGATGGTCTCATGGGCAATAAGCTATCAAGGACTCCCGGTGTTTCACCGAGACTATTGAGACTCATTAACAGCTTCATTCGGGAACGTCTGACTAAGGTTCGCGTTGGCAGCCACGTATCCGACACCTTCCAACTGAGATCGGGCGTCCCTCAAGGGACTGTGCTTTCCCCGATTCTCTTCAACCTGTTCTGTTGGTATATGCCGGTGAAGGATGGTGTGACACTTGAGCAATACGCCGACGACACCGCACTAGGGTGCACCGGGATGACTCCAGAGGCTACAACGGCTAAACTGCAAAAGGTTTCTGGGGAATTGGAGGAATGGTTCCGCCAATGGCGTCTCCGACCAAATCCAGACAAGTCACAGCCCCTCCTGGCATAGCTCATGAGACGCTCAATCGTCAACACACCACTGATACGCATTAACTTGTGGGGGCAATGGATATTGGACGCTCAATCGGCTAAGTATCTTGGTCTCACAATTGACAGAAATTTTACATTCAACAAATACGTCACCGAGATTAGAAGTAGTTGCAGCAGACGCAGCAACCTAATCCGTGTAGTCAGAGCTGGCGGAAGATGCGTCTCCATTCAATGTGGACTCCTCCTTTATCAAGTATTCGTAAGGTAATAAATGCAATACGCTGCCATTGCCATTCTACCATATGGGAACAACTTAGAGCCTTTTGCTAAACTAGAGACAAGGGTGCTGCGTCAGCTCTTTCAACTACATCCTCACACACCAAGAGCCGAAGTTTACAAAACAACTAAAGTTGAACCCTTGCTCCACAGGCTATGCATGCTCCGCTGTTGGGCGGCCGACAGACTACAACAGTCCAACCCAGAACTACTTCAGGACATTAACAATACGGCTACAACTATCCTGCCCCGGCGACCAGTGTGGAAAATCATCTATTCAACTCACAGATTCCTTGCAGACAACATGCCCCTGTACTACCCGGACATCGCCGTTCCAGAGTTCTGGTCCACCATCACAGCCCCAGACACTGTCCCTGCTGCCAGGGTACCCCTTGACGCCAGCAGTAAAAAAGAAGAGAAAGAGGCCCCCAAAATAACTAATCTAGTGATCGCCCAGTATATGTATTATATTTATTGTTATATAGATATTTATTACTGTTTTTTGTTAACTTTATGCTTTAAATATTTTGTTACTATGTATGCTGTTAATTATATTATTCTTTTAGAGCAATACCCAGTACTGGCGGCCTGGTGGAGGTTTTGCGGGTTTTCCTCCGCCCTCGGGCGAATGCCGGGCCATATGCCTTCCCGTTCTTGAGATTCCATTCGTTGTTTGTGGTGGCAATGCGGTCCATTCAGGGGGTCCTGTGGCTTCGGGTTGGCCACCAGTGGGGGTGACAGTTTTCCTCTGGCATGGGTGTGGGGGCCGGTGCCCTGGGACGTCACCCCGTGGGCAGGATCGGAGGTGTGCTTGGCTCCTCTTCGTAGGGCCGACCTGTGGGTGGCCGGTTTTGTGTTTTCCGGAGTTGCCTGGGATCCCTGCGGGAGGTTTGGCTTTACTACTCCTCCGTCCATCACTTGCTGCGTTCGGGCATTGTCAGTTGGGGTGTTTAAGGATCCTAGCGGGGCGCAAGCCTCCCCTGAAGAGGCACAAGCCTACACTGGTGGCCATGCCCTGGCATGGCGCTGAACATGTTACGTTGAGTTTCGATATCGGATGCGAGAATATACACGTAGAGCCGTAGGGTAACTGATCATGTGAAATAGATACAATGTCATTAGGTAGATACTTGGTAGGATAATTAAATATATACTACAGCATGGTATCACGTAATAGTACATTCATGGTACTTAAATGCTAATTATATATTTTTATTTTGAGAGAGGAGGGAAGAGAGTCAGTGGAGACGGAGGACAATCAGTCAGTGCTGTGGGCAAGGGAATTTTATTATAGACGGGAAGGGACTTTCAGTGGAGAGAGAGAGGGAGTGCCTCCTCATTAGGCGGCAAGGGTGTGCCAGACTAAAACGGCTAAAAGATAAACCCTCCAAGTTCAGCCCAATTCCAGGGCAGATACCACCCATTGTCCAGACTATTTCCAGACTAGATGGTACCCAGACTGGTTACAGACCATACTGGTCTGGAGTACTGTTTCAATTTCTTCTCAGTCTCAGACCACCTACATACCTCTAGCTCCACCATGGTTCCAGACCTGTTCCAGTTTAGTTACAGACCAAAATATTTTACCTGGGGACCTTTGCAGTCAATGCACCCTATAAATATAATCCTATCTAATCCTATGTATTGGTTTGGTTCTAGAACAGGCTAGACCTGCCAAAAATATGCACATTTTGAAAATTTCAATGGGTTAAAGATTACAGTCTCATTCTGAGGCGTCTTGCTCTTTTTATTTCTAGCCTTTGCTCACGTTCTCGGAGTTAATAGGCAAGCAGAGAATAAGTAAGGCCTAATGAGATGGAAGATCTCGAAGATACTTTTGAATGGTGCATGAAAGCGTGTCCAAACGAGATGAAATCCTTTTGATGTGGGATTAAAATGCTCTGAAAACCGAATAAAAAAGTTTTCATCATTAAGATAAAAGCAGTTACCGAACGGGATAAAAAAACGTTTCATTGCCGGAAAAAAACATTTTAAACGGGTGAAAATATTTTTGGCACAAAAAAATGCTTTTAACAACAAAAAAGTTTTAAAACATGTAAGTGTACTGAATAGAAACATTTTTTGCTCCAAATGAAAACATTTATGATGCAAAAAGATCAACATTTATTTACCCTTTTGGCGAGTTTTTTCCTGATTTTAACATGATTTTAGGAAATGCAAAAAATGCAGGCTTCAGCAATTGGTCTTTCACATGCGAGTAGAGTAAAATGTCCCCGAATGTGGGGGTTACGTTCCACGATTATGCCACGCATTGCATGAATCCGTGTTGTAGGTAGGAGTTCTCTTGCTGTGTCAAATACATTCTCATATAAATAAGGAGTTGCATTCCACAGTGGATTTCAAACAATAAACATCTGCGGAATGAACTTTCAAATGCTTAAATACTCTATTTGCTATCAGGTTATCACCAGCTGGTGAATATTTGCTATTTTATTAGGTTTTCGAGTGAGCCTGTTCCACCCAATGCTGCCAATATTATAATTCTGGATCCTTCTCTGAAATGGTAATTTCAAATTTATTTTTAAAGTTTCTAAACAATATCCTCACAAGCTTCAACAAACAGCATATGGATGTCCATTACATTAGTGCCTGTATGACCCACTTTCAAAAGATCCTCTCCATTATTGAGATTAATATAGAAATTTGTAGAATCATTATTATTTAAGAAAAACAATGGATCAATTTTTTTCATTTCCGACAAAACCATTTGCTGGGGATAGGAAATGGCTCCTGCAAAATCAGTTGGACCATCAATACCATCAGTGCCTCCACTGAGCAGAAGAATGTTACAAAGTTCACAGCAAGGATTGTTTTTCATTAATTCAGAAACTGACAAAGAAAAAGTTAGGCCAAGTTCCTGATTCCTTCCCCCTAAACCACTTCCCTCAACTTCCACTGTTGTTTCACCCCCCAATATAAAACACACTTTCCTACAAGCATGTGGGAAATCTTCTCCAGTTACGTTAAGGAGATTTCTCAGTACTATGCCTTCTGAATGGCAAGCATGCTTCATATTTTCTACTAGGGATTCTCCAGTTATTTCACCATGGATAAACTTACAAATCTCAACAGCAAAACTTGAGTAAAGTCCGGCCACTTTCCTGGCATTTCCTTCAAGAGTTGATGACAAAATAAATGGAACGTAACCAGCACTTTGAGCTTGCCCTGCTACATTTTCAAGGGCAGCAACGTTATTTCCAATGACATGATTATCAACATGATAGAATTTTCCATCACTAATTGGAGCTTTTGCAACAGTATTCTTCCATAATTTGGGATTCTGGAGATGCTCCAATACTATTTTGGGAATTTTTGATTCTAAAGAGAACTTGTTAATAATGTGCAGTGCAGCATAGTCGCAATCGGAATTTACCACAGTAGGCCCACTAGCGATACTATCCAATGGATCAGCCACAATATCTGAGAGAATGAGAGCAACAACTTGTGCAGGGTATGCCAGCTGAGCTAAACCTCCTCCTTTTAAGAGGGAAAGACTTTTCCGCACAGTATTAAGTTCCTGAATACTTGCTCCAGACGATGCCAACAGTCGGGTGACAGTTAACTTATCAGCAAGACTAATTGGAGGCATTGGTGATGGCAGCAGAGCAGATCCACCTCCTGTGAAAAGATAGAAAGTCAATTCAGGACATGAAGTTATGAAAATTTATTAATTTCATGGGAAGAAAACCTCAGCTGGGATGCGCGTATTGACATAAAATCATGATTAACGTATCTTTACGAGTTAAGCTAAAGACAATTTCTTTTACCCATACAAGATTGCTTTTTTAAATGCCCATTACAAAATGCAAAATTGATTATGTAGCATTAAGTGTAGTTTCTTCGATGTTTCACATAAGAACAGTATGAACTGAAATACCAAATAAAATTTAAATCACCACACTGCAATGTTATGACAACAAACATTATTATTCCTGTGCTTGGTTGCTAAACGCTGAGATTGAGGTGTACAAAAATACAGAAAAAATATTAAAGCAAAACCTCTAATTTGCACTCTACCAAGAGCCTAGTGAAAGAAGTGTGAAGTGAGGAAGATAAGTCAATTTGCCTAAAAAGTAATTCATTTTCCTATATAAAGAAAAATAGGAACCAACCAAACAGGAAAAGCATAGAAGAGCATTTCTAGAAGTATAACACAGAATCATTTAGATTATCAGAACAAAAATTACTACATATTACCTGTACAGTCACTTGGGGTAATGCATGTTAAATGAATTAATAATTTCTTAATCAAGTGGCTGCAGTCTGAAAATACAATTTTCCCAGAAAATTTTACACTGCTTAACTTAATTTTACCTGGATGGGCCATTCACTGATCCAGAATTGAGTATATTCCTGATCTGTGACACCATCTTAACATCCGTAGTGTGAGACTTTTCAATGAGCCTACAGGTGGGTATGAGGATAGAGTGAGAAGAGTCATGCAGTAAAAGGGCAAAGGGATCAGGGGGACCACTGACATAATGACATACTTAAGCTAGTAATTGGTAAATAGTATTATTTATGGAATCGTCTTCTTATTATTCATGAGCCGTTAGAATTGTGGACACAGGGGTTCTTATGTACAGTCCTGTTCATTAAAAACTTACCACCTCGGAGCCCTGTTCATAAAAAACTTACCACCTCGGAGCCGAAAAATTTCTGAGTCCGAACTTGAGGGAAATGTGTCAACGTAAGGAGCGGATAACGAGCGAGCAGGTATACTTATGAAACGTTCCACTTGACTCACACATAGTTTGGACTTCGAATTCCTCTTGCAGAACGTTCAGTTCCTCACCATCTCTTGTTGAATTATTGGCTGTGGCCGCAAGGTGGGAGATGAGACAACAATGAGAGGTTATTGCACCCCCCCCCCTCCCTGAGGGGGGGGGGTGCAATAACCTCTCCAAGCGGAACGAGAACCCCTCCACCCCGCAGTCGGGCGAGTAGAAAGGCCGACGGAAGGAAAATTTTGACCTGCGAAAAGGATTATTTCCGAGGGGAGGGGTAGGGTTTCTTTTCTTGTGATGTGTGAGTAAGAAGAAGGGAGGTCTGCGAAGTTCAGACGCACCAAGATCCCTCGCACACGACAGATGCAAGCAGTCACGGAAAACAAAAGCCTATCTTAGATCTCAAGGGTCTCAATCCCCGGAGTTCCTTTCGTTTCTTATGAGTATTTTAATTTATACGCGTACTCATTAACGTAAAGTTGTATGAAATGTCTTACGCATTCTCATTATCTGGATGTCCTTGTGATATCGCAATCCATATTATACTTGAAATGTGTGATATGTTCTAAGCCATTTGGTTCGTTTCTGACTTGGGCACAATTTGTTTAATTTTATAATCACACACCTAGTTACTCTTTCCGAAAGTAATTTATAAAAGTAAACCATGAAAAGCATTTTAGGAAGTGCTTTTACACGTATTTATTTGATCTCATAAGGTGCGTAGATAAACCTGGAGTAGGTGGAATTACAACACACAATGAGCCACAAGAATATGTGAAATTCATTACGAAAAAAGCAATCGCCTGGATGGGATTTGAAACTGGATCACTCTATTACGCTCTGAGGTAAGCGATAATGTCAGGCTCGAATTTTGTGCACAAATTTCCTCGCAAAGTATTCTAGGAAAACATATTATAGGGGCGATATATTTATGCGCAAACAACTGTTTCATTTTAAAATGATAAGCTTTGAATTTCACGATCTTTTAGCAAATATTTTCGTGATAATTCGAGGCTCAAGAGAGGGACGTGCGGATTGAAAAATGCACCTTTCGTACTCATCCCATGCTTTTGGTGAATTCGGTCTCTTTGCTGCTATCAATGCAGAAATTCACATACGAGTGTATATTATGCGTTCACTCCGCTTTTACTAGAAAAGATTCGCAAAATAAATGTGGAAGTCCAACGACCTACCCGCGAAACCGGGACACGTATAATTTCGTATCTGCCAGAGCTCTTCCCATTGTGGAGTTGGACGAACGAAGATAATTCCACATCCCATTTTGCCATCACTCGGTATTGACATATCGAGTTACAGGGGGCATAATGAACTTAAGTGAGGCTAGGTAGTAACATAGTGAAAAATATGAATTCGCTATGCTTTTCCTTTTTCTTACAAAAAATTTACTCCTGTGCGACAAAAAATATATACCGCCAAAATGATTTTCATTGGCGTATTATTCCGTTTACTTTTATAAAATGTCTCATACGTTGAGACATTCCGCACAAGATAAAGTAAATAATCGAAAGAAGCAGAACTGTTTCGCATCTGATGAACTCTTGATCATTTCAAAATAATAGAATCACTATTCTTTATTTGACAAGGAATTGTTACCATCAAAACCGTAAATGTAATAGTTTAATTTATGTATTCGATTCGGCACGATTCTGAGCGACGATAATTTGTGATAATTGCCTTTGCGTGATATAAAAAAGTGGACGATGTATCACTTTCAGCGGAAGTTTCCCGTTGTGTGATGCAGACCTGCGATGGATATTTGTGTCCTGCCTCTTAATGTAATGCAATGGAAAAAGCAAGTAATGAAGTTTCACCAAGCAAATTTTAGGTACTGCATTTACGTGCTTCTTTAGTCTCGCTTGGTGTATAGATAAACCCGGGATGAGTGGAATTTGATGACGCAATTTACTACACGTATATACCAAATTCCCAACGAGAAATACCATTCGCCTGGATTAGGGTTGAAAACCAGATCCCTCAATTCTGCATTATTGTAGCAGACAATGTCAGACTCGAATTGTAACACTGCTTACTCTTGCGAAGAAAACGGGTAAACTTTTTCTGGTCTAAAATTTATCAAAATGATTTTCCTGGTCAACCTTCAACATCAACCCATACGATTAGCTCGTAGGCTTCCGCGGATATAGTTTTGACGGTTTAATCTTTCGGGATTCATTCCGCGATGTTTAAAATTGCAAAAAACAATATTCTCCCACTCCCAGCAGTATACTTTGTCGCTGCCTCATTCCATCCAAATTCCTTCGCAGGTCTCGCTGGGAAGTCCACCCTTTTCCAAGAGCTAAGGTGGTGGAACCAGCGAAATATTGTTTTTTGCAATTTTAAACATCGCGGAATGAATCCCGAAAGACTAAACAGTCATCCACCCATACGTTTTTCAGAGTCGGACTAAGTGTTATTTAAAACGCATTTGGGAAACGTAGCATTAGCTGCTGGGGTTCGCATTGCACGTTCTTTGCCTTCATTGCTTGTAAACCTGAAAAATCCATCTGAAATGCGCAGATATTTCCCTCTTTCTTCCTCACTCATAAGTAAACGGAAGCCCAAAACGACCAGATCGAATGGAAGGGGCGATCAGAATAAACACCACTTTTTTCTTCCTTCGGCCTCCAGCCGAAAAAGAAACCGCAGCCCCTTTCAGGTCACTTTTTAGAGGGGTACAGCCATTCCTCAAGCCAGGACGGAGGGGAGGGTTTTTTTCGTTTGGAATATTTATTGCCCGCCCAGAAAAGAATGGATGGGGTCGTCAGGTTCTTGCCTCTTTGCAAAGATCCTGGATAATTGGGTGAAAGCTGATCTCACTAATTGAGAGGACTGAAGAAGCATCAGAGACTTTAAGGTGAATTCATAAGAGTGACTTGCAGATTCAAGTTTTAAAAAATAACGAGAGAAAACATGCTATTCAAACTCCAGTACCTAATGCTACGTTTTTCAAATGCGATGTAAGCAACACATAGTCCGACTGTGAAAAGCGCAAGGGTTGATATCTGAAAGCTCCCCTGGGAAATCATTTTGATAAGTCTCTGCCTCTCGATACAAGATTATTAGGAATTAAGAAGCATTCGGTCATTAGGTCGCAGTGTAATAAAAGCCGGTGAGACGTAGTGGTGCCAAGTCTCGACATTGCATGGCAATAACATGTGTCTGTCCGGCAACCAGTAAATTTATTCCCCAATAATTTCTACCACAATACAAAAACTGAGCGCAGGCATAATTCTATGATTGAGTTGTTCGAAATTGGTGTCCAAACATTCGATAACCATCAAGATATTTTAATCATTATTTGAAGTAAATAAATCTCCTAAGTGAACGTTTCACTACTATTCGCAGGGAAAAATATCTAATGAAATATCGAAGACGCGTAGTCGCATTATTCCAAACGCGGCAAAGGAATAAGAACTGGATATGAAAGAAAAATTCATTGCTTTTTATTGAAACCATTAAGTAGATATTCCTAGCGCATTTATACATCGCCGCTAGAAAAAATTTGCCCGTAATTTTCGCGAGAATAGGATGTATTACAATTCGATCCTGTCATCGTCAGCGACAGTACTGCAGAATCAACGGATCTGGTTTCGAATCCTAGTCCAGACAATTGGTTATTCTCATTGGAAATTGGACATATTCGTGAAGTAAATTGCGTCATCAAATTCCACTCATGCCGCGTATATCCATGCACCAGGCGAGATTGAAGAAGCAAAGAATGCACTATCAATAATGTTGAACAAACTAAATAAATAATAATAATAATAGGAATGTAGGCACCACAATGAAATACACATAACGAAAATACGTCAACACTTCAATCATTTTTTACGCTAATAAATTCGCGTAAGAAAAAAGTATTTTAAAAAACGAAACGAGCCGTGGCTTATTGGGCCGTGTTAGGATTTCCGTCATGTTGCAGTTGTCAACTGCGAGAAGTCTTTGAACGGCCGAACCAAGCCATTTCATTCTCGCCCACTCATAAAGCAAACGGAAGCCCCGACCATATCCCTCCCATCACAAAATATCCTTTTCACAGGTCAAAATTTTCCTTCGGTCGGTCTTTCTACTCCCCCAACTGCGGGGAGGAGGGGTTCTCGTTCTCGTCCCCCCCCCCTCAGGGAGGGGGGGGGGCGCAATGTTGACACATTTCCCTCAAGTTCGGACTTAGAAATTTTTCCGCTCCGAGGTGGTAAGTTTTTTATGAACAGGACTGTACATTCCTCAGGCAGAAAATAAATGTATGTTCAGTCTGACTGAAAAAATTTACGTTATTCATAAGCCTTTACTTCATGTGATGAAGTACCTCCACATAGATCCTGAAACTCATGGCATTGCGGCATAGTATGAAATTTTGGCTCTCTGCATATTATGACCTGCAAAGTTTTTCTATCTGGCCCCCTTGATGTTATATTCCTTTAAAAATACTATTTTATCAGTCACATATATTTGATGACAATGTTGAGACAGGTTAATGATTTGGAAGTACAGACCATGGCAGGCATAGTGCAAAGGCAGCAGACCACTGTAGTACACATTGAATACGCAACCTGCTAAACAATTCCTAAGTGACTAAAAATCTTCAGTAAAACCTCGCTTTTACATAGTTTGAGGGACCAAGAAAGAGGCAGTATGAAAAATCAAAGTGTGTAAAATCAAATTGTTGATAAAAATACAGGATGTAATAACTTTTTTAGGACTCTTCATTGCATTTAAAATCAAGCCATGAGTCATATAAATTTGCTTTTATGAGTGAATTTGATTTGAATTACCATAGTTGACAGCATGTAAGACACCACCGTTTCCGCAAAATAATCACTTCACAATCATCCTCAGTTCTTATATGCGAAGGGGATTCCACTCGCAGACTAAAGTCATCCGCAAAGCTCTCTACTGAGGGAAAATTTTATGCCAGATAGTCTGTACTTCCCAGCTCTCTCCTAAGTACACCCCTGCGGGTAGGGGGATGGAGAATACTCCCGCAGTATCCCTGCTTGTCGTAAGAGGCGACTAAAAGGGCGGGGAGGGACACCCCGGAAAAAACCCCAGAGCCAGCAAGGGTTGAGTCCGGACAGTCTTGTGGGTCAACTGTCTGTGTGCGGCCACACCACCTGACCTGCGATCCACCCGCATGTTTGCCGTGTGCGGTGACCCGTAAGGAGGAGAGGGGGGTCCTGGAGGGTGAGGTCAGTGGTTCCCAGCCAGGTGTCGGATGCCCGGTATGGACTATGGGCCAATACCCCTCTTTGGCCACGGATTCTGTGTAAACGGGCGGCCGGGAGCTAGCCACTCCCGGTCAATCGGCTTCCGCGGCGTTAAGCTCATCGGTGGCGAGTGCCAGGGAGGTGGGGGTCTGCGTAGGGCGGTCGGAGATGTACGGGTTTGGTGGGCTAGTGCGTTGAAGATTCAACCCGAAACAGGCAACTCCCTCTAGGGTGCTATATCCCTCGGGTAACCCTGGCGATCGCACCGGTTTGCGGTGCGGCGTCCCAAATGTGTGGCTCCATGGTTGGTGGGGAGCCCGAGGGAAGAATCTATTATTGGTATGGAGGGTAAAATTCAACCACCATCAAAGCGATCCCGCCGGGATACGGGTGGGGGAGAAACAGACTCGTCCGCCTGTATGCGGTTTCTAATCATGAAGTGCGCGAAAGATGGGGAGACTCTAAAGCGAATCTCCCCCTTTCTCATTAGGAAAGTTCTATCGGCTGCAGTGCCCGGAGATTTAAGTTCTGCAAAGAAGCTGCGTGACGGAAGCCTCTTTATTGAAACGGCCACTCATAAACAAAGCGACGAGTTGCTATTAATGAAAAATCTCCATGATATACCAGTTCACGTAGAGGTACATCGCACCATCAACACCAGGCGGGGAGTAATATCACATTACGACCTGATGTACGTTGAAGTCGATGAGATCAAGAGAGAGATGGCTTCTCAGGGAGTAGTTGATGCTCGTCGACTAACAACGAAGCGCGACGGCGAAGTAGTAAAGACTACCTCAGTCGTTTTAACATTTGCGCGTGACCGTCTCCCCGACAAGGTTTTCGTTGGATATGAATCGGTACAAGTGCGACCATTCATACCCGCGCCCATGCACTGCTTCCAGTGCCAACGCTTCGGCCACATTGCCACGCGATGTGAGGGCAAGGCCACCTGCCCGCGCTGCAGCCTGGAGGAGCATGAGGGTGCTGAATGTACCAAAGATCCACGTTGCGTGAACTGCGAGGGTACGCATCCAGCGTATTCTCGCAAGTGTCCGAAGGTGATCGAAGAACGAAAGGTCATGGAGATCATGACAATTGATAAAGTCCCTTATTTAGAGGCAAGGAAGAGGCTTAGGGCCCTTGTAGAACCGACATTTTCTAAATCCTTTGCTTCCATAGCAACTGTAAAGAAAACCACCCTAGGAACACAGAACGACAAGAACGAGAATACGAAGACAGTCGATGCGAAGGAAGCAGCCAAGTCGGCTAAGGCAACAAATCCGACGAAAAACCAAAACTCCACCACTAATTCGATTGGTTCTCCTAAGAAGAACCAATCAAAATACACCACCGGGGACGCGCTGAAGAAGCGTGAAAAGACTCCATCTCCCGGCCCCTCCGGACTAGCTAAGCTGGTACCACAGGAGTCGATGGAGGAGGACGAGGGTCCTTCGGAGACTGAAGTCCTCCTCGCGAAAAAAAGGAGAGGAAACACCGTTTTGGACGCTGTTTCCTTTATTTTTTATATTATTTAATTATTTATTTATTTAATACAAATTATGGCTTTTATATCACAGTGGAACTATAATGGTTTTTATAAGCATAAGGAAGAGCTGGCAATTTTAATACGGGATCTTAACCCATCTTGCATATGCCTGCAAGAAACTCATTTTAAAACTACCGACAACGGTCTTTTAAAAGGTTTTAAAGTTTTTAGATTTGACGATACCAGTGGCCGACGTGCCCAGGGTGGAGTGGCAGTCTACTCGGGAGGCCCTTTACACCTCCCAAGTGCAGCTCACAACGCCTTTTCAGGTAGTCGCAGTGACGGTGCATCCCCCAGAGGCTGTGACGTTATGTAATGTTTACTTGCCAGAGGGGGCACCGGTGACCCGATCTAATCTTGAAGCCCTTATCCGTCAGCTACCGAGACCTTACGTTTTATTAGGGGATTTTAACGCTCACGATACCATTTGGGGTAGTTCTTGGGAGCTGTGCAACCGTAGAGGCCAGGTTTTATCTAATTTTACTAAAGATTTTAACTGTGTTTTAATGAACAATGGGGAACATACGCGTTTTAACTATTTTAATGGTCAGTTTTCTACAATCGACCTCTGCATCACGTCGAGTATCTTCATGAACAAGCTTAATCTGACTGTTCAAAATGACCTGTGTGGGAGCGATCATTTTCCCCTCTTAATAAATAGAAAAAATAATTTTAACCCAAATTCTATCATGCCGGGCAACTGGAAAATCCGGAAAGCTAATTGGCCGGTTTTTAAGGACACGTTTAATTATGAGCATGACGAAAGCCAAAACGGTGTTTTAAACATAGATAAATTAACGTGCAGCAGCATTAATGCAGCCAACAGTAGCGTTCCAAAGTCAGTGCGAAACATTCTTAGGCCTGCAGTCCCGTGGTGGAACGAAGAATGCGCAAGAGCCATTCGTCAGCGCAAGAAGGCACTAAGGATTTTTAATAAATTTCCTACGGAGACGAACCTAGCCTCCTTTAGGCACCTCCGAGCCAAAGCTCGAAGAATCGTGAAGGAAGCAAAAAAAAGCCTCCTGGATGGAATATATATCCACCATTAATTACAGAACACCCCTGACACAGATCTGGATCAAGGTAAAACGCATTTTGGGAAATCATCAGCTCGGCGTCCCTTTCCTCAACGTCGGTGGCAATGTATTGACATCTTCGTCTGCTATTGGTGAGGTCTTCGGTCAGTTACTTGCCAAAACATGCAGCGACGACACGTATGACGAAACCTTCCTCTCCATCAAGAGACGCGCAGAATCCTCCCCACTCATCTTTACTGAGAAGTATACAGTGGCATAGTACAATATCCCTTTCTCCCTCTGGGAACTACGTTCTGCCTTGGAAGACTCCCGACATACAGCCACAGGAATGGACGAAATCCACAATGCGTTTCACCGTAATATTCCGGAGAAAGCACTGTTGGAGGTCCTACGCTCCCTCAGCCAACTTTGGGCTGAGGGTAGCTTCCCAACCTCCTGGCGGGAGTCTATAGTTGTACCCATACTCAAACAGGGTAAAGATAGAGCTGACTCGAACAATTACAGGCCTATTTCCCTTACCAGTTGCCTGTGCAAGGTAATGGAGAGAATGGTGATTCGGCGCCTCGTTTGGTGGTTGGAGCGTCGAAACCTTCTCTCCACTATTCAATGCGGTTTTATACGTGGGCGCTCGACCGTTGACCACCTAGTCAGGGTCGACAATTGTATCCAGGAGGCTTTTCTTCTCCGCCAGCACGTCGTGGGTGTCTTCTTCGACATGGAGAAGGCATACGACAGGGTTTGGCGACGGAAGGTCTTAACGATGCTGCACGAGTGGGGCATGAGTGAAAATTTACCTGTTTTTATAAATAAATTTTTAAGTGATCGTTTTTTTAAAGTTAAGATAGGCAAGCACCTATCTGAACTTTATTCCCTAGAGAACGGTGTGCCCCAAGGGTCCGTTCTAAGTGCGACACTTTTCACCATTGCTATTAATGATATAGCAAGATGCATCAAACCTCCTCTCTTGGGATCACTATTTCTGGACGATCTAGCAATATTTTGCAGGTCGTCCAAAGTTATTAGCGCGGCCAGAGTAACCCAGCTGGCTCTGAATAGACTGGAGCATTGGTCCCAGAGAAATGGATTCAAGTTTTCTACGGAAAAGTGCAAGTGCGTCCATTTTTATCGTGTGAGTGGAGCCTACATTCCACCAGCATTTTTACTTGGTGGTAGCAATTTACCATATGTGGAATCAGTTCGGTTCCTCGGTATGACCTTGGACTACCGACTGAACTACCGTTATCACATACGGGGTTTAAGGGATAAAAGTCTACGGACACTAAACATTTTAAAGTTTTTAAATCACTCATCTTGGGGTGCCGACCACAGGTCATTGCTTTTATAATACCGCGCACTCGTGCGTTCCAAGCTGGAATATGGGTCGTTCGTTTACACCTCCAGCCGTAATTCTTATTTGAGACCTCTGACATCAGTGCACAATGATGGGCTTCGGATATCCACTGGTGCTTTCCAAACCAGTCCCGTCCTCAGCATCTATGCTGATGCCGGTGAACTGCCGTTGTCTCACCGTAGAAACATTTTAATATGCTCCTATGCGGCCATGATTTTAGCGACAAAGAACCACCCGTGTGTTAACGTGATTTTTAACCCTCGATTTACAGAACGTTTTAGCAGACGGACAAGGGCCACCAAGCCGCTTGGTTTTCGCTTTAATTTATTTATTCAAGCTACCGGGTTAAGGCTCCCAGATTTATATCCGATTGGGTACTCTAGCTACCCACCTTGGATAATTCCGTCCCCTGAAATCCACATGGGTCGCAGTAGACGCACGAAAGCTTACACCACTGATCTAGAATACCAGCGTCTTTTTAACGAATTTCTCTTTCGCTACTCCGACTTTATCCCCGTATTCACTGATGGTTCTAAGTCGGATGCAGCTTGCTCATGCGCGGTTACCTCTTCTCACCACGGGGTCGTCGAGGCCAGACTCAGCCCGCTGTGTAGCATATACACAGCCGAGCTGCTAGCCATTAAGATGGCTCTCGATGGGATCGGGAAGAGTGCTAAAGCGATTGTCATTTGCACGGACTCGATGAGTGCTCTTCAGTCCATTTCTGGCTTTTCATCCGATCATCCCATTGTCCAGAGCAGACACCATATGCCTTAATAGAAGAGGAATTGCTATAACGTTCCTCTGGATCCCTGGACATGTGGGAATTGCCGGGAATGAGAAGGCGGATGCAGCTGCAAAAGAAGCTTTAAATATCCCTGAGCCGACGACAACGCTGGTACCCTACCAGGACCTGCAAGCTACTTTACGTCAAGTAGTCCTAGATCAGTGGAGTGAACTGTGGAGTGATGTCCCAAACAATAAGTTACGGACAATTAAACCGGTAACGTCAGGGTGGCCCACTTCCATCAGGGGTAATCGCAGAGAGGAAGTCGTCATCACACGTTTAAGAATCGGGCATTGCGCCCTGACCCACTCGTTCCTCTTTACATAAGAGAAAATTCCTCCTCGATGTGATGACTGTGACCGTCCTCTCAGTGTGCGACATATCCTGATGGAGTGTGACAAATATCGGGACACACGAAACAGGCTAGGCATCAGTGGCGACCTAGAACAAGTTCTAGGTAACGATGCCGATCGACTAAACTATGTAATTTCCTTTGTAAAGGAAACTAATTTAATAAGAAAAATCTAATATATCTTTATATTTATTATTTTTATATTTATATTTTTATATATTTGGGCTTTTAATGCTACCTTTTGTCTAAATTTATATTCATTTATATTTTTTTATATAAACTAGATTGTGCGTGGTGCAAAATGACCATAGCTGTCGACGCACCCTATAAATCTAAACCTACCTACCTACCTCTCTCCTAAGTATTATTATTCATTACTAGAGATACGTGAAAATCGCATGTGCGATAAATGCGATATTTCCGAGAAGCACGTGAATAAATGCGACATAGGCGCAATGACTGGACTTTTTTGATATTTTTACAGCAAATTTGCGTTTTCGATGGCAAAATTCGGAAATTTAGTGCCGAGCGCAGTTGAAATGCTCCGCCGACGCTCACCGCTTATAGCTTGTGAGCGTCTGGCCAGCTGCTTGCTGGCTGGGACTCAAACTAGACGTGGGCGCCGGCAAGCTACACCGCCGCCACCGGCCCATTTTCGCACGCTGCCGCCGCCGAACTCATAAAAGACGCGAAATCGGCGAGTTCACCAACCTAGGTGATAGCTGCCGGAAGACAGAAACGCTTCCCTATCTTTCCATTTCTTCCTGGGAATGGTGTTTTTTCAAACTATGACCTTGACTACGGTTATTACAACGCTACCAAAGATCGTTAGCGATCTATATCTAACGATAGCGACATTTTGTCATTTTGTGTTTT
Source organism: Pyrrhosoma nymphula (assembly GCA_963573305.1). Taxonomy (NCBI): domain Eukaryota; kingdom Metazoa; phylum Arthropoda; class Insecta; order Odonata; family Coenagrionidae; genus Pyrrhosoma; species Pyrrhosoma nymphula. The sequence goes on from OY754332.1 coordinate 153,835,707, forward strand.
GCCTTTATGTCATTTGCATTTGACATTGAATTGGGTTCCTTCATGACGTCATCACAAAGAGATTGCGTCGTCATGAAAATATCCGCTCCTGGAAAGTATGTAGTTACATTTTATCAGATCCACGCCGCATGTGCCGCCGCCGGGTCGGAAGAGGGTGCCGCGGGTGCCACCGACAAAAATGTCGTTGGCACCCACGTCTGACTCAAACTCGTCGATCTGAGTACGCACCACCCTGTTCCCCCACCACCCGACCGCCCGACTTGCGTTGTTAGCATTTACACAAGGCGGAGCTTTCTAATGGTATAAGGAAATGCTCCAAAAGCCGTAACGTGGTATCTGTCTTACGATTTTACGTGCTGTCTTACGAATAGCGTTGTGGCGGTGAAGCGTTGGCGGAGAGCGATATTGGGTGGGAGCGGCGACACGTTGGCGGAGCGCGGGAGTGGCCAAGTGTGATAGTGGCGGGAAGGTGACAATATAGATACGGCTCCGGTGGTTTGGGGCGGCAGCGCGCGGGAGGAGGCCAGTCGGCACCGCGTGAACCGGGACACAGAGAGTTCGTTCGGTGCTCGCCGCGAGTGTGAAAGTCTCGCGGGAGACTTTTGCGTGAGTACCGCCGTTACAAGCGTACAGAGTTTTATCTCGCCAACTTGTTTTGATTTTACTGGCGGTCATTTATACTCAGCTGATCTCGACACATGTTACCGGAAAAATGCCGCGAGTTAAAATAACAATTAAGCAACGTGCGGAAGCTTACAAAATTGAAAAGTTTTATGTAAGTAAATCCAATATTCTCATGTGTGGGATATGTAACGTCAGATTGGACTGGAATTAAAAAGATACCTTAGACAAGAATATTTTAACTAGTTCACATTTGGCTAAGAAAGTGTCTGTTGCTCAAGATCTGCAGGCAAGTAACAAGAGGCAAACTACTTTATTTGAGGCGAATGAAAATGTCAAGAAGACAAAAACAGAGAAACGCGATTTCATACATGGCACTCTGTCAATGTGCCTCAAGGCAAATATTCCGGTGCACAAAATAGATGCTACAACATGCTATAAATTGAAATTGAAAGTGCTATAAACTGAAATTGAAAGTGCTATTTACACGTATCTCTATTCATTACCAGTATTATTGTTCAGATCTAATGTGAGCGAAAATATTCAAGGTGCAATTGTATCTCGTGTTGCATAGATGGACGTTTCCTTGGCATTGTAGATATGTAGGAACATTGTCATGACAAAAATTAATGAGATGATAGTAATAGTTCGTAAATTCTTACAATTATAGTTGAATATATGAACGAAGTTGCTTTTCCATTTTTCGATAGGTACCTCAGTTCGAATGGAAAAATATGTATTGCACGTATGCATTGCAGGTTGCATAAGGTTGCAAATCCCTTAGTGATTTGAATATTTTAACTGTGCGATAATTTTGACTTGTAAAATGCCAAAAAAGGATGCGTAGTGAGGAAAAATGTCCTTTTTGGTGTCTTGTCGACATTAAACGAATGGACGTTTTTCATTCAAGTATTCTACCAGCTGATTGGTAAGTTCTTGGACAGTCCCCATTCTGCATCCCAACCTCATAGACATTGTCTCACTTTCCCTCCTAAGGATGGCCCGTTATTAGATCCCTCTTCAATTCTTCATATCTTCTACCTCCTCTTATTTCGTCCAGACTTCCTATCCTCTTCCTTCCTCTTCCACGCTTCCCCAGTGTTCTCCCTTCTATCACTCTCTTCAACATGCCCTCTCCTCTCAAAACCTCCTCCATCCATCTCTTCTGCCTTCTCCAAACCTCTGCCACAAGCTTCCTCTCCTCTCCGACCATATACAATACCTCTTCGTTCATCTTTCTCGCCATCCAGCTAACCTTCTCCATCCTTCTCCAAACCCACATCTCAAACGCCTCAAGTCTACTCACATCCTCCCTTCGCAATGACCAAGTTTCTGACCCAAATAACGCCACGCTCCATTTTAAAGTTTTCACCAGCATCTTCTTTACGTCTCTTCTCAGACCCCCCCTCATCAATTCCCTTCTCTTCGAAAATACTTCTTTAGCTAGTGCAATTCTGCATCTGAAGTTCTTACCACTTAACCTATTCTCCTCTAAAATACTACCCATATACGTAAACTGCTCCACCTGCTGTATCTTCTGCCCTCACACCCTTATATTCAGCCCCACCTTCTTACTTATAGAAAATCTCATTACTTTCGTTTTCTTGTAATTGATTTTCATCCCATACTATTCGCACTGCACCTCTAATGCATTCACCATTAACTGTAACCCCTTGGCAAGACTGACTAACCAATGCTTGATCATCTGCAAATCTCACCGATTTTATCAGCTCCCCTCCTACTTTTATTCCTACCTCCTCCTCCCCCAACGCCTTCCTTGCCATTTCTTCTGAATACACGTTGAAAAGCAACAGCAATACATAGTGGGCACCCCTGCCGCACTCCCCGTCCTATCGTGGCCGATCCCGATTCTACATTGGCTACCCTAACCTGCGCCGTCTGATTCAATTACAAGTTCCGAATCAGACGCCTGTCCCTCCAATCGACCCCTAATTTCTTCAACACTCCCATTAATTTCGCCCATTCCACCCGATCAAACGCCTTCTCGAAGTCTACGAAGCATGCAAAAACATCCTGCCCATACTCTAGGTTTCTTTCTACTAGCATCCTCATCACCGCTATAGCGTCTCGCGTTCCCGTCCCTCTCCTAAACCCATAGTGGTCGACACCCAGGTATTCATTTGCCTTCTTCTCTAGCCTTCTGTTCATAATTCTCAGAATTACTTTGGCCGCGTGGTATAGTAAGCTTATTGTCCTATAGTCTTCGCACGTTTTTGCCTTACTCTTCTTTGGCATGGGAATTAGTACTGTCTTCGCGAAGTCTTCCGGCCACACTCCATCCTCATAAATCCTACGAATAAGCGCAAAATGTTTACCTATTCCGTTCTTCCCCATTCTCTTTAAAAACTCTGCAGGCATGTCATCTATTCCCACCGCCTTATTCCTTTTCATGTCTCGTAGAGCTCTTTCGATTTCGCTATCTAGGATACCTGGTCCGAAGCTATCTCTGTCAATTTCGTCTTCCCTTTCTATATCTAACCTATTGAGCCTTATTTCTTTACCATACAGCTCTTCAACATACTTCTTCCACCTCTCCTGGATCTCTTTCGGTTCTAAGATCACCTTTCCCGTCTTGTCTGTTATCGTTGTAATTCTCCTTCCCTTATTACCACCCGTCAGTTCCTTTACTTTCCCATATAATGCAACTTCTCTTCCCTCTTTTTCGTATTTCTCTAACGAGCCGAGATATTCTCTCCACCACGCCTCTCTTGCTTTCTTTGTTTCTCTTCTAAGCCTGTTGTTAAATTCTCAGTATTTTCTCTTACCTAGCTCTGAGTTTACGCTCTTCCATTTCCTTCTCTCCTCCATATCCCTTATAATCTCCTTCGTAATCCACGGTTTTCTAATTTTAGTTGCACTGACTACGCCTACCATTGCTTTCGCCACTTCTACAATTCCATTTTTCAAACTTCCCCATTCATCCTCCACTGATCTAACTCCATGTTCCTTACCCATTATCTCATCCACCTTCTCTCGATACTTCTTCTTCATTGCCTCAGTTAATGTCTCCATATCCCACTTTCGTACCCTCCCCATTCTTATCTTTTTCAGTTTTACCCGATATTTCATAACTAATAAGTTGTGGTCTGTGTCTGCATCAGCTCCTGGATAAGTATGCGAGTTTTTAACACTATTCTATTTTAACAAATCTGTGATGAACCATTATATAATCTATCTGGAACCTATCTGTGTCTCCCGGCTTCTTCCAAGTGTACCTACGTCAAGGACGATGTCTGAACCATGTATTTGTAATTACTAAGTTATTTCTAAGGCAAAACTCCTCAGCTTTTTCACCACTGTCATTTATCCTTCCTAGCCCGTAATCGCCCACCTCCCGCCAATCCTCTTCCTTCGCCAATCACCGTGTTCCAATCCCCCTTTACTACTAAGTGCTTACTCCCAGGTATCCTACCAATTATTTTCTCTAGCTGATCGTAAACCCCATCTACCTCCTCCTCTTTATGATCAGAGGTAGGCATATAAACCTGGATTATAACTAAATTCGTTGGATCTGCCTTTAGTTCCACGATTATAATCCTATCACTCACTTGTTCTATATACACTTCTTTTCTAACTAGTTTCCTATTCATTACGAATGCAACCCCGTGCTGACTTTCATTCCCTCCAATATATATAACTCTATAGTCGTCGCTCCAGTAGTCCCCGTCATACTTCCATCTTACTTCACCCAGACCCGTGATGTCTATACCCACCCTCTCCATTTCTTGCTTTATATTCTCTAGCTTCCCCGCCCTCAGCATAGTCCTAACATTCCACGTGCCTATTTTTATAGTTTCATTCGTCTTCTTTATCTTCTTTTCCTCTGCTGCTACTACGTCTGAGCAAGGATTTCGTGTGATGATGACCGCAGGGGCCTTGCTCCCACTGCTGCCGGGCACAACGCCCGGCCCTCTGGGCCGAGTCCTGTAGTTGCCAGGATTCATTATCACTTGAGAACTGTCCATAATGTCAAGGTTTTTAATTGAGATAGTATTCCATGGCCTTACTTAATAGTGTTTTTTACATGAGACCATCACTTCAGAGGCCGCCCCACTGGGGTCAGACACCTTTTGCAGCCGCCTTATGCAGCCACCTCACTGAGGTACAGACGCTGCGTGGACTACCATTCGTCTGTCTCCTAACCTTCGACCAATCTGGCATGGGTGACCCTACCAGGAGCATTGCTCCTGCCAGTACAGCTCTAGGGGTCATCGGAGCATGCAAGCCCTTCCACCACGACATGCTTGTAGTCCAAGAGAAGGGACGAATCAACGTAACCAACTTTTAAAGAAGTGATAAAATATTTTTTTCATGTTCGCGACACATTGAGATCCAAAAACGCAGGCCTACTGTTTATTAAGTAGCTAGTCTAGTGGCAAAAAAAGTGTCTGAACTTTGGAGACGCACCTCTACTCCAATCATTCCGGAACATGGTGTGATTAAAATGATTTTATGGTACCATAAGACGTACTATGGCTTAAGAAAAAGTGCAAGCAAGCCTACGAAAAGAGTCAAATTGACAAAAAAATTAATACATTTTTTAACGAATCTCAGAAACCATGTGATATTTGTGCGTATAAGTGCAAAAGAATCAACGAGTGCAAATGTAAGAAGGAGGATAAAGTTCCGCAAAATTAAGTGGTATTTTTTAGGGATCAAAGGACAAAACGAAAGATAGTATTTGGTGGATTGGATGCCTCAGAAACTCGACGATTGAAGAAAAAACTCAGAAGAGGATCGTCGGAGAGCGTCGAGTCAAAATCATTCATTCTTGAAGAGGAAAAAAGTGAACATCAAGAATTTTCTTCCTCAACATCCCGAAAAAATTCAACCGACGAGGAATCAGCCGACTTGTACCTTAAGGTTCCTCATACGATTAGGGATGAAAATCAACCTGGACCTTCTTTGGGGCAAATGCGTCTTCAATCACCAACTGTGGTGGAGGTATGCGCAAGAACTGGCATGTCCCTCAGAGCAGCAGCAATGATCGTCAGTGTATTTTTAGCCAACGCAAAGCTCAAATCCGTGAGACACATCAAAGGTAGTGGGCCGGAATTACTTACGAAGAAGAAAAGGAAGATGCTAGATTCAGTATAAGCAAAGAGAGAAAAATCAAAAAGTGCAATTGAAGGGTTGTATTTTGATGGCAGAAAGGATGAAACAATTAAACTCGACGACTCGAAGACGACTTATCAATCTAAGGTTAGGGATGTCGTGTTAATTGAAGAGCCAGGCTCCCACTATTTGTCCCTTGCTTGGCTTACCTCTTTCACAAATCTTTCCACTGCTTGCGTGTGGAATGGAAAATTGAGTTCCAAAGTTGAGCACTGCTCAAGTAATTCTCGAATTTCTTCAGCCGTGAGATGCGATAGAGCAGTTGGTGTTATCGTCCCATTTGATCAAAAGCGTGTACTCTCCTGCATCAAAATTAAAATCTGGTAATTTGCGTATTTCTTCGTGCCTCTTAAGATTTTTTCCCACGCATCTCTTTGCACTTCCTCTCGATGGTCAGCAATCATTGAGAGGAGTAATTTTTCTGGGTGCCCAAAAAACACGTTTCTGTGAATAACAGGATCAATGACTTTTTCAAGATCCTCCGGTAGATATCTAGACCAATTTATTAGTTTCCATAAATTTACAGCACTGTCGTGGTTTTTAGCCGACGCAAAGCTCACCGTGGATATCGCTCACACGACGTGTCACCACGTCGATATATACTAGGGATGAGACGTTTACATGCCCCATCCCTAGTATATATCGACAATCTTCACTCATTTTTAACTAATGGATCCGTCCATATGTTTGCAGAGGATACCACTCAATATTTTCTCATAATTTACCTAAGCAACTGTGCAAGAGAACTTCATTGCAGTTGGTAGATAATAAATGATGAAAATGGGATGTCCAATTAATCTGATGAATCCACTTTCCATAAATATAAATGTACACACATCAGTGCACCCCGCCCCTCCAAATTCCTTAAATAACATGTTCTCTCTCCTACCCCCCTCCCATATTATTTTTATGATGCACTTTGCCTCATAACCCCCTATATTGTGGGCACCACTGTTCACGCACAAAAAAAAAAACTTCACCGCACCATTCTTGAAATAAAATGGCTCAGCACTAAGTTCTTCTCTCACAACTACCTTGGGATTAAATACTCGGGGCATTAATCAGGGAGATGCACATTGATGACGTGTGGCAGTTATCTTCTCGGAAGAAATTTGGATCTCGCTTTTACAATTACAGGCCTTTCAGGTGTCTTTGCCCTTACTCATGTACAGTCAAATACATAATTAAAATATTTTCATTACTGGTAACACCTTTCACCAATTACTATGTACCTACTTATTTATTGTGTATTTTAAATGACCATACACAACCATGCCGTGGATGATAAAATACCTCCCAGACAGGATTCAAACCCACCACCTTTGGCAGGCAAGGAAGTTACCCCACCACCACTGAGGTCAGCAGTAAGGGATACTAAAGTATCGAATTGTGGCATGAGATTTTATCACCATGCTGTTTTGTTCTTCAGGCTTTAGAAATGGATCATGAGAACCTTGAGTGATATCCCAAGGGAAGATAGCTGTTGATCATACTTTAAATCTCTTCAGTTCCTAACTTTGCCATGCATGGGTATACACTTCACAATTATAATATAGGTACTTCATATATAAAATGCAGATTCAGGTGTGATGTGCTGGAACTGTTCTATAATTACAGAAACAAAACACTTGTTTGCCACTAATAAAAGATTTAATATGACTAGTTTTGTTGTTACTACATCATCTTCAAGTAAAGCTTTCAAGGTGAAGGACCTATTGACAAAGATCTAACTTAAAAATTTGGCATCCTTAAGCCATTATGTGTTGGTGGCACTGTTTATTGTTTTGTTCTCGGAGCCTGACGGTCTTTTGTTTTGTATCTGTTTTGAGAGTCTAAAATAAAGTGAAGAGAACTGAACAGCATGGTCACTGAGTTGTGATTAAATCCCCTCACATCAAGAAAATTGTGAAAGATACGACATTGGTGATGAGGTTCTTCAAACGTGCGTGTATCGTTTTGTTTGAGACATTGGGGGCTATTACGAACGAGAGGGCGGTGAGACTCCGCCAGGCGGAGTTTCCGTTCCGCCTGCGGTGTCACTCCGACCCCTGCGATTACGAATGGGACGTACGGAGTCACACCGCCGGGCGGAGAGGACTTCACTAGGGGTCGGAGAGGAGCGATGCGGCGGAAGTGACGTTTATATGAAAAATTCTGCGCTCCTTCAACACGGAAACAGCTGCAGCCAATGGTAAGCGTTTGTAGTGTTTTAATTCCGCGGGAACTCTCTCCAGCAGACATCTGAGTTGAGCGCATTAAAGCTGCGACCGCAATGCGCATACGTAAAGAGATGTACGAAAATCCACAACGAATACTTAGCTGGAGAGCCTTAATCACAGGCAAAAACACTAAATTCCTGTGAAATAACAAAAAATCTGTTGCTCTGCATACCTTTCGTTTAAGTGATGGGGATTGGAAAGCTATTCAGAGAGCACAAGAAAGGCACTTTTTTAAATAATGAAAAATAACTTTTAAGCAGTTATCTGTGAAAACCAATAAACAGTTAAAGAAACACAAGAAGTGCACTTATTACTAAAATACACTTTTATTTCATGATAATGTGACAGAGTTTCAACATTTACTTTGGTTGCACGAATACACAATCACAGAAAAACAGTCTGCCCACAAAACATATGTGAGATCGCGAATCGGTTCTGTGCCAACACGCACACACAAGCGACAACGTATTTCAATAATATAGATAAATCCACAAACGATATAGTAGCACACACCATAAAAATATAGTGGGAAATAGGCTAATACAATCATCCAAACTGGAAGTCACTGCCATTCTTATTTTCATCACGTAAAACTTACAATCACAGGGCTCGTTATGATGAAAACTATTATTTATTCACTGATTTTAAGCCTTACATTAACCCACGCAAGTGACACAAGGTGCCTTTTCTCACTACTATTCGTTGATACGATTCATATACTCGAATAAACAAACTTCACTCTTGATAGCTTGATCGTGAAATATCATCTCTACGGTGAATAACGGAGGTGAACACGCCAGTGGCAATTTTTACATTACCGTCAGATATTTCTCGATAGAATTTAGAATTAGGATAATTACAACTCTTGGCCGATATTTTTCAACCTAGTAAAACTTTGAGCATTACAACACCACTGGCACTGTGATTATCAGCAGTAGATTAACGGGAGTATAGATATAATAATAGCACTATTCACATACCAATCACGATGGAACACTGATAATTACAACTCTTGGCCGATATTTTTCAACCTAGTAAAACTTTGAGCATTACAACACCACTGGCACTGTGATTATCAGTAGTAGATTAACGGGATTAGTCATGTTGAAAATAACACTATTTTGGCACAAAAGATGTTCGTAGAAATCTCCAAGCAGCGAGCAAAAGTTGTATTCACCTTACAATACAATCACAGGCAGTCATAAACGACGAATTTTCCGGTACCTATGAATAAATGGATGAAGTTATTGTATATAAAAGCATAGCGGACATTATAAAACATCACAATTGTTCTAATTACATAAACGAATTAGGTATCGTCGATAAAACCAACTTACAATCAATATGTATCCACCTCCAACGGCCGTGATTCAGACTGCTACAACGATGTTTACTATAAAAGTTTTGGTTTCCAATTGCTCCAGTTTTATATTTAATGAACTTACTCAGATATTAATATTATAAATAATACAAAATATGAGGGCTTTCCAGTCTCTATCGTCGGATATTTTGCTGTAAAAACGCCAGCTCGACCCGAAAAAGGTAAACAAACGTCCGCCATTTTTTCGTCCGTTTCAAACAAACAAAGGGGTCACAAAGGCAGGGTATCCGGCCGCGGTATCACACCGACCCCCTAGCCGTCGTATGACTCCGACCGGCAGCCACTCGTAATCGCTTGGGGCGGTGAACGCGCTTCCGAGCGGTGTGACACCGCCGGCGGAGTCTCACCGCATGCGGTGAGCCGTTCGTAATAGGCCCCATTGTCTAGTGACTTGGTTGTGTGATATTCTGTGCGTCAACTGTGGAAATACGTATGTGTTGTGATAATGGCGGTCAACTTCAAGATGGACGATCTCGAGAAATTTAATCCTGATGAGCAGATTGTCGATGAATGGTTGGAACAATTGGATGTTTATTTAAGCTTAATGAATGTGACTGAACAACGGGACAAGATTAGTGCGCTGCTTCACTTCAGTGGCCCCAAAGTGTATACCATTCTGCACCAAGCCTATTTGCCCACCAAGCCTGCGGAGAAGACTTTTGATGAACTGTGCAACATTTTCCAGGCAAATTATGAATCTCAGCCCCTTGCCAGGTCCTATCGGCACAAACTGGCTGTTCGTGTTCAACATCCTAGTGAAACAGTGACTCAATTTGCAAATGCTCTGCGTGTTCTTGTCAGCAAGTGTGATTACCCCAGTGCTTATTTGGAAACTGTGTTGGTGGACACTTTTACGCGTAATGTTAGGAGTGCCGAGTTTTAGGCCAAATTTGACAAGGCCAAAGCTGACGACATCGCTATTCTTTCCAAGTGTTTGGAGCCGGCGAGATTGTTCCAGAGCTTCGAGGAAGCCAAGTAGAGCCGGGCCACCGGTGTAGTGTGCAAGACGTCCAGCGCGTGGCTCCTTTGTGAGGGGGCATGGAGCTTCCCAGTTCTACAGCAGAGTTGGCGCACAGAGTCGTAGTGGCTCCAGTCAGCGCGGGGGTCGTGGTGGCTCTGGGCTGCAACAGCCCAGGGATCCAGGAGGCCATGGGTCTCATCCATCTCAGCAATCTAGAAGAAAGGGCCTATGGAGGTTCCATGCGGTGCAGCGCCTGTGGCGATGAGGGCCAAAAATCGTTCAACTGCCGTTTCAAGAGTTATACTTGTATTGTGTGTCACCGCCAGGGGCACATTAAGAAGGCATGTCCCGTATCCAGGACCAAAGCTGTGGTGGATGATGAGCTTCAGCAAAGTAATGAAGTCGAGGACCTGAGCTACTTCCAAGATGAAGTTTGCATCTCGAAGAAGGTGTTGTCCTACAATGTGGAATATGAGAGGTTTCGTGAAGTCAGTGTTGAAAAAAGTGATAAGTGTTGGGATTATGTGTGAGCTGATGAGCTTGATGTTGAGTATGAGGCTACGAAATTGTCTGTGGACATTCAAAGTGAAATGCAAATGTGTGAAGGCTATGAGGTGAATATTAGTGACGTCATGGACTTCAATCGTGCAAATGTCAGTGGGGAACGTGATTCTGGTGTGTGTTGTGACTTAGTGAAGTTTGTTGAAGGCATGCATGAAGGCAGGAGTGGTCAGAGCCTGCTAGTGAAATTCAAGATTAATGGAAAGGACATGGCTATGGAAGTGGATAATGGTTTGAGACATAGTTTAATAACATGTGTTAGATTTTCTGCTATGTTTCCAGGAATTGCAGTGCAAGGCACTACTGTGAAAATTGCATCACTAAGTGGACACTCATTGTGTGCAGCAGGTGAAGTTCCAGTAACTGTTCATGAGTGAGGGCAGAAGTATAGGTTAAGGTTCATTATCTGTGATACTCTAGACTGTCCCTTTGCTAGGCAGGGAATGGTTGGATGCCATTGTGCCTGAATGGCGTTCATTGCTAGGTTTCAAACAAATTTCTGAGGAGTCTCAAGTGAAAGCAGTGTTCAGTGCTAAGAGTGATAATGTGAGTGCTGAGTTCGAACAGTTGAAAACAAGGTACCCCTCCGTGTTTAATGATGATGGCAGCTCGTGCATTGAAGGATTTAAAGCCTCAGTGGTGTTAAAGCCTAATTGCCCCCCAGTGTTTCATAAAGGGTATTCTGTGCCCTATAGTGAAAGAGAAAGAGTAACTACCAAGCTAAGACAGAAAATACAGGAAGGGAGGTATGTCAGGGTGGAATGGTCAGAGTGGGCATCGCCTGTGTGGCCAGTGCCCAAGCCCAACAGTAATGACATGCGGGTAGTTCATGATTACAAGTGAACTGTTAACCCTTGCATTGTTGTTGACCAATATCCGTTACCCATACCTGTTGATATTTTCAATGCTATGAAAGGATGTTCATGTTATTGTGTCTTAGATTGTACCGATGCATTTATGCAGCTAAAGTTGGATGAGGTGTCCCAGGGAATATTGGTTCTCAATACTTGCATTGGTTTGCTCAAGTCCACAAGATTGCCGTATGGACTTGCTAGTGCAAGTGCCTGCTTTCAATCCGTCATAGATCAAATTCTGCAAGATTTGAAATGTACAAGGGCATATATCGATGATATCATTGTGGGGGACAACATGTGGAAAACTGTAGGCAAAACTTAAATGCAGCCTTGAGTAGGTTAGAGAAGCACAAAGTAAGAGTTAAGTTTGAAAAGATAAAATTGTACCAAAGTGAGGTTGACATATTAGGTTATGTGCTTGGTCATAATGTACATACAAACCCTCACCTAGGAAGGTTAAGGCTATTCTCAACTGTGCCACACCTAGCAATCCTTCTGAGGTTCATTCCTATGTTGGAATGTTAAACTTCTATTCTAAGTTTCTTCCTAGGGCAAGTACCTTGTTCAAGCCATTGTATGACTTGTTAGCAAAGGATGCAGTATGGGAGTGGAGTGACCAGTGTGAAGAGGCATTTAATTTGAGTAAGCAAATGTTAGTTCATAGTAATGTGTTGGCTGTGTATGATCCATCCAAGGAATTAGTTTTAGTGTGTGACGCCTCCCCTGTGGGCATCGTGCTGGCTCAGAGAGATGGGAAGGAAGAGCGGCCAATAGAGTTCATGTCAAAAATGTTGACTGTAACTCAGCAGAGGTATTCACAATTAGAAAGAGACGCGCTAGGAATAATAATATCCTTGAAAAAGTTTCATTAGTATTTGTGGGGGAGAAAGTTCATTGTAACGGACAAAATGCCACTAAAATCCATGTTTTCCCCTATGATGACAACACCTTAGGTATCTGCCCAAAGTCTTCAAAGGTGGTCTGTAATTCTAGGTAACTACCATTATGAATTGGAATACAGGAAGTCAAGTCAAATGGGCGCCGCAGATATGCTTTCCAGGTTGCCCGTAAAAGAGCATGCTTTTGACGAAACTTGTAATTTTGTAGTAGATTTGCCAGACTTGCCAGTGTCATTTGAAGCTGTAGTTGAGGAAACTGACAATGATCCACAACTGTCAGCAGTAAAGCGATATGTTTTAAATGGTTGGCCTGAAGTTAGCCCTAGTTTAGACCTAAAGGGTTACTTTGATGTAAGATATGCTGTATCACTTGAGAATGATTGCATTTTGCTGGGAGACAGAGTAGTGGTTCCTTCTTGTTTGAGAAAAAAAGTTTTGCACAACTTGCATGAAGGTCATCCTGGCATTCTGAGGATGAAACTTATGGCTCGATCCATCATGTGGTGGCCAAACATCACAAGTGACATAGAGGAAGTTTGTGGGGCTTGTGATCCATGTTTCAAATGCAATTTCACAGCAGCTTCAACAACAATCATTCCGTGGGCACCTACCACTCAACCATGGGAACGGGTCCATATAGATTTTTATTTTCTGAACAGTGTAACATATCTAATCTGTATTGATAGTTTTTCTAAATGGGTCGAGGTGTGGACTATGGTCAAGACCAATGCCTCCGCTGTGATAGATAAATTAAGTCTCTGTTTTTAACCTGGGGGTTGCCTGTGGAAGTGGTAAGTGATAATGGTCTACCGTTCAATTCTGTGGAATTCATAGACTTTTGTGCTAAGAATCTGATCATTGTCTCTAAAAGTGCATCTTATCACCCACAAGGAAATGGGTTAGCAGAAAGATTTGTTGAAACAGTCAAAGCAGGGTTAGGCAAGGAATTGGCGAAGCCTTAAAGCTCCTCTGTCTATCAAACTATCAAATTATTTGTTAGCTTTACGGACTACACCGTCCACTGTTACAAAGAAATGTCCTTCGGAATTCATGCTAGCATTTGAGCAAAAGACCTTAGTAAATGCTATCAAACCAAAGCTTAGAAATTATGTGCCCTCCAAAAGAGAGTTTAAGATCAATGGCACTGTTAACCCTTTAAGGTCCATAAGGATTGCAGCCATAAAATTGAAATACAAAACACATTTTTAGGCTAATATTGATTGTTTAGATTCCAAAAATATTTACTTTAAAGTGATATCTCTAATAGTTTATGAGATACAGCCTGGGACAAATATGTCCCTATGGACGGTAAGGGTAAAATTCGTTCAAAATTAAAAGAATCAAACATATTGATTATGGAATGATTTATTTCTATAAATTAGGCCAATAAATATCGTCTTCTGGTATTTAAAACGTTTCTTATGCAAATTCTTAAAACTTCATGCTTATGGCAACGTTTACATTTGCATAAATTAGGAAAAATAATAAATTAACAGATAAAATTGAAAAAAATCAAGTTTTTCTGAGCATCCACCAACATATAAGAACATTTTACTGTATATTGTTACTATGATTAAGACAAATATTGTATGCAAAAATAAAGTTATTAATAAATAACCATGTCAAAAAATGCAACTTGCAAAATGCAATTATTTTCTTGTGGCTGTCCAACACACAGTGATAGCTCATAAAGCAATTTCGTACTGTTGTGTAACACAAATAAACCTGGCATATTCCACACATATTGGCTGTTCGGTTTTCAATTTTATTTTTTGCACATTCAGCGCACCTCTTCCGTCTAGGCATTTTCAGCAACTTGTGCTCAGGCTGTGGTGCTGGCATGCTGTTCCTACTACTACGGACAGGAGCAGTTGGAACACCTCTCTTCCTATTGGAATAGTTTCCTATAAGGAACCTAGCTACCATTTGCCTGTATTGAAGAGGCAAAATAGCCTTATACTCAGGATTCATGCTTTCATTTAGCTGCGTGTATATACAGTGAGCGTTATTCACAGCAATATCCAACAGGTCAAAAAATATTCGCAAGTAGAACTTAATCTTTGCCTTACTGTTAATTTCATATGTGATTTTTTTTTGGTCCATGAGATTGACCCTACCCATGAACTTGTTATAAGCTATTATTATCTCTGGACAAGGAATTTGGATCTTTTCTGCCATTTTTTGTTGCCTCCTGGACACAGTGTTCGACTTATTGGAATGAATGAAATTTGACAGCATTATTACAGATCTGTTGTCCATCCATTTCACGCAAGTTACACCATTTGCTGATAGCATGTGGCTTTCTCCACGTTTTAAGTCTTTATCTTGCTTGAGATTCTTTGGCATATGTTTTCTGTCACTGCGAGCCGTGCCACATAGGTATATATTTTTTTCTTGTAATCTCAGCTGAAGCAAGGGCGAGTTGAAAAAATTATCAATGTATATTTCGCAGCACAAGTACTCAAGTGATTTACTCAAAAACGTAACAACTCCCTCTCGAAGACCATACTCTGGGTCAGTTTTTTACCTGTATACAAGTCAAATTGATACAAATAGCCAGATTTTGAATCACATCTGCACCACATCTTGAAACCCCACCTTATAGGTTTACTTTTAATATACTGCTTCATGATGTTGTGACCTTTGAAGCGTATCATATCCTCATCTATAGACTGCTGTTTAGATGGCTTCCGTGCATTCTGGAAGCATTGATTGAAATGTTTAATCAGAGGCCAAACTTTGAAAGCTCGATCATAATCAGGGTGACTTCTGGGAAGCATTTCTTCATTATTTGCAAAATGCAAAGCATTCCTAATGATTTCAAAACGCCTTCGAGGCATTATATTGGCAATGTACGGCACTTGCATGTCAGGATCAGAGGACCAATAGTCCCTAAAACTCGGAACCACATGATAACCCATCACTAAATTCATCCCCAAAAACGCGCTAATCTCTTCGGTAGTAGTTTGGAAAGATGTCCCCATTTGTTTCATATAGAGTTCACTTTGTTGAGCGATAAGAGCGACTAGTTCATCAAAACCGCAGGCTTTTCTAAATACATCATAAGCACTAATTTCTAAACTCAAGTCTACATCTAGGTTCACCACTCCGTACTCATAATCAATCGTTTCTATTTGGAAATGTGATTTCCGGGGCTTCCAAGTGAATGTAATATCTTTGCTCTGGGTTATTTTTGGATGACGTTTGCTTCGTTTTGCTTCAGGTGGGTCATTGGATGATTCTAAAGATGAAGGGACAGTAGTTGGTTTGCCAAATTTTGTCGGCATGGATTTTGATGAGTTCACCAATGACGATGGTTGCGGCGAAGAAGAAGGGCCGGCAAATGATAATTCTGGAACTGGGCGTTCGATGATGATTTCAACACCCACGTTATCAGTATCTTCACCAAGGAAGCCTAAATCTTCTTCATCAAGCGGAAGATTGTCTTCATCATTGCTCTCATCAGCTAGTAGAATCTGCTCAATAGCATTGTCAGATACAGCGAATAAGCGTTCTTTTATCGGCATTCTTTTCAGTTAGCTAACCACTGCAATGAAGCAGTTGACAAGCGTATAAGCACCCACACCCATACTAAAATGTATAAACTACATTCGCAATAAAGGGGATTTACTCACCGTGCTGCTCTCAGTATCAGGCCACAGCAAAACGAAGAGAATCACTCAACCAGCAGAGGCAGTTGCGTCGTATGGAGGTATTCTCTGCACAGAACTGCATCAAAACACAACAGGGGCATGACTAAAAGTGAAGGACCCTGACCACCCCACCGGAGTGGGAGGAGAGATCTTACCACATAAGGAAGGGGTGGTTGGCACCGCCAAAGCGGTATGGTGTGCCTTTTCTTCAGAGGAACCCCGAGCCCCTTCTTTACTTTGTACCTTTTTTGCCCTCCCTCTTTCCCCCTCCGTATACCAGGCCTATTGCGTCGTTTGAGGGTCTCTCTCCCCCCGTTGGAGTGGTGGAGTAGGTCTGCACCACGGAGTAGTAGTTGGGGTCAGCGCCGCCAAGTCAGTATAGCATATATACATTTTCCATAGGGGCAGCGTCTAGGCTCTTATTCATGGATATTCTATCTACACCACGAGATAACAAACGGAAATACAACATGATAGGCATTTTCCCTTCAGCCAGCGAACATGATGCGGAGAGCAGGTTATAATACTATATACAAGCAACAGTTGGAGTACTTGAAAACAATACCTCTGAGTTGGGACACAGCAAGCAATTTCCAACCTTTCATTTTCAAGACATTCATAAGGCAAAAATAAAACCCATCTCCATGTGGAGCTTTGCGTTCAACCTCAGTAACCGTTCAGGTGGTGCTAATATCGTTAGCCATTCAGTTACTTCGAATCAGTTTACGTGAAATAATACCAAGTTGCGCTCCCTTATGGTCCATAGGGACATATGTGTCCCATGGCATGAAAACACTAATTTTGTCAAAACTAAAGCACAATTGTGGAGTTTTTGGCTCTAACTCTACAGGCTAGGTAAACATGAAGGATAAACCGAAAGTCCTGTTTTAATTGACCTCCTCACTGATTTGTTATAAAATATCAAATTTCCGATTCGTAAACAGCATTTCAAGTGAAAGTTCTTAACAATGTGGGAACTACAATATCTAAAGAATATCGCAAAAAAAATTTAAACTAGAAGCCAAAAGCCTATTCTTCAATACACCCATTCCTTACAATCATAGACCTTCTCAATTGAATTTGAGAGTATTTCAAAAATATGGGACATATATGTCCCTTGGACCTTAAAGGGTTAAAGTCAAACTTTCAAAAAATCATGATGTCTTCCTCGCTGAAATTGTAAATATACTCTGGTGCATGTTGCAGTGTCTGAAACCCGTAAAATCATAAAATTAAGCACAAATCAAATTCAGCTTACATCCAATGTTGCTTTCAACCAGCAGGATGAGGACAAATTCAAATTTCCTCTCCTGGTTGAACCTTCGCTCGAGATGCTGTGCCCATTGTGCTACCCAAACAAGTAGTAGCACCTGCTGTGCCCAACGCATCACCCACAGCATCCTCGAGTAGGCCAGAACAAATCTCAGTGCCAATTTGTGATGCTATTCCCACTGTTTCTAGCCCAGTTGCAGTCACACTGCCCAGGCATGAACTGCATGATAGGTCCCAGTTAAGATTGCCTTCCAAGTTCAGAACGGGCGATTTTCAGTTGAATAAGTAATGTAATTCTATGTACTTACTCCTTGTTTTGTATTTTTTCCTGTAAAATTCAATTTCTACTGTTTCATTGTTTAAAAAAAAAGGGAATTTTTTTTCTTTGCTGCGGGGGGTAGTGTGGCATCCTTAAGCCATTATGTGTTGGTGGCACTGTTTATTGTTTTGTTCTCAGAGCCTGACGGTCTTTTTTTTTGTATCCGTTTTGAGAGTCTAAAATAAAGTGAAGAGAACTGAACAGCATGGTCTCTGAGTTGTGATTAAATCCCCTCACATCAAGAAAATTGTGAAAGATACGACAAAAACTTTTGAACTTGACATGTATTTTGTTTGTGATCACCCCTTTCTCCTCAGAGCACACCCTCACTCCTTACCTGGGGTTTCTCCGAGCCTTGACGCGTTCAATTTCCCAACCCCTACCCAGCCTGCCCTCATTGCTCCCTCTCTCCTCCCTCACCCTCATTTTTCATGTACATATATATTTGAACAGGAATCTTGAAAGCTTCACTTGAAGATGACATAGTAGTATTGAAACAAGTCACATTAAATATTTTACCATCTCATATCGGTGGAAAACTGCAACTGTTTTGTTTCTGTACCAGACCATTCTGTTTAAGACTAAATCTGTTTTATTTCAGACTGACTTCAAGGTCACCGTAAGTAACATGAGTCTTTAAAGTAGGAATCCTATGAATGCTGGAGAGAAATTTTTCTTCATAAGTCCTTGACGAGTTACAGAGGAAGACCAAAAATGGAAGGTATCAGGAAATTATGAAGCATGTCAAAGTGAAGAACTAGTATGTAGGAATAATGTGGTTGGCTGAGTGAAGTGGAAACCTGAAGAGAATGAATCTTTGGATTCATGGCTGATGATAATGTCCGAGCGGTGACTCATTGTCATATTCCAAGCAATACGAAAATTGTGTTTCCCATGAAATGGAATAAATTGATAAGAAGTTCACTTCGACCCTCCAACACAAAATTGTGAAAGGCTCTCAACTCCCTCCATGTAACCCAATGTGTTTAGCTTTGGTTCTGATGCATCTTTTGATGAATGTTATGTCGATCAGGACAATGGATACCATTTCAGAAAAAAGAATTACTTCATGGACGACTTCCTACATATTGCTTCTTCCGCTTTTACATACACAGAGCAGCCTCGAAAACATGAACACAATTGGCTCTGCAAAAAATGGTTGCTAAGAGGAAGAAAAGCCAAGAAAAATGGCATATTTTTGAATAATTAACTCCTTGACCAGTATTGGGTGAAATTTGTAGCATGCATTTCCAATGTGTAGGCTGTATGAGGTGAGATTTCCAATTGCTAAATTCTCAAATTCCACTTCAGAACAAGTGTGCACCTACATTTTGTGGAATCGTGTCTACAGTCCAGCTTGGCATACATGCCTCTGCATGTTTTGCCTATGTTAGGTCCAATATGGGGCTTTAGAGGTGATGTTAACTTTTATTCTAAAAATGTACCAATGCACTTTTATGTAGATTCAGCTAGTAATCCCACTTATGATACCAAGAATTATTTTGAGAACATGTTTGGGAAACCTTAGTGGTCATATTTTTTTGGATTACCAAAGGAAGCCAGGGTAAAAATAAATGTAACATATACGCATAAGGAATCAATCTTCCATGGGATAAGCCATCTGATACTTCCTCTAGGGCATAAATTCATCAATGATTATTATTTATAAAATAGATGCCAGGTGAGCTATTATGATCTATTTCAAGATTATCATATTTCAGTACCTGAAATGGTGACAAATAAAAGTGCACTGCTGTCCAAGTCTGTAACCAGTTGAGCAATACTGTAGGCAGCATGCTCTGCACTTAAGTCAGGCAAATTATTCTTTGCTCCCTCCATCACTTTCAACACACTGTCTGGCTTGGGCAGCATCTCTTTGACATGCTGAAATTTGCTCTGCACACCATCAGGCACACTTATTATTCCAGACACCAAGTGCTCCCCAAGAATTTTCTCCAGTTCACTGGACATGGCAAGAACTGCTTTCCCAAATCCTGAGATTGCACGAAAAACAAGTGTTAATACTGTCTCAAGCAATTTTTCATATTTTCACCGTAGACAGTATGTCATCAATCAAAGCTATAAGAATAGAAGACCCACATGACAGAAGAGAAACCAAATGTCTACATGGAAATAAGTAACACAATCCAGTGGCACACTTGCTTTCTTTTAGGCTATAGCTTAAATTACAGAGTCCTAAGTTGACCTATTTTTGCAATGACGTCAAGAGCAAATTAGAGTCTTGGCTAGCACAACACACAACTACAATTGTATGAAGGTAAAAATGCATTAGCAGAAATAAGGTTCCATATTGCACTACAGCAAACAATATTTTCAAAACTAGGCCAATATTTTAGTAGAAAAGTTTTCCAAACAAAAAGAAATCTTGGTGTGCATATGCAACTCAGGATACAGCCATAACCTTTCTGTACAAGAAAATCATTAAAATATGCTAGGGTCAATCCATATTAAGTGGTCCAGAAAAAATTTAATTGGTAGCTTGATGTTTTTTCATATTTTTTATTTATTTACCATACAAACTGCCATTTATTGAGAATACAAATATGCCATCATTTTATTTTTTCCTGATAGAGGTGATTTTAATGTTAACAAAACACACGAGTTTAGCTGATTTCTGTGTTCTGCAGAAAAGCAAATATGTATGTATCTCCAAT
The DNA here is from genome assembly GCA_963573305.1 of Pyrrhosoma nymphula. Classification (NCBI taxonomy): domain Eukaryota; kingdom Metazoa; phylum Arthropoda; class Insecta; order Odonata; family Coenagrionidae; genus Pyrrhosoma; species Pyrrhosoma nymphula. The sequence goes on from OY754332.1 coordinate 153,856,258, forward strand.
TCTGTGTATCCTAGAATAATTTAACAGAAACCAATAGATTCAGTAAATAATGAACTTAAATAAAGGTAGGGAGATGAATCGACCTAAAATTAGGTCTAAGGGTACAAATATTGCTTTTAAGTTTTCATCACTTAACTAAAAAAAATCAATTTGATGATTTTTTCTGTATGGGAAGGCAAAAGATTTAATGTTTGGAATTTTTTTATTTGAATGGTATAGGTGTATGCTTTCATTATGCAGACTATAAAGCTGTGCAGTTAAGTGGTTTTTTAATTTAAATTTTTTAAAGTTCTTGATTTTTCAAAATTTTCAAAGTTCAATATCCATTATCTTTTTTGGGCATGAAAATGAACATTTGGCCCATTTATAGTCCTCTATATGAGTATAATGAACATTAAAAATTTTATTTTGTGGACTCAACTATTTATAAAGATATTAAACATTGTAAAGTATCTTGATATCGATGAAGTCGATATCAACACAGCACCATTTAGTACCCTCTTAAGTGATGTTTTATGCCTTTAAAATTATTATCATAACTCATTGATCAGTATTTCACCTCATTTTACAAGTTATTCATTGTGAAGTAAAAATTTGGTATTGTTAACTTCAGCTAAAATGTAAATTCAGGCCTTAGAATACAATGAATATTTTGGAATTTAAATTATACTGTGTTTGTCCTCACCATATTAAACACTGAGCTTTTTTTTATTGTTGTTTATACATCTTTGTTAACATAAAATACTAACCTTAGTTATTATGATTGGTGGGCATTTAGTATTTGAGATATTTCGTCGCACGTAATGTTTGTGAGATGTTGTAGTTGCACCCTACTGTGGCTGTTGTTAGTTCTTTTGTGGTGTGAGCTTCCTCAAGATACAAGTATTACCTAAAGTCACTCAAGCTTCCCATTTTTTACTTAATTTGAACAAATTTCTTGGTCCAGATGGTTAAAAAAATGAACCAAATAGTCATTACGGTCAGGGCTAACAGTTTTGATTTCTCCAAGCCACCACTATTTGTCATAAGGGCAGGCAATGTTGTCCTCTTCGTGCAAAGATATGGAGGCATTCTTTGATGTCTTCATCTCCATAAATTTCAAAGATTTTGATGTTTTAAAACATTGTACTTAATTTTTGGAGAAAGGCACAATTCTGTGGTAGGATCAGGTCCCAGGAATTTTGAGGCAATTTTTGAGCCTATCTTGAAGTTCTGTTTCATTTTTCATTATCTCATTACTGTCAATGTAAGAGTTCTGAATACCTTTCAGGTTTTCAGAACAGTCATCAAACATATCTTTGGCATTCAGAATTTGATTGTTTGTTATTGACTGTAAACCTCTTTTAGTGACCTCTCACTTTGTGGTCCCCCCTATGCCATTGCAGGCATTCTTGCCTCGTGCAGTAGCCAAGAAATTCCACTCTGCTACTAATCCTAAGTCTCTTTCATGGAGGCAACGATTGAGAAATTTTTTTTGTTTTTATATTGACTGCTGGACCCATCAGTGAAATTGATTTCCTTTTTAACAGCAGGAGTAATATTTTTTATATCTTCTATGAGATACTTTCTAAATGAATGGACCACTGCAGTATTGTGCAGCTGGTGGTCACTTATGATACAAAGACTTTGGTTTTTAGCCCTGTTAAAAATTCCCCATTGAAAATACCCATTGAATTTCCTTATAGGGAATTGGCAATGGGGACTGCTATTTCCTATAGGGACTGTTATTCCCTATAGGGACTGCTATTCCCTATAGGGACTGCTATTCCCTATAGGGTCTGTTATTAGTGATAGGGACTGTTATTAGCGATAAGGACTGATATTCCCCAAAGAGACAACAATATTCAAGCAATAGCTATGGCACTGACTTCGCTGCTCTCTCAAAATAAAAAAAAAGATAATTCGTCATTAATCACTTCGAATGTGCTCTTATGCCATAGCATGATATATGACATCATATTATACTACTTCATATCTACCTAACATGATGGTACATGTATTGCACGATTAGTAAACCTACAACTCTACGAACCTATCCTCGCACCCATTACTGAAGTGTTGGCGTTGAGGAAGTCGTATATATGTAGTCACTTCCGTGGATAAATGTGACTTCGAGAACTATAACCATAAAATGATAATTCCGTGATAGTTTGAGGAAATACCATAAAATCTTGAAAAAAGTTATTTGCCATTAATTAATGCCACATAACTGTTATCCTATGTTGCCACATAGTATGAATATAAATGCAATATTACTGCGAATGAACAAGATTTTTCCAATTCCCGCACACCCATAGGGAATTAATATTCCCTATTGAAAACCCATGGATTTTCATTCCATATTGAGCACCCATAGGGACAATATATTGCAATTTAATGGGGAATATCTTTCCCTATAGGTTTTTTCAATGGGGACCAATGGGTAATTTTTAACAGGGAGCCTGCTCTGTGTCCTCGTCAATGTAGTAATACACAAAATGGTGGATGGTTGCCTGCTTATTAATCCAGTCATAACTCTGGATCTCATCTTGCACTATAAACATAAAATTTTCAGAAAAATTAGCGACAACAACACATTCCTCTTCTGTCAGCGTACTTTTCATGTTTTTTTAATGAAACAGACTGCACTTTGGACACACAATCATGAGCTTTTAATTCATTTGATTTTTCCACTAGTGACTGTAGAAACCAATCTCTTGGCTTTGTCACTGTTATCACTTCTACAAGGTCAACAGGCACCCTGTGTTTGTACACAATATTATCTGGCATCTCATCCAATTCCAAAAGCATCTTAAGGAGTCCCATAACATCTCCACATTCACTCAGCATGGACTCATACCTTTGTAAATCACACACTAGTGCACCAAGTAAGTCTCTCTGTTGTCAATATTTAGTTTAGCCCCATCTATCATAAGTTTTACATTCTGGTGATATGAACAAATACAAACACTATGGGTTCCCAAACCCCCTGCTATAATACACCATTTGGGTCGAAGTTTACTAAAATTTGAACGGCCAATTTTAATACCCGGCTAAGTTTCTTTGAATTGGACTTACAACTCCTTCAAAACATAAAAGCAGTTGTTTTTGCTTGTGCTTTGACTTTCCATCAATTTGGACAGATACATAATCCTTTTTAGCAGATAAATTTGACTGTTTTGATCACACATAGAATTCAGTAACTTTCCTCACTGTATCCTCAGACAATCTTTTACCTCTATTTCTTAAGTCAGGTATAATTCCTTGCTTTTAGTCTAGATCTCTTGCAAGTTTTACGGGATGCTCAGAAACATTTAATCCTTTGTCTATCTTGTTCCTGACCATAAAGATGGCAGTTAACTAATTATGTTAATTTTGTCCTCCTTATTGGAAATTTAGCATTTTTCTTTTAGTTAGATTATTTGTTCCTCATACTCTTTAGAATTCCATTTATCTGTACTTTGTAATGGATTTGTTAGAGACTCATTATGGTCTTCATTAACACATGCATACAATTTTCTTTTTAAATTTTCTGATATTTTGGTGATTTTTGCTTCAATGGCAACTGCTCTTTTATCTCAACTTAATTCCCTAATTAATGAGGCTGGTGAAATGCCTAAAGCTGAACAAGCCTGGCCAAAAACATGAATGAACAATTTATAAACATAAAATTGGATAAAAACAAGCTCAGTGTTTAATATGGCGAGGACAAACACAGTATAAATTAAATACCCAAATATTTTTTGTATTCTAAGGCCTGAATTTACATTTTAGCTAAAGTTTACAATGCCAAATTTATACTTCATAATGAATAACTTGCAAAATGAGGTGAAATAATGATTAATGAGTCATGATAATAATTAAGGCACAAAACATAACTTAAGAGGGTACTAAATGGCGCCGTGTTGATTTTGACTTTGTCGATATTTTGGTACTTTTCTATGTGTAATATCTTTGTAAATAGTTGAGTCAACAAAACAAAATTTTTACTGTTCATTCCTCATATAATTCCTATAAATGGGCCTATATATGCCTATGCCTATAAATGGGCCTATGCTGCTACAGCTTCAGAATAAGCTGAAGAGGATAGTGGTTGAAACAAGTATATTGTAGCCAGAAAAACCGATTGTGAACAACGTTGCGGTCATGCAGTCCAACACGATAAAAAAACAATAATCCATATTATCAATGACCAAGTATAGGTACTACACGCCAATTAAAAATTACCCCGAGAGTCACGATTACAAAAATGTCGGAGAAAATTACGAGTAAAATTACAATGTGAAAAAAGAAACGATTAGTAGTAAAAGTAAATCAAATGTAATCGTTACGGGACTCAAGATTATTTGTAATAAATTACATCCCATCACTATGGATCCATATCGTACAGCTATACCGTCAAGAAAATCAATTGTTAAAATAGTTAAGTTACCTAGATTAAAATTTCAAAGTTTACTTATAAAATACTTCATAGCAACATAAACTATCCTTATAAAGTTTCTTCAGAAACCCTTTAGAAAATATTTGTCACCTGGGATGATGCTAGAAATGTATTTCAAGAGGTGCTGGTATTATCGATCTAGACGAGGAAGAGTCGAGTTTTCATGTGAGACTCTGCATCTCACCTGATCATATCGCGCTTTACACAATTTTAGAGACGCCCGAATACCTCCCTTTATTGTTTGCAGTTGCTGACAATTATAATGACAGAATATAATTTTCGGTAATACTTTCCAAGCGTCCAGTCGGTGAATTCTTCGATTTCACCTGCTTTCCTCGGCACAAATTACACCTATTTCACATGAGACCATTCTATTGCAGCGAGAGCATATTATAAGAGTTTAGGGTTTTAATCATGGTTGTGATGGATAAATAAAGGAGAACTATATCAGGTAAACTACTGTATATCCGTGTGCATTTCAGTTCGACCGATTAAGGGTTAAGTGGCTGATTGCTATGAGATTAAGACGGAGGGAGTCCTTTCAGTCCTACTGACCAATCTTTAAGTCAGAATATATAAAAATAGAAGTTAAAACCTGTGAACTGCTCATGTTTCCATGGAAATGGTGGTGTAGTGGTAAGGGTTGTTGGATTGTGGAGTGGAAGGTCTTAAGGTCAAAATCCAGGGAGGGAAATTATTTTTTTTCGTAGTATTTTTTGTTTTTATTTTTACAAATTGTGTTTCCATCTTTGTGACTATCATTAAAAATGTTCGCGTAGTTATATTTTAGAAGGTAAACAACAGAGATGGGCTCTGAGAACTGTACTGTGGCTGTGCTCTGGCAACTGCACTGTGGCAATGCTATGTCATCTGCACTGTGGCTGTGCTCTGGCAACTGCACTGTGGCAATGCTATGGCATCTGCACTGTGACTCTGCTATGGCATCTGCACTGTGACTCTGCTATGGCAACTGCACTGTGACAATGCTATGGCAACTGCACTGTGACTCTGCTATGGCATCTGCACTGTGACAATGCTATGGCAACTGCACTGTGACTCTGCTATGGCATCTGAACTGTGACTCTGCTATGGCAACTGCACTGTGGCAATGCTATGACAACTGCACTGTGGTGTTTCAATTCCAGTACAGTTGTAGTGCAACCACAGCACAGTCCCTTAGCACAGTTGGAGTGCACATTTAGCACAGTCACAGTACAGATTTTTTTGTATGGGATGCTCTGCTACTGCCAACTTCAGCCAAATATGTAAGAGTGGCCAAAATCGAGAATTGATACGTATGGATGTACATTGAAAATTGTCATGTATAGTGGTGAATTGCTAGAATGCATGCGTAAGTGCATAAAGGAGAGATGAGAAAATAGCCCCTGCTATAATTCAGATCTGGCATTCTTGCATTGCAAAAACACATACTGCTTCAAACTGTGCAGTAAAGTGCCTTCTGTAAAACGGCCTTTACATAATAAAAGGTAGAGAGGTGGCCTTTACATTTCACAGATTCTCAAAATTCCAGGATAACCATAATTCTGCATTTTTTACAATTTCGTGATATTATACTTTCATTTTTAGGCCAACGCTTCAAAAAAAAGTAGTGTTGGAAATCTTTAACTGATATGCTATAAATGTGGTTGTTGAAAAATCATGAATTTTGTGCAGGGAAATCTTAGGGGCAATGAAAGTGAAAAGCCATTTGTAAAGTCCATATACTGCAGGAGCAAGCCCCTTGTGATTCTTTCAAAAAAAAACTGACTAGTTCCAATAGGCTAAGGACTCACTCATCAGCAAAACCTAAAAATAAACAAGGGGCACTTAGGCCATGAGAGGTGAATTGTTGGCAAAAAATATATATATAACTAAAATGCTCTTGAGTGTGATAAAAATAGTCCATTTTCACTGTTCCCCAACATATAATAACTAACATTTTTATCATAATTCGAAGTTGATTATTAGCCACTGATTTTTAAAAATTTATATAGAGCAATATTTCTAAGACATTAATTTTCTATTACCGAAGGCTACTTTTCCTAGACAGCATGTTTGATATAAATCACTGTCCCAACAGGCCAACTTTGAAAATTTAATTATGATTAAAATCACTACTCACCGACCAAGAAACAGTTTTTTTGAAGCAAGTACCGACTTCCCATGACCGTGAGAGTAGAACCTTCCCTTCGGACATGTTTCCTTATCAAAGTATGCGGTAAAACGGATGAAACTGCCGAATGAAACAATTTGGTAGCGAGCGACTTTAGGCGCTCTAAATTGGAAGTCATTATTTCTATGAATGTCGTAAATACTAAAAAAAACTAGCAGTTGGTAGATATAGTAACTAGATGTGAGGAAATTAGCATATTAGTAAAAAATATATTTCCATTAGGCAGAAGACTAATTCAGTATAAGCTGACCGCGAAAGAGTAATTTCAAGCGTAAATGAAAGTAATGAGAGTTTATAGTCATGGTGCTGTGTGTTTCGGCTTATTACTTTCCGTTAGTTGTTGCTCCGAGCGCGGAAACGAATAATCACCGAGCCGAATTCGTGGGTGGCATGAAACATCTCTGGGAAATGGTGACACCAGTGCTACGACTTTTCAATGAGAGATTCCAAAATCGGTGACCAGAGACGACAGATCGTACAGTCGGAGTGCAAGATAAGAATGCAAGGAGTAAGAATTTCTCAGGGAGTACAGAAAACTGTTTAATAAATATAATTTTTTTAATATCCATGAAATATCTAGCAACAACACACACCACGCATTTGCGCATTCACTTCTCTCCGAGGTACTGGTACCGATCCCGGCCGCTAGGGTCTCGCGCGCTACACTTAAATTGAAGATAAAGCTCTAATTGAAGGGTACATTCGTTGGTACAACGTTCAGGTTTATTTACCTTCGGAATTTTATTTATTTATTAATACCCTGCATAGGAAGCTATGCATGAAAAATTTTTGGAAATAATTTCTGTGGCAACATTCCTGAATGATAGTTTAAACAGTTATTTATGAAACGCTGTCGTAGGCTATACGCGACTATTTAAATTTAGCCTGACAGTTGTAACTAGTAATAGTGCGGGAGATTAATTGACCACTTGATATTTTTATGTTAAAAACAATTCGAAGAGCTCATGAGGTAATTGAAATGCTTTAAAAATACATTTTTGATTTGATAAACTGGAAAAACTCGGTTCCCCAATTCGTGATAAACCTAACTTATACTCCAGTGGCCCGCTACAATATCGAAAATTTTAAAAATTATCCAAGGATATTTATACGAAACTTAATGTAAAACAATGCGAATTCCTTTTAAAAAAAATCACTCGGGATCTACGAATAGGAACGCAGGTGTTGGCATAATACTCAGGAAAAGTAGTGGTGTGCGAGTGAGTGAGCTATCTTCCATACAGTGAAAGGATAATTATGGCTCGATTAAAAACAAAACCTAAGGACACGGTGGTGGTACAAGTTATAGGTACATGCTCCCATAAGATAACGAAGATATGTACGTGTGAAAGATATGTTCGACGAAATAGAAGAAGTGAAAAAGAATGTGAAAGGAGATGAAAACCTTATTATTCTTGGAGACTGGAATGGTATTATAAACTAAGTGAAAAAGAACACACATTGGCCTATGAAAGCACTCCAAACCTAGCTGAAGAGGATAGAAACAATCCAAGGTCAATCGAAGAGAGATGGCAAAAGATCCAGAAAGGAATCATTAATGCAGCCGAAGAGAAAGTAGGAAGGAGAAAAACAGATAATCGGAAGCCATGGATTAAGCAGGAAGTCTTGGGCCTTAGATGAAAGAAGAAAGTACAAGTTATTGAAAACAGAGGAAGGATAGCAGATGTATAAGATAATAAGAAATGCGATCAGTCCTAGAGCAAGAATGGCTATAGAGGTTTGGACGAAAGACTAATGAAAAGAGGTGGAAAGCACTCTCTTCCAGGGAAAAGTTGAAGCTGCTTACAGAACGGTAAGGAGTTACTTTCAAGAACATCCAATCAAACGTCATGTAATTCGGAGTGAAGGAAAATATATTATTATTGAAAGTGAAGACAAACCGAAGAGATGCAACGAGTACCTGGAGGAACATTACAGCGGCAAAGCACACAAAGAATCCCAGGATACTAGAGGATGAAGACACATTGGATGAAGATGAGAAAGGATACTCCATTTTAAGATCAGAATTTGATGCTGCAGTAAAGGATTTAGAGAGAGAAAGGCGCCAGGAGCTGATGGAATTCCCTTGGAGTTCCTTAAATATGCAGGATTGAGGGCTCTGAATAAGCTATACAGATTGCAATATGCCATTAATGCAAGTAAGAAAATGCAAAAGGACTTTAAAAAGATTGTAATTATTTCCATACCGAAGGAGAAAAGAGCCGAGAGATGTGAAGACTTTAGAACAATAAGCCTTATTACACAAGCATTGAAGATTCTGACCAGAATCATCTAGAGGGAAACGGTACAGAAGGTGGAAGAAATCCTAGATGAAAATTAATTCGGATTCAGGAAAATTAGGGGATTGAGAGCTATTTTAGCCCTGAGACTTACCATTGGGAAGACGATTCAAAAGGACCACCCAACATATACTTACTTGCTTCATCGAGCTTGAGAAAGCATTTGATAATGTGGAGTGGCTCAGGAGTTAATGTTCACAGAATTTAATTTTCATTCTGATGCATTAATTTCATATTTTTACCGACAAGGACCACGTTTTCTTTGAGGAGATAGTGGAATTTTTGAAACCGTCCCGGAAAATAACGGCCGTTCTGTTTGCGGAGGAGTTTCCGATAGCAGTCAGAGGGGTTCGGTTGCTCCACGGTATCTTTGCTACTCTAGTGCTGCTGAGCCATGCATTATACCATCAACGGAAAAAAGCTTCTGGAGGACCGCCAGGGAATGTTTGATGAAGAGCGAGTCAAGTCTACTAACCGCCGGAAGATACGGAGCCTCTCACCCTGTGGAACACCCGATAAACCTTCCTTCACAAGATTTGCCTGGTAGCATCAATGGAGAGTTCTACAGGCTACGAGACGCTATTTCATGCTTCATTTTCTCTCCAAGATATCTGAACCCCACTCTCGCTTTCCGAACTTTTCCATAAGGACAAATGCAGAGTTCCTCCTGGCTTCATTGACGCTCCGTTCTCTGTTCCCTCCGTTAACACTCTCAAATGCTTTGTGGGGAGTAAATAAAGCCTTTCATCCGTCAAAAATATCATGTACAACAACACGTGTACAAAGGACTTCAAGGCCGAACTGCGTAAGTACCTGGTGAAGTGCGAGAGAATAAAAATGACGCAGGGGGCCACACTGCTCATCCCTCGTTTAAAAAGTTAGTATTCGAGTTAGTATGTACAGTAGAGGATGCTGTAGGGGATGCCGGAAGTGAGGATGACGATCGCTGAAGATCCGGCCTCTCGATCCCCGAGGTCTAAGGGGGCTATTACGAACGAGAGGGCGTTGAGACTCCGCCAGGCGGAGTTTCCGTTCCGCCTGCGGTGTCACTCCGACCCCTGCGATTACGAATGGGACGTACGGAGTCACACCGCCGGGCGGAGAGGACTTCACTAGGGGTCGGAGAGGAGCGATGCGGCGGAAGTGACGTTTATATGAAAAATTCTGCGCTCCTTCAACACGGAAACAGCTGCAGCCAATGGCAAGCGTTTGTAGTGTTTTAATTCCGCGGGAACTCTCTCCAGCAGACATCTGAGTTGAGCGCATTCAAGCTGCGACCGCAATGCGCATACGTAAAGAGATGTACGATACAATGTGGATTACTCTGGTTATTTTGTTGTTTTAGACAGCATGACCAGTTGTTCACAATAGGTTATTCTGACTATTTGTTTCAACCCCTATTCATTCAGCTTATTCTGAAATCTCTACTAGAAACATTTTCCGCGTAATATGTTTCACGATTTACGAAAGCTTTATCGCAACCAAACTTCTAAATATCGAGTGTCGCTGCCGATATACCGGCTAGTATACCGATACCGGTTGAGAACCGCAACTGAATAACTTCATTATTATTAACTAAATTATTCTATCGCTTTGGAGCGTTTCACCCGATATATCAGTTGTCACACCGATATGCCTTCCCGGTATTTAAAATCACGCAAAATATAATTCACTGGAAAATAAATTCAATTCCGATTTTATCGGTTATTTTATGCAAAATTACAGCTGTCGGTCACCTCACACTATTTGAAGCTCCGAGACTTATTATACTGGTATATTTTAACACTTTGATGTGACTATAATTATGCATACCAAGTAAATTTATGAGGGTTTTAAAATAATTTCAAAATAATTTTTATTTTGTTTAAAATAGTTTTAAAATAATTTTCAAAATTATGTATGAAATAAAATTAACATATTATTTTACTATGAAATGCAAAAAAAAACTTTTCATTCAAAAATTGTCTCAGCACTTCCTATATATGCATAAATACATTAAATAAAAAAAAGATGACTGGAAACGGAACTTTAAAAGAACATTACCTCGTAAATTATTTTAAAATCTTGAAAAAGTCACGAGTTTAGCCATCTTATGACATTTTGATTTTAAAATTATTGGAAAAAATTTTAAAATAATTTTTCAATAATCTTTTGTTACTCAGGAAGCTATAATGTAATTTGTTGACGAAGAAGCAGAGTATGTCAATTTGTAGAAGATTTAACAGTTGTTTATCCATTTCAGAGAAGCATGGAACGCGTGGCCAAATCCAGTGAAGTATTATTATTAGTATTAAGTACATTATCCTCCGGTGGAGGATATGGTGCAATTAATTAATTATTAAATTAGTCTGCAATAATCTGTTCTTGCCGTCTGTGCTTCCTCGGGCGTTAATATAAATTGGATAGCCGTCCACCACCACCTCAATTGTCTCCATGGTCACTTTCAACCAAATATTATGCTTTCAACTTCCGCGGGCTACGGGGTCTACGCATCAACTGCATCAGAAATTTCTGATGCCTTGATGCGCGCTTCAGTTTGCCGGAAATGCTCGTTCCGGGGCCGCTTTAAAGCGCTCCAAAGCGCGATTCGGAACGACCTGAAGCGCTTTGATGCGCAGCATGCGTGATTCGGAACGCACCCCAAGTTGAGCGACCTGCGACCGCAATGCGCATACGTAAAGAAATGGCACGAAAATCCACAACGAATACTTAGCTGGAGAGCCTTAATCACAGGCAAAAACACTTAATTCCTGTGAAATAACAAAAAATCTGTTGCTCTGCATACCTTTCGTTTAAGTGATGGGGATTGGAAAGCTATTCAGAGAGCACAAGAAAGGCACTTTTTTAAATAATGAAAAATAACTTTTAAGCAGTTATCTGTGAAAACCAATAAACAGTTAAAGAAACACAAGAAGTGCACTTATTACTAAAATACACTTTTATTTCATGATAATGTGACAGAGTTTCACCATTTACTTTGGTTGCACGAATACACAATCACAGAAAAACAGTCTGCCCACAAAACATATGTGAGATCGCGAATCGGTTCTGTGCCAACACGCACACACAAGCGACAACGTATTTCAATAATATAGATAAATCCACAAACGATATAGTAGCACACACCATAAAAATATAGTGGGAAATAGGCTAATACAATCATCCAAACTGGAAGTCACTGCCATTCTTATTTTCATCACGTAAAACATTACAATCACAGGGCTCGTTATGATGAAAACTATTATTTATTCACTGATTTTAAGCCTTACATTAACCCACGCAAGTGGCACAGGTGCCTTTTCTCACTACTATTCGTTGATACGATTCATATACTCGAATAAACAAACTTCACTCTTGATAGCTTGATCGTGAAATATCATCTCTACGGCGAATAACGGAGGTGAACACGCCAGTGGCAATTTTTAAATTACCGTCAGATATTTCTCGATAGAATAATAGCACTATTCACATACCAATCAAGATGGAACACTGATAATTACAACTCTTGGCCGATATTTTTCAACCTAGTAAAACTTTGAGCATTACAACACCACTGGCACTGTGATTATCAGCAGTAGATTAACGGGAGTAGTCATGTTGAAAATAACACTATTTTGGCACAAAAGATGTTCGAAGAAATCTCCAAGCAGCGAGCAAAAGTTGTATTCACCTTACAATACAAGCACAGGCAGTCATAAACGACGAATTTTCCGGTACCTATGAATAAATGGATGAAGTTATTGTATATAAAAGCATAGCGGACATTATAAAGCATCACAATTGTTCTAATTACATAAACGAATTAGGCATCGTCGATAAAACCAACTTACAATCAATATGTATCCACCTCCAACGGCCGTGATTCAGACTGCTACAACGATGTTTACTATAAAAGTTTTGGTTTCCAATTGCTCCAGTTTTATATTTAATGAACTTACTCAGATATTAATATTATAAATAATACAAAATATGAGGGCTTTCCAGTCTCTATCGTCGGATATTTTGCTTTAAAAACGCCAGCTCGACCCGAAAAAGGTAAACAAACGTCCGCCATTAAGGGGTCGGAGTCACAAAGGCAGGGTATCCGGCCGCGGTATCACACCGACCCCCTAGCCGTCGTATGACTCCGACCGGCAGCCACTCGTAATCGCTTGGGGTGGTGAACGCGCTTCCGAGCGGTGTGACACCGCCGGCGGAGTCTCACCGCATGCGGTGAGCCCTTAGAGTATTAACTCTATGGGTGAGCCGTTCGTAATAGGCCCCTAAGTCAGCACCTCTTGGATTGCATTGTAACAGAAAACACTTTGTAAATATTTCCACACCAATTTTTTTTTTTTTGGCCACCTTGATAATGGCAATGTTTGCCGAAACCTAGGTCGGTTGAATAAAAAAAAAAAAATTGGTGTGGAAATATTTACAAAGTGTTTTCTGTTACAATGCAATCTGTGACAATTTTCCACAAACTTTCGCCTGATACTTTAAAACCTCTTGGGGCGGTGACGGACAACTTGGCTTGGTGAATGTACGAGTGGCGCACTCGACGAGCCACTCCGCTTCTGCTGCCGATGCAGCAAAAGCAATGCGTTCCAACTTAGGAAAGCTACTGTATCCAAAGGTTCCAAGGTAATAAAGTTCTGGGGAAACAGCCGATAGCATGCCCCCCGAAGAGTGGCATCTCGGCACTTGGTGATCCTAGAAATGTCTTGCACGTACGAAAGAGTGTCCTCGGCACCCGGCATTATACTTACGGCTCGCATAAGTTCACTTAAAGTAGAAACTGTAAGAAAACTACATCAAACAAAACTCATGGCTAATAAACCACGTTTGATGCGATATACGTTTGTATTTTTTCCTTCTCCATTTGTTGAGAGTAATTAAATTTAACTCGAAAACTAACGCGCACGCTAAAATGGAAACGACATCAAGCGTATGGGAAGATTGGAAGACCATTTGTCAGAATTTAGTTGAGAATTTCCCTCTTTGCTCCGTGTGGTTATATTTTAACACCGCCATTTATCTAGGCATCCATGAAATGATTACACTTGAGGCATTGTGAACCACGAAATTAATAGTTTGACGGACGTAAACATCAACAATCCCAGTGAAAAAAGGCATTCTATCGACATTCCAATCTGCCTACCTTGACAAGACCAAATTAGCCAAAAGAGTCTATGTGAACGGTAGCCGTTCGTAATCACCGGTATTCTGATTCATAATCTCATTTCTTTTCGTACCGCTTGCAACCCAGTACTATTGAGAATGCTAATTCGTATGTATACATCTGTAATCTTTGGCTCAGTCCCACAAACGCCACAAGTACATACATACATTTAATGAAAATCCTACAATGTACAAAAGATAAACTTATTAGATACATTTTGCGAAACAGCAGCCTCTTGAAAACATTACTGGAAGGAGAAATTGATAGGGAGAATGACCAAAGGTGATCAAATATGTAACATACAATACAAATAATGAGGGATGTTTAAATGGATGGAAATAAAGGAATAAAACGGTTGCCTGATATGAGAGTAGAGTTGAGATCTGCAGCGAGCCAATTATAGCATTGATGCCTGCTGATGACGACTTCCTTGGAAAACGTCGATATTTTGCGACTTTAAACTGGTTAAAAAAACAAATGAGGCCAGAGAGGTAGGTTTATGATAAAGTGGTAGAGAAGTACTCAGAAGAATCGAATAAGGTCCAGCGTCGTGAGTGATTTCCCGAAACCGCCTACAGCTAATATGGCAAAGCCCTTGGGTTCGGAGAGGTAAAAACCTGCATGCAGTTGAAAGGACAGAAAGTCAGAACGACCTCTCCTTCGAGCAGGCACCAATAGCTCAGGATAAACCGTTGCTAATAGCTGCCAATTATTGCAAATGCTAAGATTATTGCCTGAAAGGTGTTAAGAATTGACTATGAGCTATGTATTTTAGTATCTAAAAGTTCTTTATGATTACTGCACTAAATTATACCAGTTATGTATGTATTGATTCTCTTTTTAATGTGACGAGACACCTATTTCCAAGTAACTACAGGCTACTAAATTTGTAAATGTGATGTGTTGATAAAAATTATTATTATTATTGCTAACGAAAATGCAGGCAAATAACTTTGTATGAGCTATAAAGTAGCCAATTTTTCTCCAAGTTGCTCAATTGCCTTGCTTGTTACGTACAAGCCTACGAGAGGAAATAAAATATTAGACCTTTTTGCAGTAAGCCATCCTAGGTTGATAAAACAACTCGATATTATTGATGGCATAAGTGATCACAGAGTAATTTTTGCAGCCTTAAAACTTGAAGTAGAGCCAGCTGTAAAACCGAAACGCAATATTTATTTATTTGATAAATGCAAGTTCATAAAATTTGGCGAGATGCTTAATGATTCGTACACTGACTTCGTAGCTAAAACAGAGGACAAAAGCACTGATGCATCATGGAAATATTTCTTAGAAATTCTACGCCAGGGAATCAACGAATATATTCCGCGAAAATTGAAATGTGATAGTAAAGAACCTCGCTGGTATAACAACGATGTTAGGAGGGACCTTAAGAGACAGAGAAAACTGTACAACTTATTCAAAAAGTCCATTACGTTAGGTGACAAATCGAAGGAACTTGAAGCAAAAGAAAGTTACGCTGCACAACGCTCAAAAACCAAGAAATCAATGCGTACTGCATTGCGAAATTTCAAGAAAAAAGTACTTGGTGAATTACTCGAAGAAAATCCGAAATCTTTTTGGTCATATGCGAGAGAGCTTCAGGGAAAATCTTCAACCGTAGATTCGTTATTTGATAAAGATGGCAAACTTGTCACCGATAATATTGACAAAGCTAACACGTTAAATTCCCACTTCGAAAGTGTATACACTACAGACGATACTCCATGTTATTTCGACATTTCATTCACTGAGGAACCGATGAAAGAAATCACTATTCAATGTGATGGGATAACTAAACAGCTACAGTCGATCAAAAATAGTAAATCTCCGGGTCCGGAGGGAATACCCGCGCGTGTCCTCAAGGAATTAGCGCCACAGATCGCACCGTTCTTAGACATAATATTCAAGAAGTCATTGTCTGAAGGAAAGATACCAATAGACTGGAAAATTGCAAACGTTACACCGATATTCAAAAAGGGAAACAGACATGACCCAGGGAACTATCGACCAATTTCATTAACGTCTATTATAGGCAAGATACTCGAACATATCGTCGTTAGCAATATCATGACGTTCCTGGACAGTCGTAACTTCCTTCATGGCTGTCAGCACGGCTTTCGGAAAGGTAGATCATGTGAAACACAGCTCGCGCTCTTTCTTCATGACGTTCTCAAATCTGGTGAATCGAAAACACAAGTGGACGCATTATTCCTAGATTTTAAGAAAGCTTTCGACACGGTACCTCACAACAAACTTTTATACAAATTACAGTCATGCGGCCTAAACGAAACAGTAGTAAAATGGATACGCGACTTTCTGAGTGATCGTAAGCAAAAAGTAGTTCTTGACGGAATTAGCTCTGATGCAGTTAAAGTGACATCATTATTAATCGGGGCAAGATAGGCCATTTTCCCCCTCCCCTCCCCTCCAACAGTTCAGCGACCTCCCCCACCCCTCCCAATTAAGCACACCTGTCCTCCCCCTCCCCCAACCCAACCCACCCCCCTCCCCCTCGAACCACCCCTTCGGAATGGGGCGTTTCTGGACACCTGTGCTTTGGTTGCACCTTGTGACACCCTCCAACCCTCCCCTTAAACCCACCCCTTCAGAACGGGGCGGTTCCAACCCTCCCCCTTAAACCCACCCCTTCAGAACGGGGCGGTTCGGGGCACTTTTGGTCAATTACGGGGGATTTAATAAGGAAAGTAGGAAAAAATGATTTTGAGACATGCAAGAATTACATTCAATTACCCACCCCTTCAGTACGGTGAAGTTCGGGGCGCTTTCGGACAATTAGGGGGCTTGTATAAGGGGAGTAGGAGAAAATAATTTTAATACATACAAAGATTTCATTTTAGAATGCGTTAATTCGAGTAAGAAGAATGAAATTCGTCTTAGAGTGAATATCCTATGCATAATTATGTACATTTCAATTACTTCCACATGAACTATGGAAGTTATCATTATTAACAATTGCAAAGGTCTATAATCGGCATTACTCTTAATAAATGTTTTTCTTAGCCGATCACTGCATTTTAAAAATTACATTCGAGCGGTGGGATATTGAGGACAAGATAGAGTCAATGAAATGCATTAGATGGTTTTCATGTAATTTATTTCACAGCATAAGCATACACACACAGGCACATACATGGTAAATTGATCAATAGCTGAATCGAGAGAGAAACACTCAAATTTTGTGTATTAATGAATAATGTGTCCAAAACGTATTTATTAATAATTCACTGATATATTTCACATTTCACAGGTTTTTCATTTACTTAGATTGTCTTAGTCTAAGTTCCTCCTGGAGGAATAACTTTCCATCACGTGTATTTAGAGCGCACCTTATTTCTTCCAATAGTGCTGTAGCATTCAAAGAAACTGGTGTATTGACCAGCTCCGAGAGATCTACTTGGTCTCTGGACACTTGTTCCCATGGGACACACTCGTGAATTTCGCCTTCTTCTAATTCGTCCTCATACGTTCGAAACACAGAATTCAAATAGAGATTTACAATCTTTTGAGCATGTGATGACCACGCATTTCTCTCATCACAACGGAGTCGAATGCACTCGGCGTAGTTCAGAAGACCGTACCATGATGTCTTAGCGAGATACACAGAGGGTGGACTTTTATCACTCACTTCCTCTAATATCACCGACTTGACACCGTATACCGTTTTGAATTTAAGAATACACTTCCCAATGGGGATGCCATGCGGTATAACATCTTTGTAAAAATATGATGCGATCAGTTTTTCACTTTTCACTAGTTCACACCAAGCTGCGTATTCCAGTTTCACATACGAACCACCGACTTTGCCAATTGTGATGAATGGTAAACAACTGTTTCTCACATCCAGTCCGACTGTAATTCTTTTCGTGTCACTAGAATTCACTTTGAATGTACACTCAAGGATGGCAAGGGGACTGGGGCGAAGATTCCGTGAAGGCAGGTCCGCAGGTGTGTCCTCCTCAGAGACAGTATCTGCGTTTGTGACTGAAGGTTCGTACGATGGACTACGGTACTTTCCGCTGGATGGTGGTCGGGATGATAGCAATCGGGGTGAGAAGCCACCGCCTCTGCTAACGACCCTCTTACCGGCTCTCCTGGGCACCCGCAGGTCTTCTCCTCTCGCTTCCATGACCGTCGATGTGATACTGACCACCGTCAGGTGAAAGGCTTTTAAAGGCTTTCCAAATCGTTGGAAGGGGGCGAGGGATGGTGGAAGGGGTGCGCAAGATGGCGTCGGAATTTTTGGAAGGGGGGCGAGGGTTGGTGGGAGGGGTGCGCAAGATGGCGACTTGACGAAACCTTTCTCCGTCTGGTATACGCCCTTCCTGTTTGTACTCCCATAACGTTGTTTCTCCTAATGCAATACCTGCAGCACCTTCCGAATAATTTATTGTAAAGTTTTAGAATAATTTTGTCGTTTTTCTCAGAGTTTCTAGCGTTAAACATTTTTAAAAATGTGGCTAGTGAGAGCCCTCTACATCGAAAGGCTAGGTACGCAGAAGTGTAATTACCGCATGTTGTAGATGTCCATCCCTGGAGCTTCCTAGTGTTGTACCGCCAAGAGGTGCACTCTCGATCCAGGAAGGCTATGTGTTCTTTTACGTGTGGTGGTATCCCGTAGCTATCGAAAAATTCCCCTTTTCTATTTCTATCGATAAATATACCGACCCAGTGAGACCCTGATTTCCGCGCTGGATCAGTATTTGCTACTATGGCGGATGGGTGAAAGCACTTTTTTGGGAGATTGTCAGCAGCAAATACACCCTTAAAAAAGTTACGTGTTTCTTTACAACCGTCAAGTGCACGCGTTAGTTGGAGAGAATTCATTGCGGGATGGAGAGTAATTTTCGTAATACGAATTTCGCCTTATTTCACATCTATTAATGTAGGGCGCTCCGTTGTTCGAAGAGACTCTGACAAGGGGGCAATAAGGGTTCCAGCGATAATGTTCTTTATTCGGGCGATCCCAAGGGTCCCAAGCACCGATGGAAATACCGCATATGCAACAAGTCGCAACGTCCCGTATGCCTGTATAGAAAAACCCAGCCTCTGCCAAGCGTATTGTACTCAGGGAAAATTTATTACGGGCGTCTCTGAATGAATTCAGAAGGAACTCGGTTGATGTTAACTTCTCCCTACCCTCCTTTCTGAACCACGCAAGTAAATTTGAGCAATTTCTGAAAGCGCATTCAAATTTACCGTGTCTGTGAGGTTTTATTTGGCAACTTTCTTGCGAATCAAATTTTAGCTTTCTAAGGGATGGGCATCCTAAAACAGCAATATCTATCACCTCCCTGTACTTGAGAATCTTTGTTAGAAAATCGCACTTTTCCCTTCCTTTCGCAAAAACGAACGTGTACGCTGACGTGTATGAGTGCAGAATGTAAACAAAGTCTGCATATTTGCTCTCTCCATCATTCCACGACAAACCGTGATAATTATTACGCAGCCAACGATCTTGTGCTTGAGTCGCCGCGGGCCTTTCGCTGTTAGGGTATGGGGGTGTGAATAGCCAATTTTCAACTTTGGAAGACTCCGCGTTTCCTATGGATAGTTCTTTCACCACAAACTCCTCTCGAACGATGCCTTCAAAGAATTGAATGTCCACGATTACTGCTGCCATCGCTCCCTATTTATGAAATGAGAAAAGATTCCAAAACGAGCGCTATAATAAAGACTCCTTCCCCCTCCAGCTCGCTCTCAACTGCTATAATCTACCCCGATATTGCGGAACCTATCGATTTCGAGAATATTGTTAAATTCCGCGTACAGTATACAGTTTACAGTTTCCACCAACGCATTTTTAAATCTAACTTCCAGCCGTAGACTTCCATGTCGCTGGAGACTCCAATGACTGGCACTAGCCTCCAAATCGGGAGTTAAATCAAACGCGGTGAGGAAATAGCCATCTTTATAGATATCTCTGGGAATACCATTTCCGTCATCTTGGAAATGAATTCCGGTACCAGAAAATAGAGTGTGATATGCCTGAAGAAAGAGGCCTGAACCGGTAAAATCGGGCTGTAAAGGCCGGGAGGGTATTTGTTTTCCATCCAGATACAGAGACAGAAACGTCAAACCGAAATTTTGGAAATTATACGGGTTCTTTTTCAAATCCCCATTAAACCCTGCGTTGGAAACGAATCCTATAATCACGCGCTTTGGAAGTTGACCCATGAAAATATTTTCCATTGTTTTACTCAGTACATCGCGAGAAATGGTGACGGTTTTAATACCCACACGGGTGATTGGATACTTTGCCGTGGTTTTTTCTAAAGCTCTGCTATGTGCTATTAGAATGGCAGGATTTATTTTCACTTTCCGCACTAGGAGCGCTGCGTCCACTATTTTTACTCTGACGTTCTCATAGTCCCTCGTTGCCATCAAGTTGAAACCACTTTTGGATCTAACGAGTTTAAGTCGCATTTCTACGCCGTTTAAAAGGAATTTTTCCTGATTGAACAGATCGCAGTGAAGATGACCAATCATTTCTACAAGCTTTCCGTCTTGCGTGTACGCTTGCCTTTTGATGGCTCCTGTATTCTCTTTACAATCATCCATCTTTCCAGCTGTGTCATCGTACCACAATGCCGACGTCAGATGCGATGATTTTGCCGCCGGACCGTAATTGAGAAGCGTTTCAAGATATGCCCTGTATGGATACGTGTGACTCGGCGGTGTCACTAGTTTTTGATTCAGAAAAATATCAACCTGGGAGAATAAGGAATGAAGCCACAGATTTACAGGTCCAATTGCGGAATCATCTCCAGCTACCGGCGCCGCGCGCTCTATACTCGCTGTAATGTATAACAACGTGTGAGATAAATCTATGTATTGATCGCCATCACCAGGTATGACATATTCAATAGGTGCATCATCGGCCAAGGTGCTGATTGGTTTATAATGTATCCATAACCCGTCCTCTATCGAAGTTTGCGTTGGAGGGACCGTGAACAAGTCCAATTCGGTCTTTACACATTCGCACGAGTTATGGTGTAAGAAAGACATTTTAGAAAAATATATCTTTGACGATGACTTTCTTCCTTTTCGATGTTTTCAAGCACTTTTTCTTCTTTTTGGAAACGACCGTCTTACTCCTACGAAAGTAAGTCTTCGATTGGCGCTTCACTGCCCGCGCTCCGGGAGGATATCCATCGCCCGTCATTCTCTGTATTTTATTTCCAGCCTTTCTCGCCAGATTCTCACCAGCCTCCAGAACCCGCTTACGTATCACCTTCTTGATTGGTTGCGGCTCACCCGCAGCGATATCGCTTAGTACGTTCATACCAGCATGAAGAGCCTCTCGACCTACGGCCTTGGCTCCACTTTTGAGTAGAGGGAGAACCGAACGAAATAGACCCCCGAGAAAACTACCGATTCCGTGGCCTTTTTGGAAACTAGCGCCTCGATAAACAGTACCCACCCCGTTTCCTATCTGGTGCATATAGTAACGAGTGTATGGGTCAGAGGAATCATTTACTTTCACCATGGTTTTGCCGTCTACGGAAGTGTAGTACTACCACCGACGTTCCGTAAAGAAATGGTAGTGGGTGTCCCGAGTGCGTTCTTAAATCCATCTCGATGGTTTCAAATTCTCTCCTCATCACTGGCAAGTAAAACGGTCTAGTGAAAGCGTGGCTTATATTAGAACCGAAGTTGTTTCTTTCGGCCATCGAGCTAACGATGCGCAGGAGCGGTGATAGTGAGTCGCCGATTATTTGCGGTTCAACAACATCGCAATATACATAAATCTGACTCGGAAATCCGATTTTTATATCGGGAGAGCGGGATGCTCGAACGTGTGAAACCAAGTCAAATCCCGGTTCAAAACCTAATTGCATGGCCATTATTTCAGATGCAAATATAGATACTTTTCCCGCAGTAGCAATGGCTACTCTCAGAGTCGTCGCGAGTTAGCGTTACAGCATGTGGAAGAGGAGTTTTCGAGAGCTCGCGGTTCGCAGAAGCGATAAATTCATCAACATTCCCATAATATCCAGTGGGTAGTTTCCGATGAAATGCTTGTCCGCTCTCACCCTCGATTACAATAAATTCGCGCTGCTTCCCATACGCATTACATAATGTCATAGGAAAATGAATTTCAACCAAAGCTACCTCCCATTGCCCTTCCAGGGTGTACGTTTTAGGCAGAAGAGCCGTAAAATTAGTCGTTGTATTACCCCCATGACTTGACATTGAACTGTTACTGGGGAGCGTTAAGTAAAATTCGTCATCCATTACAATTTATTTATAGATGCTGCAGGTATCCAGGAGTTAAACTTGGTAGGATATCCTTTCCATTTGACGAATACTTCCTTTCTGACTCCACGACCTCTCGTATCGATTATTTTATCAATTTTAAACTCTCGCGATTCCCGCATGACAATCTTTTGTAATTCCGCCTCGTAAAATACCCCTTCAATTACCTCGCCCTGTAAATCTTTTAATACGTAGACCGGTGGCACCCGTTGAATAACTCTTTCAACAAGGAATATTTCTTCACTCCAATTGGATTTGTAACCCTTTCTGAATGAGACCTTTTCTCTGCTGATTCTTACGTGCTCTCCCACTTTCAAGTTGGCTCTCTTAACCTTCTTGTCTACATCTTTGTACGTATTTTTCCAAACTTGGAGAATATTACGCTCGTTAACATCTCTTGGTGCCATCTTTATGGTGCTATGTATCGTCGCATTGTAAGAGTCAACGATTTTCTGAAGCACGTCCGTGTATCTATTTGTGGAGTATTTGGTAAAGTAGCGCCACATTCTTGTCTTTAAGGTTCGATTTAAACGTTCCACCACTGCCGCCTTGGTATCAGGATTATTAGAGTGGTAGTACCCGATCGAATTCCTCTTTAAAAAATTTTTAAATGTTTTATTAATGAACTCCGTTCCTTTGTCAGTCATTAGTTTTACCGGTTTTCGCTTCCATTTTTTCAGTATTCTAGAAAATGCGCGAGTAACTTCGTCACCTTTTTTGGATCTTAATGGAATCGCTCCGGCAAATTTACTAAAGACATCTATCACCGTGAGAATGTAATTGTATCCATCGTTTTGCCTCCTAATATGCTTAACATCGTTCAGGTCTGCCTGCCAGAGGTCATCCATATTGTCAACCAGGTATCTATTCCTCCGGAATTTTCTGCGCAGCGGCTTATGAAGAGTGTAAGCATCTTGCTCCCGAAGCCATTCGCGTACGTCATTTTTCGAAACAGAAGGTGATGCCTTCCACAACCTCTCTACTCCGGAAAAGGAAGCGGGATGTGTAGGATCGAAATAAATATGTGAAAGAATAGTGTTTAGACGTCGCTTCATTTTTTAAACTGATATGGAACCCAACGTTTAATGGTTTTCCCCTTAATCGATCCGGGAATTCGTGTAACAACCTGCTCTTTAATCTCTCGGTCTCTATGTTCCTCGTTAGAAGTAACACTCTCTGAGGAAGCCTGCCGACGAATGAGATTAAGGCGATCCTGATTTCCTATAAATTCATTCGGGACGTTTATTTCCGCTAGAGTGACATGAAAGCCGCTGCACCCCGTGGGTTGAAATTCTTCCTCGCTCTCATAGCATCACCGATTAGATCTATAATGTTTGATTCCGGAATCATACCGCCTTTAATAGAAACAATTCCTTCGGGGTTCCAGTTTACCTTGTCAGACGCCACTAGACGGCCGATTAAAAGTTCAGCCTTTTTCCGGAATTTACGCGGTAAGGAAGATAGAATTTCAGTACGCAAAGGAACCGCTTCTTCCCCTGCCCCTTTACCAACCTCGGAACGCTCTCCGTCCAAAGCGGATACAATAGGGAGAGATAAGGGTTTTCTTTCCTCACTAGCGAAATGTAAGAATCTATGAAGGCATTTCTTGTACAACGTCCACTTTTCGTGATCTGAACCCATCGGTGTGCGGAGAATTTTTTCCATCTCGCGATCCAGATCAGTGAGTGTCTGATGCGTACTCGTCATCGGAACTACTGAATTCGTCATTCTGTTCATAGTTTCATGGGGAACTAGTACCATTTTCCTCGCGTGTTCCATTCTTAGATAAATTTGGAGAGTACGCTACCGATCAGAGGTATAAGTAAAGGTAGGAAGCTCCCGCCTGATTGTAAGATTACCTTTTTCTTTTTCTTCCAGCAACCTTTTCCCTTGGCAATTTTACGTAGCACGCCCTTTGTGTCGCGCCAAGCGCTTTTTTTGCGTTTCAGTTAAACTCACGCACCCTTCTAGGGTATTATCAACGATTTCACAGATGGCGCGAATGAGATCCCGGTCTGCAGCTCTGAGTATTGCAGTGCGTATAGTTGGCTTACAACGCGCGAAATAACGTAAAACGTCGACGTGTTTCGCCATGCGACGCATCATTGCAACTGTTACAAACCAAATGTGAGAATGCGATATATAAATCGAATTAAAATACTAAGCTTTCTTTTTCGGTAGATAGAAATACATATTTTCGTCATTTGGAAATATTTCCGTGCGGTACCGAAAGGTGTCAGGCGTGTCCTGTTTTAAATCAATTAGTAAATAGCCATGAGCCTTCTCTGTCGCATCGTCATACGCATCCACCAGAAATTTCAAGTTCTTCGGATGTACTTGACGCGCCAAACTCAAAATCTGGCTTCTATCCCTAGGATTTTTGAAGTATATTATGTAGTGTGCATTTAATGATATGTCGCGTGCACCCTTGCCTTTGTGGAAAAAGTTTTGCGTTAAGTGAATAACGCTTATATTTCGGTGGTGGCATCCCCTAGTGAATAGATCAACCACAACATCACAACAGCTTTCCATCATAAGATCGTCAATGATAATTAGAGTGGCGCCGGATTTGCAAGGAAAAGCTTTTAAATCAGGTAAACCCTCGCGAAAGGACACGCCTAGTGGTTTTAAATTCTCATAAAACTGCTGCCACTCACCATAGCACCAGATAATTTCTGAAAATGTGACGTCGAACATTTCCTCCTGAAATCTTAAAAGATGGCTGGTAAATACTGTCTTACCACACCCACTAGGACCAGCCACTATCGCAGCAAAGGGGTGTCTAAGTCGGAAGTCCATTTTCAACTGGGAGGCTGCGAGAGAAGTGCACGCATTTTAAAGAATTTCATACATCAAGCTTAGAGTAAAATTATTGGACTACTCTTAGTTGAATTCCCAATTAGTAAGAATAGTTTACTGATGCTCCAATGAAATGTCATTTTGCATGCTGAAAAACTATGGGAATTCTCAAGCCCTTCCACCGCGTCAAGGTGGTAGTCCTTTGGAGGGAAAAATAATAAAATACAGAAAATAAAAATTGAAAGTAAAATGTATACAGAAATTAAATAAATCATGATAAAATGAAAGAAAGTAAAATGAAAAAATAAATTTGACTTAGTGAAAGAAATAAGAAAAGTATAAAAAAATAAAATAAAATTTGATAAGTGAAATAAATAAATAATAAAATGAAATCAAATTAAAATAAAATGAAATAAAAAATAATAATCCTCTTCTTCTTCTATTGAATTCTTTGTCTCTTGAAACCATACGGTAGTGTCTCAAAGTCGTCGATCCGTTTCCTCTTCGTGTACACGACACGGAACAGCTTTGTTTCAGGTCTTGACACGATGTCGTGATTCTTCATTCGCCTGATTTTATGGGCGTACTCTATTTTCTTTCCCGGCTCACCATCGAGTACCATTGACTTTAGAGTTTCAAAACAGACCACCTTGTCATTTGAGTAGTTTATTGTTACACCTCGCACTTTGCACACTTCCTTCTTAAACTTGGGATCGCTTGAAGAACGGACTATGTACGCGTAGTTTTTTGGGCCGCCCGATACAAATTCACTTATGAAGCAGTCCTGACCCATGGGTGTGATCTCATCGGTCATATCTCCCAAATAATCGCCAACGGGTGGGCACCACTCACCAGGTTTCTGTGTAAAAACAATCGAATCTGTGTCGTGATAAATACAGCGCCTTTGTAGCTTCTCCAAATAGCTGTATAGTTCCAACCTGGCATGGGCTGTTGTGTAACAAGCGATGACAATGTTGTTTGTGGGGGAAGGAGAAACTGCTTCGTCAGTTTCTGACCAGTGCGCGTATAGAGTTTCCTCATTCACATGGACTATGCGCTGCACTTCAACATTGGGGTCTGAAAGCATGGAATTCAACGTGTCTGATTCATTAATAACTGTGGCCCGAGTTAAATTTTCCCTTTGCCCAAACTTCCCCCAAAAGCTGTTGAGCATGAGCTTTGCCATGGATCTCTTCCCTGGATTGTGAAAGATGGAATTTCTATCCAGCTCCACTCCTTCTCGCTCCTTAAATGAGCGTAAATATGTAGTTCTGTCCTCATCGGTAGTACACCATGCAGGCCAACCGCTGGCTTCCTGCTTTATTTTTAAAAACGCATTTATATATCCGGCAAAGAGACCACCCTCACCGCTCTCCCGGGAGTAACATGTCACGCTGTAATGCCATGCCTCGTGGATTTTTTTTATTTTATAGCCGAGAGAAACTGCTTTCTTCAGCTCTTTAGTCACCCATGTTCCGGTGATGATGCGTTCTTCCTCTGCGTGATTGCACACATCCTGATTCTCTTCGAGGGCACATGATTTACATAGAGGGAAGAGAAGTTTTCCGTTTCCTTTCAACGGGAGCACCGGGAGATAGAGGTCGGTAGGTGGGAGAACGTCGCATTTAGCGAGTCCCTCCAGCTCATCCAAAGGGGGGCACTCTTCCCCTACGTAGATGACCGGATGTCGTAGGGGGTAGGGGCAGTACTTATTCACGAATGGATATAAAGAGCAAATATCTAAATATTTTATTTGCTCCCCCTCGCTCTCACGGGCTTTGTGGTACAGCCGCAGTGCGTTCGTCCTACCTCCGTAGAAAGCGTCTCGCGGGTCCAGAGGTTTTTCTTTCCGTGTGGGATGCTGTTTTACGAAACTTGATAGGGCAGAGTCCCGCTCAAGCTCCCTCCTGAATTCGCATTCCCACTTTTCAATCACTTTGTACCCCCCTTCTTGAAGCAATTTTCGCCTGTTCTCCGTGCTCTCAAACCGGGTTTGCATCGTCTCGGTGGTGCAGTTGGAAATTGGTACATGTCTCAAGGGGAAACATTTTGGGCATCCATGGAAGAAGCATCCATGAAATTCATATGCAATTTCCTCTCCCTCAGTTTTTAGGTACCCGTCGACTTTCCTGCCCAAAATCCTTTTTTCGCGACCGTTGGCTGCGTGGTGAATTTTTTTCCCTGTCTTCCTTTCCACCGTCAGTAGCCACTCTATCGCCTTTTGTGATTGAATGTCGGCCCATCGATAGCCACCATGAGGTACGATGGGAATTGTCTCCTCCTTCAGGTACTTTATACGGAAAACCCGCATGCATGCACTCGCAATTGTGAGAGATTCTCGGAATGGGTCGACACTCCTTAGAGCGAGAAACTCACCTCTAAACTTTAAACATGCGAGTCGCAGAATCGTTACATCTTGGATACAGTAATTTTCAATTTCGTTTCGCATGCAGAAGACGTAATTTTCCCGTCTTAGTCCAGCATGCCATTTCCTGAACTTGGCGACTTCACTTGAAATCATTTCCTGGACACCATAACTTTCCTCTGATGGAAGAGGGCCCTCATAGTTGCGGTTTTCTCTGGTATTGAAAAAATGTGGAAAATAACCCTTGGATAGGGAGCTTTCAAGTCCTAGCGCTGATGGCAGCTTTGCAAGAGACATCGGGAGAAAGTTTAAAGAATCTATAAACTTAAGACCATTAAATTCCACACACATGAGTTTTGCCCCATTAACTATAAGTTTAGGTGCCCACTTCATTTTCTCCAAAATCACCTTCAGAACAAAGTGACAGTCGTAGCCTTTAGAGTTATGGGCGATGCATATTATCTCCGTGAATCCTTTTCGGCGGAGGTCCACTAAAGATCTTATGAATGAGTGCACGGGATCTGAATCCTTGAATACGTTTTGTCTCTCCCCGCACTGCTCACAGTTTCTCCCAGAGTAATCTGCAATGCACGTCGCGCAACTTCTCTGAGACACTAGCAAATTCGGTTTGTGGAGAAAATTGTCACATTTACCCGGCATAGGCTCATCCTGGCGAGATTCAATGTCATAAAATACGAACACAAACTTCTCCTCACGTGATTGTTTTGCCTTGATAGTCTTAATAAAGCATTTATTCTCACCGGTGTGTCGACTCTTACACGTTTGACAAAAAACCTCCCCACACACATGAGCTTTCCTTAGAGTAATTGTACTGTAAACCTTACCGCACAATTCACAATATCTGAAAACCTCGCAGGGGGTCCTTGCTCCTCTCTTCTTCGTCAGGTGCTTTCGGTAACAGCCATCGTTAAAAAAGTTCCGATGGCAGACATCGCAGGATACTGGGAGATTACTCTGTTCGCAAGGGGGAGAAGACATGCATTTTGGACACTCAATCGGACATTTATGTGTATGCACCGTGTTGAATGGCATCCTACACGGTCGGCAATAATAAGAGCAGTTGAAAGCCCCCGTTACCGAAGTTATCACATTGAAATGATTCTCTCCGTAAATCAGATCAACTTCCTTTCGCGGCCTTCCATCAGGGGCAGAGCTCGTAGGACCTTGATATAAAATTTCGCGTCCTTTACGATCACCGAATACCGCTATTTGATAAAAATCAAGGTGATTTTGGAAATCCCTGACTTCCTTTAATCCACCGCCGTTACTCAAGGAGACACCTGCTTTGTCACACAACGCGAGGGCTCTTTCTTTCTGAATTTTTCGTCCTTTTCGCATTAAGCCGTAAACATTCACAGTGTCCTCGTGCCGCGATATACCAACACAGATAGCTCTCGCGAGACATAGGTTGTCAGCGTTGTCAATCACCACGATGGATTTCTTTGCGCGGCAAAAGTCATGAAATGACGTGAGTAGATCCCCCTTGTTCCGCCCTCCTTCTGGCTGCTCGACATAGGTGAATGAAATGCTCAAAATTCCATTTAAAATAAAATTGTCATTGGACTGCACTACTTTCTCTATCCGGCGAAGAATTACATCAGCATCAAATTGATCCAACCGTCGGTACGAAATATGGAGCGGTCTCTCGGGGTTACTCCTACTGACTATGGTCATTCCTGCTTGATAGGCCGGAGGGAGATTCCTTTTCAATTCCGCGATTAAATTTTGCAAACTTCTTTCGAACCAACGGATGGGGTTTTCATCTTCAGGTGCCGGGAGGAAAGCAATTGTCATTTCGCGCCCCCAGAGACGGAAATTTTTTAAATAGCTTCTGTTTTCAGCGATGATCGTAAAGTAACGATCTTCTCCGTATCCCCCTCCAACCTGATAATCACATGTTCTCAGCAGCGGGGCGGGTAAATCGGCATCATCAAACGGCTGGTCCATGAGCGACGGGTGAACATTCTCCTCCGACATCATGTGAGGGTAAGAAACCCCCTCAAAGTCAATTAGATCCCTAGCACCCTCATCGAGAGGAAACAAGTCGCCTGTAAGTATCGGTATGGGGGAATCACTCGTTGGAAACACGGCAGAGTTTAAAAAGTTCGGGAGCTGCGCATCAGGCAAGTTCACACTCCCTAATTCAGGCGTTGACATATTCACAGGAACCGGAAGGGGTGAATCAGAGTCAGCATTCATGTCTTCTAAAATTCTCGTGAAACTAGGATCAACCTCATTGGTGGTTCTAAGAAGTGGCGATTGAGAAGTTGAAGCGTCTTCCGCTCTCTTTATGTCCCGTATTAACTTAGCGAGATCAGCGGTTTCTACATTTTCACCAAGCACAGTCATGCGATGCACTAAACCATCCAGCGCGCTTTTTAAAAGGGAGACACTATCATATGCTCCGGAACGATGAGCTCTAATTATTTCACCGGCCGGAACTAGTTCAAAGATTTTCTCCATTTTGAATATTATTCCAATAATAACAACCAAATTCTAAAACAGTCAAATAACGAGAGCTTTAACCAAGTTCGGGAGTGGGGGTGTGAATTGAACTCAACTTATCTTACACCCAGTTGGATGGCTGCTCGGGATCTGATCTTCACACCTCTGGATCTTGTCTTCACACCTCTGGATATGTTGCTGGATGTCCGATGGCTGAATTATGGATTGGTTCCTCAGAAGACGTAACAGCTGCTCTGGAAACAATCTCTTTCCTCGTCGGATATTACACGGACTTTGCACAGACTGCGCGCACGCAAACCAAGTGTGTAAATCGTTGACGGAGTCAGTTGAAAAATTCTATCTGCATGTGGTCGGACGACGACTGGAGAGTAACTAGCTCCTTCGCTATTGAGCCCTTTTATAATAAGCATCGGCGCTCACCGGGTCAAATTCAAGCCCTTCAAACTGCAGGTGTGCAGGGTCATTCACACTTTTGGACATTACGAATGCACTCGAAAATTCCCACCAGTCACTCATGACCAGGTGAACCTTAACGAGTAAAAGAAAATTCGAATAAGGAGTGCGATAATGATCCAGCGTCTTCCCATTCTAATTTGGAATAAACGATGAAGATAATGCTCTCGCTGGCTTTCCTCCCTTTCTTACGCATTCGAATTCATTAGCACATAAAATTCCCTTGTTTCACGATTTCCACATCAAATTCAAGCCCTTCAAACTGCAGATGTACAGGGTTTCTTTACAGGGTACTTTACAGGGTACATTCACACTTTTGGACATTACGAATGCACCCGAAAATTCCCACCAGTCACTTATGACCAGGTGACCCTTAACGAATAAAGAAAAATTCAAATAAGGAGTGCGTTAATGATCCAGTATCTTCCCATTCTAATTTGGAAGAAACGATGAAGATAATGCTCTCGCTGGCTTTCCTCCCTTTCTAACGCATTCGAATTCATTGGCACATAAAATTCCCTTGTTTCACGATTTCCACATCAAATTCAAACACTTCAAACTGCAGATGTACAGGGTCATTCACACTTTTGGACATTACGAATGCACCCGAAAATTCCCACCAGTCACTTATGACCAGGTGACCCTTAACGAGTAAAGAAAAATTCAAATAAGGAGTGCGATAAAGATCCATGGTTCCTCCGTCCCTCCTCAAGCCACTGTATTCGGGAGAGTGTACTTTCACAAGCCACCTTGGCTGGGGAAACGCGCCCCCCTTCGCACCTGAAACACCCTATTGGCTAGAGAAACATGCCCCGCCTTCTTCCTCGCTCCTGAAACACCATCTACTGAGAGGGGGTCACTACCGTCTATGTCAACTGACTATTGACCATGTCACCCACGCGCTCTTCGTATTCCAAGGGACGAAAGCTCATCGGAGAAATAATTTTAGACCATGAAGAGGTTATTTCGGTAAGTAATTAAGATTCATAAAATCAATGTCATTATTTCCTTTGTTATTGCATTCAAGACTTGTATATGAAAATATTTTTCTCGATATTTCTTTATTTCCAGGATATTAGCTACGAATCGGAGGAGAATACAGATTTAGATGATCAGCCGTCGTGGTTTGAAAGCACCCCCATTGATGAAACATCGCCAGACCATCAATATCTCGTGACTTCTACTCCAATTAGAGATCACGATTTTCCAGAGCATTTTTGGTCGCCAAATAATAGTGTCATCAACAGCAACTCCCTGAATGACACAGAGTGTGCCGATGATAGTGAAGTGAATTCGTCAGCGGACACTGTAATTTTAAATCATGAACTAGTAAACTGCTCAAAATATTCATTAATATCTGAGGCAAGCTACACTCCCAGCTTGCCAGAGGACTGGCCGTCTTTTAATGTATGGCCATATGTGATGGAGGACTTTATAGGCTCAGAAAGTCATTTGTACGCAGAAATGTCGAGTATAGAGATGTGAGACGGGATATTTAATGTGTTGAATTTTATTTTTATTAGAACTCCAATAAACACGTTCTAAACAGAAATATTTGTATGTAATAAAATTATTTTCTCCTACTCCCCTTATAAAAGCCCCCTAATTGTCCGAAAGCGCCCCGAACTTCACCGTACTGAAGGGGTGGGTAATTGAATGTAATTCCTGCATGTCTCAAAATCATTTTTTCCTACTTTCCTTATTAAATCCCCCGTAATTGACCAAAAGTGCCCCGAACCGCCCCGTTCTGAAGGGGTGGGTTTAAGGGGGAGGGTTGGAACCGCCCCGTTCTGAAGGGGTGGGTTTAAGGGGAGGGTTGGAGGGTGTCACAAGGTGCAACCAAAGCACAGGTGTCCAGAAACGCCCCATTCCGAAGGGGTGGTTCGAGGGGGAGGGGGGTGGGTTGGGTTGGGGGAGGGGGAGGACAGGTGTGCTTAATTGGGAGGGGTGGGGGAGGTCGCTGAACTGTTGGAGGGGAGGGGGAAAATGGCCTATCTTGCCCCGATTAATAATGACATCAGGTGTCCCACAAGGAAGCGTAATCGGCCCCCTTTTGTTCATTATATACATAAATGATCTATGCTCTCGAATTAGCAGTAAAATACGTTTATTTGCTGACGACGCTGTCATCTATCGCGAAATTAATGATCACTCTGACTTTGAAATTCTATCATCGGATTTAAACAACGTTCATGTGTGGAGCCAAGAGTGGGGACTCGAACTTAATCTGAGCAAATGTGCGGCGGTACATTTCTTGCGGAGGTCGTCCAACTATCCCCGTGTATATGCTGTGGATGGCGTTAAGATAAAGGCGACAGATGAAGTTAAGTATCTGGGAGTTACGATAACCTCAAACCTATCGTGGGGAACACATATAAGAAATATTTGTGGCAGAGCTCTGAAGAAGCTAGGATTCGTCAAGCGTATTGTGGGAAGATTTTCGGATGAAAAAGTAAAAGAGAGGTGCTATTTCGCACTCGTCCGGCCACACCTTGAATATGCAGCAAGCATATGGGATCCGGTGCAGAAAGAATTAATTCGGGAACTTAATAAAATACAAAGGAAAGCTGCGCGATTCGTCAAAAACAGCTACGGGCGTACTGACAGCGTTACACAGATGTTAAACGAATTAGGCTGGGAACCGCTACAGACTCGGAGGCTGCGCGCTAGGCTTAGATTGCTTGAACAATTGAGAATAGATATCTTTCAGAGCGACACGGAGAACATCATATTAGAACCCCACTATATTTCCAGGTCCGACAGAAACGATAAATTAAGAGAGATATTTTGCCGAACCGATAGGTATGGGGATTCGTTTTTCCCCCGAACAATAAGGGACTATAATAAATGCTAGGCGTAATTTCATTAGAGCGTTTCCTTTTTATATGTAAACGGCTGGTGTCCTAACACCCCCCGCCACACGCCTATTGAGGCGGCTTGCGGGGTAGTATGTAGATGTAGATGTAGAAGGAGTTTTCATCTTTAATGTTGCATCACTCCAGCAGTGGCGCAATCAGAATTTTTTTGTGAGGGATTTTCACAGTGACCTAAGTGTCACTTGGTACCTCTGCCAAATAGCGTCAGTGTACTCACTCTTAGTAATGGAAGTGAACCAGGAATTGATTTATTAAAAAAACTAATCATTTTTCACGAAAGGAGTTAGATATTGTCTGTTCTGATATTTAATTATCATGCTTTCCCCACTAAAATGCTTTTTTTTACCTCCCAATTCCTTCCAAAGGGTAGAAAAATATTGGCTGAGTCTCTTGCTGGGCTCTAGCTCCCTAAGACTTCCGATTGCTATGGCTGGCCACTTGGTAATAAAGGCGACCGTTCGCACAATGTAGCAACAGTGACAGCTAATTGAAGCTGGCGCTAGTGGCTGAAGAGAGCTAATGAATGATAATAACTAAAAATAGCCGTGTGCGAAACAACACCCTTCCGTGGTAAGTCTGCTAGCGAGGTGGCCCGACTACCGCCTGCAGTGGAACTCTCCGCCATACAATAGGGTAGTTTCCTTCATCAAAGAAAACAGAATTCATTAATTGCGACAGGTGCCCCACCAGTAACGTATTCATTACACGCAAATTATTTGGATTAAAAAGTCTTAGTTTCCAAGAAAATTGAATGTTAAATTTAAGTTCCTTTGAAAAGGCTCGGAAATGGCGGGACAACGGCAGCTTCTATGATGACGTAACAGGTAGATAGTCAACATTGCGAGGTATATGGAATTATCTTCGACTGTACTTACTATTGTATTTCAGAGTCCCTAAAATCTGGTGAACATGTATTAATATACCTCGATTAAAATGCTCAAAGTTCGGAAAGTCTCCTCCATTGAGCATGCCATTAAAAGACGTTTTCTAAGCTCCTACGCTCCCTGCTAGTACAGAGCTACCGCGATGGCGTTCTTCGCGGCAAGCGTCGCACGGCGCGTCGACTCCATGAGTAAAGTGATCGCATATGTTTAGCTGAGATGTGAAACTCAACCGTGAGAGACCACTAGCAACCCTATAGATGCCCCCCCGAAACAGTCGAGGTTTCAGCATTGGAGCGTAGGTAGTTCAGTCTCCGTTAGGTGTCACTACTTGTACTTTTCATAATTCTTTCTTCTCTATACTATTAATCTATTCCTTCAGTTCAACTTTTCAAACTTCGGCGCGAAGGAAAGCATTCCGGAATAGGAAAAAAGAAAAATTAGGTCATTAATGCAACATTTCAAGCACAATTAGCTGATTTCGCATGCACACGGGTAGATATGAAATGGCTAGCCACTAAAGTCACTCAATCCTCGCGGTAAATGAGGTTTGCACAACTTCCTATTCCAAGAATGCTTTACTTTACACTCCCATATTTATGCATAACCTTCTTGCAGTCAATCGCCGTCGTAATCAGCCATTTATGAAGCTGCTCTAACTCTGAAAATGAATTGATAGGAATGTAAACTCAAAGGAAAGGTAGATATATGAGCACATGAATCTTTTATTTGGCTGTAACTGCCAAATGGAGATTACAATTACAGTAGTGGATCTTCTTTTTTCATTGAAAATATCATTGATTTAACATTAAAATTCGAAATTGAACCACCTCTAGTTAACACGTGATAAACCAAAACGTTTACACCCTGGTGAAATTAAAGAGTGCCAAAACTATGTCCACATACTTTCTGCGCACTCATCTTACATTTGCCAAATCCCACTTTTCGCACACTTTCTTCACACTTTTCATGTTCCAAATTGCACTTTTGTCACACACTGTCAGATTTCCTGAACATTTTTATCACACTTAATTGCAAACTTTATTTTCATCAGGGTAGTTGTCTATTACAAAATACTGATTTGTAAATAACTATTCACCGGACAAAACTGATTATCATTATTGAAACCTGTACAAGCCTCACACATCAACAATGCAGCAAATAGCAGTGACAATATAGCATTACATAATGACAAACAATGAATGATAGCCATATGTGAGACATTTAAATGTATGTAATGCATAATTGCTGAATTCTAGGAAGATTTATCATCACAATACATTTTTTTTAATTATCATTGATAGTAATGACAAAAATTTTACAGAAATACGGAGAGGCATGATGAATTTTCACTTTTTGCCACACTTCTTATTTTCAATCATTTCATGTATCAAGGTGTAATGCAAATTTTCAAACAGTCCAATAAAACTATAGTCCCTCACAAAAGACTTCAGAATAGCCCACTGATACACATAACCAATACTATATGCCTCCAAACTACATATTATGCAAACAACCATTAAACCCACAAATAATTGGCACATCATATCGATCTGTCCAGAATTCACTGCCCTGTAACATGTCAATTTTTGGTATCTCTCATAAATGAGAATACCAACATTGATTCACACACTAATATGTATTCCAAAGCTCAATGAATATGTCCTTAACACCATTAGGGCAATATATTTACAAAAAAATAGGTAAATGGCTATTAATCCAGGAAAAACTTCCACAGGATTGATGATGAAGGCATTGAAGGCCTTGCAACTTTGTACACTCCAGTACAGATGCACACACACAGGTAGAGGTTGACCGCACAATGGAAATGCCATTAATGTCATTAGGAGAATAGGTTTAAGTGGTACATAGCTTTGAATGATCAAACACTTTACAGCTTCAGTAAACAAGCACACCGCAATCAGTGGAGTGGGTTTGTGAAGCAGTGATTCTCCAACATCAGAATAGGCAACAAGCCCAAGTTGGGGTCATAATTACAAAAAAAACATTTTATAAGAGCATTCAACACTGGTTTGAAATATGCAGTGTAAAAATCAAGTACACTATAAAATTTCTCGTTTCAGCACAACATTGCTATGGTATAATGTCCATGATATTAATACATAATAAATAATAAATGTACCACCGACACTATGGATGATTTTAAGGCAACAGAAGCCAGTACCAAGCCATTAATGAGCAGAGGCACATATATGCTCACCATAGAATGTATAATGAGAGCATTTAATAAAGTGACATGAGTGACTTCAGTAAAGTACACTACTTGTAAACAACAGACACAAATTAGGACCTCACACACAGGTTTAAGATCAAGGCCAAATATTGTTCTCCAAACTAGGATCAGAGAAGCAAGTTCAAGCAAAAGTAAAGCTCTTAATTAGCAGTAAGCAGCAGAGGCACACATATAAAATTATTTCATTCACAACAACATTAATGCATACATACATTGAGGCACATCAGTAACATAAACAGGGTTAAAGGAAAAAGTAATTGGAAACAGGGAATAGACACTTGTGAAATGCATTAGCCCAAGCCCAGGTCAGGAAACAGATTATTATTCAACTTTTAAAAATGTATTTTTAAAAAGACCAGTGCATACAATTTACAATCTATCATGCAACAGGGACCTGGACAAACTATTTAACTTAACAAATTTGACCGAAATCATGAACAGGAAAACCAAATTAACAGAAAATAATTTCTCTCTAACGGTTAAAAATATAAACAGTCAAAAGTACACAATACTCAGAAAAGTATGTACATTCTCACTACAACATAGATGGATTAATACACCACCACCATTTATGACAAAATAACAAAATTGGCAATAAATCATATCTTAAAGTTAAGTAGTGGAAGATTTTAGAAGCAAAGGAAGTGAATCCTCCCTCAAAAAATGGTTGGCTAGCTACCATCAAAGCATTTTCAATACTTTGGAGAGAGTTGAGGGACAAGGGGTTTTGGCATCTCAATGGAAGAAATTTAAATCAGGACCCTTTGGAAAATTTCTTTAATGTCGTTCGGCAGAACTGTGGATCAAAGTTAACAGCAGGCAATTCATTCAGGCTTCCAAGACTGCGGTGATGAATGGCTTGCTCTCTAATGACAGTAAAGGCAACTGCATGAATGATATTTGTGAATTACTGACTAATCTAGAGTCATTCTTTCAAGGAGGATCAATCTCAGTGAATCAGCCAGGTTGTAGCACTAATACTAACACACAAGCCATGGAATCATGTACCTACTAGAAACTTAATGTGGCATGAGTTGAAGATTAGGAATAGGAAACTACCCTCCATGTTGTATGTAAGCCACTACATAGTGAAAAATGCTTTGAATGAGAGTGACTGTCATCTCTGCCACAAGTCTCTCATCAGGGGAAATGAGACAGTGGAAGATTCCTTGTTTTCCGTAGACATAAATGACAAATATTACCCAGTACAGGAGTTAGTCATTCAAACAGGCAAAGGCATTACAGCAGTTGTTGAAAAATTATAAAATAGCCTCCTAGTTGTGTAAACAGGTGGGCCGTGCATTCACAAACTTTCACGAACTGCGTTAACTACGTTTAGAATAACTGATCCAAAATAATAGTATCTAATAATAAAGAAGTGAAGAAACTCACCAGTCGATGTCAAAATAGTTGTCCAACAAATCCTCCCAAGGTATAAAAACTACTGCAAACACAACAGAGTCACTTCAATCACAACGGTCTGCACTTTCAAAACACGATGTGCGCTTGGCGATGACTGGTGTTTTGAATCCGGCTCGCGCAGAAAACGGAAAAGTTAAAAAAATATAAAAATAGTACCTACGGGCATGTTGAGATGGCGCAGCAAACTCAGTCGAAAATCGCCCCGCCCCGCTGTTCTGGGGCGGAATTCTGTACATGCGACCGACACCTATCGGTGTCGCTAACTCGCCCGACCGACACATGTCGGTCAAGAGCTATTCCGGTGGCACCTTCGACCGATACTCGTCGATAACTTGACCGACAATCGTCGGTCAGCCGGGGTGATCCCACCGACGATTTTGAAGCCCACGGTAGGCCGACCGACACGTATTTCGTCGATTCGCGATTCCTTAAGTGTATCATCTTTAGTGTGAGAAATTTCCTGCACCGAAAGTGCAATAGCTGGGTGCAAGGAGATTGTAATTAGTTGATAAATATTAACTTTCAATCACCTTAAATGAGTGTCGGCATTTTAACACAACCTTCGTCCCATCATCACAAAAAGGAATAAATCTGCATCTAGATTTTATACATTCTGGAAATAAAATTGAACAAGGGTTATATCCTACATCTGAATACATTTTATTTACTCTTTTCTGCGCATATTTAGCAATTAACGGTGACCCATACTCAATCCTATCACTTTTAAGGTCATTTACGATAACTACGCTCAGACAAATATGACATCTTGGTATATATAACTTCAGACATAAATTGATTTGATATTTATTGACACAATTACTATCCTCGAGCCAGTCCCTGGCATTAACGCGCTAACCAACACAACACACTATTAAACACAACGTTCGTCCCATCACGTCGAATACAAATACTTATGTAGCTCACTTTTAGAAGACCATTTACCGCTTGTCAAGGGCTTTCTTGTAGCATACATGAATACCTACCGTGAGATATATTTCTCCAGGCACACACAGCGGCACTCAAATAGAGGAACAATCCATGGTATTGACATCAAGTCGAGTAAATGAAAACACAACTTTTGAGGTGGTAAAATTTACTGAATGAAGGATAGTGAAACAACATAAATTGTATAAGTAGACAACAAATAATCAACCTTTCACTTGGACGTAAACAACCAACCACACTCACAATTTATGGTATTCTACAATAACACAATAATATCTGCCAATGACAAATCCTAATGCCTATTGCTAATTAGTCATTATCTTCCTAAAATATAGACGGATTAATTACTTATTTCAACAAAATCATATTGGACACAACAATGCAAAGAAATTAATAGATGAAACATGGGGTGGCAAAATTCACTGAATGAAGAATAATGATACACTTTACACTTCACTGTTTATCCATTCACTGGGACGTAGACACTCAATTAAAAGACAATAACAATTCACCTAGTCACCGTGACTTCAATTAAAATAGATTCCACATCTTAATTTAGTCAAAGGTAGAGACAACGAACTGATTGCTGTTACGTCTTCTCCAACACTCACTACGTATTTGTTACACTTTTAATACTATTCATGTCATAACACATTATTTAAAGATATCAAATCAACAAATTTACGCATAAATATCACCACTTTGACACACAATCCATCGTAGCACATAAATAACGCTTGTAATCACTGGCATGCCATAATGTAACACTCACAGCCAAAACACACGCAAAACCTTCGTTTATCTATTATCATAAAAAATGACGCTGTTGTTTCTTGCACATTGAAACCTAATGATTCTAACTTTATTTAAAACTTGAAATTAAATGCTCCAATGGGATAATCGCCACAGCTTAAAACCGAAAAAGACGTGCGATAGAAACTATCTTCCAAAATTACGTTGCACAGCATTCAAGACCACTATTCACATTTGAAGTCCAAGAATAGTATGTTTTAAATTATTTGTATTTAAAAAATTATATCACCCTGCGATACTTCTTCAAATATCATGAAAATTAAAAACTAAAACAACCTGTCTAAATAATCGTCGCTCGAACGTAAACAAACAGCAATTCGCCGGAAAGCGCCGTGTTCTTACGCCGTGTCCATAGTAATCATCCGCACCTTAGACAAAACAAAATAGTCCTTTTTAGGAGTTCGATTAAAATACTTTTATAGAGGATTTAATGCACATCGGTCGACTTAAATAGCATGCTCATATATTTGTGAACTTATAAATAAATAATAATCTCTGTTCTTTTGCAAAACTTCAATACGAAATATTTAGCCTCTCGCGCAGATGCCAGTTTCCGACCGACAACTGCATGACGTCAGCAAATCGTCGCTTGCATCGACAGGTGTCGGTATGTCTCTTGTAGAGAATTGCTCGGCTGTCGGTGCAAGCGACAACCGTCGGTCGCGACCGACACCGACAGTCGTCGGTCGACATGTACAGAATTCCGCCCCTGGCATGGCAAGCGTCGCATGCGCCAGCCGGCTGTAACTGGCATAGGGGGGCGACGTAAGGTTTTCTTACGAGGCTGCCGTCGCTGGAAAAGGAGCGCCACTGATTAAATCGTAGTGCGCATGCGCCTCTTCCGCGAATAGCAGCCATCGCAGCCATTTTTCGATGCTCGAAAGTTTTCGACGCGAGAATTATACCTTGTGATCCTACAAACGTGTTTGCCTGTGTGCTGTGTGGAGTTTGACTAGTTTGCGCCTTTTGCTTTATTTACATCGACCCCTGCATCTTTTGGATTTGGACTACTCTCCTGGTTTTGACCTCTGCACCGTTTTGACTTTGATTTTGGACTGTGATTGGATTTGAATACAAGGACAACGTTCTTGTTTTCCCTCCATTGTTCGTAAACATGGCGAATTACATGAAGTACATGAAGTGCAAGGCGGGCTGTCCAGTATCCAGCCAGCATACATTGTTCCGCTTTCCTCGTAATGCTATCAGGTAAGAGTTGGTAATTTTCTAATTTTATTTGTGGAAGTTTTTAATGTAACGTCGTGCCTTGTCAAGCTCCATTTTTATTTGTTTTATTTGGCTTTATGTATTTAATTTCGTTCGTTGTTTTGTTTTTGATAATATTAATTTGTATGTTAATACGTATGTTTCGATGGGTTGATGTTTTATGTTGTTTATTGTTTTTGTTTGAAGAACGTTGCTATGTATGGTTGATAAAGGAGGGGATTAATAAATAATTCTCGGGTTTCCAGCCGAGTAAGGTTTTGGTTTGCTAACGTTTCAATGGAATACTCCTCCATCGTCTTCAGAGCAAGGAGGGGATTGTTAAAAAGTTTGAAGAGAAAGAGACTTGTAATAAAGAGGGGCTTTGCCCGAGTTTTTTAAGAAAGTTTATATTATTTTGAGGGATCCACATTATTATCACATTATCCTGACGTCAGTCAGATATGAGATGTGTGAATCAGCACTTAAATTTATTTCAACGTATTTTAGAATATGGTTCAGTTGTGTGGTTACCTTTTTATGAAGTCAATCGGGAAACCATAGAAAAAATGAAGCACAAATTTTTATGCCTGATCTCTGCCAATGTCTTACAAAACCAACGTAAGCATATGAATTGACTACTCATTTAATGTCTTTGATCATTATTCCCGCACATTAGTTATGCCAAAATCAAGCTGGTCTAATTTTTCTTGTTAAATTATTAGTAAACCTGATTCATTGTAGTTACCTGCTGGACTTGAGTTAAATTTAACTCTAATGTTTACAATTTTGTCTGTTAATGTGATGGGCAAATTGCCCGTGAATAAATCATTATCAACGTCATTATCATGTTGTGCGCTGTGTTTATGTTGAGCAAGGGTTTAGTCGTGTAGTGATATAAATTGCTCTTAAGCAGCATTAAATTTTTTCCTGTTGTTTTACAGGTTTAAACAATGGGCTGATATTGCTGGAGTCCACTTTGAGATTGGGGAGAAAGTTAAAGGACTTTACCTTTGTGGGCGTCATTTCAAACGCAACCAATTCAGAAATGAATCAAGGACCACCATTGTTCATGGTGCAACTCCAAGCATAACAAGAATGCAGCTAGAAAGTGATGGTCTTCCTGCATCTCCTCATTGTGCAGCAGCATCCAATGCTGTTGATTTTGCTGATTCATCATCTCTGACTGATTCTTTTGTGGTACCACCTGAGCTCGATGAGTCGGGCATGGTAACTTCTACACCTGCTAAGACATCATGTGTAGTGAAGCTGACTTACCCACCTACTGTGGTAACTGATGGGAGTCTTAGCATGGGGCCCCATTGTGAGGAGGGAGCAGTGCTGCCGGCAGTGGAGTCAGTGCTGTCACAGGGGGAGACAGTTTCTACCAGCAGGCCAATAGCTGGCTCCTCATTGAAGAAGAAGAAGGAAAAGTCGCTTCTGAAACAATTGAATTGTACTCGTTACAACCACATGACTCCAAGGAAGAAGTTTTTGATAGGAATATGCCAGAAAAGGGAGCGCTCCCTAAAGGAACTTAGAGTTAAGTACAAAAATGCCAAATTGTCTTTAGAGCAACTGACGTCAGTTACAAGTGAGCCTCTGAAATGTGTGGAGTTGTTGAGTAAATCAATGTCTTACACTTCAGCTCAGTTTGTGGCTTCACAGATACGTTGCTCATCACAAAAGCCTAAGGGGAGACGCTGGACAAAGGAAAACAAGCTCCTGGCATTGGCATTATTCAAAAGGTCTCCTAAATGCTATGCATTGTTAAGAGCGATTTTTGCCTTGCCAAATAAGAAGACACTAATCAAGATGGTGAATATGGTGCCATTTCTACCTGGCATAGACCAAAGGGTTTTTAGTGCTCTTGCACAGAGTGTAGGTGCATTGACAGATCTAGATCGCTCATGCCTTCTTATGATTGATGAGATGTCAATCAGAGAGCACCTACAGTATGATGCTAAGTCCGACAGGATTATTGGGTTGGAAGACTTGGGCAGCCTGGGACGATCACAGCAAGTGGCCAATCATGCAGTGGTTTTCATGCTAAGGGGTTTGAGGAGACCATGGAAACAGCCTGTAGCCTTTTTCTTCTCACATGGTGGCATGGATGCTGAGAAAATGGTAATGGTGATAAAAGGAGTACTTGCTGCGTGCACCGATTGTGGACTTAATGTAGTGGCGACTGTGACAGACATGGGCACAAACAATGTGAGGGCATTTAAATCAATGGGTGCATACCCAAGTGCACCATACTTCATGCATGGCACAAAGAAAATTTTCACCCTCTTTGATCCTCCTCATCTCCTTAAGTGCCTAAGGAATATGCTCCTAAAGCACAACGTGAAGTTGTGTATCAATGTTGGAGGAAAAGAAATTAAAGGGTGCGCAAGATGGCACTACATTCAAGAGGCCCATCGTATTGACATGATACAGCCTCTTTTCAATAATTTAGATAAGCTAACTAAGGATCATTTAAATCCAAATGGATATCTGACCATGAGGGTGTCAATTGCTGCACAAACCCTTAGCCATTCTGTTGCTGCCACCATCAGCTGTCTTGTCCAAAATGGTGAGTAATTCTTGTCAAGCTGTTACCTTGTCTCTTTGAAAGCTGTTTGCATTGTTCAAGTACTTAACTGCATAACTAATACATGATTTCCTTCTAGGTGCACTCACTTCTGATGCTTTGCACACAGCACAGTTTGTTGGTTTTGCCGACAAGTTATTTGACAGTGTCAATGGTAGTGCGGTGGAGCCCTCAGGAGCTAAAGGTTTGAAGTGCCAGCTGCGTGTAGAGAGAGAGGACTTGCACTTGGACTTCTGGAGGTTGGCTGTGAAGGAAATCGATGGCTGGAAGTTCGACAGGAGGATGTCTGCCACCCTTCCTACCAATGCAGATGCCTCTGCTGACTTCGTAGTGTTCCGACCACCTTGTCAAGATGGTTGGATCACTACCCTGACGGCATTGCCACTTCTTTGGGCAGAATTGAAGAAGATGGGCTTCCTGAACCTCGAGCTGAGGGCTCTTAATCAGGATGCCCTCGAGAATTTGTTTGGCTCTGTACGCCAGCAGTGTGGGTCAAATAGCAACCCGACGACTCACCAGTTCGTAGCAGCTTTGAAGGGCTGCATCATTAATGGGCTAGCTTTCAAAGATTTGCAGGGGCAAAATTGTGAAGCAGAAGCTAACCCAGGTCATTTGCTAAATGATCTTGGGGAGTTCCTTTCTGGAGGTAAGGAAAAATTTTGTGACAGATCCTCAAAGTGCCCTTCTGATAAGGAAATTAGATACAAAGATTTTGATATCCTTACTGACAGTTTCTCTGTGGCATACGTGAGTGGATATATCGCAAAAAAGTGTGTGGAAAAACTTAAGTGCTTACAGTGTAGGGAGTCTTTACTCACGACCTCGCCCAAAAAATACCTCCATAGTGGTATTTCTTTTAGGGAGAAATCAGAAAAATTGTGTCTCACGTACCCTACTTTGGAGTTGATGAGTGCTGTTGGAAGGGCTGCAACTCTTGTGGAGAATGTCCTTCCCCACTTGGCATGCTCAGAAAACATATGTTCCCTATTGAAAGATACAATTTTGGGGAATGAAATTTTCAATTGTTTAGTGAACAAGTGCAGTGACCACCCTCTGCAGCTAAAGCAGTCAATTGCTGAGTGTTTATGTGCAGTAATGTTACCCTGGTGGTGCAGAAAAAGGAACCGGGCGACAGCTGCTGCAAGTCATAAAAGTGCTATGGCTAGGAAGGTTAAAATTTTGCAGCATGTTTAGCCCAACCTTTGTTTGAGTTTTGTATATTATTTTATTTGTTTTTTTGTTTATTCTTTACACTATGGTAATTTATTGATATTAACTTGAAATATTAATAAAGTCAATGGTTGTTAAGTTTACTTCGTGGAAGTTATTCATTGCAATCAAATAAAAACACTTCGTTCTATTCCACAATGTTCAATTTCAGCTCCGACCGATTTTCCTTCTCAGGTCAGGGAAGGAAGTTACGGGGGTAGAGGTGGGGGAACCAGCATGGAGAACAATGGTGAAGAGGTAGGAGGTTGCATGTTCCTTCTTCT
The DNA here is from genome assembly GCA_963573305.1 of Pyrrhosoma nymphula. Classification (NCBI taxonomy): domain Eukaryota; kingdom Metazoa; phylum Arthropoda; class Insecta; order Odonata; family Coenagrionidae; genus Pyrrhosoma; species Pyrrhosoma nymphula. Next base: position 153,901,173 of record OY754332.1, read on the forward strand.
CGATGAGAGGATTAGTAAACGTTGACTTATTATCAAGAAGTTACAATAGGAGGCCACGGGAGAAAATAAGCCACCTATTTAAATTTGCCGCGAGTTTAGTTCATCTCTTTGCCGTCACTGGAAAAGGGGCGCGGCGTCGCCGAATTTGTAACATCGAAATTAACGTTGAGACGGACACGGCTGGCATGCGCAGTGAAATGAATAACGAAACTGCGTACCTGTGAATGCCCCGTTCAGACTACTATCGTACGTACGATCGTCCTGACGATAGTTGCCGGAAATAGTAGTGTGAACGCATGTCCGGACAGCGGTACGCGTAGTTCCTAACACTGCCACTTTTACGATGGTCAGCGCTGATATCACGACCGGAAATTGGGAATGATGAATGACGATAATCAAAAAAGTTAGAATTAGATGGTGGTACTTCAATGAATAAACCAAGATAGGTGTCATTTTCTTTTAAATCCATGTCGAAAGTCTTAAAACGCCACTGGGACGCGGGAATCCCTATTTTGTTCGCTTGCTCTTTACTAGTTCGTCGCGATTCCTGGTGAGGGCAGCACTGAGTTACGATAGTAGTGTGAATGCGTGCGAGTTGCTACGATGGTACGTACGATAGTAGTCTAAACGGGGCATGACTTCGCGTTCTGTGGTGTTCCGGCGAAGATGTTTACGTTTTAATCACTTTCGTTTTGACAAACATTTCCTTTATCTCATCTTCTATTCCTTTCATTTACCATTCCTATCATTCATACCTTGCATATTCCATTAGTTACCTTTCATCATCAGTTCCTTTTGCTGATATACAAAGCCACAAGGTTTAATGAGAACAAGTTCAATGGCTTTTCAAACTGGTTATGTACGGACAATCTACCGAAAGTGGACGTGGCCATGGTGGTGGAGATCTTTAGAGAAGATGTTCGGTTTAGTGCAGGTGAAATCAGAGAAGTAAAGCAAGGTACTCTCTTCTGACAGCTTTGAACCACAAAATTCTCCTCTTCTCGCTTAGTGGAACCGCGACGTAAGCTTTCTTGCTATCGCTAATTGCGTTGTTGTGTAACACTGCGGCACAAAACAATTTTTATAAAGCAATGTTCTCGGAGGTATGTTACTGGTACTCCTTGGGGAATATGATGCTGATCAGCTGATGCAGTGAATCACGAGTTCCCATTAATGGTCTGTGATCACAGTGAGGGGTGATCAACGCATTTTAGTTGTTTTAGTATTTGATCATACATAGTTTGCTTCGAGATTTTGCCATCCATTATGCTATTGGCGGTAAGCTTTTTTTGCTACTTTCATGTTTTGGCAATGACACCTCGACAAAGTGGATGAATTAAATTAATGTGTATTCTCGTATCATAGCTGCGGCGTAGCACCTGCTCTCAGTATAGTTATTAAGTGACAATTTCGTGCTTGCTTGCGGGAAATATTTCGAAATGAATACGAACAAAATGGTTTATTTCATGCTTTTCATACTAACATTACCTTAAAAATAGGAGCTAGCACCATTAATTTGAGAATATATTATTATACGATTTTCATTCCCCATACCGTAACCATAAATGTGTTTCATTATTTTGATGAGGTTTCTCTATGCGACTAGAGCAGCTAAATTAATAAATAAGGGTCATTTCCATTTTACACCAAGTTTACTTTTGTAAATGGTTTTTTTCCCGTCAATAAATTTATTATTATTATTAAAGCTTTCTCGGCGGACGTCGTCTGCAGATAAGCAGCGGCGGCGAAACACCTAGCGGCAGATTGCGGTAGTTGCGTACGTACCTGTGACGTCACACGTAGGATTAACCAGCATGCAATAGTTTGCCGTCGCGTTTTCGCGCCGTTGAATTTTTTCACTTTTTAATTAATAAGGAAAAATACTTAACGCCATTTAAAAATCGAACGGCTTCAAATACGTACTCCAGGGGTTATAAACTTCAGATTTAGGCAATAAAAAAAAATAGGAAACCACCCTATTATGCTTCCCGGGAAGTCCCTGGGACTCGCGGGGGCCGAGCGGCACCGCGCTATGAAAGGACGAGTGCGAAAACTTCGCTCGAAGCGGCACCAAGAACTTTTCTGCCCATCACATGACCTGCGTATGATTGCACTTCCCAAGGCACATTCGTCGCGTTTTATGTTTGCTTGTTTTTGCATAAACCAATGAAAAGGAGTATTTATCACTTTTTGCTGATATGCGCAATCTCAATACTGGAAATAATTTGTTTCACTTTTGCCATGTTATTATGCGTGCAACATTTCCAATTAGGGAAAAATAAAGAGTTAAGTGCATGTTCCAAAACGTGCATTCAATTATTTTTCATTTGTTGTCAAATACCTCGTTCGTTGTCTCGCGTCGTTGGTCATGAGTGGAACGTTGTTTCTACAATAAGTCTCGGCGATGAGTAGAAATCGCAAAAATAGTCAGTATGGTTCACCAAAAATCACCTTAAAAGTCATCTCTTTTCCTCAAACAAGTCGCTTGCATCTAAAAATGCATCCATGGGGCCGATTCTATAACTTGGCTGACGTTCGAACGTTAGGGATCCGTTCACCTTCGGTCGAGCTCAATTTATTCGAGTGATGACCAACGAGCGATTCTATAAGGGCGATTGTTCAGCAGAACGTTGCGGCGTTGTCGGATTTTCAGCTTAGTTCGCACTTGTTTCTCTTCTACGCATGCGCAATGAGCTGACATTGGAGTGACTGCACTTGTTTTGAATAATTTTCAAAAATATTAATTTAAATAAGCATTGGAATGACTGAATAAGTGAACTTTACTTCCTCACGAGTACTATAAACACCCTAAATGCGATCTCATTGGATTAATTATTTCCTAATTACTTGTCATTCTATGACTTCTACGGATGTAATGTCGTCTGCTTAGATTGGCATATACGTCTGCTTGAATTGCCTCTTATATTTCAATTACACTCCAATCGTCTTTACTTGATTCTGAAACACTATATATTTCAGACGGGATGATCAAAATTTACAAGCTTATCATCAGCAAAATTCTAAAAAATAATGTATTACAATGACATCTGTCTCCTTTCGTTCGAAACATTTCGTATTCCACTACAGATACAACGCTTTCTCTCGTAAATGAACCTTGTCGCGGATTAAAAGATAAATAGTAGTTATCTTAATAATGAAGACTGAAATTGACATTTTCCACTGACAGACCAGTGCATTTTTATTTGTGGGAAATTTCAATTTCTGCCTTTACTATGTTGAAAGTCCACGAAATCACGGCTGAAACTTCTCGTCATCTAAATAAATTAATGCTCTATGATTCACTTCAAATATAATGTTCCAAAACAACACTCAGACGTATATATGACACCTTGGTATATAACTTCGGACATGAATTGATTAGGATATTCATTGATACTTAAATACTATCCTCTAGCTAGTTCCCATAATTAACGTACTACTCAACCTTCAATACCATTTAAACACAACCTTCTTCCCATCAAATCGAATAGAAATACTATGTAACTCACTTTTACAAGACCGGTCACCGTCTGTCAAGAGCTTACATGCAGCATATATTATTACCTACCTTGAGATATACAATTGGCAGCTTTTAATCACTTCCACTATTTCTCCAGGCACACACAGTAGAACTCAAATAAAGGAACAATACTTGCCAATGACATCACGTCGAGTAAATGAAAAGATAAATTTTGAGATGGCAAAATTTACTGAATGAAGCATAATGAAACAAGATACATTGCACAAGTAGACAAAACAATCATCACCCTTTCATCATCACTTGGACGTAAACAACTAAACTCACAATTTAAGATACTCTAAAATAAAACAGTAATCCTTGCCCAGGGCAAATCAAAATGCCTATTGCTAATTAGTCATTACCTGCATTACATCATGCCTTACAAAGTCATTACACGCAAAGGGATTAATTATTTCAACAAAATCACATTGAACACAACAATGCAATGAAATAATAAGGTGACACTTGGGGTGCTACAATTCCCTGAATGAAGAATAATTAAACACTACACTGTTTATCCTTTCACTGACACGTAAACAACCACATTTACAAGTTAAGAGCAATCCACGAGTCACCAAATTCAATTCACATAGATTACACGTCTTAATTTAGTCAATGTGTGAAAACAACGAAATGATTGCTGTTACGTCTTCTCCAACACTTACTACGTATTTGTAACATTTGTAATACCATTTCTGTCATAACACATTATTTAAAGAGAACAAGTCTAGCTAATTAACGTAAATATATCACCACTTAGACACACGCAATCCAACGCAGAACATAAATAACACTTGTCACCACTGGCATGTCTCAATGTACACAGTCTAAACACTCGATAAACCTTCGTTTAAAAGTTATCACAAAAAAATGACACGGTTGTTTCTTGTAAATCGAAACCTTAGTGATGCAAACTTCATTTAAAACTTTAAATTATATGCTCCACTGGGATAATTTTCTTTAAATCGCCACAGCTAAAAACACAACACAAGACGTCCGTTCGAAACTATCTTCCAATATAACGACACACAGCATTCTATACCACAATTCACATTTTAAGTCCAAGTATAATTTGTTTTAAGTGATTTGTAGCTCACAAAATACATCACACTGCGATACTTCTTCAAATATCATTCAAATGAAAAACCAAAACAAACTGTTCTTCGATCGACCATGGCCGCTTCGACATGTATTTTGACGTCGAAGCCGAGGAGTCGTGCGTGAGGCAAAAAACGTTCGAACGTGACTTATAGAATCGCGATCGGCAATTGTTCTCGATAGAATTCCCATAATCCAGCGGGAATGACTCTTTAACGATCGAACGTAAAGTTATGGAATCGGCCCCCTTGCTCGTTTCCAGCAACACCTATATGACCTAGAGGCCACAAAAATGTAAGTCCGGATCCTCTGTGTTTAATGTTAATTAAAATACGATGCATCTCCGTAATTATTGGATTATTCGGTGACTACTTCTTTCAGGGCAATTAATGAATGTGAGTCATTGATAAATGATTTGTCTTACGGAGTCAGGTGCTGCCTTGTTTGCTAGTAACTCAGCCGTATACATACGACTGTATTGTGAGTACATCCTAAAATTTGAAATTTTTCCACCCTGAGTTACAACTGCACAACAACAATGGATTTTTTGATCCGTGTGTCTCCTTAGATTGTATGTCTGTGCACAGAATCTCTATTGTCCTGAATTTCAGGTCAGAGGTATGGGTGTATAATTTCAAATACTTCGGAATATCCAGTCGGCATTCTACAAGATGGACATCCTACGGGTAGTATTTCGTAAAATTGGTAGGTAAAACTCAGACGGGACTATAAGTTTAAGGAGAGAGGACAAATATTTATGAAAAATAAATCATTTCAGTGAAAGAGTTATGCAAATCGGTGCCATACGTATTTTTAGTGAATTGATGAGAGATACAATAAATATCGTGAACAGAGAACTTTGAATAGGTATCCGAAGTTAGCGAAAATAGAAGCGGCGCAACTCCACACTAACAATTGTAAATATAAATATAATGCTTGGATTACATATAACGACATTTTTGTGATCTCGAGGATACATAATGACCCTTAATGTAGCTTTTGCCCGTAAAAAAATATATTTACAGCTTCAAGCACTTTACCCATTAACTATTAATTTTATCCACAATTGGGGCGTAATAAATATTATTGAAATTTTTAGAAAGGAGCAGCTCTCATTTTTCTGGTAATTTATGATGCAGAAAAGGGCTTAGAATATATAATATTTTATTTTATACGCACAACCACGGCACATTAATACCAGACCGCCTGAACAGTCCATTTTCAAAGGTGTGCTCGCATCAGAACTTTATATTCGCGTTTCAAACAGTGCTCCTAAAGCTTTAGTGGCCGTTTCGAGAACTACTCGTGTAGAGGCATGCGCCTGGCAGATCCGTGTGGTTTACGAAGGTAGAGTGCACCAGCGGGAAGAGAAGCGCTTATAACGCGGTTATTTTGGTCATTGCTCGATCAAGTTGATTTCAACATTTATGGATCATGGATGTCACGTGCGGCATAAGCCTAAAAGGAATCACGAAAAACATAATTATTGCGTTCCTCAATGCCGGTGTATAATGGTGTATAAAAATCCGGCCATCCATATACATAGACCCAGACCCAAGGAAGACATAGACCCTCAGACCCAGAACGAAGGAAGCAATGCTATAACTGCACTGCACAGCAATGCACTGGGAAATAATTGACGCCGTACATGCTCATGTGTGGGAATCACTTTCTCAAGGATGATACCGTCCAACAGGTACGTTTTTTGTGTGAGAATTACCCTGGCTGGTTGCACTTGTTGTACCACTATCAGGTTATTTTCACTTTATGCTTATTTCACGTGGATGTGTTTTGCAGGGAGTAATAAGCTGTCATTATAGAAAAAGCTGTGCCATCCAAAAATCTATCAGTGCGTAGTCACGAAAAAGTAGAGACCTCCCCTTTTAAACGAAAGAATGCTGCGAGAGCGGACAGGGCGAAAAAAGAACAATGTTGGCGTGTGAAGAGCACAACAATAAGCTCGAAATCGCTGAATCATTTGATTGCTAAGGTACCTCATGTAATAATAAGTTATTTCACTGTGATAGAGAGCTGTCATAATCTGTATTTGATCAGTTTCCATGAAGATGCTCAGATTTTTATTTTATCCTTTCTTACCACGATTTAGTTGCCTTGTCTTTTCAGACATAGGTTGTGTCCCAGTAAACACAAAATGCTGTAGATGCGCATCTGATGCGCTGCGCGGTAGCGCTGCAGCTATCACGAAGGCGCTTCTGCAGCGCGCCTAGCACTCCTAAACTTCCCTTTTTTTAATGTCGAATGCGCTGCTAACGGGTGTCAGGAGCGCTGCACAAGCGCGTCAAGAGCGATGCACAAGCGTGTCATGATCGCTTCAGCCTGCAAAAAATAGTTTACTCAAGGATTGAAAGTAGATGGTGTCTCCGGACTGCATAGACTCAATTTCATTTTCGCATCTACCTACGGTCATCCTCACATCTATCTACGTTAAGCCTATCACGCAACTACCTACGCCATTTCCAACTCTGAACTTTAAAGCAAATATCTCCAATTCTGTGTATCCTAGAACAATCAAACAAAAAGCAATCGATTCAGTAAATAATGAACTTAAATACATGTTAGGTGATGTATCGACCTAAAATTAAGTCTAGGGTCCAAATATTGCTTCAAAGTTTCCATCACTTAACTAAAAAAAATCAATTTTTACAATTTTTTTACATAGGAAGGCAAGATACTTAATGTTTGTAATTTTTTTATTTGAAAGGTATAAAGCCATGCTTTAAGTTTGCTGAATTTTAAGCTGTGGACTTCAGTGGTTTTTTATTTAATTTTTTTAAAGTTCTTGATTTTTCAAATTTTCCAAGGTTTAATGCCCATTATCTTTGTTGGGCATAAAAATAAAAATTTGGCCCATTTACAGTCCTTTAGATGAGGAATAACCAGTAAAAATTTTGTCTTGTGGACTCAACTATTTATAAAGATATTAAACATTGTAAAGTACCAACAAGTATCAACACGGCACCATTTAGTACCCTCTTAAGTAATGCTTGATGCCTTGAAAATCATTATCATAACTCATAAATCAGTTTTTCACCTCATTTTAAAAGTTATTCATTATAAAGTAAACATTTGGTATAGTAAACTTAAGCTAAAATGTAAATGCAGGCCTTAGAATACAAAGAATATTTGGGAATTCAAAGAAACTTACCTACATATTAAAATTGGTCATTCCATAACTATATACCAAATTTTTACTTTATAATGAATACCATACAATTGTATGGTAAAAATATTAAAAATCACCAAGCAACAAATTTAACTTTTTCTGGATCACTTAATATGGATTGAACCATACTCAATGTTACGAATGTGGAAATGAGAAAACTGATGAATGTACCAATAAAAGCATAACAATAATTTAGTGTACAACGGAAATTAATTACACAAAGCTATCAATGAAGTGTTGTTACTGGCAGAACCCAAGTCTCTCCGATTCGTGTCAAAGCTTTCCCATTTATGCCAAATTTTCTATCTAAGAAAGAACCACAGGCTAAACATGTTACTATATATCAAGAATATATTTCATTAAATACAAAAACAAAGGATACACATAGTAAATGTTTAAAGAATGAGTATTCATATCTTCCTCTTTCGATTGAGACTTTCACCATCTCCCCTTATTCAAAAGACTACCTGCAGCGCTGTGGCAGTGCGTCCGCAACTTGCGGCTGCTGCACTTCAAACACGAGCAGCGAATGCGCATTAGATGCGTTTCTCGATAATTCGCTCTATGAGAGCGCTGCTGAGACGCTGCTTACGCGCTTCAGTTGACATGTGCTGCACTTACAGCGCTGACATCCTTGTGAAGCGCTGCTGCAGCCATGTGTGTTTACTGGGGTAATATATATTTTTATGAGCATCTATTTACTTTTGCAAAGGCATTTTCATTGCTGAATATAGTGCAATATATTTTTTTGGAGCATAAAATGCAACATAACGCTGTTCTATTTTATGTTTGCTTTTATATGATCAACCCACAAGTGATGAGGGAAATGAATCCAACAGGGAATGGGTGGATGTAACTGAAGTAATTGAAGATGATGCAAAAAAGTTTGCAACTATTGGTGTGCAAGTTGGCACACACGATATAAATGATGCATTTGTGAGAAGCATTTTTAATAGTGATTCAAAGTTATTTTCTGCTACGGATCTGTATACCTTTAAATATCTTAACACGCTGACGTCATTTTTTAATGAAATAGCTCCAGAAAATCCAAAGAAAAAATTTCTTTTGTTCACTATAAGAGATCGAATTTTATTGACTATGATGAAGATTAAGTTGGTATTGTCTTTCTCGACTCTAGCAGTTTTTTTTGACGTTAACATTCAAAATGCCTGTAATTATTTTTATGAATCTGTCCGTGTGTTGGCCAAAGTTTTGAGTTGTTTGGTAGAGTGGCCTTCTAAAGAAGACGTATTGAGGAACATGCCAAAATGTTTTTCTGAGTTCAAAAACACAAGGGTTGTGCTGGATTGTTTTGAACTCTTTGTGGAAAAGCCTAAGTGCGTGAGATGTAGAGTACGCCTCTTTTCTCAATACAAGAAAGGATACACATCCAAAATTTTGGTATGTTGTGCTCCCTCCGGTTTGATTGCGAAGGTCAGCCAAGCTTTCGGTGGAAGAGCCTCCGATAAATTTATTGCAGCCAAGTCAGGACTCTATGAATTGTGTGATTACAATGATGGTACAATGGTTGACAAAGGATTTGCCATTGAGGATGAAAGCCATAGGTATTTGCTAACAATGATTCGCCCACCATTTTTGAGGAAAATAGCCAAATTTACCAGAGCAGAAGCAGTGCTGTGTGCAAAAATTGCCAGAGCAAGAGTTCATGTGGAAAGGGTCATACAAAGAATTAAAGAGTATAGTCTTCTGAAAAATAAACTGCCGTGGAGACTAGTATAATACTTGGATGATGTGGTCCACATTGTACGTGGTTTAGTGAATCTAGGTGCCCGAATATTGGCTGCTGACAAATTTCCGCAGAAAGGTTTTGTTAAATTGAAAGTGAAGAAATAAAAATGATTAAAGTACTTTGTTACAATTTATTGAGATCTTCTAGTACGCCATGGCAGGATTTTGTCGAAAAAAACATGGCAAAGTCTTTCTAAATACTTTTCACAGATAGAATCATTTTTATCACAGTATCTACATAAAATGCTTCCAAACCAGATTGTGGCTCAGGATTTTTGGTGTTTACTGGACCAGTACAATACTCAGAGAAATCACAAGTTGACAAATTCAACAATATCACCTAGCTGAATTTGTCCACAATGTTTACATTTGTGCTTTAACTTTCCTCCCTTATCCATATGGGCTAAATACTTGCATATACATGATGCTTCCCTGGCGAAAATATAGTAGAGGGAAGTGGATACGAACCGTAGACGAAGCGGAGATTTAAGCGTACACGAAGCGAATCGGAATGTGAACGAATCGTAGGTAAACCGTATCCGAAGCGAAATTAAACGTAAAATGAGACAAGGAAGCGTACAAACGAAGCGTTCACGAGCCGAAATCCTAGCATATGGAAGCGTTCCCGAGCCGGAAACCTACCGGATGAAAAAGTTCCAGAGCCGGAATCCTAGCGGACGAAAACGTTCACGAGCTGGAATATCGTATTATCCCTCCACTGACTTCGCTGTTCTCTCATTATAAAAAAAGATAAATACCCATTCCAAAAAGCAAAAAAAAGCCAAATAGATAAACATCATTTTGAATGTATGTAAAATAAAAATTGTTAATTTGTAATATATGCAGGCATAGAGAAAGACGTATGTATGTAGTCACTTCCGTGGATAAATGTGACTTCGAGAACTATAATTATTAAATGATAATTCCGTGATAGTTTGAGGAAATACCATAAAATCTTGATAACATTTATTTGCCATTAATTAATGCCAGATAACTGTTATCCTATGTTGCCGCATAGTATGAATATAAATGCAATATTACTGTGAATAAACAAGATTTTTCCAATTTTCGCACGTTAGCTTCAGCGTCGTAGCTAGGGGCTGGCCAGGCGGGCGGCTGCCAGGGGCGCAACCCTCAGGGGGCGCACTTTGCAGACCGACAGCCTGTGGGCCATAAATCGAGGTAATATTAGCTCGATTGATGTGGTATCAACCAGTAACTGTCGTTTCTGGGCAGCTTGATTCTTCTTGAATCTCCTTGTCTTTCCTAGAGAGGAATAGGTTGTTTCATCTCGTATAGCATGGGTTCAGCTAGTAGGTAACACGCTACCTCGTTTCACATTGTATTAACTCGTTTCAAATGCGCAAGAATCAACTCGTATTATGGCGTAATATAGGCGAACGAAGGCAGTAAGTGGAGTAATATCGCAGGGTACATCGTGCACGCTACTTCAACAGACAAAGAACCGTACACGAAGCAGCAGGAAGTGGAAGTGGAGAGCACCACTTCCGTTCGTTTCATGTACGCTACTTCAACAGTCATAGAACCGTACACTAAGCGGCAGGAAGCGGAAGCAGAGAGCACCGCTTCCTTACGTTTCGTGTACGCTACTTCAACAGTCAAAGAACCGAACACCAAACGTTGATTCGCTTCCTTAAGTGAATCACCGCTTCGTGTACTCTTCGTGACCGGTCGAGGAAGCGGAACATTTTCGCCAGGGTTTAGTTGTCATACCTGAGACAGGAGTTTTGTTTTCCCACAGTTTGATGCAATATTATCTGTAAAAATCACAGCATCAGCACAGAAACCCAGCCAAGGTAATTATGGATTAATTATAATTACAACTTTCAAAACATCAATTCCTGACTGCTTTTCATTTTCTGCCAAAATATATTTCTTAAGAGCATGAGATTCATGAAAATTGCCTGCATTTATGGCGTCATTTTTAAGATGAGATTCAAAAACTCCCAGAAATTTACTATCCCAATCGGGGTTTTTATTATTAAAATAAGTGAATAATTCATAGGAAGTACTACCTGTTACCCTTCCAAATCGAGCCCCGTCCCAAACATCATTATTCTGCCCTTTTCTGTTCAAGAATATTTCCTGAGCCTCTTCCATAGACACAATGTTTTTTTCAAAGAAATCCCTTTCATCAGGGGTGCACTTGGCAAAAAGCTCCTGGCTAAGCTGTTGAGTTCTATTTAATAAATAATGGGGGTTTCTTACCGAATTTCTATAAATACTGCATAGTCTCGCCTTTGGTATGTCCTTCAGCACTCTTCGCACAGTCTTCTTTGGTTCTCTTGCTGCACTCCGAAATGTTGCTGCCTCGCTCTTTGGTTGATCTTCAAGGGACACTTTCTTTATTCTTCTTTTGATTTCTTGCGTTACGTCATTAATTGGACGGCCGCGGCGGTACACAGCTTTAGGTTGAGGGACATGGCAAAACTCTAAAAGAAGACCTGGATCAATCCTGTTCATGGCGGCTTTCTTCACATTGTCCCAAGCTTAGATAGAAAAAATCTAAGCTTGGGACAATGTGCCTGCCGGGTGTTCGGACCACCCGGTGAAGGGTTTCGCCCAGACGTAGTCTCCCCTAATTATGGGGTGATTGTGTCATTTTCTTTCCCCCGTAACCCTATGGACTCAGAATCCTTCCACCCCTCAGAGACTCAACCGGGTAAGGTCCAAGCAGACCAGGAACCGGCTCTAATGGTGTAACCCCCAGATTTTATTTATCTGCCTCTGTCCCAAGCTTGCCTTGTATCAGTGCAGGTGAGCTTCTCAATCTGTGGCTCATCCTTCCTACAACGCATTTGGAGAAACATAACTTAAAGCATGATGTGAAATCGTATAAAGCACTAAAAAATTGAGAATAAGCCCATCAATCTCACCTTTCCAAAAATATGATGACTGCCATTGCATGCTTGCAGCAGTGCATCTCGATCAGTGCTGGGCATGAACAGCTTAAATCCTTTATTCTGCGGTCCACTACAGCTTATTTAAACCTAATTGTTATTTTTACAGTTTCCTGTTCTTTAGAAATATTTGTACTAGAGACGACCGTCGCTTCAATTTCCACTTCGTTCCCAACCCGGCTCTTCACACCTAAGCCCGCAATGTTATCCAAGGCAAGCCTCCCTTCTTGCAAAAGGCGAAGGAAGCCCTGCTGCGCGTCAAATACGTGCTCAAGCTCAAGGAGAGGAGCCATTTCACATTTGAAACTAGCTACTCCACAACGATAACACAAAAAGTCCAATCGCAACGCACGAGAAATACTATAGCTACTGAGCCTTCCAATCTCACTGGCCCCTACACCAGAGCTTCCTATAGCGGCCACTCGAGCGCTTGCGTCGTCTGTTTGAAACGCGACGCTGACCTTTTCATCATACGTTTGACTGATCGGCCTAAAATTTTCTTTTTTCTTTTCAATGATGAAGTAGTAACTACAGGAAAAATATATATCTGATTCTAGTGAACTATTGATTTTTAAGCGCCACAAAAGTAACAAAATTTTAATTTAACTACTGTGCTTTGCGGATTGTGCCTTGACTGGACCCAGCAAATAGAAGTTGATATCTTTTATGCTTAGTTCAGCAAGAGTGTTAGTAAAAATGAGGGTTCCTTCTTACTAATGATAAACATGGGAGTGATTACACTTCAAAAAGGACACTATTTTAAAGTCTATCTACTCAATAATATAATTTTTTCGAAAATCGTGTGATTCTAAAATATTAGAAACACGACAGCTGTATAAGTTCGCCCAGAATCGCTCAGGATTCAGTTAACAACCCTCGTAAGCTGAAAGACATACTACGTGTACAGTAGGGATTAGCAAAGTCCTTGCAGTGGGGGAAATCTATAACAGAATATTTAGATTAAAGGCCACTAGACACCCTAAAAAGGCCCGAAATTTAGAATGAGGATCCTAACTGAGATTGTGCGGAAAAATCCGGTAGCCAGCCTGCAGGAAAAGGCACGGGCCATCACGCGCGGCGCTAACATGGGAAGTCAAATAACGTCTAACTTAAATATTAACCTTAGGTGGTAACCCACACGGAAAATATATATCTATAGATATCTATATATTGTCTATTTTCATCTATGAATAGATGTATATCTAATAGATGCCTATTAGACATCTATTAGATATATCTCTATATGTTAGACATCTATTAGATGTGCAGGTGACGAGGGGCGATTTTGGATGCATCTCCGAAAGTGTGTTTTGAAACGCGATTCATGAGCTATGGAAGCGATTTAACGTTTGATTAAGGGACAAATATTTTGGTTCCCTACTCGAGCGATGGCGGACTTAAAACATTTTGCGACGCGTCGAACGATGCCTGGCGACTAAGCCAACTATATCTATATATTGTCTATTTTCATCTATGAATAGATGTATATCTAATAGATGTCTATTAGAAATCTATTAGATGTGCAGGTGACGAGGGGCGATTTTGGATGCATCTCCGAAAGTGTGTTTTAAAACGCGATTCATGAGCTATGGAAGCGATTTAACATTTGATTAAGGGACAAATTTTTTGGTTCCTCACTCGAGCGATGGCGGACTTGAAAAATTTTGCGACGCGTCGAACGATGCCATAAAGTATAAACATCTAATAGATATATCTAACGACAGTTACTGGTTGATACCACATAAATCGAGGCAATATTACCTCGATTTATGGCCCACAGGTTGTGGGTTTGCAAAGTGTGCCCTCGGAGGGTTGTGCATCTAGCAGCCGCCTGCCTGGCCAGCCCCTATGCTACGACGCTGAAGCTAACGTGCGGGAATTGGAAAAATCTTGTTTATTCGCAGTAATATTGCATTTATATTCATACTATGTGGCAACATAGAATAACAGTTATCTGGCATTAATTAATGGCAAATAAATTTGATCAAGATTTTATGGTATTTCCTCAAACTATCGCGGAATTTTCATTTAATGATAATAGTTCTCGAAGTCACATTTATCCACGGAAGTGACTACATATATAGGTACGTCTTTCTCTACGCCTCTTCCTCAGTAAAGGGTGCGAGCTTAGGTGCGTCGAGTCGAATTATTAGGCAGAAATTGTAGCGTTAGGTAGGATGTACACTGCGACGAAGTAAAACATGCCATTTCGCAGTAGTATTTAAGTGAAGAGTGGCTAATTATATTTTTGTAGTAAAAACTGTAGAAAACAGTAGCAGTACAGTGGAGCTACTTCAAACAGTAGATAACAGTAGCAGTGCAGTAGACCTACTGTAAACAGTAAAAACAGGAGGATTACAGTTGACTTACTGAAAACAGTAGAGTGTTCCAAAAAGCCTATAGGCTACTGTAAACAGTAGGTGAAATTTCCAGCAAGGTATCTAATAGATATCTACATATTGTCGTGGACCGGTTAGGGTCGACTAGTTTTAGGGGTCGTAACTTAGACTTTTCAGGGGTCAAACCTCAGGAATCAGTCAAAAAGAACTCACTCTGTTATTCCTTAAGTAAAATCCATTTATTGTCATTTAGTACATGTTAGGTTATGCTTACTCCATGCCGTACATCTTGTAGTGTAGTTGGTCGAAAACGGACGAAGGGAAGGATGGCCCTCTAGCAGCGTCTGTGGTGTACGGGTGTGGTCGTTGGTCGAAGATTCGATTGGCGGAGATCGAAGCGTTCAGCAGCAAGACCGGAGAGAACAGAGAGACCACGTCCGTCCGAAAAGGGTTTTTATATTCTATCCCCCTTAATCCCCTCCCTTGTTCTAGAAGCTTCTTAGGGCGTTGTCTATTGCAAAGCCTAACCTTATTTGGGCAAGAAAGAGAACCTCTGGAAAGTTCCCATGCTGCTTACGTAGTTAGATGTTGACGAGAATTATATTCTCGAGTGACATGAAGTATGAGGGGCCGGACGGAACCTGCTGTTTTAATGATGGAAGCCGCTCTGAGTCAAGGCGGCTTCGAGGTGGGGTCACCTTGGTGATGGGAAAGTTGTAGATAGAGATCTCCTTAAATGTTAACTTTTATGTAAAGTCGTAAAAAGGCGAAAATACCCAAAAAGTGGAGATCCCGAATCTATACCCGGTGGCATGCCGAAGAGAAGAATCTGGCCCGGTGTCATTAATTTAAGGTGGATGGCGAGATAACGAATCGCGGCCCACCTGAAAAGATGCCGACCACCGAAAAGATGCCAAGAAGGTCGCGACGTCGAAATGTCAAGAGGTCGCGATGTCGCAAGGTCGCGCTGCCGAAATGTCGGGACACGACAATATAGTTAAATAGTTATCTAATAGACATCTACCGTAGATATCTATTAGACATCTACCGTAGATATCTATTAGACATGCTGCTGTTTTGACAATAATATATCTAATAGATATCTACGGTAGATGTCTATTAGATAACTATTTATCTATATGTAGATATCTATTAGATATCTAATAGATGTTTTTTTCTGTGTGGGTAAAATTCGCCATGAAAAAGTCATTAGACTCAAGTCAAATAATTTTTTCATGGCGAATTCCACCGTCTTTGGTGTATTTTGGAGTATATCTTCGCACCCGTGTACGTGACTGCAACCACATATCATTTGTGCACATCGTAATGATTGTAAAAATTGCCTAACTTACAGATTGACGCTCAGGATGGAGCCAGGATGGCCTGGGGGACTTGAGGGAACCCGCAGAGACTTTCCCACCCACCTGTAATCCCTTCTTCCCATCCTGACCTTCGCGTGTGTTTTGTAAAACTGACAATAGCATCTAAAATTCAGCGTCATAGTGTAATAGCATGGTATAGTGCTACATTGAAAAAGAAGACTCAATTCTGAAGAATGGATGTGATGGACTCAGTCAGAAAATCTTCCCAATCTGAGTGTTATCGCTTAAAAATGCTATGCTTTACTAGAATTTTCAGTATAGTTATGTTTGACATTCCCAAAATAATTATACATATGAGCAGCGTGAATCTAGGAACATAACTTTCGCTTATTTAATAATCAATAATGACTAATTTTTTATATTTTGCCATTATTCCGTTGATATATTTTGACTCGGATCGTAAGCTAATGATTGATTACTATCTTTGTTACAAAACTGAATTGAACATAAAATAATTGAATGATCGTATTTAGAGGTATGCACACAAGTACGTAGCGAAATAATGAAATTCATCTTCGTCATCTAAGTAATAGTATACAAAATGTATTTACTACCAATTTGTCGAAAATAAGTGCCAGCTTAAAGAAGTCACCGTAATTATGACCGTAAATTCAGTTTTGTGGAAATTAAAACCAAATCCTCTGGATTAATAAGAAAAAGCGTGAAGTATGCCGTAATTATGACCGTAATTTTGACCGTAAATTCAGTTTTGTGGAAATTAAAACCAAATCCTCTGGATTAATAAGAAAAAGCGTGAAGTATGCATCGATTTTAGGGAAACGAAATAGGAATTTACTAGGTTTACGACGGCAACTCAAAGATTTTTAAAGAAAACACATACCAAGGAGTTATTTTTTTATCGCACGCCGGAAACTAAATGACTACACTCTGTACTATACAATATTGGAGGTTAGAAACTGAAGTGGTTGAATTGACAGGTAAGAATGACACTAAAACGCCAAAGGAAGTAAAATCTGAGCGGAAAGAGATTCTTAAGGGTTATTAAAACATTGTAAGAACTTGCTGGAGTTAGGTTTTCATGACGACAGTTTCTCCCCGTAACAGGAGGCATTTTCAGGTCGAAGTGATGAGTATGCTGGAATATATGGGCAGATTTTGGCGCCATTATTCGCACTTAAGTTGGTTCTGCGTTCCTATTGGTTGAGGGGTAGAAGAGTCTTTTCCGCGTCGTTGCCAGCGAGTATCCATCTTCCTTGTTGAGATTAGTATGATAAAATCTTGCGCATGATTGTGCATGATAACATATTACGACATAGCTGCAAAATGGGTTATACCGCATGAAACTTACTTATTCACTAATTTTTCTGTAAACCCCCGTTCAGTCACAATTTCAGTCGTTGCAAAAAATGGGAGGGTATCTTATTCTATTGCGTTGTTGGCTCCAGGAAAAAGGCATCTCATTTCAAAACAACTATGCAATATGTTGCCAACAATTATAAGTAAAATGTAAATAAAAGAAGATAGTAATTGACTGGTAAGTTAAATTTAATATTAATACAAATTGCCAAGAGAATGAGAGGAAATGGACTCGCAAGTATGCATTTCGGTCATCCAGGTGACCATGAGCGGGGAGCTAGCATATCACGCTCACGAGATTAGAAACCTCTCCCCGCTCATGGTCACCTGGATGTTCGAATTGCATGCATATGAGTCCATTTCCTCTTCTGCTTCTACTGACAACTTGGATTAATCTTTAATCTTATTCAAAATGAATCTCTTGAAAAAGTCGTATTCATAAAAAAAATCATTGGAGGACAAAAATGCCTTTTTTATTTCCTTCTGCACACTTGAACCAATTTTTGCATGTTAGAAAACAAATTTGAAAGGTGACAACTATAAAGAGAAAAAATTCCCTCTAAGAGTGAAAAATAGAATAACGTTTTTGCGCTCTCTATTGATGGTCACGGAAGCGGAAGCTCTGAGATATGAAATACACGAAAATCTGCTGCAACAAGTCTTTGATGGAGTGATATTTTTGAGGAACACGAGTTAAAGTGGACGCTGTTTCCACGATAATTGATTTTGTTCCGCATACCTTTAAATATATGGGCCTTAATAGAGAAAATTTCTTTCATGAATACTAGTAGAAGGTACCCCAGCAAAATAGACGCAAAGTGCAAAGGATTTTATGATTATCGCGGACGTAGCATTAACTTTTTTCTTTATAAAGAGATCAACTCCATGACAAGTAATTCGTGAAAACTTGTTATTACTTTTAATTTACAAAATTTGATAATTGCACCTTTTCATGCATCCAACTTCCAAATTTTTGTTACTAATAAGAAAAACTGCATACTGACATTATTGAGGTACAGAGATCGAATCACAGTTATGCATTTCCTGGTAGTCTATGATGAAGTCTATCATGATTTTAGGTTTATTTTTATCTGTAGCCTCAAAACATTATCTGTGAAGTATGATTTCCCAGAATTTTCACCTTTTTTGGAAAAATAATTGCAGAAATATACGTATAAATCTTCAAAATGAGACTGCATTAGAGATATTTAGCATCAGTCAAAATAAAAATATAATCCATATTTTCAGATACTGGTATGTAGGAGCAATTGCTATTGCCCCTACACACCAGTATCGTTACTGCGACACGTAAAAAATACCGTTGCAGAGCGGTGACGGGGAAGCCTCCCAAATATCAATTACCCGAACGTGGAAGTCAATCACAGAGAGTTGACTCTTGGCGACCTCGGTACGACGCCGCCCACCAGGGTTGGGTGGGCGGCGTCATACCGAGGGCGGGTGTCGTGACCGGCCCCGGAAGAGGCCTCCGCGGTCGTTTCTCACGAAATCCTTGTGCAATAACGTCATCAGAGGATAGAAGAACTGCGATAGAGAAGCGGAGAAAAGAAGAAGAGGAGGAAAGCAGCGGTAAAAATAGAAAATTGAAACTTTAGGACAATGATGAGGGCCGGCAAGCTAGAAAAGATTAAACGGGAAATAAAGAAAGTGAATATAAAGGCTTTGGGGCTGTACGAGGTGAGATGGCGAGATGGCGGGGACCATTGGAGTGACAGTTACAGGATAATATACAGTGGGGAGATGGGAGTCAACGTTAAAATAGAATTGGAAAATTACCTATTTTATAAAAAAAGGTACTAAATACTAAATTAGGGAGGAGGGTATTTAACATTGACGGTGAGCGACAGGATACTAATGGTAGAAATAAAAGCATGTCCGACGAATTTCGTATTAGTTCAGGTTTACGTGCCTCCAAGTAACTGTTGGGAGGAAGAAGTGGATGGGTTATACGAACAACTAGAATAGAAAATGGGAGAAGGAAAAACCTGATAGTGGAGGGTGACTGGAAGTGGGGGGGGGATGATGGAAGTGGGAAGGGATTTGAAGTGAGAGGGTATGTGCTAGGGAGAAGAAATGACCGCGGGGAGAAGGCAATTGAATTTATAGGAGAAATACATTAGTAGTAACAAGCACTTGATTTAAACATCACTCCAGGAGCAGATACACATGGAAAATGTCCGGTGATACCGGGAGATATCTAATTGATTACATCCAGGGGCGGATTAAGGGGGAGCGGGGAGGGGGAGGGGCGGTGGGGGGGGGGCGGCCTCCCCGTAATTACCGGGGGAAAATAGAAAAGATGGTAATCATTAAGGTGGTTCTCCAATGGAAGTTTTTATTTCACCAGCTCAATATACAATGTTTAAATATAATAGGAAAATATCTAAAAGCCTCTTGTCTAAACAGACACAGTATCCTCGATGTTCGCAATTGTACTTTTGAAGACCTTTTGATGAACGATGTTGTGAAAGCTTTGGTGAAGTAATGGAAAAATTATAAGGTATGTAAGTGAATATCCTGGTGTAGAGTGAATAGCTGGTTCCCTTCTCGTGGGTGTCCCGCAGTGGTCAGTAATCATTCAGATATGGTGTCCTTAAGATAGGAGTGGGCAGTCGCATGTGGGAAGTTGCAGAGCAGAGCGGTTCCAGCTCATCTGAACCATTGAGATAACTCTACTGGGTTAATTAAAGATTAGCCTGGCATTGCCTATGAGGAACTGAAGATACGGGGTGAGGTGGTCGTTGGATGGCGACTTCGCGGGTGAAGCGCAGACTCGAAGAGTCGGGTGTAAGACATTTAGTTGAGTGGCGGAGCGCAACTATTGCCGTTTGTAAGTGGGGCCATGCTCTAGCGAGTGTATTGTTCCAGTTGTGAGTGAGTGAAAAGTTCAAGAGTTCTTCACATATTCAGGACCCTGCATCCTTTTTTCTTTATTCTGTGATATACCTGACGTGAAGATCAACCTTTCAGCCAGAGATGGTAAGTTCAATCGATAAATTACAACGACATAAATTATTTGTGCTTTCCCGGGCTCGCCATTAGAGTCGGACGGCCGGCTTCAAGCTCGGGCCCAGATTAACCTCTCTTGCTACTTATCTGCTTTTGATCAAGGAATTGAACACCCACCTATTTACAAGACTTTTATTTTAATTTGTGTTATAATATAAATACTGTAAGAGGTCCACCCACCCAGTGGCGGATCTAGGATTCAGATCTGGGGGGGGGGCTTAAGAGTTGAGACCTCTCAAGTCAAGTTAAGTTGATTCATTACAGTTTACTCATTTATACTTTTCAGAGAAAACCTTTTTCTTCAGTAAAATTTGTGTAAATACATTTTTAAATTCAACGAATAGAATTTTTATTACGAACGCTTTATAATATCCAATTATAAATTCGACAATATAAACGACTGAGCATTAAAATGATAATTTTTCCATCCACTTCGAAGGCTACAATATTTTACTCATTGCACTCTCTTATAATACTTCCAATTAAAGTTTTCACGTTGGGAGAATCATTTACCGACCTGTCCAAAGATTTGAGTCGTTGAGGTTTTGATTTTTAAAATTCACATCTAATAATCATTGACCGACCAGTCTAAAGTTTCAATTCGTCGTGAATTCGATTTGCAGAATGTATCCACAACTTCTTCTACCTTTATTCCTATTTATTTGTGAATGTTTGCTCACGCTAAACCGTTGAGTCGATTTTCGGACATGTTGACTCGCAAAAAACTCTTCAATCCTTTGAGTGTCGAAAGCCAAAGCCACGTTAAACCAAAATACTACTACTACTGGTACAAAGCGGAAAACTAACAGTGCCTCTGCGGACTTTCGAAGCTTTTTCTCTCGCGTCCAAAAACAAAAGACGACTGAAGAAGCAGGAGGAAATACACAATTTGTTAACACCATGCCTTCATGCTGCATAACTGACAATGAGACTCAAGCTGCGTCCATGGTCCTTTTGCAATCATGTCCATGTAGCCTCGAAACATCGACTGAAGCGTCAATTTCTTCACTTCCTTTGGCTGCAAATTTCAACTGTGACGTAGGCCTCTTTATTTTACCAGGAAAGGAAAGACCTGATGATAAGAAAATAGCAGAACTTTTGGAAAGCCCTTGGACTCCCACAAGCGACTAAAAGTATCCCTTTTCAACTCATAGGAAGGGAACCGCGGAAGAGCGTCATTACGTGAGTAGGGAACATCTTGAAAAATACCCTTGGCTTGTGGTTTCTCCCTCAATGAATGGACTTTTTTGTAGGTATTGCCCTTTTTTTGCCCAATCAACGGCAGGTTGTGGTAAAAATTTGCAGTTAAAATCCCTCGTTACAGAGGCGCTAAAGAAGTTTTCAAAACTGCTAGGGAAACAAGGTGATCTGGAAAATCACCAAAACACAGCCTATCACAAAGGTGCAGTGCTTTTGGCCCTGAATTTTCTGGACAAAATACAAAAAAACTGAAAATCAAATCGTAAGCCAACTGGACTGCTACAGAAGGGATAAAATCAAGGAAAATAGAGAAAATCTGAAACTGATACTAAAAAATGTGATTTTTCTTGGCCGTCAGAACATACCATTCAGAGGCCATCGGGGCGACGGTACATTATCATTGGAAGAGCCCTTCACGAATGACGGTAACTTCCGAGCATTACTGCGTTTTCGTTGCGAGGTTGGCGATTCAGCCATACAGAATCACTTAGAGACTGCTACCCTAAGAAATATGCTCACTAGCTAGACAAGTCAAAACTATTTGATTGAGTGCTGTGGCCAAGAGATTTTGGCTACAATTGTGAAAAGAATCAGGAAGGCTACATATTTTTGTTGTGTTTTTGACGAAACAACTGAAATTTCCCATATTTCTCACATGTCACTCATTATTAGGTATGTGTTGGCCGAGGAAGTCAAAGAGGACTTTGTAGGATTTTTAGATTTGTGGCATTTCCCCCTTCCCTTTTTTTTTGGCCAATTCCCCTCTTTGGACAGTTTCCCCTCTGCGGACTGTTTACCCTCCGGACTTAGCCGAAGGATTTAGCGCGACATGCGCGCTAACGACATGTGCG
Source organism: Pyrrhosoma nymphula (assembly GCA_963573305.1). Lineage (NCBI taxonomy): Eukaryota > Metazoa > Arthropoda > Insecta > Odonata > Coenagrionidae > Pyrrhosoma > Pyrrhosoma nymphula. Next base: position 153,923,761 of record OY754332.1, read on the forward strand.
CCAACGACGGCCAAAATGCCTACGACTACAAAATGCAGCGAATACTGCCAGCGACTTCTGCCACGACTTCTGCCACACCTTCCGCCACACCATCCGCCACACCATTCGCCGCACCATTCCCTCACCAGTGCCCCTATTCTGTAACTCGTTAAGGCATCCTAACGACATCTGTCGGTTCGTTATCTTCCCTAACGACTAGTTAGCGAAAATTGGTATTCTGTAACTCATAATTAACGACTTTCATCGGTAAAATCGTCCGTATGTTGCGAAAATCTTCGATAACCCGTCGCTTCGAAGCGAGGGGTCCAGATCCCCCCGGTAAGGCCTCGAGAAGTTCGGTAAGGATACGGTGAACGTGAACTTGAGTAAATTTGAAGTCGTTTAAGATTGAATTCAATGGAAATATAGGTCACGAACCTATTAATATGCTAACTGATGTTGGTTTCGAAACCATTAAATTACTCCTAACTTTAGCTGGAACATTACTATGATTACTAATATATTTTCTATACTCAGTCGACAATGTACAAGAAAAAAACAAAGCTAAATTTGGAGCTAACTAATTGAAAACTATGGGGCTATATTGGTGATTGTGAGGAAACGGCATAGCCTGGAGATCATCAGGAAATACACGACATTGCTTGACATAATTAGAAACTGGTAATGCAAAAAACTGGCAGCAATTATTAAGGTAAATGGATGGGAAATCATCTAATCAAATACCTACACTTTGCAGCTCCAACCTAATTCACTTGTTTACGTTCAGAAATTCTTCATAAAAATGTGTGAGAAGTTATGAGGACTCACACTATATTTATCTAATAAAATCATAATATACCACCCGTACTAAATTTGTAAGACTTTGGTCACACTCATTGATCTTAAGTCAGTTCAATATAGACGTTCTAGCATATAACATGTTTCTCGGCGATAAGACATGACCGGATCGTTTCAATATATAAGTTCAATTTCCCAACATGGACATGTTTTAACATATTTATTAATTGAAACCCCAAACTAATATCACTTAAAATATTCAATAACAGTGAATATTTAAACTTATAAATAACTCGTAGCTCGTAACTAATAACAATTTCCCTCGTTACCTTGGCCCACAGCCCTACGAAAGTCAGGCTTTATTCCTACAGAGTCCTCTCTAGGGCATTCTTAACACTACCACACTACTTCCTCACCTAGTAGTTCTAAAATTGCCAACCAGAGGCCTCTGAATCCCTAGGCTTTAGCTTGATCTGATTGGTGGAAAATCGTAGCCTCCATGCAAGGTGCTCTATGTTTTGACGGTAGGAACCGAAACATCGTTACCGAAAATGTAACGATTGTCTGACGCTAAGCCGTGTTACAGAATGGCGTTGTCGGTAGGAAAGGTTCGTTACATCCGAGGATTTTCGTTACGGGCAAGCTAACGACGAATTCTTAACGAGTTACAGAATAGGTACACAGGGGCGGAATTCTGTACATGCGACCGACACCTATCGGTGTCGCTAACTCGCCCGACCGACACATGTCGGTCAAGAGCTATTCCGGTGGCACCTTCTACCGATACTCGTCGATAACTTGACCGACAATCGTCGGTCAGCCGGGGTGATCCCACCGACGATTTTGAAGCCCACGGTTGGCCAACCGACACGTATTTCGTGTCGGTCGATAGCATTTTCATTACAGCGTATAAAGCACCCCATCTTCTTGTATCTTTTCCATTTCCTCGAAATTTTCCTTTCATCAGTTTTCCTTCCCCCGATTGGTCACTCGCCGGCGTTAATCATTTAATCCCTTGTACTTACTCCTGCCTAGGTCAGTGGTGACATTTTTCCACATCATTCTCTTCTCCATTTTATTAATTATTTCTTCCGTAACCCACTGCTTCTTTATCCTCCTCGTTGCCACTGTTCCTATTGTTTTCTCTGCCGCTTTTACTATGCCTGTTTTTATAATCCCTCATCATATTCCTTCCATTGCTCCTATTTATTTGCTTCACCTACGTTATTTTCCACTAGGTCCTGGTATTCCCTACTTTTCAACCCTTTCAATGCTTTCGCGTTCCACCTCTTCATCCTCTTACTTTTGCAAAGTCTTTTGAGTCAAATATCGCACTTCATCATAACTAAGTTATGGTCTGAGTCCGCATCCGCCCCTGGATAACTTGGCGAATCCCGGAATCGGCACTTTCACTAGGTGGAGGGACGAGTTGGAATTGAGGAGCTCCTGGAGCTCCGGGTCAGCCTCTTGCGCCTCGGCCAACAGCTGATGACTGATGGCCTGCGAGACCTCAGCACAACGCGAGAGGGCGTCGGCAACAACATTGTCACAGCCGGATACGTGGCGAATGTCCGCGGTATATTGAGAAATCAGGTCCAACCAGCGAAATTGCCTGGGCGTGCACTTATTCCGGATTTTGCCTCAAGGCAAAAGTAATTGGTTTGTGGTCGGTCACTACACAAAAATCACGGCCCTCAATCATATGGCGAAATAGAACAATATATAGCCAAGAGCTCTCTATCATATGCACTGTACTTCACCTCCGTAGCACTCAGTTTGCGCGAATAGAAATTTAGCGGTTTCCAACCGTCCGTAGTGCTCTGTTGTAGCACAGCACCAATAGCGTCGGCAGATGCGTCCGTCATCAAGGCGAGGGGGGCGTCGTGGTCAGGGTGGGCGAGGAGCGTTGCGCGCGCGAGAGCGTCTTTACACTTCACAAAAGCACTGTCTAAAATAGGCGTCCACGTTACTTTCGCACTACCCTTTTTGTTAGGCCCCTTTAAGGTATCGTTCAACGGTGCCTGAGTGCCGGCTATGTTGGGGAGAAAACGTCTATAAAAATTTATCATGCCCAGGAATTGCCGTAGCTCTTTGACGGTCGTGGGCTTTTAAAAGCGCTTGATAGCGTCCACTTTCTCTGGTAGGGGCTTGGTACCTTCTCCCGACACTAGATACCCTAGGAACGTCACCTCCTTTTGCCCGAAAACACATTTTCCTGGGTTAAGCACCACACCGTACTCGTCCAACTGTGAAAAAACTTTGCGTAGGTGCACCATATGTTCCTCTTCTGAGGATGACGCGACTAAAATGTCGTCTATATATGCGTAGGCGAAATCGAGGCCGCGCAGAATTTCATCCATAAAACGCTGGAAAGTTTGAGCCGCGTTTCTCAGGCTAAAAGTCATAACCGGGAATTCAAACAGCCCAAAAGGTGTAGTAATGGCGGTTTTCTCTATATCACTTTCGCTAACCGGGATTTGGTTGTATGCCCTCACCAAGTCAATCGTGGAAAAAATTGATTTTCCTGCCAAGGACATAGCAAAGTCCTCTATGTGGGGCACCGGATATCTATCGGGAATAGTCCTCGCGTTCAAAGACCGGTAGGCCCCACATGGTCTCCACTCTCCCCCCGCCTTAGGTACGAGATGGAGTGGGGAGGACCAGGAGCTTTCAGAGCGCCTGGCGATGCCCATCTGTAACATTCCTCCAAACTCCTTCTTGGCGACACGAAACATCGCGGGTGCCAATCGACGCGGCTTGCTAGCCACTTGGGGGCCAGGTGTGGTCCGAATGTGGTGCTCCACTGCGTGCTTACGTCCTTTGGGGGCCCCTGCCACACGTGTTATGTACGAAAACTATGATTTAATATGGAACTGGAAACAAACTAAAACCCTTTCACAAATTACGAAGTAAATATCACCTTTGAAAAATATTAAAAAATATTTACATTAATCCTGGAGACTTTGTATCTTTTAAATCCTAGCCATTAGATGTTTTGGATTCCACGGATCTTCCACCGGGTTAGATTTTGGAGTAGTGAAATTTTAACGACTGCTTATGCCATCGTCTTTAAGAGAGAAGTCACTCTGTCAGAGGCTAGCTGTTCTCGCTATTACCTCAGAGTGAAGAATTATATGGAGTTATGAAGAATCTGGTGCTTTCCCGGTGAATTACTTGAGTGAAATCACCACGGCTTCCCAATCGGCTGACCCACAGGGAATTACCCGTGAAGTAGTCAGTTAATACCCCCCCTGGCTCGAATACATTTAGGGGGTTGAGAGGGGAACCAGGACCACTATTCAGAAAAATGTTATATTCTATAGATAATGTAAAGGTGTAGTTTGTTTTAATTTATTCTGTGGTGTTCATTAAAGTTCGTTGAATGCCACCGATTAAAATCGATTTTTTCATTTTCGGAATTTAGGCCGTTTTACACGAGACACTTTATGGCACAATTTGATGTACGCATTGATGTGCATTGACAATTGCGTCGTGTAAAGCTGTGAATTGCTAGAATAGGTAAATGCGCAAATGCATAAAAGAGAAATGGGAAAATAGCCCCTGCTCTAATTCCGAGCCTGCATTCTCGCATTGCATAAACAGATGCCACTTTAAATTGTGCAATAAAGTGCGAGAAAACCGGCCTTTACACTATTATTTAGCAAATTTTATTGATTTAATTTATTACATTTTAATTATTGAAGTTAAAATTTAAGCAATCAAATTGAATCGGAGAAATGATTTTCTGAATCATGGTGAAAGGGTGAATAAAGCAAAATAGGTTAAGAACCACTGATATAGAGTACCACCTACACAAAACCACTATCAAAATAGACGTAGTACCACCACGCGCTTGTCGCTTAGCAAGGCACCCGATTTAAGGCCACTGATGAAATTAAGAAACTTAATCCCAACTCAGGTGTCACGTGGTTCCGCGTGATTATGGTTTCGTTTGTCATTCTTCTTCATTTTATCTATGGAGAGACGAAGTTTTTCATTTATATGACATTATAAAGGTTTGGGTAGCAAGAGTTTGGTTTCAATTTAATTTCCAAGTGATAAAATATTTTATAAAAAAATACGTATTCTAAAATAAAATTTTCCAAGAAATCCTATGACTACATCAAATTCGGTTGCAAATATTGCATACGGCATTAAAAATATTTGAAAACTACTAAATTTGTCTTTTCGAGGATATTGTACCTAACGTGTAATCTCCTCCTTTTTTTCCACATATCTGCGAACTCCCGAGATTCCCATGATTTTATTAGCCTGTTCCTAATATTTCATCCGCACTCTCCCACTTAATGTTCCTGTTTCGCTCCTCCATACTCCTTATCCTTTTGTATTTAGCGATGCATTTCGTGACCAATAAGTTATGGAATGAGTCTGCATCAGCCCCTGGAAAGGTATGCGAGTAATTAACATAATTCCTGAATTCCGTTTAAATATATCTAATATAATCTGTCTGAAACCAATATGTATCTCCCGGCTTTTTCGTAGTGTACTTACTTACGATTAAGATAATGTCTGAATCATGCATTTGCGATCTCTAAATTATTTTTCCTAGATAATTCCACAACTTTCTCGCCGCGGTCATTTCTGCTTCCTAATCTCTCTAAAGTCTCTAATCCCCTACCTTTTGCCGTGTATAATCTTTGCCCGTCTCCTTCACTTTCCACAGCCTTTCAATACGCCGTTACGACCAGGTTTTTACTCAAGTATGCTAGCTCGCAACCATTTCCTCCAGTTCTTCGTATAAATATGCCATTAACTCGACGATATGAATTTAGTCTATTCATCTGCACTGCATTGACTACTTTTATACGTATACTAAGTATACTATAAGTACTAAGTATTCTGTTAATTACGAGAGCAATTCCACGCTTTCGTTATCTCCGCTACATTTAATTTCTCGGTTTTTTTACATTCCAGCTTACCCGTCCTTACATTACGTCTGACTATTTTCACTCTAGCGTCCCTCTTCTACGTATTCTTTACTTAACTGTACTGTGCCCCTACTGCCGTGCAAGGATTTCGCTTGATGACGACCGCAGCAGAGGCCTTGCTCCCACTTGCGAACTGTCCATGCTTTCAAGGGAAAGGTAATTGAGGTAGTATTCCGGTATCGACCTGAATAATTGATTATAACAATAATCGGTCAGTGGGGTTTAAGATAAAACGGACAGAATTCTTAACCTAATTCAGAACCTTAAGTTTATCACGAGAGAAGCGCATTAGAGCTTCCCTGATAATTGGCACCGATTTTCACGCCCGCACGGCTCTTATTTAAATGCGTCCAGCACGTATAAATCGTAGAATATCCATGGTGGTTCATTCCCGATAGCGGGATGTAGAATGCGCCCAGTAAGAAATAAACTCGAATAAAGATGTTGAAAAACTCTTTGTCACTAATCCCATAAAAAAATATTTCAGAATATTTCTGGATATATGTACTTAACAAATGGCTCTCGAAAAACTTGTCATTCAAATGTATGTACGTTGAGTCCTAACTTGTCTCACAAACATCCCAGCAACCCCACCAAATATTCCGCGAAGATATTATCCTTTGACTTATACTGTCACACCATACAGATATCTATCTCCGCGAAAGCTCTCGCGGAGTTTTTCTCTGACTTTTCATACTGATAGGATTTCTCATGCATTTCATAATAATTTCTACGAAAAAAAGAGCCCAAAAATTCCACATGAGTGCTATAAATTAGCACTTGTCACTGAAACTTCTGTTCACACAAGTTCTCTTTCGGTTCATTACATGGGGTAGGATGTGAGAACATTTGGATGCATTACGTGAAGCTTCTCATTGGGTTCGATATTTATAGGTTCACGAGTGACGGTCAATTGTAAATTTATAAATATGTATGAAGAGCAAATGCTACATAAAAGAGCCCTGAAAGCCCTAATCTTCTGGTCAATGCGATTTTACGTACTCGTTTTTATTCCATGTATGTACGTGAAAGCGTCTCCTCGAAAGCGCGTTTCTATATTATGGGAAAACGAGTTAGTATATGGCCAGCAAAAATCAATAGGCCACTGTTACTTTTCTCGGGGTAGGGCAGCTTCTGAGGAGTTTAAGTGAGCTGGTTGTTGGAGAAGCTCATCAAGATGTAATCATTAATGGAAAAATTACGGTAATTCGTTGGTAATATTTGGCATCAATGGAGATACTATGAGCATCCCTATTGAAAATGAATTGGTTTCCTATAGTGTTTTCAGAAAATACTATAGGAATTATGTACATTCCTATAGGAATTAAAATTTCCTACAGGAACAATAAAGGTTCCTATAGGAACAATACATTTCCTATAGGCACAAGAAAATTTCCTATAGGAACGAGAAATTTTCTTATAGGAAAATTTATTGTACCTGGAAATTTATTGTTCCTATAGGAACCTTTATTGTTCCTGTAGGAAATTTTAATTCATATAGGAATGTACATAATTCCTATAGTATTTTCTGAAAACACTATAGGAAACCAATGGGGCATTTTCAATAGGGATGTTATTTTGATCTAGATAATTGTTGTGGATTCCGATGCCAAACATTTAATCGCCTGTAATTAATAGCACGGAGGGAAGAGAATATTCTTTTGGCTAATGCTAAGTACCATCTCAAAGCCTTTATTACAACATAGGTCTATATTCCCTGGGTCTATGATCGACGTATCCACTGTCAGTAATCTGAGAAAGTATGTACATAAGCGCGGTACCTGATGGATACAGGGCAACGGGAAAAACAGCTTCGCATCACGCACTCTATATCCGATGAAAACGAACAAGGTTCCATCGTTCATCGCAAGCCAATGATGACTTAAAGACACACTGACATGCGACACTCAACTAGATAATATGTAAATTTAGCACCGCATAAACTGACAACCAACTTCGGATGCGCTCAGCAGCCATGGACAGGAAAACTTAATGCCTCTGTTTTTCACGTGAATAGCAAAAATACAGACGCATAACGTACAAACTCTCATTTTCGCTGTTTCATCAATCCTAGGAGAGCAAACAAAAACATGAACTGCATCCAATGCGAATTATTTAAAGTTTTCTGCATTGCCCTAATCACTTTTATCACCTGCACCACGTAAGGTAAGACTGAAGAGAACTACTGATCACGTTCGCATCAACCTTGGTCACTCATGATAAACAATTTCAATAAAAGACCCAGCAATCGAAATTCCTAATTCTCAGTATGCATCCGCATGTTCTCAGTCTGCAATTTCCAAGATTTTTGCTCCCCTCTTGTGGTGGGTATCAGTACCAAAACTTTCCAATAATGTTAATTAGCCGTGGGTGGAGCCTTCGTCACCCATTCAGGCTACCATAGGGATTCAAAGTAAATGGCCTAATGCATCACGAAGTCACTCGCTCATTTTTCCTTCAAGTCATGCCCTCTGTATAAATCAACTTAATTGCGATTGTGACTCTATCAACCACAAGTACTGTGTTGGTTCTATTAGCCAATCACAAGAGAGGTTTCAAACCCTGCGCCTCTTCATGAGAAATTATAATTCAATATGGCGTCGCGCTGACCTAGTCGAAGGTTTGAGGCTGTCTGTCAAGCACAGACTTGTGAATGGGTGATTTATGTGTGAAATTAGGCTATTATTTAGTGTGTGTGTTATAAACGCATGTGTTTAATACACGTGGGCTAGGTACAGATTACGAAATAGCCTTTGGCGTGTGAGGAATACCGACAGGACAAGTAGCATTATCTCATCTTCATCGTTTTTTTGCATTTTGGAATAGATCGAAAGATGTCTGAAATTAATAATCAGGGGAGTCTTCAGGTAAGTTGCTTACTGCTTGTTCCGTGTTCCCTTTGAATACATTTTTGAAGCATTACATTCCCTTTCTCAATACGTTGTATTTGTCGTCACTCATTTCAATCTTCAGGGGTTACTGCATCTGCTTAGTCATTTACTCTGTTTCTCCGAAGGATTAGTTAAAAATTAGTCCGCAGTGATAAAAGTGCCTCATTTCTTGTTTATTTTTTGACGAGCATCCAATTTAATTTGAGTGGCTAAGTCACATTTCATGTCAGGTGCTCTTTTTTGTGGTGGTCTTGTCAGACATTCGTGGTTATTCAGGATGAGTTAATTTCATGTCATTACCGCATTTAATTATCCTAGCGATGCAATTTTGTTCTGTTTGCAATAGTTGTATTACCTCCGCAAGGTTAGGTATTTTGTCAAATATTCTTTAGTGGGACGATTAGTGGTTGTCAGTGTGCTGTTATGATTGTTATAGCATTGGAAATGTTGAAATATGCCTCAGTATTCTGTGTGACGCTTAGGTTCTGAGTATTTGGCCAATAATAACCACTATGCCATGCATCACAGGAAGTGTCAATTTCCTTGTTTCGGTTATCTGGCGTTTGCACTTGCCTAATGGCTTTCCATGAGTAGGAAAATGAATTAGGAAGAATTATTTACTCCCATAGGTCTTAGAAATTGTGAAAGTTTATGATTTCTCCAAGTGAGTTTTGTTATAATTTCAGTTTTGGCAGTTATGTGCATGCTATAATCACTTTTCCTTTTAATTGTACGTAAGTCATTTTCTAAGAAGTGTCAATTTTGCCTCCAAACTACATTTATTTTAAGTACTCACTTACTATACTCATTACTTGAGTTTGTTAGTCGTTGTATACTCACATCTCGAATCTTCTTACGCACCCGCAATAGTGACGTATATGTTTCTTTTCCGAAGCAGTAAGGCTTCTTTTTTAATTCTTGTTTAATAGCTGCAGTGGCAATGCATTTGTCAAAAATTAGGTACTTCCTGTGGAAATAACTCCAAGGCGAAATAAAGTTAGCCATTTGTAGTTATGCTGTTTCGTTCGTTGAAAGTATAATTTTCATTCTTGGTAATGCAAAATAATATGAACTAAACGGCATGAAAACGACAGCAGGTTATTGTTTATTATTTAATTTGAGTGATTGTTCTTTCTATTAATTTTCTGAAAATTTTTCCCCTTTCCAGGGTGGGACTGCGTTTGCATCAGAGATGCATAGAATAGTAATGAATCATGTGAAGTGATACTTTGTATTTCATCAAATTATTATATACGATTTTTTAAAGCCATGCCGTTAATACCTTCAAGATGTTGAGCAGTTATTCTCGAATGCAAGTCATGACTCACAAGTCTCACATAGCAGTTTGTATTCTTGTGGTGGGAAGCCTGAGGGCTGAACTTCATTGATGGGGTAGTACTAGTATGGCCAGAAAGAGTGACACCATGCGCACGTTTAATGTTGCTGTCGTGGGGCTCTCTGGCACCGAAAAGGAGAAAGGGCAGGCTGGTGTGGGCAAATCTTGCCTCTGCAATAGATTTATTCGGTCACTAGCTGATGACTACAATGTGGACCACATCTCTGTTCTCAGTCAGGTGAGCCCCTTAAATTTCTTTCTGTGTGTACTTCAGAATAGTGCTCATTGAAGTTAATTTCTTGCTCTTTTTTGGGAAAATGTTTAGAATTGATGGAAAAGGTAGTAGAAGAATTATATTTTCCGATTGAGATAGTTTCACAATAGCATACAAGTTGTTAGATTTATCTTTTGAAATGTCTATTCCATTTTGGGGATCAAGGGGACTTCCTTTCTTAATAGATAGGCAATATCTCAGCACACTATTTCTTTCATCCATTCCTAAAACTTTCATCTAATTCAATTTACACAACTGTAGTTTCTACATGCTATCTTGTTATTTGCAAAACTAAGTTCTATTAAATTTGTTTTACAGACTGATTTTAGTGGCCGTGTTGTGAATAATGACCACTTTTTGTACTGGGGAGAAGTTACTAAATCATCTGAAGAGGGCATAGAATTTCAGTTCCAGGTGATTGAGCAGACTGAGTTCATTGATGATGCATCATTCCAGCCATTTAAAGGTAAGCACAATCCTTACATCATATTGGGAAATATCCCTTTTCACACAATACTTGATACGGAGCAATATTGAGGATACTTGATAGTGTGATAGCTTCCCAGTATCATGTGATACCGAACCAGCATACTGGCGAACAAGCACAACTGCTATTTGCTGACCTAGTATCCATCCACCAATCGTGTTAGCTTTTACTGACTCTGTGTGATCTTCACTTTCTGAAATCAGCACTATCTATACCTCCTATGGATTTTTGTAATTATCGGGGCATGAATTCAACAATAAGTGACAATGTCCCAGATGATGTTGTGGTTGCCTGCTACCATATATTGGTTAATTAAAAATTTTAGTACACTTGCCATTGATGAAAAAGTTCAATGATTATGTGAAACCTTGGATGGAGTCTATCATACTGGATTCCATTGTCTATATCAAGTACCTGGCAGCTTACTAGATATTGTGCCGGGCCATGTAATGTGTGAAATGGGCTGTACATTGCCTATCTATAAAGTTCTTTTAAGCTGCATACTATCTTGTCAAGTTTTGATTTTACTTTACTTTCGAGATGCAGCTTTGCTTAATTTTACTTTTTTCCTCTCATTGCACTTTCTATGGAGAATGTAAATAGAATTACATATTAAACTTGATTAATAAGCATGTAAATGATATTTATTTTTGGCTCACTGTGTGATGTGCTTGGTGTGGTATTTAGAGTGGCATGGGTGTTATCTACACTTGATGGAATATGATATAGGTCACTCTGTGTGGTTTAAACTCATCATCTCGGATTTCAGTGCAAATTTCCATGGTACTCGCCTTAGCATAGAACAAAAAAATAAAAAATTTTATCTAAATATGTTGTCCTTGTGGCCTTATATGCCTTTAATTGGTTTTCCAATTTTTCCAAAAAGTGACTAGTTACACGTGTCTTATTTTAAACTGCAATTACAGCTCCACTAATTAAGGTAAAGGAGATTCGTCATTTTGTAGGATGTTTTTATGCGATTCTAATGATATGCAATGCCATAGTATTTTTGAAAACAAAAACTTTGATAATAAATAAAAATAAAATTTTATTTATTGAAATGACTCCACTGGTTGGAATGTGTCTTAGTTGATCAGTTACTGGACTAAGGATATGAATTTATTTGCAGTTACTAAGCACACAGAATAATATTTTGCCCTAATTAAAGGCCGTTTCACACTATCAAATTCACGTCAAACTCCATTCAACACTCGTTGAACTAGCTTTCTTGAACGGACATGATGTCAGTTGAAACGTCATGATGGTGGACATATTGTCTTGAAAGGCTTCTTTGCTATCCAATTCCTCTTGCCTTGAATGGTTATAATTTCCATAGAATGTTGAACAGTCTTAATATATGGGGTTGGGTTTGGATTTCAGACTACAGAAAGTCCTTGACTTACGCGATTAATTCGTCCCAAAAATTTCCACGCAAGTTGAAATCCACGTAAATCAAAACACAACAACTTGCCTATCCATTTTTGAACCATTAGCTGCGCCGCTTTTAGTGCAATTGGTGGCAATCGGCGACAATTGCAGAAAATGCCATCTTTTGAGAGGCCGTTAAGTTAACATATTACGAAAATTCCGAGAGTAACACATTTCCAATCTTTATTTCACTGGATATTTAAATTTATAATAAGCATAATTACACTAAACATGAACAAATTGAAAATTTGTTAAAATTATCATACTCATGTGAATGCATTTTCATAATTGGAAAAAGTTCTTAATACATACGTATATGCTCTTTAATTCGACTTTTACCATGTACGATTGTTCTAATTGTTGACTCATTCATCCCATAAGCATGTGCAATTTCAACAAATGTTTCACCTTTGTCATGTCTCTTAATAATTTCCAGCTTCGTGTCCAAACTTAATGCCATACTTTTCTTTTTGTCACTCGTTGAAATCTCACCACTCTTAGGTTTTTCACCCATTATGAGGGTTCACTTCCAAAATAAAAACATAAGATGATTTTAATGATTTTACGAGAAAACTTTCTCGAACTTGATAAATAACGATCCCAATGATCAAGTCACTACGGAAACACAGGTTTCTGCTGCACGAACGTGTTCTTTTTTTGCTGTGATGGACAACAGGCATCATCTATGCAGTAGAAAATTAACTACGCGTTGACTTACGCGGAAAGGTCATACTACGCCGAAAAAAGTTGATACCGAGTAAAGGCCGGTGACCGGCTCGTGTTTTCTTCGAGTTTCTTTCGCCGCAACAGATATGCAGCGACAGCTAGTAAAAAGTCAAACACATAGGTTCTTATGAAGCCATTAGGCCATGGACATGCTTGTGTTTCCTCTGCGTTTCTGTTGCCGTGGCATAAACTCTGGGTGGGGGTCTGCGACTCTGTCATGTAGGAGGTGACGACAAACAGCGAGCGTTCTGAATGCTCAGTCTCACCGGCGTAATGAGTTCAGAAAGTGATGATCTACTAATTGCGCTTGCTGTTTCTTGGTATTTGAAGAAAAAGAAACATCGTTCATCAGTGTTTTTGTCGTGACGCGCCTAAAACGCGACATGCATCGTTTTACAATTCACCGCTAGTCACCGGTCGCTAGCTTGACCAACCCCATGCTATTCTATGTGTTTCACTATCGATGCACTATCGCGGAGCATTTGTCACGGCGACAGAAACTCAGAGGAAACACAAACATGTCCTTGGTCTAAACGGCCATGCTTGCGACCAGCGACAGATTTGAAAGCGCTACATGTCTTGTTTATGGCAGGACATAACAAATAGCCGATTTACACTCCCTCTACTGAGGAATGGTGAACTTGCCACTGCTTGCATTGCGAAATTTCAAGAAAAAAGTACTTGGTGAATTACTCGAAGAAAATCCGAAATCTTTTTGGTCATATGCGAGAGAGCTTCAGGGAAAATCTTCAACCGTAGATTCGTTATTTGATAAAGATGGCAAACTTGTCACCGATAATATTGACAAAGCTAACACGTTAAATTCCCACTTCGAAAGTGTATACACTACAGACGATACTCCATGTTATTTCGACATTTCATTCACTGAGGAACCGATGAAAGAAATCACTATTCAATGTGATGGGATAACTAAACAGCTACAGTCGATCAAAAATAGTAAATCTCCGGGTCCGGAGGGAATACCCGCGCGTGTCCTCAAGGAATTAGCGCCACAGATCGCACCGTTCTTAGACATAATATTCAAGAAGTCATTGTCTGAAGGAAAGATACCAATAGACTGGAAAATTGCAAACGTTACACCGATATTCAAAAAGGGAAACAGACATGACCCAGGGAACTATCGACCAATTTCATTAACGTCTATTATAGGCAAGATACTTGAACATATCGTCGTTAGCAATATCATGACGTTCCTGGACAGTCGTAACTTCCTTCATGGCTGTCAGCACGGCTTTCGGAAAGGTAGATCATGTGAAACACAGCTCGCGCTCTTTCTTCATGACGTTCTCAAATCTGGTGAATCGAAAACACAAGTGGACGCATTATTCCTAGATTTTAAGAAAGCTTTCGACACGGTACCTCACAACAAACTTTTATACAAATTACAGTCATGCGGCCTTAACGAAACAGTAGTAAACTGGATACGCGACTTTCTGAGTGATCGTAAGCAAAAAGTAGTTCTTGACGGAATTAGCTCTGATGCAGTTAAAGTGACATCAGGTGTCCCACAAGGAAGCGTAATCGGCCCCCTTTTGTTCATTATATACATAAATGATCTATGCTCTCGAATTAGCAGTAAAATACGTTTATTTGCTGACGACGCTGTCATCTATCGCGAAATTAATGATCACTCTGACTTTGAAATTCTATCATCGGATTTAAACAACGTTCATGTGTGGAGCCAAGAGTGGGGACTCGAACTTAATCTGAGCAAATGTGCGGCGGTACATTTCTTGCGGAGGTCGTCCAACTATCCCCGTGTATATGCTGTGGATGGTGTTAAGATAACGGCGACAGATGAAGTTAAGTATCTGGGAGTTACGATAACCTCAAACCTATCGTGGGAAACACATATAAGAAATATTTGTGGCAGAGCTCTGAAGAAGCTAGGATTCATCAAGCGTATTGTGGGAAGATTCTCAGATGAAAAAGTAAAAGAGAGGTGTTATTTCGCACTCGTCCGGCCACACCTTGAATATGCAGCAAGCATATGGGATCCGGTGCAGAAAGAATTAATTCGGGAACTTAATAAAATACAAAGGAAAGCTGCGCGATTCGTCAAAAACTGCTACGGGCGTACAGACAGCGTTACGCAGATGTTAAACGAATTAGGCTGGGAGCCGCTAGAGACTCGGAGGCTGCGCGCTAGGCTTAGATTACTTGAGCAATTGAGAATAGATATCTTTCAGAGCGACACGGAGAAGATCATATTAGAACCCCACTATATTTCCAGGTCCGACAGAAACGATAAATTAAGAGAGATATTTTGCCGCACGGATAGGTATGGGAATTCGTTTTTCCCCCGAACAATAAGGGACTTTAATAAATGCAAGGCGTAATTTCATAGAGCGTTTCCTTTTTATATGTAAACGGCTGGTGTCCTAACACCCCCCGCCACACGCCTATTGAGGCGGCTTGCGGGGTAGTATGTAGATGTAGATGTAGATGCTTATCGTGCCATGGTAGTAGAGTGGGCATTCCGAACGTCCGGAGTTTGGCATCAAATCTTGTGCGCTTGACAATGAGTCTTGGGTCGTCACCCGGTGTATCTGTTGCATGTCGCAACACAAGCATGTCACCGTCCGAACTGAACATCCGCGTAAGTCGAGGACTTGTTATTGTACTTGAGAAGGCTGAGATGAAGAGTAAGTTCCGTTTGGAAGCACCTCATATTCTATGCTCTTAAATAATATTGAAGTAATACTTAAATGTAGCATTTACACTTTTTCACGTGCCATTTTGTGTCTAAGCTGTACCAGGTATGATATGGTCTAAATTAATGATAAAATGTTTCTAGTGATGAAAGGAAAACAAGGAGAATTCTTCACCTCGTATTTTGGGACAATTTTCATTAGCGTAATTTGGCATACAATAATGATCTACATTTCTATAAATCATTGCTACTATACTTAATATTTGTAGACTCAGTTGTGGGTACAATTAAAACTTAATGGACAAATTTTGCTCACAGTTTACAGGCGAGACGGGGGTTTTACCGCACAAATAAGACCATCAGGAATATAAAGAATCGTTTGTACCAAGTAGTGACTGGAACTGGCGACAACTATGAAAGCCTGCTAGATGCCTTGTCATAAGTAGGAAAACAACAATTTTTCTCCCTTTCACATCTAGTGGCTCGTAGCCTGGTGGTTAGCATCCTCACCATTCCATGGTGAGATCTCTATTTCAAATCTCTGAACAGGAATTTCTTATCCACTGACTTTTTAAGTTCTATTTCTTCTCTAACTTTGGATATAAAATATTTTCATGAAAACTGTTGGTGTCTTACCAAGATAATATTTCTATCTCTAGTTCTATCTTAGTAGGCAAAACTTGTCTCAGTAACTATATGCTTATGATTCAGGATCCTTCGATTGCAGTTTGTGATAGAATTTATTTATTTATCTGAAATTTATTAGTCTGATGCATGCCTTTGTCTTTATCATTCCCCATTCCAAATTCTTCAGCGATTTCTTCTTGTAGCCTCTCATTGCAACACTTCAATGAAAGTGCTACTATAGCGACATTCGCTTCATCAAAGCCTTCTAAACAGTAGAATGCAGTAAAACCCCTTTTTGCGTTTTTCAAGGGACCTGAAAAAAAGTGTAAAATGTGGGAAAAGGCAAAATATGTCCCTTTCACTTATTTACACACTCAAAGAAGAGTAAAAATGGAATGGAATGGAAGTAAAAAGACATTTTTATAAGGAAATAAAATGATATTTTCTATCTTAAATAAACAAAATACATGATGAATTTAAGAAAAATTCTTTTTTGTAACTTGCTTTTCCATTTCCGTGTGCGGTAAAAGCGAAGTTGGGATCAATGAATGTGTTACTTTGGAGCGCGGTCGTATGTATATATGTAATGATCTGGAAATGGAAGAATTCCATTTCCCAAAATATGCATAAATGTGTTGTTGTGTGACGTCTCAGAATAGCCAGCTATGTCAAACTACGCCTCGGGAACTGTACCTTTCACTTTCGAGAACAGCTAACCTTCCTCTTCCCCTCCCACCCTTGTCACTTTGTCGAAAACAGCCTAGTTTCACCTTACCTAGATTATGGCACGGTGAGAAACTTTGAGTACTTGTCAGGCAGGCAGTCAGTCAGTGATTCACCAGTCTCTCATCGGTCAGTCATCGGCTATTGGTCACTCTACAGCCATCCACTGTGACGGCACAGTCACAATGTAGCCGTCAGTGGGAGTCGAGGCGCGGGCCATGGAGGCCGTGGTACCGAAGCGCCTCGCTATCCACCCGTGCCATCACCAGCGGCTCCCCTCCTTCCCGAGACACTGGTAATGTTTTCACTTTCGGCTATTCTAGACGCACATATTCATTATTTGCTATTTGTTCATTGAATTGATTCTTTTGGGATTTTAAATGGAAATAAACTTTGGGTAAAAGACTTTTAATATTTGTGTGTGATCATTCGCTTCCCGACACCAAGGGCAAGAACCCACGTAAAATCTTATGCTCTCGAGTTCCCCGGCACGCGGATGGGGGGGGGGGGGGGGGAGGTCGGTCATAACAATGGTGGCAGCGGTGGGATTTGTTTTATGCCATTACCCCCACCTGTGGCAGGTATTGGCAATTACATCCCAAAATACTGTGGGATTCCTGCCTAGGTAGTGTAAGGCTCATTTCTGATCACCTTACCAGCGTCGGAACAATAATCACACATGATTATACTTTTTTGTGAGTCTCCAGATTTCATTCTTAACATAATAAATTTCACGGTATAATTTAAATTGTCAGAAAAACTATATTGATATGTAAAGAAACACTTCCTCGGGAAGTGGAACTTGGTTATTAACGGTGGATGCGAGTGCCAATTGCTCGCTAAAATATTTTCGCGAGTAACTGTGAAGTCCAGGATAGCTGAAACCATAATAGCTGTCATAACAACGTGGTATTTCGGAGGAAGCACATTTTTGGACGGACAACGGCTACTGACCAACGCCATTAGTGCCGGAGCCATCGCAGAGACGACGTGTCGCAGAGAGACTTTCACTTCACCTGAGCAGCGGATTCGCGTAAAGGAGCAGTGTGAGCAGTTGGCAGAAGGAAGATAATCAACAGCAACAGAGGACATTGGTGATTATGAAACTGAATCAGAACGTTTTACAGTAGAATCAAGGATATGACTACTATGCCTTTTTGTGAATTTTCTTGGCTGGTTATTAGATATTTAGGTTTCACTTGCCCCCGAAGGAGTATGAGAATCTTCACCAAATTGAGTCATTTTTCTCTGAACCCCGTAAGAGATAGGACTCGTGTAACGAGCTAAATATAGGTAGTTGTTGCTTTAATAATCGTTTCCGATAAATGTTATATTCGGGATTGAGCAAATTGAAACAAAGGTTTGCAATTGGGATGGTCTAAGGAAGCCGTAGCTGCGTTTGCGACATTGAGGGACTTCTTGAGTAATGGACCGGTATTTCGGTACCCTCGACTCCCACTGACGGCTACATTGTGACTGTGCCGTCACAGTGGATGGCTGTAGAGTGACCAATAGCCGATGACTGACCAATGAGAGACTGGTGAATCACTGACTGACGAGTACCCAAAGTTTCGCACCGTGCCATTATACAGTGAACTCTCGATTATCCGTGCCAATGGATGCACGACGAGGAACGGATAATCGAAAAACGTGGAAAACGTGGTCGTGATATTGACATTTCACTTCGTACGATGGAAACTATTTCACATAACAGACTGCAGCGGTTACTGCAAGACAACTAATGAAATTCTTAATATTTATATTATTTCGAAATATAATAATATCGTAAACATTTATAAATTTTATAGCTTCTAATGCTTGAATAACAACATTTTGGGTACTTACTTAGCTTTACCATGTAGATAATAAAAGCTGACATCTTGCTTATTTTCAGTAAATGTATGGCATCGAAGTGATTATGTAATTCAAAACATTGTTATAATTGTGAGCCTCTGATATATTGTGATATAATATATAGATTCGGCATTAGTAGGATTAAAATATTTTGCATTACAATTGACTGCAGGTGTTACGACAAGAAAACAAGTGAATAACGAAATGCTAATTTTCCAGTTTGTTTATTTCGAATATGAACATGCATACATGTTCATGATTTCGAATATCATGAAATCTTCAACGTTCATCCATAAATATTTTATAATCTAGTAAATAGTTTCTAATACTTTAAACATAAGATAACGGATGCTTAACTGACCATATCGATAGTAAAAAACAATAGCATAGGTATCTTTTGTATTTAAAGTCAATGTAAAAATCATTTTCGATGTGTTTATCAGAATAGAGCACATTCTTTTATTGTGAATCTCGGAAATAACAAGTTATTTTCTGCTGTTTACTTGATTTCTTCATGTTTTCTTTTATTGCAGTTCTTATTTTTCTGGCTGAGTTTACATCGCAATAATCAAAATAATTTTGTCGCATGTAATCTAGCTAAGTTTCAACAATCTCCAGAGTTTCTGTGCGGGTGCCAACTCGTCTTCCTTTACGCATTATGTGAACTCAAAGCGAAAAGCATCTGCAGCTGAAACATTGCTACTCAATCACTCTCCCTGAATAGCAATTTCACGAATTCCATGTCGCTGTTTGAATCTCGTCAACCACCCAGAAGAAGCTTTAAAATCCCCTTCTATCCCTATAGAGACTCATGAAAACGTTTAGCCTGGTGTGTGCACATGGGGCCTGAGATGGGTATGCCAATTGTCCGTTTTTGATTGAACCAAAGAAGCATGGTGGAGTCTAACTCTTTAAAGGTTGATTGTTTCATAGTCTTACGCTTTGAGGGTCCCAAACCACTGTCCGAGGTTGCAGCGAACTTCATCAGCTTTTTTTAAATCTTAATTATATCCAGAACTGATGAAGGATTTCAGGCTTTCCCGGCAAAGATTTATGTCAGCGATCTTTCGGGGTTTACACTGGGTAGTTGGTCGCCATAGACCTAACTACCCGGTGCAAACCCCGACAGATCGCTGACATATCCAGAACTGTTTGTAAATCCGCATCATATTCTTTTGCCAGCTTAAGCGGAGTTTCTCCTTTTTCATTTCTTGTAATCAATTCTAGTTTTTTAGCAATGGAAAGGACAATTTTCTTCGGTTTTTCTACCATTTGCATCAGCTTTGTCGCGGCACTACAGTAACAAATGCAACTTTGAAGTTATTGAGTTTCCACACGAATGAACTGGCACAATCGTATCTGGGTAAAAACAAGTGACTGTTCAACGGCGAATAATGACCAGGGAGTACTGATACTGTTCCGTATTTATTAATTCAGACCGAAAAGTAAGAACATGCGGAACAATAAGTAGTTATTTTTAAGTACAACATAAGTTAGTATATTTACAAGTAGTTTATATGAAATTAATTCCATTGCATATTTACTATTCTGTTCATTTTAGGAAGATGGAATATTCAGTGGCAAAGGATAATGGGAAAGAACAGATAAAAAAATTTCAGAAGCAGATGCGACTGAGTTTTTACCATTCTTAAACGTAAATGAAAATGACTGGCAATTTTCCACAAGAATATATTTAAAAAACGACCGGTTTCGGTGTACAACACCATCATCAGACCTGATGATGGTGTTGTACACTGAAACCGGTCGTTTTTTCAATATATTCTTGTGGAAAATTGCCAGTCATTTTCATTTATGATGTTATTCCATAAAATTAAGCCTGAAACTACAACTTTAATTCTTAAACGTAGCAAACAATTTCCATAATATTGTGATTAAATTAAAAAGTTAAACAAAAAAGACACATTTTCAAAATTGCAATTCTATTTAGATACATCGAACTTTCAAAGAATTTACTTAATTTTACCATTTGAATGTTTTTGAAACTTTTAAGTGTAGGGATGAGAAAATAACACGGATAATCCGCAAACCGGATAATCGGAAGCCGGATAATCGAGAGTTGACTGTATAGGTAAGGTGAAACTAGGCTGTTTTCGACAAAGTGACAAGGGTGGGAGGGGAAGAGGAAGGTTAGCTGTTCTCGAAAGTGAAAGGTACAGTTCCTGAGGCGTAGTTTGACATAGCTGGCTATTCTGAGACGTCACACAACAACACATTTATGCATATTTTGGGAAATGGAATTCTTCTTTTTCCGGATCATTACATATACATGGTTTAGAGCATCTAAACAATTGAACAGCGCAGTTCCATTTTTTACATCACAAACAAGTGCAATGCAAAATTAAAATTCTTTTAAATATTAATATATTTTGTAGCATTGTGGTTTTAAGGTATTATGAATAAAATTCATGCTTATTGAAACTACAAATATTATTATTATTACAGTTGAGCGTGGGTTATCCGTACGGTGGGTTATCCATGCGCTCAGTGTCCGCGCATCATCCTGCAACAACCTCCTCCCCTACTCTCTTTCTGCCCCCTCCCTCCCCTACTTTTCCGACATGCTCAACATGCTGTTCAATCAGGCAGATGAGGGTTGCATTTCCCTGAGCCCCTGAATCACTGCTCTGCATTTGCATGACTTGGGCATTTTATTTGTGCCAAGTTTTATTCAGTAAAACTTCTGGTTGAAAATGTCCAATTCTTCAAAAAATAGAAATGCAATTTCCGAGAAGCTGAAGATTATTGAAAGGGCATCCAAGGGAGACCCAGTGGCTTATATAGCGGCGGGCTTTGGTGCTGGCATCTCCACAGTGCACGATATAATGAAAAACCAAGCCAAATTATAGGACTGCTTGAAAATCTGATAGCGTGAGTGGACTTCAGAAGTGAAAACCGATGGAGGGTTCGACTATATCCGATGTTGACAGTGCGTCATCTGTTCAGGCATTGGGGTGGTCCGTGACCTTGCCTTGTTTTCTTCGAGATAGGGCTGAGTAAGCAGGGATATAGGGGACTCGGGAACTCCCGAGGTGCGACCATAATTCGCTGCAGACCAGACATGCGATGAGTTGGCTATAGCTTGGGGTGGAGGGATCGGACTTGATGTTAGGGACATGCAGGCGGTTGGAAAACTCGAGCGACTACAGCCCGTGTGTTTATTGCCCATGTTCGTGCCCGCCCGAGTGGCGTAGATGCCCGTTCGCACGGTCATCCAACCTCCAGCCGAGCGCCTGCCTCGCTCGCTGACACTACAAGGGAAGGAAAAAAGGTCTACGTTGTTGGCCTCAGGAAAACAGTGGTTTCTGCAATATGGATGCCGATCGCTCGTCCACCCACTGAAGGATCGGCTCAGTTTGTGCACCCCTTTTGTCATTTCCACCGCTTGAAGGGGGAGTAGGAAGAGAGTGTATCTCTATCTCTCGCACACAGCCAGGTGGGGATAGTTCGGATTTTCCAACCGCCTGCAAGTCTCTATGGACTCCCAGGAGCTGTTATCGTACAAGTATGCATCAGGTACCTTAAAGTGATTCTCAGAATTTGAAATATGTGATTTGGCCACTCTCAGATTCTTCACAATGAGTGTGTAACACGTTGCGATCATGAATTTAAATTCTTACTAATGGGCAAATATCGCAAGTTGGTATGTAAAAGGGAAATGTATTGTGCATCTGAAAAAATGATTCACCACCGGAAGTTGCACGAATTGATGGAGCGTATTTATTGCGCGTAAGCAACAAACATCAAGTTTAGTTGACGAAATATTTCGTGGAAATAAATAAAATATCCTACGAATATCCTCAGATCCTGTGATCTTCCATTCGCGAGTATAGGTAGTTCAAATTTCTGCCCCTAAGTGCTGTGGTGCTGTGGGTACTATCCCGCCCTTTTCAAATTCATATTACAGGCAACCCCCGCTTTATGATGGGTTCACTTTACGATCTGCGTGCTAGCGTACGCGAATTTGCTGATTTTGCACGTGCCCTTTATAATTTCCCATCTTGACGATTTTTGGCGCCCATAATTTGCTATTCATTCAGTATTCTAAGCCTTATTTGTTAACAGACTGCATTTTTTATCATAGCAATACTTACAAATTTAATGATTTGTGTTATTTATTATGAGCTGTTCGTGTGGTTAGTGCAAATCGAGCAAATGTTGTGGTGATTATCACTGTCACCAATCAGCGCCATGGAGAAAATTCAACATTCCTTACGTAGTCAGTATCATATCTATAATAATTCTTATTAAGGTTTTCATTAGCCATTATAGAGACATTTTGCTTGCCAACTTATAAAAATATAAGAACTTACACCAATGCGTAACTTATTGCAAGAGTGCAAGTTTCGTTAATTAACTCTTTACAACCATGTAGGTAAAAATATTTCTATACAGTAAGTCCTCGAGTTACGTGGATCCGAGTTACTCATCCGGAGTTACACGGTTGTTCAGTTAGGCTGGTGACATGCTTGCGTTTTTTCCACTTTTCTGTTGCCACGACAGAAACACCGGGTGACGACTCATTGTCAAACGCGCAAGAGTTGATGCCAAACTATGGGCGTTCGGAATGCCCACTCGACTACCACGGCATGATTAGAGATGGGCCACTCTGAAAATTACAGGGGTAATTTTCGTAAATTACAATGGTATTTTTTGTAATTTACCACACCCCTTAGAAATTACCGTAATTTTTGGTAATTTTCTAGATATAATTCTAGATAATATGTTTGAGATAATTTTTCATACAGATAAATTCCCAACATGTACTCTAAAGCTAAATCCACATTTCCTACGTGTTTAATTATAAATTGAGGAATGTACAACTCATTTTTTGGAATATTTTACTCAATTTATAACATTATAGAGTAGGTAATCTATTAGAATATTTTTCTTGAAAATTTCTCATACCTTGACAAAAGAAAGCCAGATTGCGTGTTGCTGCCGTAGTTCTTTTTACAATTTTTAAAATTTCTAATGGATTAATGTTGTATTAGATATGGTTTAAACATTGTTATTCCCTTTCTATTGCTATTGGCTTTCTTATTTAACCATACATTTACTGTTAAATGCTCAAAACTAAAAAAATACTGGAAAATTATGGTAATTTTTGAAAATTACCATAATTTTCCACCGTGGTAATTTACCTCAGATGAGAATGATGGTAATTCTCCCATCTCTGGGCACGATAAGCAGTGGCACATTTGCCAGTCCTCGGTATGGGGAGTGTACATCGGCTATTTGTCGTGGTGCGCCATAAACACGACATGCAGCGCTTTCAAATCTGTCGCTGGTCGTAAGCTTGGCTGTTTAGGCTATGGACATGCTTGCGTTTCCTCCACGTTTCTGTCGCCGCGACAAATACATGGCGGATAGTGCGCCGAAAGTGAAACGCATAGAATAGCATCGGGTCGGTCAAGCATGCGACCTGCGACTAGTGGTGAGTTATAAAATGCTGCATGCCACGTTTTAGGCACGTCACGACAAAAACACGGATGAACGATGTTTCTTTTTCTTCAAATACCAAGAAACAGCAAGCGCAATTAGTAGATCATCACTTTCCGAACTCATTACGCCGGTGAGACTGAACATTCAGAATGCTCGCAGTTTGTCATCACCTCCTCCGCGACAGGGTTGCAGACCCACACCTGGAGTTTATGTTGCGGCAACAGAAATGCGGAGGAAACACAAGCATGTCCATGGCCTAATGGCTCCATAAGAACCTGTGTGTTTGACTTTTTACTAGCTGTTGCCCCATATCTGTCGCAGCAAAAGAAATGCGAAGAAAATGTGATCTGGTCACCGGCCTGACAAGGCATCGGTGTCTTTTTTCGGTGTAGTTTACCTTCCCGAGTAAGTCGACGCATAGTTAATTTTCTACTACATAGATGATGCCTGTTGTCCATCACAGCAAAAAAAGAACACGTTCGTGCAGCAGAAACCTGTGTTTCCATAGTGACTTGATCATTGGGATCGTTATTTATCAAGTTCGAGAAAGTTTTCTCGTAAAATCATTAAAATCATCTTATGTTTTTATTTTGGAAGTGAACCCTCATAATGGCTGAAAAACCTAAGAGTGGTGAGATTTCAACGAGTGACAAAAAGAAAAGTATGGCATTAAGTTTGGACACGAAGCTGGAAATTATTAAGAGACATGACAAAGGTGAAACGTTTGTTGAAATTGCACATGCTTATGGGAAGAATGAGTCAACAATTAGAACAATGGTACATGGTAAAAGTCGAATTAAAGAGCATTTACGTATGTACAGTGAAAACTGTCTACAACGGACCCTGTATACAGCGGAAACTTGTCCATTACGGAAAATTTTCATGGTCCCGACCTGCGACATAAGAATTCCCATATAATTGAGCCTGCATTTAACGGAACCTGCTCAACGCGGCAACGGAATGATTTTAGTTCTAAGACCTAAACTTTTCACCTGTGTATTAAGGAATTGCAATTTTCACTCGAACACACGGATTGCCACACTAAGTCTTCCCTGAATTAAATTTTCAAGGATAACCTCAAGGAGGGGAATGTGTGGGAGAGAGTTGAACAGAAGGAACTGCCACTACCTGTTGGTAGAGGAACACGGTAGGGGGGCTCGATGGGTGACGAAAATGTTTCCATCCTCCTGTCCTTCTCGCGCTTCTGTCATTTTTCGCTCGATTTCTAGGCACCGCGGGATGCCCAGGCTGGTGCAAGAATAGCTGATCCTTGAACCGGGGGGTCTTTTCATGCTGTTATTGTCTTGGTTGTTACGACTTATCTTGCTCACTACGCACCTGATTTTCCTGGCCCTTTTTTCTTCTCCCACATTTCCTCCCCCAACCCTCCCTTCCCCCTTTTCTCTGCCATTACGCCCGTTCTTCATAGTCCAACTGTCATTCACACCCACCCAGTAGACCAAGCCAATCAACGTGCCTACGCGCAAGCCTTTCCCCTGACCCTCTCCCGCATTTTACCCTTTATTTAGTTGCATAAAGTCACACTCGTCGCGAATAAGTTCATTTTCTGGAGCCCGCAGTGAAAACCTCTAGTGGTGTAAGTGGATCCATAACGAGAGTAAAATTGATGATATCAGATATCAGGCCTGACCTCGTTGAAAACTAGGAGAGTAAAATGTCTAAGAGAAACGCATTGAGTTTGCAGGACAAAATTGCCAACATAGAACTCATCGAAATTTCGATTTTCTTAAGAAGTCAGTGCACCGCAAAAGAGGTGCAAAATAAATTCAAATGTGGAAAAACGCATGTGTAGAGCACGTTGAAGAAGTGCTACGCGCTGAATAGCTAAAGGTTGGTGTTAGCGTGAATACATTTATGATTTCATTCATATCGCAATGATTCTTATGATGAACTAAATCATTGATATTGGAAAAGAAATCATCCCCAGGTGTAGTGAAAATTCACTTTATTTTACACTAACACTTTTCTCTTCGATCTCGAAATAGGAAAATGTTAAATAAATTGACATTAATTAACTGTGACTTATTTCGAAATGTTTTTTTAATGCATCAAAGTGCCATTCATGTGATTTATAGTGAAAATGTTAATGAAATATGAACGCAAATTAGTGAATCATTGTTAATTAAACATATTTTCAGAAAAAATAATTAATTTATGAGATATTGACTGTCTTTTTCTTTACTTTGATTGATACTTTTACATGCAATCATCAAGCTGAAAGATCTTCCATAAATATCGGACAATTCTAGTCTGGTATTTCAGATATTGGTTAAAGTATACATTATATGCGAGTTAATTAGAATACATTTCAAGGCACTTAAATCTTTTTCCTCTATCAGGTTCAAATTTGAACTCTAAAAGAAAAATAAGAAAAACTGGGAACGAAGAATTAAACGAATTAATTTGGGAGTGGTTAGTTCAGACGAGATAAAAAACATACCACTATTGGGACTAATGGTCCAAGCGCAAGCTAAAGTGTTGGCTGTGAAATTAGGGAATACAGAGTTTAAAGCACTGATGGCTGTCTAGAAAGTTATCGAGATCGTCATAATATTGTGTGGAACACTATGTGTAGAGAGGCAAATGGCAGTAGTTTCCAATTGGAAATTGAAAATTTAAGATTTGGTTAAAAAATACCATCGGCGGTATTTTTTTAACCGTGATGAAACAGGACTGTTTTTCCGTGCGATCCCAACTAAAACTTTGTCTCTTAAAGGTGAAATAAGTGGTGGTGGTAAATACACCAAAGAGCGAGTTACCGTTTTTATTTGCGGAAACATGGAGGGAGATATGGAAAAGCCACTTGTAGTTGGTAAAGCCGCACGACTCAGATGTTTTAAAATTTTATACATTGGAGAACTTCCACATTGTGATCTGGCGACAGAACTCCAAGGCTTGGAACACGACTAAGATAATGGAGGACTGGTTGTTTTCTTTCAAACAGAAAATGAAATCAGTCGAACGAGAGGTAATTCTTTTCTTGGACAATGCCACGTGTCATCCTCATCTAAATCTATCAAATGTGAAACTTGCGTGGTTCCTAGCGAATACCACAAGCATCTCTCAACCCGTGGATCATTTGTAACGTGAAAGTTCATTACAGAAAGTTTTTGATGCAATCTCTTTTAACTGCTGTGGAGTCAACCGACAAAATTAGTGAAGTGGCTAAATCAATAACAGTTCTGGATGCCATAAATTGGTTGACCAGAGCAATAAATAGTGTCAACAGTGAAAGTGTCACAAAATGTTTCTGAAGAGCTGGCTTGTTTTCTGTGGAGACATAATCAACGAACATAACAGTGATTCAAATGCAGACATTGATGACCTCGCTTCTATTTTGGAGTGTTATGTAATGAGTGTGACAGACTTTAAAGAGGTAGACGAAAACTTAGCGATCACTTCTGATGATTTTAATACTGATTTTCTAGTAAGCAAAAAGGGGTGCATTGAGGATGATGGGGAGAACGTTATCATAGAGTAAGTATACCTACTCTATGATGATATTGAAGAAAACAAAAGAGAAGAAAAGGATGTGACTACAAGAATAAACAATTATAAAGAGGTTATTCAGAGAATGGAAGAAGTTAAAAAATTTTGTCTCATTAATAACGACGTTGGCCTACTAATTTTGGTGAATGACTGTAAAAATTACGCAGAGAAAAGACATATGTGCAGCGATAAAATTAAACAGTCCATTATAATAAAATAAAAACAAACTTTGTAAATTTTACAATGGTTTTTGTTCACTACGACCAGCTTCATCGCATAAGCGACATCTTCAGGGGGCTTATGCTATGAAACCGGTCGTAGTGAATAAAAACCATTGTAAAATTTACAAAGTTTGTTTTGATTCTGTCAAAATGGAATTTTACAAATTAACGCCTGAGAGTATCGAGTTCAGTTCATTATAAGTTATTTCTTTGTGTGTAAGATCCAACGGCAATGTTGTCAATATGTGTATTTTAATATGTGAATACAATGCTGAAACAGTTGATTTCTCTTAGAGAATATGTTATCCCTATGCAGTGCTTCAAACCTGTGTATGACGGAAACTTGTCCACAACGGAAAATTTTTATGGCACCGTGCGATTCCGCTATAGGCAGCTTTCACTGTATTAAGAACTTTTTCCAATTATGAACAGGCATTCACATGAGGATGATAATTTTTACAAATTTTCAATTTGTACATGTTTAGTGTAATTATGCTTATTATAAATTTAAATATCCAGTGAAATAAAGATTGGAAATGTGTTACTCTCGGAATTTTAGTAATATGTTAACTAAACGGCCTCTCAAAAGATGGCGTTTTCTCTAATTGTTGCCGATTGCCACCAATCGCAGTAAATGCGGCACGGCTAATGGTTCAAAAATGGATAGGCAAGTTGTTTTCGACTTACGCAGAAATTTTTGGGACGAATTAACCATGTAAGTCAAGGACTTTTTGTAATAAAATAATAATATTAAAATTTGGTCACACATATGTATTACTAATTCACTAGCAGAACTTTATTATTTTACAATTTCAAACGTTCATTGAGTACATTAAAACAAATTTTTAACAGTTCATTCAACTACATTTAGAAATTTCAGGCATTATATACATTCAAATTACATTTTAATTGGTACTTGACTTATAAAAATCATGTATATTCTTTTGCTGAAAAGATGGGCGCAATTAGTTCATTCACTCAGATTAATCTGCTCTAAACTCCCTGAGAATGTGCTGGTAACATTTGCTGTTGCTGCATAAGGCTGGAGTACGTAGAGTGCGGACATCACTTTTCCACGGGTCGGTGGCTCAAGTGATTCCTCCTCACTCACATCCGAAGAAGATTCTTCACTTGCTCCTTTGCTAAGTTTCTCGTGAGGAAAATAACAAATAGCGATATCATTGTCAACTCTAAGTAATTTTGAAAAGTTAACCCAACCTCGAAATTTTATACGATAAATTAATAAAAACTGTAATGAAGACATTACTATTAATGCTCAAACTTCACACTGATCTCCATTCTTACCTCTGTCGGTGAACTTGTCTGCAAAAGATGCCACTCCTCGGGTGTCTCCCTTACGCTGGTGGCTCCCTGCTTATCAGAAGAATGGTTATCGGAACGAGTCCAGGCTTTCTTGCTTTTAAATGCTTCCCAGAAATAGATTCCCAAGCTGCTCTGATGGCCTGGACAGCATCTAAAACAATCCACTTATGATTATTGTTGCCTTCCACCACGTGGATTGCTGCTCGTACCAGGCGAGTCCAATAATCTCTTTTTGTTTGAGCGATGATTCCTTGATCTAGGGGTTGCACACGACTTGTTGTGTTTGGAGGAAAGAACCAAACCTTAACGTTCGTCAACTCTTCTTGGCCTAGGTTGTGTGGAGGGAAATTGTCCATCGTAACACATGGCGATTCTGTGAAACCATGCAACAATAAAATTATATGAGCCACTCATGGAATGCAATGCCGTCGATCCATACCTTTTTGTGGTGGGTGTAATTGCAGGGCAATTGTGAAAGATCGATGTGCTTAAAACATAGAGTGTTTTTCGATTTTCCTATCACCCACCCTTGCAACTTCTCGCTTCCATTAGAATTACAGGCGAGCACAACGGTCAGTCTCTGCTTGCTGCGGCTACCTCCATGGCATTTCTCTCCTTTCATGCTCAAAGAATGGTTTGGCAAGAGGTTATAAAAAGTACCAGTTTCATCCATATTGAAAACGTCTTGAGGAGCGTACTTTTCCCGGTGAAGTTTGAACTTTGACAGTCATTCGTTTACACTTTCCTCGTCCACTTTATTTGCTTCCCCACAAATCACTTGGTAAGAGATTTCATGGCTTTTTTGAAATCGCCACAGCCAACCAGTGGAGCACTTAAAGCCCTCGATTCCCAAACTGGAAGCAATTGACATTGCCTTTTACTGGATAACGGGCCCTCTTTAAGGGTACGTCTGCTGCTCAGATGTGATTAAGCCACTCCATTAGCTCTCCTTCAACGTCTTTGTTATGAGCTTCATTCATGGGCTTTGCTTGGAGCCCAACACATCTCAACGCTGCAGCTTTATCTATTTTTTTCATGATTGTCAAGTACCGTTGAAAGTGTCAACTTCGGAATCCCGAAATCTTGAGCAATCTGCGTTATATTCTGCCCTCCACGATCCACTTCGCTTAATATTTTAAGCTTTGTCTTAAGATCAATGCTTGCTTGCTTTAGTTTGTTCATTGCAAAACTAAAACTTTTAACTGCTTCATTCAGACCCGGATAAAAACCTTATGTCATACGCAGATGAGTGTCCAATGCAGAAAACAAGATGCTAGACCTTTCACTCTTTCACTCTCAGCAGCCATAGCAGACTAAAACGATGTGTCCAAATTCATTTCTTCAAACTAATTGACCTCTCCTTACAAACGCATTGTTACTTCCAAGAAAGATCAAAAGATAAGATAAGGAGGGAGTCCCTTTCCCCCCCGTTGTTGGCCCCTGTTTCAATGAAAGGATAATTCTTCCAGCGGGATGAAATGGTGTGGGGAACCAAGAAGCTCACCGGTATTACGAGGGAATGGAATATGGACGAAGGGGTGCAAAGCATGGCGCGTAGGGACCGTTACACCCCCTGTTGCTCTTAACTTGTATTCTATATGTTGTTTTAGTTGTAGGGTAGCCATGGCTACCTGCACTCTGAAAGCAGTTCGCGTTAAAGAAACAAAAGTCCGTAACTCACCATATATTCCTGCCGGGGCCATAATTTGGGTTTGTGTTATCCTGGACTTCGCAGTAAGCGTGCATGTGTTAACGAGGAATTACTGTATATTTGAGGAGACTGGTCAGGGGAGAAGAAAGGAAGGGAGGGGCAGGCAGGGAGGAGATTGGTTGGGAAGAAAGGGAGGGAGGGGCAGATTATATATCGATAGATCACGATCTCTAAGCTTGTGAAGATGGAATGCTAGAGCCGGCGATGGTAGAGCCAGTGGCAGGGCCCATTAAGGAAAGCAGCAACGAAGATGAAAATGAACAAGTCCTAATTTCTCCGAATAAGAATGAAGTTTCGCTCACTCTCGATACATTACATCGATTCCGAATTGTTAATGATGTCGACTCCCAGGTCAGTTTGCATTTATCCAAATTAGAGGCCGTAGTGTAAGCAACGATGAAGCAAAGCAAAGTGCAAAAAAAATAATTTATTTGTTTTGTTAAATTAGTGATGCTCTTGACAGAAGAGTTGAAGTATTTTTTATAACAAACATTCATTCGTTTGTCATATTTCTTTTTGAATTATTATTCTCTGATTCCCTTTTCTGAGATAGCCTGAATGGGTCGGAAATTAATGAAATGCCCGCCCATTCCCATATTCTTTTTCCACCACGGGCCGAGCGCCAAACTAGTTAGTCTTTCTGGCTCTATGCTCCGCAGAGATGAGGATCATTGCTAGCATTTTTTTAAAAGCATTGGTGACCAAGATATTAGAATAGTTTCCACGTCAGTACAAGATTTGCAAGGCTATCACGTTTTGTGATCCGGAGTTGATAGTGAATTCCGAAAGTGCAGCTCTTGCTCTTCTTTAACTGCCTCTCATTGCTGCAGCTAGAGCAGTGGTTCTCTGCTTTAGAGTGAGACTTGCTAGAAGCTGAGTTCAAGGCTTCAATTAACAAACCTACTGTATCTTTGTGCTTGAAAGAATATGACCGAGACCACACCCATCTTGATCACTTTTGGAGGTGTATTTTAATGTCGCAGAAGTGCTCTTACATATATTATGCCTGACGCAGAGCAAATGAACTTCTTTTAATGAAATTGTGTTCCTCTAATTTCAATATATGGTGCAAATGTTCATGCAAGTCACACACTTCCATAGTGTATGCACCGATCAATATTTACTACGATTATACATTGCTCACACTAAAGTGACAAGTTCTCCAGTTAGGAAATATTATAGAAAAATGCGCTATTAAGCTTCATAGGCTTAGTCTAAACTGCACGAAAATTTTACAAAGACACTTCATTGCCTAATCATTCATTGGAAAAAAAACAAGAAGTTAGTTGTTGTGATTTAAATTTCTGCGTGGCTTGGATGGAGGTTGATTCTTTGGATTTTCAATATTACTGCCACAAAATGATGGAACGACCCGGTGGAAATCCCGAAAATCGGAAGAATCAGCCTCCGACACATTAGTTGTCTTCAACTGTGTGCACCATGTGAGGATGAATGCACATTTAAATATACTTTCATGAATTATAACTTTGTAAATCATGCAAGTACGTTGTGGCGCGATTGCGATCATCGTGAAGTTCTGAAAAGATACTTGTTCATATGAAATTCGACAATTACGAAGTGCTGATTTTTTCGGTCCCATCGTCTTCGTAATTTTGAGTTTCTGCTGTATAATAGTAGTGATACCAGGGTGGCCACATGTCAGGGAAGTCAATGAAGTCAGGGAAATGTCAGACGTAAAAGAGGTTGGCTGTTAGGGAAATGTCAGAGATTTTCATGTCTTGTCAGGGAAACTTGTAGGGGTCACACCTCTCACACCACATTGGCTCGGCTCATGTTCCATACACTTCTTTCGTGTCCGCCACCATCGGATATATACCAGGCCACTCATGTCAGTTCTTTCTTCATCCCTTTGGCTCTGCCTGGCCATTCCCGGCTACCTTTTCAAATATCTTGGCTGAAAGGCAGGCCTGAAATGTGTGGGGTGGATACCTTTAAGGAAACCCCGAAACAGTTCGAAAGTCTCCGATGCCGTGGGGGAGGGGAACTACCTCCAAGAGGGGTGGTTCGAACACAATGTTGCCGAGATATGCTTTGCTTCATGGAGACCCTTATCGGGCCAGCATTGGAGGAGAAAAATACCCCATGGTTTGTCATTTGCAACATTGTTGGAGGCTACACCCATCTGTCTGCTTGGTCGCTCACTGTTTCCACTCGTGGTTCCTCTCTCACTTGCACATCCCTCTTCGAAGATGCATCGGGCATATCGAATTCCGTATTGAATGCTTGTGGTGCGAGATCGCTCAGACTAGTTTCACGGCGTGCGACAGAAACTCGAATGTTTTCAGGGATAGGCCCCCTAATGACAATTTATACAGGGTGTCGACGAGTCGGGAAAAGTCAGGAATCCGGGAAAAAGTCAGGAATTTAGTAATGCCGGGAAGTCAGGTATTCGCTGAAAAATAATCAAAATTCGGGAAAAGGATAAGTGATGGTTGCTATCAAATCGTCACGTAAAAAATTGGAACGGCAGATATAGCATTACGAAAATAGATTTTCTGTTTCCCTTTTTGTTCATCTGTCAGTATCATGGAGGTGTTCTTTTAACCCTTTGAGTGCCATCCGAAAATCCATTAAGATACCTTTGAAGTGCCGAGGGATTTTCATGAAAAATGCAGACTTTCAATAAAATGTGAATCTCTCCAGACACACATTTAGTGACGATCAAATAAAATTACTGGAAAATGGCTTGAAATACGCACCGAACGTTCCGGTTTCTGTGAAAGATTTAAAAAACCTAGCGGTAGACTGTGATCTTGCTCTAAGGAGGGATAAGTCTGGAGCCGCACAACTGATATCCCTAGAATTAAGAACGCTTATGGATGCCATAACCAACAAAAACCAACCCAAATTTGTGAGCAGTGAATCCAAGACTCTTTCCTCTATCAAGACCACCCTTTCCACACATCAGCTAGTCGTCACGAAAGCTGATAAAGGGAATTCAGTCGTCATCTTGGACAAAATCACATACCTTGAAAAATGTGAGGAATTCATAACCACCAATAATATAGGATTGATACCTAAGGACCCCACGAGAGACCACCAAAAGGAGTGCAAATATGCCTTGGAACAATGCACCATTGTTCTCCACCCCAAAGAAAAGCAGAGATTGATCCAGATGAACCCAATGGCACCCAGATTCTCAGGTCTTCCCAAGATACATAAGGATGATATCCCTGTGAGACCCATCGTTTCCAGTGTTCACAGCCCCAACCACCTGCTGGCAAGGAAGGTGAACTCGTTGTTCCGGCAGTACTCCAACTTCAGCCCTAGATATGCAGTAAGAAATTCAGTAGAACTAGCACGTGTCCTCTCCAAGCAAATATTGCCCCACAAATGCAGCCTGGTGTCATTCGATGTGGTAAATTTATTCACTAGTGTTCCCAAAACGAAGGCTCTGGAATTAGCTGAGATTGCCCTAGTGAGAAGTCATACACCAGTCCCTGTGAATCCGAAATGTGCCACTTATTAGAAGTGTGTACAAATCAAAACATATTCCAGTTCAATGGTAAAATGTACAAACAATTGGAAGGTCTCGCTATGGGGTGTCCCACTCGCCACTACTTGCCGATATCTATATGGGCCATCTAGAGCAGTCTGTGTTCACTTCCACAAACCCGCTGGTTAAGAATGTATTTTGTTGGTACCGATATGTTGATGATGTTTTTTGTGTCTGGACAGGCTCAATGAGACAATTGGATAATTTTATGTCATTTCTCAATTCAATAGACAATCATATAAAATTTACATGTGAAGTAGAGGATGAAGGCTCCCTAAATTATCTAGATTTAAAAATACGAAAAATGAATCACAAGTTGGATTTTTCAATTTATAGGAAAAAATGTTATACTGACCATATCATACCCATTACTTCAAGGCACCATATTTCCCACAAAATGTCCGCCCTCCACTCTATGCTCCATAGACTAGTGATGATTCCCATGTCAGAAGCCAACAAGAAGAAGGAACTGGATACAATCAAACAGATAGCGATCAGCAACGGGTACCCGGGGAGTTTAATAGACCAGATGTGGAAGAAAAAAGTGAACCGGCTTGCCATAAAACAAATTTATTGTGCCAAAGGTAGGGAAGAGGTCACCAAATGGTGCAGGATACCATACCTCGGGGACATTTCGTCGAAAGTCAACAAACTCATTCCCAAAGATAAGTTAAAATCATCATTCTACAGCAGAGTAACTTTGGGCAAAGTGCTATGTAACACCAAAGACAAAATAAGTGACATGGAGCATAGTGGCGTGTACAGACTGGAGTGTAGTGACTGCAATTCCTATTACATTGGTAAAACAGGGAGGAATTTTTGCATCCGAGCGAAGGAGTACCGCTCATGTTACCTAAACAACAAGGACACCTCCCACTTTGCTAAACATCTCCTTGAGTGTGGCCATACCAGTGAATTTAAGCCGAAAATTCTGCACAGAGAGAGGAACGGACCCAAATTGGACGCCTTAGAACAACTAGAAATTCTTCAAGGCCAAACCAACCCCGACATCAACTTAGTCAACGACCATTTGTACTCTTGGAATTCCCCCCTCCTTAATTTGTTTTCCCCGCCTCACCATCACCTTACCGATTAGCCCTACACCCATTTACCCCCTGCCGCGGTCCGGGAACTCGGATGCTCCGACACCCAGGCCTTCCTCCCCTCCCCATGATTCACGCACCAGCAACCCAGCATTCTGCTTTCCCCACCCTTCCCCCCCCTTCCCCTCCTCCCTCACCTCCCCCACCTTTTTCCTTGTCCATACCCCTATATAACATGAGAGGACTTTGTAAACTGTGCCAGATGATGATACACTGTATCGAAACCGGTCGCGAGTGAATAAATTAATGCGGAACTAGCAAAGTTTTATTCTTTCCTGACATTCATGAAGGAGTTCCATCAAGTTACGCCTGAAACCACTGAAACCATTGAATTTTTTCAATAAAATGTCATTTAAAAGAATAATTTTTGTTAAATTAGCGAAATTTGGACAGTGTATAGATAACATATATTAATATTATATTGTTGACCATTTTTTTAAATTTTTTTAGCGATGGAAACAATATTGAATTAGTTAAGCATTATAATTGTTATCGCAAAATTTATTGCCATTATTTGAAAGCAATATTGTAAAATTTTACGTGCACGAGTAAATATGATTTATGCATATTTTCAAAGAATACTTATTGATTTTATCAACAAAATTACGCAATGCGAAACAATTATGCAATGTTATAACAATTACTGAATGTGTAATGAAATAATGAGCACAACTGATTTGTCCTCATTTTTTTGTTTTTATGCGAGCATTTTACATTTAATTAACAAAATTAAACTATTATCCTGATCAAATTTGTATTTCATCGAAAGAAAAATTGAACAAAGTCATGAATCAAAATTCTCACGTAGAAATCATGTCAAATTTACAAGTACGAAGAGAGAAAGAGATAAACTTCGTCTGCTTATTGCATACATTTTGTTGATTTTACAATGATTTGTTCCATTCAAAAGTAACTTAAAATATAGGTATATTCAACAAATTATGCTTGCTAATGCATTTAAATTGCAAGCTATTTTCACATTTTACACTTTAGTTTGATACAGAGTGAAATCATCAAAAACTAATTCCCCAATGATGATGACGCTTATTGATATACGTACTACAATAACCTGCTGTGGGATTTGGTCCCAACTAAACTTTCATCTATATACAGTTTCTGGTGAGGGATGTAGTAATGCCTAAATATAATATTGGCATGGTCCAACATGGGCTGGAACTTAGAGCATGGGTCACACTACGGGGAACTTTTGAATTATCAACAGGATGGAAAACTTTGAGCGAAGTTTGAAATCGGTTACGGGAAAACGTGTTTCTGAATATGGTGTCTCCTAGCATTTACAGTTGGACTAGTAACTAGAAATGCTGGGCTTCGTAACTATCCCCTTATTCAAAATTCTAGCAAGAAATGCTTTAATTTCTTGCCACAGTCGCCAGCTTCCAAAGTTATGCTCTTGAATTCGGAGAGACGGTCTTTTGGGAGTGGATATACTGCTCTGCATATCTGTTCATTTCAGTGACCATTATCCTCAGGAGAGTAATGGTGAAAAAAAATCGAAAGTACACTATTGGCGCAGAATCATAGAGTGGAGCGCACTTCGATATTTGAACTTCGGCATACTGCTGACGCGGTGCGGTCTTCCCCATCTCTTTCACTCCAGTCGTCTTCACTCTTGTCGGTTTCCGATGACAGCATTTTCGGTGGCAAGACGAAAGCTCACCTTTACCAATATTTGTCGATATTTTTCTTTCTTTACCGCACTTCACTCATCATAGAGAAAAAAAAACTTTTGTTCCTATCACACGCAAATTTCAGTAGGAAATAAGAAACCTAGTTAGCATGCATATCTTGCTCTGTACTAAATGCAACTGTTTTCTACGGCATCCTCCACTATTCCCGTCACCGAAAGAGCTTTTATTGTAATTGTTAACCCAAATGTATGACTCAGACCAGATGGCCTTGCTCAGACACTCCAAGTCATAAATAAATCTCCCAAACGGAACCCTCCACTTTGCCCGTCACCGAAATTACTATCTATGCGACTGTCGACCAAAAGGCATGACTAAGACCCTCCGAGTCATGAACAAAGTAGCCGCTGGCCTAATCTTTTTGGGTCAGGCCGGTGGAAAAATTGTTTACGCCTGCAGTGTCTCTCATTGTCGGAATCTTTTGCACTGCAAAAGATTTAATAGTGGCACCATCTCAGTCATACGAAGGCGGGGAATGCACGCCCAAGAAGAAAGCATTTCTCTTAAAAACACCACGTATCCAGGACTGGTTACCTATCTATTTTTTCCCAGTTTCCCGTAAAATAATGTTGTGGAGATCCTTGTAGAAGATAATACAAAGAGAAAAGGATATTGGCATGTAACATGCGTGAATAATGAGCATTTTCCCATGAAAAAATCCAAAGGAAAACACTAAGCAAATAAGAGTGCGGTGAAAGTGCCATTTAACTTGAGACCACAGTATTTAAAAGTGATTTAAATCACCAGTTATGAATGAAAATAAAAATGAATTTGAGTAGTATTAGGTTTGTAGAACATTACGAAGCTAAAATATTAAAAAATTTACGCCTGGGAATTGTGTTCATGATGAATAAACAAACTCTAAAATTAGCGTCGCTATAGGTGAGGGTGGCACTTTTGGGACAGTTTTCGAGAGTCGCCTATAGCGACGCTGGCACTTAAAGGGTTAAATCTCTGTGGTCAGTATGTGTGAGTTTGCGACTTCCGTCGCTCGATTGTACTAGACGTGAGTACCGTTTCCTTCATGCCGCTATGTGACAAATCGGCTCGGTCAGTTGCAGGCTGAAGATGGTAAACTTCCCTCCTGCCGATGATTGATAATTGTGAAACAATGACCTTTACCTTGGTTATTGCAACACTACTGAAGATTCAAGTGGTCTATCGATCGTACTATAGTATGATAGTGACATTTTCCATTTTGCGTTTTGCCATGTCTCTGAGGGTGCAACTTTGTTGAATTCCACTTGATATATTATTCTTCCTTATATATTATGTTTAAACCATCACGTCCTAAGTTTTTATGCTGCGTATAATCATCAGGTGGAATAAATTTAACAAACTGTGGAATTGCAGTGGTTTCTTTCTCCCTCATCATGAAGGAATCCCATTCAGTAAAGCCTAACATTTGCCATTTTGTCATTTGCATTTGCCATTGAATTCTGTTGCTTCATTACGCCATAAAATAGGCATTATGTGATCATGAAAGAACAGAAATCCGCCCATGGAAAGTAAAAACATTATATTACATTGTCGGCAATGACGCAGTATGTGCCGCCGTCGGTCGGTTTTGTTGGCATGTTTAATAATTGTTTTTTTTTTGTCTGTAAATCATTTTTATAAGTGATGGTTTTGAAGTAAGTCAATTGTATGTGAACAGTACAGACAGTTTGCAGTAAAATTATGAATAAATACAAATATATTTTTAAGCCATTGCATAAATCTTGTGTAGTTAGTTTGCTAGCCTATCTAATTTTTTTATACAGCGGCAAGTTTTTTAATTTGATATTTAATGTTGTAAAGCAATGTGGCTAACATTGGACATGTAAATAGATAGAGACATGTTTGTATAATATTTTGTATACAGAAGATTAAAGAAAGGGATAGGTATCGCATAGTACTGGACGATCACAACGGTGGTGTGGAGCCTATTCCAAGTGAAAACGTAGACAGGACTGCGAATCGAATTGTTGACCTTCACAATAACGCATTAAAAAATTAGCCTTTTTGGTCTGGAATTTCAAAATTTTTGTCTTGAAAAGTCTTGAAAAAATCTTGAAAAAATCTTGAATTTCTTTTCATGTATTAGTAGGCACCATGTTATAGAACTGACTTTTGTTTTCTTTCGAAATGCACTGATAGCACCTGCATCTCAAATAAAGCAATGCATTTTACAACGTATCGTGCCATCATGAAGACAAAAAAAATCGTTAAAAAATCACTGTACAATGTTTCATGGAAACATTTTGTCAGGGAATTTCGGGAAATGTGAGGGGAAATGTGAGGGAATTTCAAAATTTAAACTTTGTGGCCACCCTGTGATACAGTGTCCAAGCAGTATACGAATGAAAAAGCAAAGCAGATTTTAGACTAGTGGGGTGGCATTAAAAGAACAGTTTCATTGCATCTGTTTCGCTACTGAACCAGTTCCGTGAAACACCTTGTTGCGGACAACAGCTAGAGGCACACCAAGCAGCGGGCGATCGA
Source organism: Pyrrhosoma nymphula (assembly GCA_963573305.1). NCBI lineage: Eukaryota > Metazoa > Arthropoda > Insecta > Odonata > Coenagrionidae > Pyrrhosoma > Pyrrhosoma nymphula. Next base: position 153,963,545 of record OY754332.1, read on the forward strand.
TTGGTGCTGTTAGAACGTTGCTGGTTCTTCAGCATTCTATGTAAAAAGAAATATTTCAATAAAGTAACAATTTCATTTGGATTCATGAAAGATACTTCACAGTACTAATTCTATCTGCAACGTTGGGGGACATGTGTTGGCTAAATAAACTGGCAACCTCCAGAAACAGACTCAAATCCTACGAATTTTAGCTTATAACCGCTGCACAGTACAGAGCATAACGGTGTGGCTGCGGCACGATCAGGAAAGAAACCTGTTGTTTGCAACAGTTGAGACAGTTGTCCAACCAGAACAGTTGCCACTGCAGCCGTTTTGCTCTGACAGCACTTCATTCCAACCCTTTTTTAGACTATTTGAAAGTTAGATTGCCTTCAAGCACTTATGCTCCTATGAAAATTTTATGTACTCTAATGTCATCAGACCTATGCAACAATAAGATGCTAGACCCAAAGGCCAATATATAAAAATACATGAAGGTAAACCCATATTTTCATCTATACGAAAATAATTTGAGTATTGCCATATGTTTTTGCTATTTTTACTTTGAGCTTCAATTACGTGTGCAGAAATATAAATGGTCGAGAATACTCCTTTCATCTCATAATAGCTAGGGTGTACCCCCAAGACCCACATTGTAACTGAATTTTACTGTAATTACATACATTGAGTGCAATGGTTTTACTCAGTAATATATGCCTCATTATGAACAAGGTGGCATTTGACCTCTGGTGCTTGGCCATGGTGGATTGCACAGCTATTAGATTGAAGTACATTTATGTTTTCCCAGAAAAGTGATGACTCTTAGCATATAAATTCCAAAGTATCTCAAAATAAAAAAAAATGAAGAGCCTCCATAATGAGCTATTTTATGGTGTCAAGTTTCATATGAGGAAAGTAAATCACGTTGGTATTATCCATCTCATCATGGGACAGGAAGTAGGGGAAGAAGAATGGAGAAATTTGGGGGAACATATGGCTTATTTTCTATTTCTCTAATTGTTGCTGGCCAAAAAACATGATCTGGCTCAATAGGTGCTATCCTGCATTTTGCCAACTACTGATTAAGCTTTAGATGCCTGCATGGCTACTTGCATGTCTCTCAGTAGAGTGAGGATTTTGCATGATAATGTGCCCTCTATAAAGTATTTATAAGTGTTAATATTTGCATTATTTTCGTATAGGTGAACATGTTTGGCTCAATTGTATTTTTTACCATAGCCTTTGGGTTAAGTGTTCGATATCTAGATGACAAAAAGTTTATGTGATAAGTTTTAGATGATATCCAGGGTACAAAAAAACACCTTGCTGGCTGAAGTTGTTCTTGATTTAAAATTATCAAAAATAAGATTTTATTTTTACAAATAAACTCCCCAGGTACTGTTTAACCGTTCATTTATTACCATTGATTGAGGCCATTGCTGTGACTCATAGTTTCAATTGAACCAAGAAATTTCCAGGGTTGAGGGAAGGTTGTGACTTGGGAGACCACGTCATATAGAAGACTTGTGAAGATTACTCGCCGCACTATTGACAGCTATTGATATCCCCAATGGCCATCTGGAATAAGATTATCAGGACCCCTTTGGTTGCCAGTGCAGGTGGTAAAACACCAAAATGAATGAGGAAACATGCATTTCAATGTTTATTGCATTTACAAGGATGCATTTCAAATTCATTTAAAAATTTAAGAAAATCCAGTCACAGCATTGTTTACTGATAGTAATTACTGATCATCTTCACTGGGCAGTTTGTAAAGTGAACCCATCGTAAGATGGACCATTCATAAAGTAGGGGTTAAATGTTGTTTGTAACTGCTTTGCATTTCTTCTGCCTGTCTTTTAGTACCAAACATTTTCTTTATATCATGTTCACAAACGTGTTTCAATGACCTACATTGGGCATAGAATTTTCTTACAACTTATGATCTTGAGCAATGGGAATCAAAGTGCCTCGTATTATTTCTTAATTGTTTGAAGCCTCCCTTAAGCATTATGAAAACAGTTGCGAAACGCTTATCGAAAGAAATGATGCATGTTGAAGTGCAGGTGTCTTATTTAATTTTATTGCCTGATTTTCTTTGCTTTTTCCATCATGATTATTATTGTTGCTGCTGGTTATTTAATTTTGAGTTGGTCGAATTTCAGTCGCATTGAGCATTGGTTGTAATTCTTTGCATTATTTCAATCTCACTCTGTATGCGGATGGTGGATAAATTTACTGATAACAATTTTGGTATTTAATGAACATATTTTATTGGTGTTCTTATTCCTTTTATTCTTAGGTGGGAAGATGGAGCCATATATTAAAAGATGTAGTGCTACTAAACTCACTTCTGCTGAGAAGTTGATGTATATTTGTAAAAACCAATTAGGTAAGTTACATGAAATTTCTTGTTTCAATATTTGATTATATATTATATCAAGGGCTGGCCTTATTCCTATTTTTCTAATGCAGTCATGCACTGATATTTACTTGATGATATTCATGTAGCATCAATGCATTACTGCTGATGATCAAAACTATGTTTTGGATCAATTGCAAAAAATTTCACTGTATTTCTTATTTTTTCTTGGTACTGTTGACTATCAATTGGTCTGGGATGAAAGAGGTGTAATTTTCCTGTGGCTTTAATCGGAAATCCATCTGGTTAATCTGCTTAACACTTGAGAAATTACATTAGGCACTAGGCATTACACGTTGCATTGTGTTGATGTTTTTCTTTTTATGGCCTGTTGAATTTAATGTTTTCGTTATAATTCTAGGACAAGCGCTATCGATCAACCCAGCTCACTTGTTAACACAGTATTTCCTGGCTGTAAACAGTCTACCTGAAGAACTTTCGGAGACAAGTGTTTATTAAATATCAGACATGAAAAAAATTATGCAAATTTATTACCCCAGGTTACCTATACTCAAGGAAACTGATTTCCGTTATCTATTTGGCATGGAGGATTATTGAGTTTGAGCGTAGGAACTCTCTTCTCAATTTAACGTCTAACAAATCAGCCTTCAATTCCAATTATGTGCATGCGGATGCAAGGACAAAATTTAATAGAAAAAAATTACTTTTATATCAGTTAAAATATGCTAGCAAAGAAGCTTGCTTTTTCCCTTCATTCATTTTTCGCCAAATGGTGCTGTAGATATCTCTTGTCATATGTTTCTCAGCTAGGGTGCTATTAGGTTGTTGTTCAAATATGTTGGGAGAGTTTCAACTTTAGTTGGAGCGGTTAGGCCTGTCGTCCTCCTGAGCCAAATCATCTTCCTCTGTTGGCACATTTTCAGCTGTAACATGCAGCACAATTTCCTCATCACTGAACACTTCATGACCTGCCAAGTTTTGGTCAGCATTAAACCAATCACGCACAGTTTCCTCATCTTCATCTGCACATCCACTTATGCTTTGTAAATTTTGCTCTACTTCAGGCAACATTTCATCCAAAACAGTCCTTAAAACTAAGAAATTCTTTAGTTTCCCTGTAGAAGTTTTCACCACGCTTGACCTTTTTAGAGATTTACAGACAGCTACAATTTCATAGATAGTGTCTAATACAGTAAGTTTTTTCTGAAACAATAGTGAATCATCACTTTTCTTTTATGAACTTATGAAGTAAATAATAAATTAAGAAACTGTTGTACTGTCCACAATCTTTCTTTTTTATTTCGATGCATTTCAAAGCCTCAGCGTCATCATCAGGCATTGAAACACGTCGAAATTGAAAAGTAAGATTGTGGACAGTACACCAGCTTCTTTATTTATTATAATATGCTGTTCCACCATATCTCACTCGATACTGTTGAATTTATGAAGTAAATGCTTGTATTCATGATTTAGTGAAATATAAATGACTAAATAATAAATCATGAATACAAGCATAAATAACTTCTACGAAGTGAAGCCTGCCACTGTGAAGTTTAAGAAGTAAATTTTGTCGATTAAGATTTTTCATATTTTAGCCTTTTTTTGGTCGCATCGCAGTTAATCTGCATCCAGGTTAACCAGATCCCGGTTAATTGAGAGTCTACTGTATTTCAATAATTTGTTCATTATATAATACTTAATTATATTTCATTTATACTTGTAAATTTTATCACATCTTCATCTCACAAACATCTCATTTTAAAGTACAGTAAAATCTTGACTTTTTGCTGTTGATGGGGCCCCCTGGAATAAGTGCAATTATAAATTAACTTTCACTTTTTGGTGAATATAATAGTGCAAATAATAATACAAAAATTGTGCTATGATCATAAATTTTATGTCCTATGTATTAAGTACTGAGGGTTGACTACATAGCTGTCATAGATGACATAATAATCGTTTTTATGATGGAGGCATCATAGTTCAGACACCAGTGAAAAGGATTGTGCTAAAAAATATAACTGTTTCAGGCTGGACCTGGTGGAAGTTGTTGATATTCATAATGAATTAAAAGACTTGGTGATCTTACACAGATTTATTTCTTTGTGCTAATATCGTGATAGAGATGTCTTTACCATTATGGCTTATGATGCTCAGGAAAGCCCATCATGGCTATCATAAGGTTATGGAATAGTATTCTTGTTGTTGATTACCTAATTTATCAAATTAAGTTACATAAATGTTAATTAATATGAACTAAAACAGCATCATGTTTTCTCTCAGGGTGAATGAAACCAAAGATATAATTATAACATCATCATCAGCTGTCATCAATCCGAGGATAGCTTTGCAGCTGCTCCCTAACCACTCTGCTTTTAGCTGTTTCATTCCTACCGGTTTTCATTTTAATGTCTTTCATAATTTGTTTAGTGTACTTCATTCTTGGTGTGCCTCGATAACTCTTTTCATTAATTTCTCCTTCCTATAATGTTTTCATCAAACATTTTTTCCCCAACTCTTCATTCGACTTCTTCATTGGTGATTCCCTCCATCCATTTTTTCTTTATCATTCTTTGACGACTCCATATTTCTATTGCTCTGTAGCTGTTATTGTGTAGGCCTGCCTGCCATTTAAGAGTATGCTTCAAATATATGTTATAATGAAGTTTTTCCTTTCATCTGAGCTTGTGTTGCTGGTTGTAGGCCTAGGTTGTAGGTAGGGGTTGTAGGCCTGCCTGCCATTTAAGAGTATGCTCCAAATATATGTTATAATGGAGTTTTTCCTTTCATCTGAGCTTGTGTTGCTGGTTTTCGATAGACTCTCCTTCTGCCTTCTTTGCGTTGGCTATTCTGCTCACAGTATCTTTATTACTTCTTCTAACCCTGGTGACTACAACCCTGGTAGCAAAATACCTAGTCTGGCACAAGTTTTTACTGTCAAAGTTCGACAGTGACTCTTATACAAATCAAATTTTTGATTTCTATACCTCAATCCTCAAGCAATATTCCTTCATAACTTTGTCCTTACATTTTTGCATTCTTGTCAGGTCTTTTCTTCTCTGCCAGAATTGTGAAGTCAGCAGTGAAGTGTAGCATGCTGATTGTCTTTCCATGGACGTATATTCCTGTTTTTGTTTTCTCCTTTGTTTTATTTATTGGTTTTTCAGTTTAAATGTTGAATATCATTGGTGATAGAGGATATCCCTCCCATACTCATTTCTTCACTTTGACAAGAGTTACCTGCAGTTACTTTACTCTTTGATGTAGTTATCATTCTGTTCCTGTACACTTAGTCAACTTTTATTGCCAATTGGAAGAAACTTATTTGTGGGCTTGTCTTATGTTGTCATCTTCTTGGTTATTAGTCACAGGGGTAATTGCCTGCCCTCATTCCATATCTTTTTCTAAAATGGAATTAGTCTTCATTCAGTAATTCTTCCATTCTTGTTTGCGTTATTCTGTTCATAAGTTTCAATGTGTGTTCCCTGAGGCTAATTGGTCTTCGGTCTATGAATCTATTGGCTACATCACACTAGATCCTTTTACTCTTGATATTTGCTCTCGACGACTTCTCAGTAATGAGAGCATTTTGACAGTTCATTTTCTGTTTCCAAATTGGAAGTGGTGCAGTGAAGTCCAATCATGATCGTATTAACGACCTTCAATTTGGAAACAAATCACTTCATCAAAATTCTGAAGAATTGTGTGTTACTTTGTTTCCTGTGTATGTAGTTAATCCTGGTTACTGCTAGGAAGTATGTACATTAAATGGTAACCTAAATAATAAATTTGATTGACTGAGGATCAAACTTGATAAAGAAAATGTCACAAACTGTATGTACCAACTAAAAATGTACCAACAGAAATACAGAAACAAATGCTCATTCTATAGTTATATTTAGTGCTTATTGTTAACCAGTACTGGCTGAGTTTAATCTTTGTCATTGCCTGGTTTTTATTCATGACCATGTCTTTACTATGACAAATATAAACAACTTTTAGCTATGTTTTTGTTGTTTGGTAAATATTTATGTTATTCCTTTTAAACCAATATTTTATTGTTAATGCCAACCAAAAGCTCATAATTATTTTCAAAATCACTGTTATGTTGTGTGCTATTCTTTTCTCCAAGGATGTATGAGCCTTTGCTTCTCTTCTCATGAATTATCACCTTGAAAATTTACAGAAAGGATAAAACATTGCCCGAGTCACTATTGATGAACTAATGCATTATCCATAGACCAGTTACTTTTATATAGGATAATTTATATGCTTGTTGGATTTTTAAATCATCCACGTACCTTATTAGGCTAGACAGCATGATTCACTGGGATTTTGAAGTAATTGTTCTTTATTTTTTCCAGGCATTGAGAAAGAGTATGAGCAAAAGGTTTTACCAGATGGGAAGATTAATATTGATGGCTTTGTGTGTGTGTTTGATGTAAGTGTGGTACCCAGTAGGTCTATTGAGAAGCAGGTGGAATTTGCTGCAGGAGTTTTAAATAATTTAATGAAAACCAAGAAACCCATTGTGCTTGTTACTACCAAAAATGATGATGCTAATGAATCCTATGTTAAGGAAGCTGAGAAGCTAGTGAGTAGAAAGGAATATAAGGGAAGTATACTGATGGTTGAAACATCAGCACATGAAAATGTTAATGTGGACTTAGCTTTCATCATCCTAGCACAATTGATAGACCGTACTAAAGGCAGGACAAAAATTGTGCCTTTTGCTGAAGCAGCTAGGAGCAGGAAGGAACTATTAGACTTATCAACTGAGACCTATTTGAGGCTCATCCGTTCACAAGTGACAGATTATAGAGCGTTGTGGAGTCATACATCCAAGAAGCTAGCTCAACATCAAGACTTCATCCATCATGTTGAATTGTTTGGTTTGGATAGTGCTCAGAGGCTTTTTAGGAGGCATGTGAAGAAGTTGAAGGATGAGCACCTGGCCAAGAGAGTCCAGGGATATATGGAAATGCTTCCAGATGTCCTTCAGGAAATGGTTCCAGATCTGTCAAGCTTGAAGGATAGGTAAGGAGAATTTTTGCCCTTGAATTAAGTGAAGCATTATTCATTTGTTTAATCATCTAGTGTGAAAGGTTGTGTTTGACAGAATTTTTACAATCACCTGTGTTTGGCATCTGTCAAAGTTTATGGCTGCCACGTGCAGAAATTGGCCAGTTTCAGGTGAGGTTTGTGTGGCTTGATTCTTGCTTTATCCTTCATTGCTTTTCTAATGCATGATTGACACATGTGGTTATAATTTATTTCACCCAGTCCATAAATGGCTTTTGAGAAGCAAGTGTCGTCGGGACGTTGTTCTCTGACATCGCGAAAGCGTTATTTAACGTCCTCGAAATCAGCGAACATAGCACGTCATTATTTACAGAATTGCTTATTTCGTTAGCAAAAGTGCAATAGAAAACTGATACATCTATATAAATGTAAACCTGTTTCATAGAAATATAGTTTTAGACTGACTGAAATTTCCACTTATAATTTAGATAATTGCACAGAAGACCTCATTTTTAGGCTTATTTTGAGGGGGAAAAAGAGCATCTAATAAGCCAGCAAATACGGTAATTCTGAAGTTGCTTCATATTATTTATTGCATGTTTTGTCGATCTGAGCAGCTTAAACATTGTATCTGGCATCTCTGGTACGTTTAAGAAGACACCAGAGATGTTACAAGTCAGGGAAATCAGGGAATGTCATGGAAAATTGTCGAGGTGTCAGGGAAAAATTGGATAGGGGCGAAGGTCGATGAATTGGTCAGTGGCCGATGCACCCCAACTATACGTTCATTTGTTGTTGCCAGAGTCGATGTTCCATCTTCTGATTTTGTCTTAGTTTCAAAAATTTGTCATTAAATTTGATGCGTAAAAGTAACATTGGTGTGTTTTCTTAACTTTCATTTGCACTTAAATTTTCACTGCTCTCTGAACGTCAAGGAAACAGTTGAGGAAAATGTCAGGGAAAATGACAATTTTTGTCAGGGAATTTCATTTCCAGAATCTTGTAACCACCCTGGACACTATTTGTTTGTTCGCTTTAAAACAGAGGAATTTCATGGAAGGAAACCTAAATGAGTGAAATCTTGATATGTGTTAATTAGAATCATAGGATTGTTCCAAGGATCCAAATGTTTGAACTAATCATGATGATAGACCATTCTCAAATAATGGTATCAGGTTTGGAACTCAATAGCGTGTACAAGATACAGTCTAACATTGCACTCTCGCATGACTGTTGCATTCCTCAAGTGCGCATCTGCGACACACTCCATTATCACATGGCTTAGGTAGTGGTGGAGTCCATCTTAACATATGAAATTATGGACACATTTTTTCCCCTTAACTGTCTAAAGCACTCGTCGGGTTATTGAGGGATCCAGGTTCAAGTCGTGGTCAAGGCGAATGATTTTTCCTCAGTGGAATTTCGCACTAATGTGCACTTGCGAGTGACTCTGTAAAGATAATACTGTGGCTAGTCCTGGTGTCCTTAAAATTTGTCCCTATGACACTTAATGATCAGCTTGACTCTCTACTTGAGAACATTTCTGAGGACGCAGTTGCGGCCTGGCTGGACGACGGGTGGCGACACTGATTCATTCTTATTCATAGAATGAACCGTAGCCAATGCAAAAGAAAAAATGTTTGTTTTGCGTTTCGGTTTCAGCCCCTTTGCCTATTCATGGCACCTGGGTCGAAAGCTGCCCTTTCCCAACCCTTCTCCCCTTTCCTTTTTCCTCCTTATTCCCGCAGTCTTCTCTGAGCTGGGGTATAAGCACGAGCTTGCAGACCCGGCGAGCAGGTTGGATTCTGCGCGGAAGACCAGCTTAACCATTGTATGTCCTGATACCTCCGCAGCACCCACCCCACCTCACATTTTGCTCGGAGCTGACGCTCAGACAAATTGTTCACTTGAGCACCACTAGGGTCAAATCAACCAGTGAATTTACCTGAACCTTTGCGATTTTGATGAAAATTGGTAAAGTTGTTGGTCCTACAGAGAAACTAAATAATACCAAGTATTACACCCCTGGGCCAAATACTTTGTTAGAAAATTGGGTCTAAAAATGTCCCAAAAATCAAATTTTAGGTCTGCAGTGCACCTTTTGAATTGCCGTAACTCGGATACCAACACACTTAGAAAGTTGTGTTTGGTGTCAATTTAAAGCTCTTGAAATTGCCTTTCATTTGTTATATCACATGCTGAGGTTAATAATAATTATAGGTCAAAGGTCATCATAGTTTGACTTTGAATTATGAAAAATGGGATATTTCATTTTGCATTTTTGAATAACATACATATTTCATTAATATATGTACCAACTTTCAAAGTGGGACTCCAAATACGACAGGAGATACGAATTTTTTTGTACACGTAGGACACAGGAAAAACATTTTTAACCCCTTCCCTGACAAATTTTTTTGAGGAAATGGCTCCAAAAAGGATCATATTTTTTTATTGCATTTTTTAATTATTTATATGTTATAATGATGGGAAAACAAGTTTATTTTGAACATTGAGCTTTTATTTATTTATAATTTCAATTTAAACCCTTATTGTTATCAATTTTATAAAGTGAGAGAGATTCACTTCTACCTCAGCTAGAACAAGTATTTATGCCAAAATATCTATATTTTTATTGAAAATTCTACAACCCTCACATATATCCAAATGGATTAGTACAAATTTTAATTATTTTCAGATTTTTTTGTGTGGTAAGTCCTAAAACATGGTGAGAGACAGCGTTACAACCACAGAGTTACATCGCAATCTGGGCAAAAATATCTGCTTTCCCTTCGAATAATTATCCCGTGCACATCTCGATTTCTAGTACATAAAAAGCACTTGCGTGTTGGGCTTGCCTTCTTATTAGTGGCTAGGATCAGCTCAGGAAAGTGCATTTCTAAGGGGCGGAGAGGGTGAGGTGTTGCGGGTGGCCTACCCTCTTCAGGTGCAAAAAATTGGGGATGTACTCCTCAATAATTTTTTTCGATGAGGTCAAGTCTATTATTCAAATATGACTTCCTTCCACCTGTTCAAGGTACCTTGGTAGATTTTTCAAATCTTATTCAGGTTTGGATTAGTACGTATTTCTGCGACATATTCCTCATTTTTGTGAAGTGTAAATTTTTCCAGATTTTTTTGCAAATCGGCGAATGACATCGTTTCCCAAAAAACGGCGTACACAGAATCCACCGTGTGGTCCAAAAATGCTCTTTGTCAGGCTTTTATACAATGCTCTGCAGCATTATTAGCGCCAAGAAATCTCGTATTTCGGGAGCACTCAACGCCATTGTTCTCTGGAACCAGAGGGTTTTTCACAAAGACACTGATTAGCATACCAATTTGTCTCATCAGTAATTAGTTATATAAATTCATTGCCGAAGAACGGTTGAAAAAAATGGAGTACACCACCATCTTCTTGAACTTCAAAATTGAGTGATGAAGCACTTTCAAAATTGAACCTTGCGGGTGCAGGAGAGGGAGCTTCGCTACTTTTCATTTCTCTCCATTGGTCGTCTTCAATAGGCTCACCTTCGCACTCGACATCTAATATGGTGTACTCGGAGGAGCTCGATTCAGATCCCGAAGTTTCTAAATTTTCTTTTTCCACCTCAACACCCTTTCACTCTCACTTTCTATTGCAGAATGAATAAAGCAAAACAGTAAAAAACACTGAGGTAACCAAAAATTGCTCTCGACCTCTAATCGCATAAAAACGGATTTCTGTGAAACGCTGATGGAGAAGGGACACTTGACATGAATGCTCAGGAGGAGAGTGAAGTACTAACGTATGTCTCCGTTGAAAATTTAGGATAAATTGAAATGATTTTATGTCGACATCCTTTGATAAAGGTAAAAGAATTTCAGGGGGACATCAGGAATATCCACGGAGAAATTGACATAAGCTTGTACACAGTACCTTCCCGAAGAGGATAAGATAAGACAAATCGGTGAGATTTAGAGAGAAGGGAGGGGTAACGAGAAAGATGGAAATCAGGGGGAATAATAACAAAGGCGGAGTCTTCCTGCTCAAAGTCTTACTAAATGCACGTCTGAGGGAAAATATGCCTTTTCCTTATGTGCGTATTCTTCGCTTTCAATGATTACCGCAAAACAAGCACATGAGGTCGTAAAGCAATGAGGATGAAGGCATTCTTTTCCACAGAAGATCTTTCCCATTCATAAGGGTCCGCTGTCCCACTTGAGTGAAGAAATTATGGCTCTATTATGACAGGCACCAAGCAGGGTCGGAAAGCGACCGCACGCCCAACCATTTTCCTGGAGCTTCCCAGACGGACAATGCACTCTTGGGGGCGCCCCTTATCTATTGTCCCTTTTTTCTCGGGTGACCTTGGAAGAGAGGGCTGCAGCGTAGTACATACATGAGCGGGAGAGGAAACCTTGAACGTAATGTAATGAACGGGAGAACAAGCCACTGCCACTTTCATGAACATTTTTTGAACTACCAGTAATGCTGTCGAGAGATTTCTTCCGATTTTTCACGAAAAAAGACATTTACGGGGGTTGGATATAAGATGACTATCATCGTCTAAATCTCAACCTCTAAAAGCCGTTTGTTGCATAAGTAGAAGCCATTAGAGACTGAAAGGTTACTTACGAGTCTGAGAAATCACGAGTTTCACGTCAACACGGCAGATTTTATTTTACTACAACACCGCCTTCGAAGGACAGGAAAGGAAGGCTAAGTATTTGAGAAATTTGCTGTAATAGGTATGCATAAGTTCAACAATTCTTTCTACTCCCACACAATGTATTACTAGAGCATGAATATATCTAGACTAATCATGCGAAAACACGCTTCACTAGTCATAACTTGATCCGATTATTCCTTTATCCTGTATTCGCTTTTTATATGGCTGGTTGCATAACACCCCCTGCCACACGTCCGTGGTGCAGTTTACGGGTAGGTAGGTACGTAATGTATTGTTTAGAAGCAATTGTAAGGGATTATTTTTATTTTTCCTAATACATAGTATCACCGTTACGAGTGTATATCGCGCGACTGTTATTTTTGCATCCGGCCAGTCGCCATGAATGTCGGAATCAATTATATTCAGCGTTTTGAACCCAAAAATAAAAAACAAATGCAATATTTTTGTAAATGTAATAAAATTTGAATGCGGTATACATGCATTGATATTACGCCTAAATATATGAATTCGATACCAGATAAATTTATCTAAAACAATAGCAGATAATGCACTAAATCTCACGTGTAATTGTCCCAATACCAAGGTAAAAATTACGAAAATTGTGACGCAATTCCATACGCTAATGCAACGAAATAAGTCTCAATAACTGGCTAAAAATGAGCCAGTGTGTCCGCAAACGCCATCTGCTGCCTAGATATAGAATTTCTACGAAGGGGACGAGATTATTCGTCTTCGGAAGCTAGGAAGTCGAAAGAGCGGCCTTGGACGAGTTAACTCGTCCCTGACGCGATTTGACACATCTGGTTAGGACGAGTTAACTCGTCCTTGTCAGGGAAGGGGTTAAGCTTGTTCGCTATAAATGATATACAAAAAGCTATTCATAAAAGTAGGTTTATTATACCTTCATTCACTCACTTGACATAGCTGAGTTTGCAGATCTGGTCTTAAAGATTCCTATTTCATTAGTATAGACTGTTGTCTGTTGGTTGCTTCTTGAACTTCTGTGTGTGTCAAACTATAGGTTCGTCCTGTTGGGCATTGCGGATCTACTTTTGTTAAAACATCTACTGTTGGAACCCAAAGGATATTTGGTTTTTGTGGATAGACTAATGATGTTGCTGGTCCAGCAGGTTGAAGAAAAATTATCTTCACTTGTTTTTCATTGTCACTTTCTAATACACAACCTAAACACCACTGTTTATCATAAAGGCATGAAAAAAATCTGTGATGTCTTTAAAATTGAGTTCTTCTTCTGTCAGTAATTCTTTCTTCTCTGGTTGTACATTGAAAAGAATACATTTACTTAATTTTTGTTTTGATAACGGAATTGCTGCTTGAATCTTCTGAGTCTCTGGAATAATTCGTGACTCTGTAAATTGTTTTTGGAAAAATATTTCTTCTTGTTCATAATCTGCATTTGATTCGCACATAAATGTAACTGTTGTTATGTTTTCTGCTCCCCTCTGGAAAAGTTGACGTGTCATAAATTGATGTTCATATGGCCGCTGTAGGCTTGCTCGAGCAGCAAGTCATTTTACAGTGCCACGTGCACCATCACTGTGATGTGGCAAAGTAATGCTACTGGCCCTTTCCATCGGAAATCATGCAGGAGGTGACAATCAAGGATTTTTTTTCAAAAAAATATATGCTATAGACCAATAAGAGACATTAAAAAATCTGCCATTTTTATTTTTATAAATTGATTTTTAAAGAACTTAATCGATTTTTAATAACACCTAAAATGGCCATTTTAACATGCAAGGGGAAAATGGTGAATTTTCAAACGTCTCTAACTTGGCCAATAATAAAGCTAGGATGTTGAAGATTTTTTTTGTTTTGCAGTGCTTACTTTGTATTCGTACTACATGCTTTGCAAAAAGTTTGAAGTTGAATGGGAAATGGAGTATAAATTTCACAATTATTTGAAAATCAGAAAATTGTCCCAACTTAAACTATTTTTTTACAGCTATGAAATGTGGCAAACGAGTAAAAATCAGTTTTACATGCATTCTTTAGGCATATTGGTGACAACATTTTTTAATAGCTCCGATAATGTTGCATTTCCTTGAAATATGCCTTCAAAGTATGAATAACTGCCATTTTTGCATAAACTGAAGAGGGTACATTTAAAAAAAACCTATCTTTAATAAATTATGCAAATTGGCTAAAATATACCAGTAATTGTGAACAATAAGCCCATGCAAAAAGAGTGGGCAGTATATTTGTTGATAATTATTTATGAATTTTACAAGTTTGTGCATTACACTCATCAGCCAAGTTGGCACATTCTGCCTGGTTCCCATGATATTTCCAATTTAAAAAAGCAATGAGGAGTCTGAAACTCTGAATTAGTCCTAACAGAGTTAAGCTATTCATGACTTTATTTTAGTAATTAATTCATTATATCTTTCATTGAAGTACTGAGGCAATTCATTTTAAAATGAATTGTCTCAATTAAATAATTAACTTGATAACTTAGTTTGATTGCTTGTGCAAATTTGTGCAAACGTCCTGACCGGCCACAGGGAGAAGGTGGTGTTATCTTTAAAAGAATATTTCTAAGTAGTATAATGCACTCATCCTTCTGAAGTTGCCATTTATATCTGTTGGCTGGACCATGAGGACTCATAAAAGACACATTGATATCTCCAAGTTCATCTGATACCGCTATTATACAACCTATCCAGCAGTGATACAGAAACGCAGAATAGGCCTTAGGGCAATGATCTCTCTTTGAACCTGTTTATTGAAATAATCATCCTTGTATTCACAGTATCTCATTCATTCCCGACCACTGACTGTATATATCAGCTATATGTTTTTAAAAATGCTCTGCCCATAATAATACATCGGTAGACGTGGGTAGCGTGCCCGACCGAGAAGATCGAAAGTTGGTGGCCACGAAAATTTTTGGATCGTTTTCCAACGTTCATTTGCATACATTTTTTAATATTGTGTTATAAATTCCTAATTCACAGAACTTTTTTTTTCAATACATTTAAAATCAAAATATAAAACATTTTGTCCAGATCGTAATCAGACCTGCAGGGAATTCTACTGAAGGTTATAGGGAATTCTACAAAAAATCCTTTAAAAAGTGTTTCAATATTTTAAGGAATCTCTGCAGAACTGTCTAGGGAATTCTGTAGAATATTTTTTAAGAAAAGTGTACAGAATTTTCTAGCTGGGATAAGAAGATAAATGATCGTATACCCTTTGGAAATGTTAAATAAGAACCATATGGTAGCAAAATGTCAATTGTAGCTACATATTTCAAATTTTACTAAATTGACTAAAATACCGAAAGCATTCACTGGATATCCCAGGACAATCATAAAAGTTAAGGTATATGTTGCTACTTCTCTCCAAATGTTTCTTTTCTTCACTTCTTTATTGACCAATGTGTATGGATTGTTTTAGCATTTAGCCCAAACTGATATACAGTAGAACCTCACTTACGAAACTTTCAGCGGACCAGCAAAAAAAGTTTCATAAGTGAGGAAGTTTCACAACAGAGGTTTCATAGTAAGGGAACAAGAAACCCTTTTCAACTGTCTAATTTGGTCTTCTTTGTTTCATGGTTGCAATTACATGTTTGGATACAGGCAAATGAAACCTAATAATTTATTGTACTTACAAATAACTCTACAAATGTAAGCATGTTCATGTTACCAAGAAAAAATCAAAGTGCATTTGTATTCCTGAAATTTTGCAAGATATATTACCAAAGTTAAACTTCTTGGTCTAATAGTCAGCATTCTTGGCACTTTACCAGCAGGGCTTACAATTAGTTGCAATTAATCTTGGCACATTTTGTATTGATGTTTATTGCCTTTTCATGTTCTACAAACAAGCACCAACTAATGCAGGAGTATTGCTTACTAAAACATCTGGTGTGATTAATAGGTAATTTTTTCCTTTACCAACCAGTTTTCTCCTAAAATAGAATATCACTAGACATGAACAGAAATCTAACTGAAAATAGTTTTGAGATTCTATTTAATATCAGAAAGCAATTTGTATTGGAAGTTATATACATATTGTATTCATTCAGCCATTTTGAAATTATAAATAATTAATTTGCCCTGATTTTTCGTCATCCAAAGAGTGCAAACCCCCAAAAAATGATTTTAAGTTGTGGATTTTTGACTTTTCAAAAAAGTGAACCGTTCCCGTGCCGTTATTTTTTAACGGTCCGTCCGATCTTGAATCTGACAAAAAATTCAGAGCAGATAATTGAATTGTCTACAAGATGCCACCCTTTCATGTCTTTCTAGGCCTCATAGTTTCCTCACCAGTGGGCCTCAAACTTGTAATTTAGCGAAAAATTTCCCGTTTTTTGTGGTTTTACGACTCTAGCTCCTAAACTAAGAGTTTGAACTCAATTTTGACTAGCAGAGATTTTCAGCCCTTCATGAGGTCTACATCTTCCCGCTTTCCGTTTTTTCTAGCCCTCATAGTTCTCTGGCAAAATGGCACCAAAGTCTGCTTTTTGTAAGATTCTCAAATGTTTCATTCCCTCACATCTCCACTAATGGAGATATTACATTAAAAGTTGACATGCATATGCACTATGACATGCACTTCAGGAATAAGTAGCGAAAACCCTGACTTTATTCTCAAACCACCGAAAAAAATTAAAAATGGCAGATTATTCGTCCGGCATCGGCGCACGCCTGTGGTTTTCCGTCGCGAAAACGCAATTTTTTTTTCAAAAATACCACCGAAAAAAAATTAAAACTGGCCGATTTTTCGTGCAGGCCTCTGGTTTTCTGCCCGTTGCTTCCAAATGGTCGGTTCTTTTTCCATTTAGACAAATTCCTTTTGCTCCCATTGAAATTGCCTAAAGATTGATACCTTTCGCATTTTTCTTACTCTCACGATAAACTCACAACAATCACTCAAAGTCGGAATTTATGAAGCTCCGTAGGTGAGTTAACTCATTGATAAGTCTAACGACCATATGTAGGACCAAAGGAAAAGATAAAAGGACCAAAAAAAAGGCGTATAAATGAGGTTGTCGTATATAAGAGGGTCGTATATCCGAGGTTCTACTGTATTTGTTCTGTAAGCCAACGTTTATTTTATAATATTTTGCCATTCGATGTGTAACTCATATTAACATACGCCATTCCGTCCTCGCCTTCAAAGTACCTGGCCTGTCATCTCTGCGAATTGGTTGAGTCCTCTCTTTCCTTTGATTATTTTCGTTCATTGCATTCCCTTCATTCAATTGATTCCCTACATTCCTATGAATCCTTTCCTTTATTTGATTCCTTTTGGTCCTTTGATTCCTTTCAGTCCTTTGAATCCTTTCAGTCCTTTGAATCCTTTCAGTCCTTTGAATCCTTTTGGTCCTTCGAATCCTTTCGGTCCTTCGAATCCTTTCGGTCCATTCGTTCCTTTGGAATGAATCGGTCCTCTGGAATGAGAATATTTACACAACAGGATTCATTCCTTCTCGTTCCATCAGTGGATTTGTTCCAAAGAAACAAATCGTTCCGAAATGGCCCATCACTAGTAGTTAGTATGCTTTCTCAACTGTTTATAAGAATTAACCAATTAATCACAGCAGTAATTTTACAGAATTACTAAAAACCTGTAGTGAAGGTGTTTTCACCTTACGGCGTGAAAAAATGAGTCAAGTTAGAGACTTGTGATGTATTTATTTAATTCTTGAGACTTTTTTCATATATAACTATGTTTGCACCATTAATATTGCAATATTTACTTCATACTTCTTACAGACGCTGAAATCAAACAATAAAATTTGAATATGGTCTCCATTATGACTAGGGAAATATCTTGCTGGAACTACCTTTAATGGTTTTTTGTAGTAAAGCCATCCTAGTCTTTCCTACTTTTCATATCCTTTTACCTTAATTTTCGTATTCCTTTTTTACTTCCAAACAGTGATTGGCCAACAGTACAGCAGCACATCAAAGAACATCCAGACTTCAATCAATATTTTTACGAGTGCCCTGAGGATATCCCATGGACTGAATGTGATTTTGTTGACTCGAGTGAAACCAGGATTCCATATGAGGTTTTGGATACCAGTGAGGCAGAAACAGTGTATAAAAACCATGTGAATGCCCTCCAGCAAGAGCAGAAGAGATTAGAGTAAGTCATTTAGATTGGAAGTTAGTGATAGATATCAAACTTGCTCTGTTTGACATTACATTTAGGTAATTTCCTTGGATTGCATGCTTGTTTGTTTGTCGTTCCTTAAGTTTTATTGCAATATTCACACGAATACCTGTTGCACTATTTCCTCGATAGGGATGTATTAACTTTAAGGAGTTAGAACAATATTTGAATGCTTGGCTTACAATTAGTGTCAATTTAAAAAATTATAATTGGGTAACCCAGACAGATGTCATTTTTTCATCAGATAAATTATATTGTTTTCTATTTAAATAATGTTATTTTTTAAGTATGCACTTTTGAATGAGCATTTTGAATAATATGGTTCCTACTGGCTGGTGTTAGTTTTAAGCCCGTTCTATGCTCTTTGAGAAGTCATAAGCAAAAAATGTTAAGCAAACATTCTTGAGTGCCAGTAGTATTCAATAGGACTTTTCTAGAATGATTCTTGGAGAATACCTGAATCAACTTGAACGACCTTTCACAATTTTATAAAAAGCTAGAATGGACATAGACTGTGATTCTTAAAATCTAACAGTAGTCCAAAGGTGTGGACAATTTTTCATATATATATTATTGAGTAAATAGTAATTGTTCTTAGAGCAACAATAGTAGTCTATCTCTAGATGTTTGCAGAATAAATGTCTGATTTGTTTGAGCTTTTTGCCGTTCCATGATTGGTATTCTAGTTTTGTTTCGAAAAATGGAAATGGATTAAGTAAATACGTATTGCTAGAGTTGCATTTTGCATTGGTGTGGCAGCCATAGCAGTGGCTCCAGGAAGAAATCGATGCAGGTTTTGGACTTAGAGGGAATGGCTAATTAGGCAGCATGCATCCACTGAAGTACGATGAACTTGCTCTATGGTGAACTGTTGAGTCCCAAGTTACTATCATTGTGTCGCTGAGTCAAAGTTCACCCCAAAAATTCCAACATTTGAACTGAGAAATTTTTCTTGGTAACATTTGGTCACTATTAAAGTAAGTTGATTTATTGTTTAAAGAAATAAGATGCACAGAAACATGAAAACAAGTACCATGAGACTTTACTAAGCTACCTTCCCATTGATAGCTCATGATGCTAATTACTCGTCTACTGACTACATCTATACCAATGGATAACCAATTAGCAAGGCTAAGATCAATTACCTCTGACGAGGTATATGTGTGACCTTTATTACAACCACAATGATGATGGATTTATAAGTACCGAGTTACAAATTTTAAAATATTGTAAAAGTGCTTCTGGTGCACACTGCCTCTGTAAAATTACTCTTCATACAATGGCAGTATAAATACTTAAGAACTGTGCTGCATTTATAAAAAAAAGATGAGACCCTTAAGAAAAAGTCAACGTTGAAACTTAATATAATAAGATAATACAAGCTGCAAAAACATGAATAAAAAAGTGCTTCTAAATGATAATGGCTATTCAGCACAATTACCTAAACTTGAGCCAAGATCATTTTAAGAAGAGGGAACCGCCCTAACGAAGGAACAATAATTCTTACTAATTAAAGAAACAGCCAGTATAAAATACACTACGTGATATGGGGAATGACAAGTGAAAATTTATGCCTTGAGTTGAGGTCAACTTCATGGACGAGGCTACAAGAAGTAAAGGAGCTCATCCAAATCTGGATTAGGTGACTTGTGTATAGCCTGTCTCACCAGGTAAACCTACTTGTGGGCATACTGGCATGGAGCTGGAACTCTTACAGTTCCACTCCAGTTGAAATACAAGTGAGTTAACTTGTATGTCAAGCGCTTCAGTTTGTCTGGTGTGAGCCCCAAGTTGTCAAAGATCACACTGTAAGATGTGGGGCTAACTGTTCCCTGTTTCACTGATTGTGACACCAGGAAGAAGTCATATCTGTGGGGTAAAGTTATCATATCATCAACGACTGTTCCTGATGGTGGATTGCCACCTTCAGCAAAGATTCTTGTGTTGATTCTTTAATATAACAATGAAGGCCAATTTGAAGGTATTGCCTTCGTATATTCCAGCTAGTTGTTGCTTAAGAAGTTCCACCTCATGCTGAAATACATATGTAATTTGTCCCTCTCCAACACCATCCCGGTATATCACAATTTTTTTGGGAGGTTTCCACCATTATAACTCCTGTATTTATGTAATGCCTTAGTGACATTAATGGGTAATTCATTGCTGAGCTCTTCACCAGTGCGGTGGAAGCTGACAGAGCTGTAATAGCGGCTTAGTTGTTTGTCCAAGGATGAGACTAAAGCCCCAATGGAGGTTCCCTTTTGACTTGTCATGGTAAACATCAAAACCGATTACCATCAATCCCTCTAGGGGAATCTCCACAGTCCAGGGTGCTCCTCCAATAATGCAGTTCATCTGTACTGCAACCCTTGTCACTATTGACATGACGCTATTGCTTGAAAGAGTTTTTGCTAAAATTAATTGAGTGGGGACTGTCGAGTCCACACAGCACTTTTTCTTGATTGTCGCATAGCGATTGAGCCTGTTGTTTGGTAATATAACCATCATCAATGATGGCCTGTTTTCAGGGGCGTAAAACCTGTTGATTGACTGGATGTATGTTGTTAAACGGTCATCCTCCAGTGAGATTTCTATGGGTGGAGGAAGATGGAGGCCCATCCCTAAAGCTACAGTTTGTATATTCTGTACAAATTTCCTTGCTTCCCTTAGCAAATTAGCTGGGCTCACTAGTACCCAGTACTTCATCGAGCCGATAACGAGCATAGGGTGAGCTCTAAGTTCCTGTGTCCAGTCGAGTTTTTTTCTGATAGATATTGTATATCCCTCCCATTTTTGTTACCCTGGAAAATTTTTTCTTGGGTGAGGACCCAGCCATTGAATTTCACGAGGCCTGTTGAAAACTTCATGTTCCCATCGATCTAAATCTGCCTTCGCCTTTGCTTCACGCTGAAGTCTCTTAGCTAATTGAATCAGTCGTTGTATTCGATCAGCTGGGCTCAGCTGTGTTTGGTCTGCTGGGCATTTCATCAATGGGAAGTTATTTCTCATATTCTCGTTTAGCCCAGTCATTCTGCATAATTCTGGCACCAGATAAATAGGCCGCTTTATGCCTCGCCTTTGATCTCTCTGTTTAGGCGTACTTAGCAGCAGTGGTTGTTTTGTTTGCCTTATTGTGATGTCATATCTCTGGCGATAGCATTCCATATAGATGATTGACCATTTGTCTTTCATATTAAAACTTGACATTGGCGTTGTAATAAAGTCCACATCATCAACTCTATATGTTTTATTATCATACTCCGTGAGAACAATTGTTCCAATAATGTGGAGCTTAAACACTTACTGATAATCTGTGCTGTTGCGTCCGTATACAGTAGAAACTCGAAATTACGAAGTCGACGGGACGGGAAAAATCGCCACTTCGTAATATCAAATTTCGTATGAACGAGTATCTTTCAAAAACATCGCGATGAAGCTGTTTTTTTGTTTCCTTAGATTAAGATGTACTCTCGCGACGTACTTGCATGATTTACGAAGTTATAATTCATGAAAGCATATTTAAATGTGTATCCATGCCCACAGGGTGCACTCATTGTCAGTTGAACACAACTTATTTGTCGGAGTTTGATTCTTCCTATTTTCGGGATTTCCACCATGTCGTTCCAGCTTTTCGCGGCGGAAATCCCAAAAATCAGAAGAATCAACCTCCTTCCAAGCCCCACCGAAATTTACATCACGACAACCAACTTTTCGTTCTTTTTTCCAATGAATGATTAGTAGGGATAGGAATTTTTCGGTGGTTTGAGAGGGAGAAAAGCGGTACTTTGAAATTAGGAATTCGGTACTTTCAACAAGGCATTTCGGTGTTTTCACAGTGACCATAAATTTATATATACAGTGAAACCCCGTATTTGCGTTATCGGAAATTACGTTTTCCCGCAATTTGCACCACTTTTACGAAGTCCCATTCCGTTTCCTATGTTTCCAATGTATGCAGAACCCCGAATTTAGACTACATTTTTCAGTTTTCCCGCAATTTGCACCACAACGCGCTCAATGAAAATAAAATTTAACTTTCAAAGTCCATTACTCATGCATATAATCCTTTGTTAAACACTTTTTGACTTTGTCTTGCACATATTTGCGGGAAAATACGAATGAGAGCAGTAATAGGACCTGTTTGAAGAAAGAATTTGAATTTGGCGGGGATAGTTTACAGCGCCACTCGTAGCAGAAATTGGAACTACGTCAACTCGTCAATCTGCCAGGAAATGAATCAAGCTATGAAATGAATACATTGTAAGGCTAGGAGCTAACTACGTAATTTATACAATGTAATTAAATCTGCGGAGGAGTATTCATTTTTTACCTAAGTAGAAACTTTGGAGAATGAAAATGAATTCTTATCCAGACATGATGAAAAATGAAAGAACTCGTACTAGTGGACAACAGATCATTTGCACTGCCTCGATTCCCGATAGGCTACAAATGAATTAAACTTATCGAAACTTGCGTTATCGTACCTTAATTAGACTGAATCATAAAGTTTATTTTTTAGTTGAACAATTGTTTGAACTAGTCGAACATCACGGCTGATCAGATTCTCATGTCATGTCATTCTTAAGTCATCCTCAACTAAACTGGGACGTAATTTTATCCTGCTTGGCAATGGAAAAGCGAGGAGGAAAAAGAACTTTTTCAATCAAGGAGACAATTGACATTTTAGAAAAAGTCGATTCTTATGGTGGAACTCGCGTTGATCTAGCGAAACAGCTACGATTGCCTATCTCTACACTAAATACTATAATTGTGAGAAATCGCGATGGGATTCTGAAACAAGCCAACCAGTGCGGTATTTGTCTAAAATAGAGAAACTATGTTAAGAACTCTAAGTATGAAGAAATGGAAGGGTTACTTAAAGAGTGGTTTTTGAGTGCTCGGTCTTCAAATATCCCTATATATGGTGTCATCATACGAGAAAAAGCTCTGCAAATCGCCACAAGATTGGGAATTGAACATTTCACAGCATCCAATGGTTGGTTGGATAGATTAAAAAATATTATTTTCTGAAGTTAATATATGTATTATTATTATTTATGGGTAGGGTCCACAGTTACCATGAGTGAAGTGAATTTTTAAGAAGCTGTTTCTGTAACTTTTATTTATTCATTTGATCTTGATTTTGTGCGATATGTAGTAAACCCTTATTTTATGAATCAATAATTAAGGAGAAAAATAATTTTCACATTTATATTCATCTAAGGTGTTCAATGTCTTTTTTTTCATCGTATATAAATTAATGAGAAGAGCTAGTTCAAAGAATAAATTATGACACTGCTCTTTTTCAGTTTATTAGTCTATTTCTTATTTTTACCCTTACTGCAGTGAAGGAACATGGCAGTAGAAGTGAAAATTCTACTTTTCCCGCAATTTGCACTTTCCCGCAATTTGAACCTTTTTTTTAGGGTCCCTAGAAAAGTGCAATTTAGGGGTTTTACTGTATACACATAAAATACCGATTATTTCAAAGCCTAGAAAAGGGTCACTTATACTATACCCAATATGATCTGGGCTGTTATGCGACACTTCCCCTTCCAGCCATTTTGTGACTGAAGACAATCACCTCGGTGGCGGAACTTGGAAAAGTGGCACTAAATTTAAAAATAAAATTTAATACATTTCGTGTATTGACATGTAACTGTAGAGAATTTCCATCCTTGTGAAAGTTTGCTGCAGTTATGTTCTTCGAAGATTTAAAATTTTTCCAATTGAGTCTTTCCCAAGCAACCTGACAATTGTAGAATATGTACATGACCGTACTTTTATCGATACAATAAAATCCATCTTTTTGATACTGGAAAGCTCGATCTCTTGCGCTTAATTTTGCATTCGGAATCTCAATAACTCGTCAAAATCACTTGAAAGCACAAAAACCAGGAATAAAACTAGGATACTTAATAATTGTCACTGGAAAACAAAGTCATTTGACGGAAATGGCTAAAACCTAGAGATTCAAACAATAAAATCAATCTTGGCGCCACGAAATAAATAAATATATCGACAATTATATTGATGTCATAGTTGGCCTTGATTGGTGCTTTAAAGCCAGCTATGCAACCATTGCAATAAGGTCGTTCACTACGATTCAAAATTGCAATTTAATTCACGAATTCGGTAGATGGATTGGAAAATAGATTTTCGGTGGAGACAAAATTCTTCTATATTCAGCCACTCCCTCAAAAATCAAAAACAAAAATTTGCGAAACTTGCCGCCCACTCAAAAAGTTCGTGACAACATCAGAGATCCGGTTCAGTTTCTAATTCACTCGCTGGCAAGCGAGGGAAGGGGAATGTAGCGCCCAGCGTGATTGGACGGAGCAGCGAGTGACTTCAAAACTTTTCATGTTGGTTCATTTACGTGAAAGGGTTAAGAACCACGATTTTTCGCCGCCGATAATTCGAAAAGCAGGCGACGGATCAAAAAACAGAAAAATACGTCTCTCTTTATTTTTCAAACTCTTATCAGAATTGGCATTTAAAAACTCTTGGCGAACAAGCCCATTGAAATGAAACAACTCAAAGCTGCTATTCACGCATGCGCAATCCGTCTCATCTTCAAATCCGTAGTAGAGTCTAATGAACAAATCAGAAAAAATAAAAAAATCTGAAAAATAGGTGTCTTTTTAGTTTTCAAACTATAATTAGCATTTAAAATCTCTTGGTGAATGATCCCATTGAAATGAAACAACTCAAAGTGGCTATTCAGGCATTCGCAATCCGTCTCGTCTTCAAATCTGTAGTAGACTGTTATGAACCAATCAGTTCCAAAATAAAAAATCGAAAAAATACGTGTCTCTTTAGTTTTCAAACTATAATTGGCATTAAAAAAACTCTTGACGAACAAGCCCATTGAAATGAAACAACTCAAAGCGGCTATTCACACATGCGCAGTCCGTCTTGTCTTCAAATCTGTAGCACAGGGATTCCCAAACTATGTTCCGCGGAAGGCTAATGGGTGTTCTGATAAACCTATAATGGCTTTATATGCTGCTACCTAAACGCAATGGTTTAATATATGTGAAGTCCACAAGGTGTTTCGTTAAAATTTCAGGATTTACGAAGTGTTCCATCGCAGGAAAAGTTTGGGAAACCCTGCTGTAGCAGATGACATTGAATAAATGCGGATATTGCTTTTCCTTTTTTCGACTCACCTCGGAGCGGAGAGCCACCGATCATAGATGCCGATAGGAGGTTATTCCACTAATTGTAAATAGAAAACACCACGGCGTGACGAGCTGTGTATTGCCGGTTATCGCCGTAAATCGAAAGCATCCGATTTCATCCTCCCGCGGTTGTTATCATAACACCGATTTTGCTACAATGAACTGCAAACTTCCGCATACCACAGCACTATTTGCACGCGAGTTCGTTTAAATTGAATTGAGAACATTTGCTTGCAATTTTAATGTTTTTCTTGAATTTGAAATGTACTTCCAACCATTTTCTTACAAAACAATGAAAATTCGCGTTTTCGGGCACATTTCGCGAGTTCAAAAGTCATTTCCCCAGTCAGTATGGAGTATGTTGTAACTAATTACCACTCCTAGGACATTTTTGTCTAAATTTGCAAAATTCGCGATCGCGAAATTTTCCTATCCCTAATGATTAGGCAATGAAGTGTCTTTGCACAATTTTCGTGCAGTTTGGACTATGCCTATGAAGCTTCTTAGCGCATTTTTCCTTATTATTTCCTAACTGGAGAACTCATAACTTTAGTGTTAGCGATGTATAATCATCAATAATATTGATTTATATATACATTAAGGAAGTGAGCGACTTGCGCGATCATTTGCACCGGATATTGAAGACAGTGAAATTAAGATTCTCTCGCGGATACTATGCGATGGATGCATGTTATGTATTTTGTACAAATACTGATATGCCCGTTAATATCGCGAAATAACAATCGTTATTCTCCCTTGGATTCATCTAAATTGTGCGTGGTTATTTCCGTTACGATGAATCTCATAGAGGAGTCCAACAAAAATTTGTACTTTCTTTCAAAAGTAGATTGTACATACAAGCCACGCACTTCAACGGCGGAGGCGATATAACTCCTTTTACACTTCATCGGCTACTAACGATGCTATCACTACAAATCAATAATTTTTGTTTCCACTATACTATGCGAAAGTTTCATTTGTGGCTCTATTCAGATTAGGTCGCCTGCTCTTCATTCATTAAATCTCAGGATCCATTTAAAGAATCAATACGGAACTAAAATTTGGGATATTTTTTGTTATTGTTTTCCCTCTGCTTTCGATCAAGCAAGGAGATTTTCGTCCGAGCATTGCAGCTCCGGGTCATGCCATGCACCAGGCCGGAATCAGCTCGGTTCCTCCTTTCCCCATCATTGCGGGGGTTACTCACCCTCCACCATTCTCCCTCTCACAAAAACAGCTACGCGACCCATGGTCTCGGAGTATCGTGCGTCACTTGAGACGTTGATCTACCTGGCAGCCAAAGCCAAGAGATGCACGCGAGGAATAAACATCGAATGAATCATTGGCTTTACGCCGAACTGTCACATCTTATCTTCCTCCTCCCTTACATTGACCGGCTGCGTCAGCGGAGAGGGAAGACATGCTTTTTGAGAGTGGGGGGCTTTTACTTAAAGGGTCCAAGAGTTGGCATGGGGGGCCGGCAGAGTCAGCGTGGGACATCGCATCCTGACCTAGTGTTGAGGGAGTGGGACGGAGGGGCCACTCGAAGGGGCCTGATCTCCTGGGGTGCTGGAACGGGGGCTTCGGTGTGAAGGTGATGGCTCGTGCCAATCTTGAAGAGCGGGGAGGGGGGACACAGAGACTTGAGGGGAAATATGACCAGTATGTGAGAGAAGGGAAGCGTTTGATAGTTTTGCCGGAAGTGAGAAAGGTGATGGAGAAGAGTAAGCCGCCGTTTTAGAACAACAGAGATGGAAAGCAGGGTGAATTTTCCTGGTGGGAATTGCCGGGTGGGGGAAAAACAATATGGGAATGTGCAGGCATTTCTATTTCGCATTTCCTTAATTTCCGGTCCATTCGGGCAGTCTTATAAAAGGGAATCAGTGAATAATAATTAAAGAAGAAATACGACTATCGAATGAATGTGTATTATAAAAAATACTTCAGCTCTTCTGTCGAGAGAATCACTCAATTAACAAAAAAAAAGTTATTTATTTTTGCACTTTGCTTCGCTCCCACTATGGCCTCTCATTTGGATAAATGCAAACTGAACTGGGAGTTGACGTCATTAGCAATTTGGAATCGATGTAATGCATCCTGAGTTAAAAAAATTTCATTCTTATTAGGAGAAATCAGGACTTGGTCATTTTAGTTACAAGCCTCAAGTTCGTTACTTTGCAAGATCGTGATCTATCGATTTAAATTGCTGGGGGTTACAGCCAATAAACTGCCAACTTGTGATAAGTAATTCCTCAACGCACCTACCCTAAGATCCTGGCCGATTCGGTGTCCTGCTTCCGCACTGGTAGGTAATTCCCACCCCCGATGTCCTCCCAAGGGGGGAGGGGGCGGTATATGCAAGTGCTTCCAATTGGGCTACAATGCTGACGAGGTTTCATGATCCCTCTCCGACAGCGTGACTTTTGGCATCTCATAGGATGGTTCCACTTATCCTCTTCTTGTTTATATCTCTAATAAGGATTAAGCTATAAAACCCGTATTTAATTCTCAATCAATCTGCAGGAACGCAGCTGAGCTCTCGTTTAGAATATTTTTTCAGTCACTGGGTTGAAGCGAAAGGGGAGAAAGGTACCTAAACCATTTTCCGATACAAATATGTATGGGTGCATGAGCGTTTTTCCCTTTGATTATGCATGCGCCCAGCGCTAGTCATACTTTAGAATTAATGTGCGTAAAAGTAATTGGTCGTACGAACCAAGCGAACTCTTTTTTTCTCTGGTTTTCTTGGCTGTTGGCGGCGAAAGAAGGGAAGGGCAATGCCTTGCTCGAAGTCTACATCAAAACGCTCAATTACGGCGGGAAATTAAACCTGATTCTTTCGATGATAGCTATTGCCAGCTGGAATAATTATACCTTGGAGCAAGGTTGAGTGTAATCAGTCTGAAATTGTGCGAAAAAAAGCTTCTTTGGGTTATATTTACTACTGAATCTACCGCTCGAACAATACAGCACCATCTCCAATACATGTCATAGTTTTTGAGCACACACGCGCAGTAAACAAATGCTGTACCAGGAATATTCATCATGGATTAATGCTTGCGAAAATCGGTAGCAAAAAATGCCAGGGATCATGAGAGGAAAATGCTGGTTGTAGCAATTAGTCTCTTGTGGGCGAGTATATCCGTACACGACTAATTTACATTTTTACTCGTTGCCAACTCTGTGGACTCGTGGTAACGAAGCCGAACGCATTTTTAGTCCGATCGGTTCCATATTTTATGTGCTACGATGCCTACGATTAAGGTCTGGTTTCACTGGGGCGTCCAGCAACCACGTCCAACCGCTGCGTCTGGACGTCGCGGCTGGACGTCGCGGCTGGACGACGCGGCCGGGTGGTTTCATTCAGGCAACTACATCTCGTTCCCGCGGCTGGGAGATGTGGGAGAGTGTGGATTTAGTTTAATTACGAATTTGTTATCGCTTTGTGTTTCCTGAAAGTGAGTTGATTTTAAGCTGAAATGTATGGTGAAGATTTAGTTTTGTTGGAAGACGAAGAAAATGACGAGCAATGTTTCAAGTAGTTTTACAAAAAAGAGCTGGAACGGACACGTAATATAAAATGTGGAGAGAGGAGAGTAGAAAAATCACCGAAAATTGGGACTGCCCGACTAGGCGTCCGCGTCTCGACTGCTCTTGAAACAGTCGAGACGCAGACGTCGGGCATCAGACGTCGAACTCGACGACCAAGACGTATCAGTGAAATCGATCACATTTGATAAAGATTGGATGAGTACGGCAGTGACTTCCGGCTGCTGGACGCGGGCGCCGCACGCGGCCTCGGGATGCCCCAGCGAAACCACACCTTTACTATTCTAGCATTGAAAAATGAGACATCGTTCAGGTATACATTCAGTGCATAACGTATTCGGCGACGATGATAAATTAGATATTTAACTCAGACAAGGAGCGCCGGAAAACGTTACTGTGATACATCACTATTCGTATAAACGAGTAACTTTTTCACGTCGGGACCAAGATCCGAGGTTCGTAATTTTAAAACTTCGTTATTTCGTAATATCGCGTACTGTTACATACACTAAGATAACCCTTTTGGTCGGGACCGAAGATTTTGCTTCGTAAAATCAAAATTTCGTAATTTCGAAGTTCGTAGTTTCGAGTTTCTACTGTATCCTGCACCTAATTTTTTTTCAAATGAGTGAATGATTTTTCGTTTTATCACAGCCCTCTGGTGAAAAATCTACCCTGTATTTGTAGAGGCACCAGTTTGTTTGTGTGACCAATCGAAAATAATTAGATGCCAGAGCAATTTCAGACCCAGATGTCCCTTTTTTTGAAGGTAACTTTCTGGGTCTTGTCCTAATGACCTCCACTTTCTCAGGGTCTCTTTCCTTAGGCTTTCGCTTTTTACCAGGGTTAGGATTGCCTCCTTTTATTCGATAGACGTTATCTTTATCGGGTCATTCCACCAGAAATCAACCAATTTTAATAAAAGTGGTTGCCGACACAGTTTTAATTTTTTTTATATTTTGCACATAGATAGGTGCTTATATGTAGATTACAAATCAGTTCTCGTTTCATTTTTAGAGCAAACCGTAGCCAAAATACGGGCATTATCGCATGTTCCGGCAGAGTAAAAATGTCACTTTTTGATGTTAGCGATTATTGCTACTATTTGCGTGTTTTGTAAGTTACAGCAACCATACTTACAATAATACTTTCGAAAAACATTGTTCTATAGAAATATGCAAGATAAAATTAAAAAAAAAATATTTAGGCATAAACGAGGGCATCAACTTCCTGCAACATATGTTTGTTTTTATTTCACTTTTTGAAGGCCAATAATTCAAAATGGGGACAAGATATCAAAATAAATCCTTTTGGGATTAATACTCTGGGGACACATGTATTAGAAAAAAAAATTTTGTATTGATCCTGAGTCCCCTTTACCCCCAAAACAAATCAAAATGGGTGGAAACTCAAAATTTGAGATTTTCAAGGTCACATATCTCAAAGAGGGGACCAATAAAAATGCGATATTCATAGGGAACTAACATATGATAATAACCTACACCGACCTCAAACTTGGAGTTGATACTCAAAGCCGTTTAGCTTTGACAGCTTTTTGAAATTTGTTGAAAATGGATTCTTGCATATTTCTATAGAACAATGTTTTTAGAAAGTATTATTGTAAGAATGGTTGCTGTAACTTACAAAACATGCAAATAGTAGCAATAATCGCAAACATTAAAAAGTGACATTTTTACTCTGCCGGAACATGCGATAATGCCCGTATTTCGGATATGGTTTGCTCTAAAAATGAAACGAGAACTGATTTGTAATCTACATATAAGCACCTATCTATGTGCAAAATATAAAAAAAAATTAAAACTGTGCCGGCAACCACCTCTGGTTGATTTCTGGTGGAGTGACCCTATTACCTACAATGGCTACTTGAATCATTGAAATACTTTAAAGCATCCTTGCAACTAATAGGTTGCCAGTTATGGGTCTTACTTGGCTTTCGACTTATGCTCAATGGTTTTATTCCCTTGAGTATTGGATGACTGCCAGTGCTTGGTGAAGTAGCTACCAAGGCTGGCTGGAGTCTGATAGGAGCCGTGGATGGTGGCCTCTGAGCCCCTAGGATGGTAACTGAAGACATATGTGCATAACTTTGTGATCTGGCTGCTTGCCTGCAACCCCCAAGAGTTGGCCATGAATCCCATGGTGTCATCTGGGCATTGGATGTTGGCCATACCGGCTGAACTCCATTGGCCAGCACGACAGGTGCCTTCATGGGTTTCGGACCAGGGAAACTGGCCGCCTCCGGGTTCAACTTCTTCTTGGATTGTCCTCTCTCCACAGTGGGATGTACATGCATGGATTTACCACTCGAGGCATAGATTGCGCATGTTTATCTTCAGTATACATAATTTTTTATTGCTGAGTAATCATTAAAATCTTCCTGTGGGTCTTATACCCGGAAACGAATTATTTATTGACTATTATTTACAGAAAACCACCTGCATTCTATGTTTTAGGTGATAACGAGTGCAGAAATCTTAAATTATTACAAATGATAGAATGGTGTCCTCTTATTGCCTGGAATGTTTACAATGGGAAATTTGTCCATTAAGGACTTTTTTCCGTTTCAGGGTGTCCACCAATTTGGAAATATGGGAAAAGGGGGAATATGCTGGGATTTCCACTGTTTATGAGAAGTGGGGGAATTATTTAGTTCATTGGTATTATTTTCGCTATCACTTGCAACAAATTTGTCTCAATTAAAAACGATGTATCTTCTCAGGTTCATTTATCATAGGTTGGCATACTGCTCAAATGGTAGTGCGTACATCGTTTTTTTCAAGGATTATAAACTAATTTCTGACAACTTTCCAATCATTGCGTGTATAATTTCTAACAAGTTAGAATCAGTTGTATTGTTATTGGTTGGATAAACTGAAATGTGAATTGTTAACCAAACACATCTTTACTGATCTCAGTGTTCGTTGTACATAATTGGCAAATATGTGTCCCATTCATAGTGCGTGTTTGAGTATGCAGTTGCAGACTTCTTTGTCCATTAGTCTTGTGAAGGAGCTTGAGAAACAGCATCGTGCAGGTGCTAACAAAGTAATTTTGTAATAGGATGTCCAGAGTGGTAATCATAGGACTAGAGGTGTTTTTGAGCCTAAAAGTTCTCCGATTCTTATTTTATGTGGCGAAAAATGGCAAATGTGGTATGCATATCATAAAAAGTACCCCTTTATAAGTAATTACCCGCACTCCTGGCACCTTCCTCCTTGAGACAGTATGGGATTGTATAATACTTGTCATGTATTTTCATTCTAATTTCTTGCTGTATACTCTTCTCTCCAATATTTAAGAGACTTGCAATAATCCCATGGTTCCATCTCCTGAGTGAAGAGAAAGTATCGTTTTATGAGGTTTATGGCAAGGAGATGGGATTTGTGGCCATGGATCCACCCACTAATACCTAGAAGGGCCATTTTAACACAACAAAACTGTCGAATCAGCCAGCATTATTTTCTGTGGGAACTGTTGTTCTCATGTAGTTGCAGGCGGTTTATCAGCTAATCAGAATTCGTTTATCTGTAATTCAAGATGCACTGAGACTCACCATTTTAACCCTTTCGTGCTGAGTGTCAAACATAGGAGTCGGGGTTTTCTTTACGCGAAAGACCGGACTTTTACCATAAGCACCGGGGATTTCTATATGCAAAAGAATGGACGTCTCCTATAGACATTGTGGAGGGTGGGAAAGTGACCACCGTTGAAGCATTTGAGAAGGGTGTTTTTCTAACACTTCGTGTCCCTACACAGTGAGTAGTAAGACCTTTACATCAGCATTTTCCCTTGACCCTCGAGCCCTTTAGCGGTCATTCTCTCATCATGTGTCCACCATCACTAATTGTATGCGCAGTGGATTTTCTAAATAATTATTCCTTGGCTATAGAAAAATATTAACCATTGAAATAAACTCCTTGTGTTTTGCAGTGGTTATTAAAATTTTAAGCGAAATTCTAGCTCTTATATTAATGGAGTTGTCTTCGGCTTCCTTTTAATCATTACTTTCCAATAAATATCCTAAAATCGTTAATCTAACAGCTAGAAATTCAATTAAAATTTTAAAACGACCACATGAACACAAAGAATTCATTTCAGACATCAATTCTCTCACGTTAGTAATAAATGATTGTTTCAAAAAACCACTGCACACACAAAAAAATTACTGCAACCCCATGCGCTGTGAGAGGGTCTGCTAGTGAGACGGAGGGCCGAGACTAGTTGCCGAGCGACGGGACAGAAGGGTGGGGTCGGTACGGTGGAGATGATATTCCCTTCGAAATGCCTCCGTGCAGAGATGAGCTGAGTCTCCCATGAAGCTCAGGATACTAAAGATATTTCTGTGAAAAGTTCACCGGCGCAAAAGGGTTAACAGATGAAAATTAGAATAGAACTTTAAATTACTATTTTCAGATTGTACTGTATTAACCAATGTTTTATATAAAATGCATTTGATGCCTAATACAATGCAAATTATTTAATGGTTAGAGTTTGGGGAAGTTAGCAGCTAGACTAGGTCCTGGAATTAAGTGTGCTCCAGAACTGAGAGCTCTTCCATCTTGCCCATTATCCAAGCACTATTTGTGGAATACTTGTCAATACTGGTTTTTCTATGATGTGGCTAAAATGCCATTATTGTCTTTGTGAATCGTAGTTGCTCTGTACAATTTAAATTAAAATATATGCTTTCCATTAATTGCTTCATAGCAATCGACAAAATGCTGTTAATTTAGTCATTAAAGTTCTTTAAAATGTTGAGTCTTTGAGTTTAGGAGGCTGTAACACTTCTCAGCTTGGTTTTACTTTTACAATAGTTAGTTTGAAAAAGTACACAAATTTTTGCACAAAAAATCCGATTGCCAAATATGCATAGGGTTATTGGCATTCCCATACTTTCCAGTTTATTAACTTGCGATTTTGAAATGTTTTCCGGGAATGTGTGTGACATTGTAAGGGAGATAATTGTTTTAAGTATCAGAATTTGCTCAAACTGTTTTAAAATGTGTTAACTTCAGCTAATTTCAAAGCCAACAATGAGATTGAAGTGAAGATAAGGAAAAAGAAGAGATTAAGAAGAAAAGGAACCACATAATTATAGGAGACTTATATGGGAAGGGACATAGCTGAGGATGCTCAGAGGGGAGAAAAGCCATTGGTAGATGCATAGGGCATGTAAAGAATTCTTGAGCTGGGGAATTCAGAAAACTTGATTATGAGGATAAAAACCAATACAGCTCGTGATATATCCATGGGATATTTTCCCACCTCTCATAATGTTGCAGGTGTGGACGTAGCAAATTTATAAATATTCAATTATGTTGCATATCTACTGATGTTCCTATTAATAATTATGCCTCTATTCGACTCAATTTTAATGAGGAATGTGCAGGTACATCGCACATTCGGAAGTAAAACATGAGTTTCTGTTTATTTGGCTAAGTTAATTTTTTTAGTAATGAAATTTACATTATGTGTTTTGTATATAATGATATGTTAGTGCTAAATAATATGCACATTATGTTTGATTATAGAATGAAAGTTATTTCAATTTTAATTGCAGTTTATTTTTGATTTGACTTAGTTATACAAATGTTATTTCAAGATGGCTGAGCAAGAGTTTGACCAATATGGCAGAGTTCATTTATAATAGCAAAGTATTCTTCATTTTGGGTTTACTTAATGAGTTCTTACTGCAAGAATGAATATGAACAATATAGAGATATTGATTTAAAATGTTAGTAAAAATTATTATGTTGAAAAGAAAAAAGTTCTGAATCTTAATAATGTTCAAAATCAAGCTTATGTTCTGTCAATAAAAGTTTTTTTTTTATTTGGTCTCTTATTTGAATATATGATATTTTTTTATTTTTTTGAGCATTCGTTTTACCTTGATAAGTCGTGTAATTTAAAAATTTAACTTTTGTACATGCATCGCGAATGCCCATTATAGATGATCTATACGATTCATATCCTTGAAATGTGCTCTTATGCTGTGCACTATCTTAGTGATGTTTTCTAAGATTGAGGGGGATGTGGATAACACCCGAATCTGGCATATAACAGGTTCCTCAGTTCGTTCCTGAGGGTTTCTTACCTCGGTATGTTAATCTTGCGTGCACAAATGAAATTCCTCTCATGAAATGCTTTGCACTTCTTCGGTGATGCTTGTGTATGGCAGTATTAGCTGTTGAAGTGTTAGTTATAGATAACTCAATCTTCATAAAGGAGCTTTGCATATGTCTCTGCAGAGGCCTTTTGTACCAGGGAACAATATTTGTTATGCTTATTGTACATTTTGTTGAAGTATATGTAATGTTGAGGGTCTCCACTGACCATCATAAGACTTTTTGACTTGTAAATGCAAAATAATAGTACACTATCATTTAGTATTACTACCAGGGCTTCCTTTTCCTGCAATGCTTATCACCTTTAATGCCGTAGACTGTTGCAAATTGTCATAGGTGTTCATTCGCACATGTGTTAGTGGGTAGTGTAGTCTTAAAATCAGGATGATCTCTCAGCTGGTAGAACTGGGAAAGTCAGGAAAAAATGGGGATTAGATAACAACGGGTAAAAACTGGGAATTTTGCTGAGTTTCTAGGAAAAATGATGACTGAAGGAATCAAAGCTACCATGTAGTTATTTTCTAATTCTCCAGTTTGTAGTGCTTAATATGATTCTTAAATTTAAGGCGGCGGTAGAGTCAGTCCTCTCCTTCTAATCCTGGGGTCATGGGTTTAAGTCCCCCTCCCCTGTGGGTGGGTGGTATGTGTGCTTGTGTCAAGTTCTGTTGGTTCTGTAAAATGTGATGACTAGCCAAGAGTGGCTAATCAGGATCGCAAGGCCATGCGGACCACCTGAATTGTTGAGGAAGCAAAAAAAAGAATATGTAAATGCTTAATAAATGTATTCCATTTGGAGATACCATTAAAATTCAATGATATTTGCTGTATATTATAGCCAAATGGTATTTTGGAAATGACATGAAGGGAAAAGGGTCGGAAGAACACTCTGCAGTTTTACATATCTAGGTGTACAGTAGCTCCCTACTTTACAATGGGTTCACTTTACGATCGATTCACTTTACAATCGATTCAATTTACGATCTGCACACTAGGAATTTTTAAGGGTGCTGATTTTGCGTGTTCCCTGTAAAATTTCACATTTCGTTGATTTTATGCAGCCATAATTAGTTATTTATTTATCATTCTAAGCCTTATTTGTTAACGGATAGCATTTTTTATCATAGCTACATTTACATGTTTAATAATACATGTAATTGTGAGCTCTTCGCACGATTATAGCAAATGTTGCGATGACTAGCACTACCACCATTCAGCTCCAACAAGATTAAGTAGTCAGGATCACATCTATGATAATTCAGATAAATGCTTTCATTAGTCATTATAGGTATTTTGTTTACCAACTTGGAAAAATATGAGTACTTGCACCGAAGAGTAACTTATTGTTAAGAGTGCATTACCTACAGCAAAATAATATGATTCCTTGATGGATACAGCAAGATAATTAACCCTTTCAACGCGGCACCATTTTTTGGCTTACCTATCCGGTGGCTGAAATTTTATTTACTTATTTTCCGATAGATTTTAACTCTAAAAGTCGTTATTCAACGTTTAAAAAAATTTAATGTTAAAATTGTAATTAATAAAAATTTTTTAATTAATGACGGGAATCCCCGTCACGAGTCACCGGCATGAACCTGTAGTGCGTGTTGCATAGATATTCACCGTTCCCTTCTGGCGTATATTTTACTTTAGGTCTCTGTATTATTTAATATTCCCATATTATTTCATTAGGCTTATATGTACAGTCAAATAATCAATTAGAGCAAAGTTTAATGTGAAAACTGATAAAAGGGACATGTTTTTGTAGTCGTGACTTTTCCTTTCACATCCATAAAACTGCTAACCTTTGTGTATAAGAGAGAACTAATTCCTACATTTTTGAATAATGAGGTGCAATTTCCACAAAAAATAACATTTAATGCAACCGGGCTTTCAATGTTGATACATCATCGTCAGGGTACAAATGGTGTTAGGTGTAGCCAATATGTACATCTTTTGGAAGAGGTGGGGGAGAGAGGAGAGGTGATAAGTAGAAAAACCGGAGGAGGTGAATGGGGAGGGGGAGGAGTGGAGAGTTGGGAATTGGTGGGTTTTTTCAGGGTTAACAAACTTAGACAACACACCATTCAGTGACAAACAATAATCGGTGGTGGTCTTCTTCTCTTCTTTCGGATCAGGTCAAAATTTTCGGGGTGCTGCTTCCCCCCTTCTTTCCATTGAGTTGCAATTGTGTGCTCCCAAAACCAGTTTCCACCCCCCTCTCCCCACCTCTTCCTCCATTCAAAGTGTTTAGGCGTCTTACTGGGAACCCCCCCACCCCACCCGCCCGCTCTCAGACGAACCCTGCCTCGAGTGGGCCACGCCCGATCTGCGCGGCTGCCTGTGCCTGCCCAGGGACACTCTCCTTCCACCACCACTCACCAAGGGCCTTTGGAAGCAACACCACGAAATTTTTGACCTGAGCCGAAAGAAGGGAAGAAGACCGCCACCAATTATTATTTGCCACTGATTTGTGTTGTCTAAGTATGTTAACTCCAAGAACACCCACCATTTCCCCGCTCTCCACTCCTCCCTATCCCCTTTCACCTCCTTCTTCGGTTTTTCCACTCATCACCTCTCCTCTCTCCCCTACCTCTTCCAAAAGATGTTTATATGGGCTACACCTAACACCATTTGTACCTTGACGATGATGTATCAATATTGAAAGCCGGGTCGCATTAAAAGTTATTTTTTATGGAAGATTGCACATGATTTTTCCAGTATGGACAATTTCAACTCCATCTCGAATGAATCCTCGGATTTTAAATAATTCTTACATCTTGACACACCTTCGTTAATAGGTGCTTATGTACCTGCTTAAAAATGTCTAAATCGAAGTACAGCGCGATAGTCTTCTAATTACCTACATTTGTAGAATATGTGTAGTTTACGTATTCAACAAAAGAATTAAATCAATGAGAAATAAAAATTTAACGCATTTTACATTAATTTTTATATAAGAGGCAACGACACTTTTACATTTAAACTGGTTTACACTAAAACTGGAAAAAGCACATGCATTACAAAAGTATAACTAACATCAAATATATATATTTCCATATATTTTCCGCAACCAAGTTTTCAATATTAGAAGATGAATGATCTATTCAAAGAAGCAACATGTATTTTTGATGCGTATTATGTAGGAAATTATTTTTAAAATCACAATTACTTTTTTCTAAATCAATATTTTATTTACATTTCCACATTTACATATACACATTTATTTATACACATCTTTTGTCTTTATACACAATTAATTTATATACATCTTTTATCTTTATGATAATCCACAAAACATGGAATGAGACATAAGGGAGGGCAGCCATCGCACTCCGGACAATATAAACTTGTCTCCTTCCTTTGTCCCTTTCTATAGCACTCCTGGCACTCCTATTTATTTGCTCATTTGAGCTAAGCATGGCTGGGAAATGTTTCGATAAGCCCATGATCCTTAGAGTTGGAGAAGGTCGAGGAGTAGATGTGGAAGAAGAAGGTTGGAGTAGAGATTTTATTACGGAGAGTCGGAAAGAATAGAGAGATACCCTGGGGTGGGATTTTAGGAATGAAATAACTGTTCACTAGGAGGAGGTGGAAAATGTGGATGCCCAACTTCCGATACCATTTAAGTGTCTTCATCTCTATTGGGTAGTAGGACATCATTTGATCCAAATTATCAATGCCACCCATTGACTTGTTTTATTCAGCAACAGCCTCCGGTAGGGAAGTGGAGCCACCTCCTTGCCGGCAAGGGACATCGACCATTTGACTCCCATATTGAGAGCTGATCATCAGCACATTTCTCCTGTCTCTCCACTTAAGAACACAAGCAAAATATGTACATTTATGTTTATATATATATTGGGAAAAGTCACCACTTAACACTAGTTCTAATATTATTAATGCCAAGTTCTCCGATATTTACTTACGTGACTGCGCTATTGCGTTGCCTTCCCTCAAGGAAAATAAACTTGACTCTAAGGGTTTGAGGCATAACTTTATGGAACTCCTTCATGATTGAAAAGAAAAAACTTTGTTTAGTTCCACATAAAATAATTTTAATGACGACCTAGGTTTCGTCGCTGAGTGACATCATCAGGGAAACTTGACTCGATGAAACCTAGAAAAATTGAAATATTAATAGCATCCAAATTCATTGCCTCACAGCAGTAAGTGTAATAATTATTCTAGGGAAAACTCTACTTACGTCAAATTCTTTTTGCATTGAACTCTCCAAAACTTCCTTCAATGTCCTGCTCTTAATAGAGCCTGGAAAAATAAATAAACTTTAATTGAAGCAAAAATGACAAAATATGATGGTTGATTTCAGATATAGTTATTTTGAAAGATAACTTTGCACTTGGGTCTAAATGCTACGATAAAAAAAAAGACAGCATGCTCACAAAACCATCGTAAGTAACGACAACACAGCAGCGTGAACTTGTCGTACTTTATTACTTTAACAGTATAATTTGAAAGAAAAATCGAACTAAACCTTGTAACACAAAAATAAATGCAAATTATTTTAGGAAATCAAAAAAAAATCGTAGGTTCTAATTCATCATATATGCTCCAAGTTTATAAGTTGAAAAAAGAGAAACTAAATACATAAATGCGTTGAGTTATATAATAA